>OZ020611.1:93380694-94636276 GCA_963971575.1 Liopterus haemorrhoidalis
GAGAGGAGAGAGAGGAGAGAGAGGAGAGAGAGGAGAGAGAGGAGAAAATAAATTAACTACGTATTATAATTATCATTATGTATTCCCCTTTATAGCTTTACTCATTAAGCCGAAACACAAATTACTAATAAATAAAAACTTGCATACAAGAACATTACTGATTTATCAGACGTGAGATGAGGAGAATTAAATATAAATTACATTTCCACGAACGAAAGTTGCAAATGAAAATCAATTTCTTTAAAATTTTAAGACAAGGGCGGGTCCCTTCACTGAGCAGACAGGGAATTACACGTTCTCTTTAGAGTGTGGCAGGGCTAGACTGCGTTGAATATAAGGTCGCATGCAAATACGTCCTTCTGTATTTTAATTATTCATATTACTCATAAAGATATCACGAATGATATTGTTAGCGGCAAGATATCAATAGTGGCTTTAAGGTCAAGTATTTAGGAAAATATTTTACTTTTATTACTGAATAATTAGGGCAAAATAATAAAGGATAAAATATGAAAAAAACGTTAAGAAAATAACACTTAAAACCATGAAGTCTAAACATTTTTGTTCGATTTTCGTGCATAGAGAAAACAAACGAATGCCAGAAAAACTATAAATGTGTTAACACTAATAGTATAATTTTGTGGAAAATCTGTAAGCTACAGACGATCGTATCTAAGGAGTTGTTTTATGTGTTGTTATGGACAGTTTTTACAAATTTTGTCTGTAAGCTTACAGATTTGCCACAGAATTGCATCATTACCTTAAGTTTGACCACATAATTGAACTAATTTACAATTTTATTACTAAAACTAGCTGGAGTAGCATTCTACCTCGTACAGTTTTTGTTATATACATTTTTGCTGTAACTCAAGTGATAAGTTCGATATTTTTTTTTTTTATTTCAAGTAGAACAGAAAATAATCGTTTCTTTATTCTAAACCACTCCTTTGTATATATTTTTAATGTTAAGTAAATAATAAATGAGATACCTCTTTTATAAATATATATCTTATTAAAAACACATTAATTTTTGCTGTTAAGTAAATGATTAATTAGATTTTCAACCTTATAAGTAACACTCCCCTTGCTCCATAAAAAAAATTCTTATTAAAAATGTTTCCTCATACACATTATTGATGTAAAGTAAATAATGATATTGCAAGATTTTAGTTTTAGGGTGTCTCCTCGTAACTCTCCAAATATTCATCGAATCGAAAAACTATACAGAACAAAAAATATGTGTTTTCTTATTATAAACAATATTTGTCACATACGTTTTTGCTGTTAAGTCAATAATAAGGGAAATATTTCTAAAGTTTAGCTTTACGGTAACCCCCTTCCCGTAACTCCTCAAATATTCATCTAAATTGATCACTTTTTCAAAATTTCAGGATTTATGTCACCACTGAACAAAATGCTCAGTCTAGTAAACAAACAAGTCTCTGATAGAGATGTAGATATCTTTTACGACAATTATAAAAAGTTTGTTAGTATAAAAATAAATTAGACTAGTTATGTTGTATCTTATTGTTTTATTCTTTATTTTATTCATTAGTATTTCTATATTATTATTATAATTGTATAGTATTTTTTCCCCAGCACTGGCACTATGTAACTGGACTTACTGGTATAGTTACTGGTTAAATAAATAAATTAAAACATGCCTAGAAATAAAAAATTTGTGTTTATATTATAAACTATTTTTGTCATATAATATTTTTCCGTTGTAAATAATAGGGGGATATATGTAGATTTTAGTTTTAGGGTGTCTCACCCGTTACTCCCCAAATAAACATTTAATTGAAAAAATTTATGGAATAAAAAATTTGTTTTCTTACTATAAACAATTTTTGTTGTATATTTTTCTGTTAAGTCAATAATAAGAGAGATAGTTTAAGTTCTTTAATTAACAGTTAGAACCCCGGAACACCCCCCTAGAATAAAAATATAGAATGCCTTATGGCTAGAGCCCTGCAAATCCGCGGGTATCCGCGGATTATCCGCGGATATCCGCAACTTTTCTGCGGATGCGGATAAATTATCATTTAAACCATGCGGATGCGGATCGGATGCGGATTAAATGTCATATCCGCTTATCCGCAATATCCGCGTGAACATTAAATCTTCGGTTACTTTCGGAGAAACAAGCAATTGTGTTCTGACTACGCAGTCCTCGGTTATTTTCGGTTGTCTGTATATACATGATATTTTATAGCATTCAATCTCACTTTATGTTATTTTTATTAAGACAATTGTCCATGATCAAGACTGAGTTGAGACAATCAACTTAACTTTCTTTTTATTATTGAATATATTATAGAAAATAATATTTTGGACAAAAGTTTCCTGGTACACTTCCGACGTAATTCTTCCTACCTCTGCTCTAATTCTGGCTTTTAAATCTGATAAAGGTTTTTTTTTTACATAAAACTGATTAGTAAGTTTTATTTAAATACCAAAATTTACCTACATAATTTTTTCTCGAAAATTTTATTATGTAACCTGCCAATATTTTATACTACCCGAAGTAAAAAGTCTTGCAGATCCCAAAAATTTTAAAAATGACACATGTTGCTAATTGAAAAAGTTGCAACGCCTAACTCATGCGCGAAATGGCGTAAGAGAATTACTTGATCCTAAAAATATGAAGCACCTTCTATCAAGTAACTTTTCTGAAAATTTTTAAAAAAATTCAATATTAAAAAAAGCAGCACGCCACTTACTCCCTACGAAAAAGAACGCTTAGGCCCCCCAAAATTGTTATCTCTCTCTAGATTTAAATAAGTTATTAGCGCATCTAGGCCTTAAAACTTTTGGCGTCCCTTAGGTTAGGTTAGTAATAAATAAGCTGGTAAATCCAAAAATTTTCAGTAGCGTTTTAGAGCAGAGATTACCTAAACAGGCGAAATATGTTAGTTCTTTCCAAACTGACAGCAAAACCTGTAGTGCGGATATTTTTGCGGATGCGGATCGGATGCGGATTTGATATTTACAAAAGCTGCGGATGCGGATCGGATGCGGATCATGGATGTGCGGATGCGGATCGGATGCGGATACAGAAAAGCTTATCCGCGCAGGGCTCTACTTATGGCCTATGTTCGAATCCTGGTGACTCTATCATCGTCCCAAATTTCGTAAAACTATGTCCAGCTGTTTTTGCGTAAATCTCGGGCAGACAGACAGACAGATAGACAAACAGACAGATGGACAAAAATTGAATTTTTTGCGGATATTGTCTTATAATCTTCTGAAACATATAGAAACTAAACTGAGGCCGAAAAAAAAACAGATATAGCCTCCATTTTATTAATATAGATTAAGGTTTTGAAAGAAAATAGTATGAATAAAATTTAAAATGAATATACATACAAATTATTTGCACATACGCTTTTAATACTAAAAGCCAACCAACATCCCATAGAAAATTTATAAACCACGCTTTGTTTGCTCCTAAATTCAAAAATTTATTATTAAATTTAATATGAACAAAGCAAATAAAATTAGTACATATTGAAACCATATAAAACTGTTATTCACTACCAAAGCTAAATTAAATAGGCAAAATACTCTATCATAATGAATAATATTTCATGAGTCATTTAAATATTTTGTTTAAATATGATGTGTAGGCAGAGCCGCTGGGTGGGTGTTGGCTGCCCGTGTGCGTTCACTCATGGGACCGCCCTTTGCTGGAGTCAAGCCGAAATGCCGCAGGTCTTGATGAAAGTTTGCACATTTACGATATTTGGGTTCGATTCTAGTGAGGGACACTCTTGTGAATGTTCGCACACGGCGATTGGTGGGGGTTTTATGGGTAAGACATGAATATACTCTTCTTGATTTCATTGGGTATTTCAGTGACTATCCTTGGACAATTTTAATGAGTGTATTTAGACAATCCAAAGACCATACGGATATACGAACGGAGGCACCGATCCTCGGACTCTTGAATGCACTGCGAATTCGCAAACAAACGGGACACATTGTTCTAATATTCTAATGACCGGTTTTTAATGAACGAGTTAATTATTCCAACTTGAGTTATCCCTAGCTCATGTTAAAATGTTTTTGTATGTTTTGACTGGAATTAGGCATAAGTCGAGTTAAAACACTTTACTCGTTCTTTAGCAACCGACCATAAGAAGATTAAAACTGTTACATTTGAAGGGTCTAAATGCAAAACCTGCCATGTCCACTCTATGCCATTTTGCAGGAGAGACGAAAAACTGTTATAGAATACTGCAGACATATTTTTACACACAATTCTTTTTAATTGTCTTAGTATTATGATTATCTCCCAATGCAGGGTATCAGATCTAATAATGGTGGCAGGACTACATAAAAAAAAAACGTCTTTAAGTTTGAACTTGGCGGGTTTTGCAACAAAATGGTGCTTTCAATCCAGAAAATGGAGGCTTTTACTGTTGCACTATTTACGGCTGCATTCTGGAGTCGTATTTTTAATTACTACACTAATATCATCTATTGTTACCTTTAATAATACAACAGTAATGCATATTCAACACCTACTATGCTCTAGCAACTGATTCAAACATGGGCGTAACTACCAGACAGCAAACAGCATGCTCGATTGATATTGGTCAATTTGAACATGGCCGATTTTGATAACAAATTTTTGTACACATGGCGGATTTTGCACTCTCAACCCAAGATTATTAAAGTAAAGGTTGTCTCGTAACTTGTAGTGGTGGGGGTAAATAGCGAAGCTACGCGTCATCTGTATGCTAACGGGATGTCATTCTTTCTTTATCGTATATGTTATATACACGTGAAGTTTGATTTTTGGCTATAAATATCAAAATATCGTTTAGACTTTGATTTTCTACTTGTTTTAGTGTCTTTTTTCTTTGAACGGAATGTTGCTTCGTTCTAAATAAATTTTCTTACATTCATTTTTGATGTGAAGTGAAATATTTCAATATTTTAGTTTTAGGGTAACTAGCCTGATATTCATCAAATTGAAAAAATGCATAGAACAAATAAGATTTGTTTTCTTAAAAATTATTTTTATTGTATAGTTTTTTCTGTTAAGATAGTTCTGTTTAAGAATGATATATTTTAAGTTTTTTAGTACCAGTTTTAACCCAGAAACACCCCCAAAGAAAGACAATTTTGAGATATCATGCCTATATTTGATCCTGGTTCTACTCTATTGTACCAAATTTCGTTGAAATATGTCCAGCCGTTTTCAAAACTGATATAACCTCAAATTTTATTAATTGCTATATTATTATAGCAATTTGTTTTTCTACCTTTATTTAAATATTCCTAAAATTATTTTTATATTCGATTTTATTGTTATTCATTAACTATAATACAAATACCCATCACCTTAAATTTTTTCTAAATCAGTATAAAATTTCCTTAGGTTTTTATTTATAATTTATTCAGTAGAACTGTCTTGAAATATATATCTATTATGAATATAGTCAATAAAAATATTTAAAAACGTGCAACATCTATATTAATATTGTATGCTAGTTTGAACGCTCTGATTGGTCAGAAGTTACGAGACAACCTTTACTTTAATAATCTTGCTCAAAACCATGTTTTGGATAGCTATTTTATACTCTACTGGATAGAAGTGGATTTTGCACTTAAACTTTTACCTACTGTATTCTATCCACCATTGAGAGCAGAATGTCGTACATAACTATTTTTTTTTTTTGTTTTAATTGGACAAGGCTGATTTAAAATTTAGGCCCCTCATATAAAGTTACATATTTTCATTCAGTTTCAAACTGTTTTTCAATATCCTAAATTTTTAGGTTCTATCACCCAATTTTGTGCTCAAAATTAATTAGTTAATTTAGAAATAAAGAAAATGAAAACACTAAAAAAATGTTTTTGTATGGTCGCTTAAGTGTGTCCATGTTTTCAATATATTAAACCTGCCGTTGCAAAAGGGGTGTAAAAATACCCCACTATATTACCGTATCATATTTATTAGTGAATCTTATTCTTATAAAAGTGCTTAATATAGGTTTGTTCGTTTGTCTACTTAGATCACATTAGAGCAAATCTAGCAACATTTTAGGAGTTCGTTTGTGTAAGAACAGTTGATATAATAGTGTTCGTTTATCCAGAACAACTTACGCTAGATCAGCGTTTCTCAACCTTATTGTCGCGCGACCCAACATATTTCTTTGAAGTCATACTGCGACCCAATTGTTTATTTTATAATTTTTAATATAAAATCAAAAAATATCAACTTGAAAGAACTTATAATTTTTAATTTAAAAAATTAAACCTTTTTGTTAATTGCCGAAAAAGTATTTTCTTTTCAAGATATTTCTGTACTAAATGCAACCAAAAATTATATATATACCAAAAATATAAAAATAGATTATTTAGAAAGTTATTTAAGGTATGTATGTAAAACTATAAAAAAAAAACAAACTATTTTGATATATGCTGTTCACTTTTGTAAAAACAAACTAAGAGGAAATTATGATTTAAATAGTTTGCACATTAAATAGTTTGAAATTGTGTGTCATGTTAGTATTGAAAAATTATAAAAAATGTCACTTTCTTAATAATGATCATAACCAATAAATGTTAAGTTTTACAGCGTAAGGAATATTTTTAATTGACATTTAAAGTCAGTAATACACTATAAAAGTAACCAAAATAACTAGATCTGGTTTGTCCTTACAAAAGTGAACAGCATATATATATATAAAAAAAGTCCAAACATTTAGGAGAAATTAAATGGAGTTTTATTTTTTGTAAGTTGTCACAAGCTCACTTTCCTGATTGAAGACGGCTTTTGCTAAACAAAATGATCACAACCTCATTTAACCAATAAAAATTACTAGTTGTCAAAATCTAGTTCTGCCTAAACCACAGAAACAGTCTATATCAGTAAATATTATCTCTCTGGTTACCTTAGTGACTATTGTGGTGTAAATAAACTTTTATAGAACCATGTGAACTTGTAAATCTGGCTTTTAAATTTTTGGTTAAGTTTAATTATATTGAACTTATATTCACTCAAAAACTACGTATGTCAGATACCTTGAAAATACCGTCAAATGTTTTGAAAGGTACCATTTTAGAATTACCACCCTAAGATGATATTATAAATATCCAACATAAAAAATGAAGTTTCCCTTTTAGTTACGTATTACAAAATGAGACATATTATAGTTCTATTTCATTATTCTTTGAATTTTCTTATATATGTGTTTACTTATTATCAGTGATGGGCGTGTAAGTTACATGATGTAAATTACCTCATTGTTGACGCGTAAACAATTGATGTAAAGTAAACACAAAAACTCTTGTAAACAATGTAAACAACGTAAACAATGATTTAGACATGCGCACTTGTTTTGAATTACAGAACCTCATTTTCAATACATTTTCATAAATAATAAAATTTTAATGAAACGATTTTAAATGAAAAAGTAAGTATATAAAATTAGGACAAGCCAATATACATATTAATAAAAATCGAATTTGCATCATTATACATGTGTTACATACAAATTAGTAAATATGAAAAATAAAAAACTTTTTTCTTTAAAAAATTCAGTCTAATTTTTTTAATAATAAAATACATTAAATATCACCTTTAAGAAAATCGGCCTATATTTTTTAATAAAGAAAAGATTCATTGCAAATTTTGCATAACGCCCTATATTTTCTTTCATTTTCTTTAATTAAAACAAAACCTAGTTCTTCAGAACTATTCATTCGGTTTCTTCTCACCATTTTTTTAATAAATTTATTGTTTTGAACTGAATATACTTGTTCATTAACTCTCTATTATTCGTATTAAATAACTAAAACTAACCTCATTATTTGACAGTTTACAAAGTTTACATTGTTTACATTGTTGACAAGTTTACCAATTGTTTACTTAAGTTTACACGTAAACGTAAACAATTAAAGTTTACGTGTAAACGCCCATCACTGCTTATTATATTCTTATTAATATGTGTTTATTAAGCTATTTATTAATATTTTAGTCGGCAGTTATTATTTTTTTTTTTCTTTGACGCCTTCACGACCCAATATTGGGTCCCAACCCTAAGATTGAGAAACGCTGCGCTAGATCACATCGAGCAAGCTAAACATGCTCTCAAGAGATGGAGCAGGTAGAGTAGACCTTGAAATATAACCTCTAAATATAGTTTCAAAATTCAAAGTTTTTTGACAAGTGTTATTATAACCATACAACATACTTATCATTAAAGGTTTTTTCCCAATATTCTAAATAATTATTACATTTCAGATGGATCTGGTTAGTGATCAAATAAAATATAATCAATAAATACAAAAAATATGCTGGACTTCTTTTTAGATAGTATTACCTACGAAATTGCAGTAGGAAATATTTAGGTGGAGAACAACACATTAATAAAAATGAACGACAATATTTTTTCTTTGGCTAATAGCCGTTCATTTGTGAAGATCGGACAGCACAGCTGAAACTTGCCCTTGCAATCACATGATCATTATCTAACTGCTCGACTTAAGCAATTTAGATCACACAAACGAACAAACGTTATGAATCAATGAGCAATACAAATAATATTTTTTTCAGCTTGTGCAACAGAACAGAAGTGGGAGTACATTTACTTGGACGAGTAAATAGATCATCCTGTAGGATTAGGTTAGGTATACCTAGGAGTGACGAAAATTAAAAATTTGTGGAACCGGTTAAGTTTTTTACATGTATGCTTTAAATTAAATAATAAGTGAGATATTTCGAAAATAATTAAATGTATTGATAAAATTCAAACATGTTTAGAGTTGAAAATTTATAAGTGTCAGACATAAATTTTCATTTTGCCACTGAAATTCTTAAATTTCTATCAATATTTTATAAAACCATCCCGAATATATTTAATAATTAATCACAAATTCAAAATGTTATTAAAATATTTATAAAGAATATAGACATTATTTATTAATGATCTATTCAATATTCATAACTAGAAACAATATAAGTTTATTTTATTATTATATTATACCAGGGCTGCCCAACCAGTCGATCGCGATCTACCGGTCCATCGCGGCGTGATTTTAAGTAGATCTTTAGTTTTTTCTCGCTGTCATGTACTTAAAAATACATTTTATAAATGAATCGGTTCTTTCGAAAAAGCCACAACTACGGAAAAGTAAATTTTACAGGAGAACAAAAAAAAAAACGTCTCCGGAGAAGCGGCCTTTTCAAAGTAAACAGAGAACACCTGCCTGGATCATAATTTGGATTATATTAACAAAAACAAGGAAATGTGGCCTTTTCGAAATAACCGATTCAAATATAAACTAAAAATTAAAAATTCGCGCTAAAAGTAATCGTCCATGCAATCGCTCACGTTTGCTAGAGTGAACCTGGCAAGATGATGGCCAAAAAGCCACTAATTTATAAAAATACACCGAAAAAAAAATATTATCTTAACATATCCTACCAATAAATATTAAAAACAAAGAACCATTTTCTAATGTGTTAATCGTCGGGCTAAAAGTGCAGCCATGGAGGGCCTATGAATAATCTTCATAAACATTTTTTTTTTTTTTCGTTTTGCGTATTAGGTTACGTTTACATGTAAAACAGCTTTAAAATTGCAATATGTAATGCATTTTTTCAAAATTTCTTGGAGAACCCGCTCACTCGAGAGGAAACTCCATACATTTACCCCTTCAGGTGTAAAATTTAAAAAAACAGTTAAAACCCTTTTCAAATATTTTAGAAATACATCTATGTGCCAAAAGGAATGCTTATAACTCAAGAAACACAGGAAACACGACGGCTTCTATAATTCACCCCGATTGTAGATTCACCCCTTTAGGGACTGATTAGGACAAAATCCTCAAATAAGTTTTTCAACATTTGTATGGGTAACCTTTGTAAGCAAAAACCAAGTCAATATCTTATTGGTCCTAAAAGATATATGAATCCGTAAAATCACGTTTCACCCCTTAGTTGAAATTCGAAAAATCCCTTCTTAGTAAGTGCCTACGTCATGGAGGGAATATACTGCCCGGACTTCATGATTCTAGGTCCAGTGATTTCGGCTAGACGATGATGAGTCAGTCAGAACTTTGGTTTTTATATATATACATAAGGGTATTAAAAAAGATAATATTTACTTAACAAGTTAAGATAGATGCAGTATCCAGTAAAAGTCTAGACAAAGTTATATTATTGACTAGCTGATGTACCCGTTCTTCGTAGTTTTTGCTAAATACATTTTTATTGATAAGTGATAATAATAAGTACGATATTACAAGTGAATATATATGGGGAGAGCCACATATGAAAGTTAAAATTGGAAATCGCATTTTTTTGTGGTTTTGATAAAATTGATTATTATTATTTTTTTTTTTTAATCCATGGCTAATAATGTTATGGAATTTTTGTATTAAAGGCCAAGGTAATGTAGGTCTTCTTTTGAAATTGAAAATATAATAAAAAATGTTGAAAATCGAGCTACACTTTTTCCACGAGTGTAATGTAATGCAAATTGCGTAGCAAGTCATGTGTAAAAGCTTAATTAATTGTTCATTGTTGAAAATACGTCATTGAAATTGAAAACAAAAAATAAGCTATTTATCAATATATTTCTTATTAATATAATGTAGACTTAGATACAAAACAAATCGCAGAAAAAACTGCTGGTAGTTTTTAATTAAAATTATTTAAATTTAATTTAAAAAGGAAAATTTAATGAAAGTTCTTGGTACTCAAATTAACGAATAAAATTGATTATCAAAAAACTGTTGATGTTGGCTTCTTATATTTATTAAATACGTACCTACAAAACCCTGAAATGTGTGAAAATAGACACATTTTTAATTTCGTTTGTTACCAGAAAACAAAATTCATTTATCGCTATATATCTTAACACTCTTACACCTATACATTCTGTTGTTCACAATCTGACTCCTGGAACTCTTTCAGGTTCCACAAGTTGCGTCTAAACCAGCATAAAACGATTTTATAGATTTAACTTAAAACCATCATTATAAGATTACATCGAAAGCGGAATTTAAGAAAAAGGGGTTTTAAAAATATCGTTTAATTAAAATATGTTTGAATTATAAGTTTAAAATTTAAGCTTAATTTAAAGAAAATTAAAACGCCAAAAGAATTTGTTAATCTAGTCATCAAAGACTTTTATTTGATATCTCATATATTTGTGTAAACTTTTTAATTTTCCTATACATATCGTCAAATTGGAATATCATCACAATTCAAAAATTGTCATTTTTGAGATTTTTACATGAACTACTGCAATTTGTCAATATTTTTTATTGCAAAGAATCAAAAATCGAAACTCGTATAGTAATCACTGGATGGCTCTTGTGACAATTGATATTTCTCACATGCTAAGTTTTGTTTTGTTTATTTTTATGTTTATTTTACGTTTATTTGTGAAGGATAGCACCTTTTTATAATGTGTTCTATTTCAAGATTATGTTATTCGATGGTAATTGGCTCTTTTACAGCATCTTACCGTCACCCTGCGTCTTTTCAATTTTTCAAACTTTTTATCTTATTTATTTGTATTTGTCCGTGCAGGATTTCTTTTATTAAGTATGCGTATAATATTTTATTTATTGTTTAATTTATTGATTTTAATATGTAGTGTAATTAGGGATGTTCCGATACTATTGATACGATACCAGTATCGATATTTTTTATTCGATATCGCGATTTTTGTATCGATACTAATCTTCCGATACTTTATTACATTTGACCCAGTATCATATCGATTCTTTTTTTTTTCTTTTTTTTTTTCAAAAATATCCTAAAATTTTTATATCTACACATATAAATATTTCTGTGATTATATTTTTTTCAATAAGAAACACTTCTAAAAATTGTACTCTTGTAAAAACTGATGGCGCGGGGTACGCAATCGCAATGGCGTAGGACATAGTACGCCAAGAAACATGCGTTGAACGGTTTAGAAGTTGCTGGCGTTTGACGCCTTTTTTTCTCTACGTTTGAGTTTATGAAATGTTATTGGTTATTTTTGTATTTTAATTAAAAATGTCATCACCAAGAAGCAAAAGGTGGACATATTTAACCAAAATAGACCAAGGAGTTTTCTCGGTTCTTGCAATGAAGAAGAGTGGAGTGTTTAATTCTATTTTAAACAATCACTCAGACCTATAGGCTTTAGCCATGGCCTCGTCTACCTCTTTTCTTCTTGAACGCCTCTTATTTATTCTTATTTATTACTTCTTCCATGAACGAATCTTCCTCGCCTACGTTGTTTGTAGGTGTCCAATTTATTGCTACCTAGGTCATCTGTCACTTTTCAGTCATGTATACTACTTTAATACCCATACTATTTTAATCTATTTATTATTGTAAAACAATTAGATTGTTATCATAAGAATAAAATGTTTTTTTTTACGTTTTATAGAAAATGTATTAATTTTTTCTTTCGATACTTAAAAATATCGACATTTTTTTTCGATACGATACCTGTATCGATAATTTTTATTCGATATTATTGACAACCAAATATCGATTATTTCTCAGTATCGCATATCCCTAAGTGTAATCATTTAGATGGGCTGCATTTGGCGTAAATAACTATTGTTGCTGTACGCCAAAAATCTCAACTAACTAACTCACATGGTCTCGCTGTGACTCGATCTTTTTGAGAATATATCGCTCTTTCCATGGAAAAGTATCAGAATTAAAAGTGCCTCAGTTTGTAATCGTTTATTATGGTGATTACAGTCATATTTTTAAAGCCAAAATAAGAATAAATGCATTTTTGGACTATACATGTTTGCTATTTCAAAATTAGAGAATATTCAATCAATAACTTTAATATCTCATAACTGACCATACGCAGAATGAAGGCGACAGTACCTATTCAGTAATTGAACGTCAGGAAATTCAAGAAATCCTCTCCCATCCATGTCCCTGAACCGTAATAGGTTCCCAACGCCTAGATAGGCGTATAAGGGGCAGAGAAGGTATATTCTCCGTTTCTAGAGCGCCGGTCATAGATATGAAATCCGGTCAGTGTGACGTTTTGATCTGATCTATTATCCCTGAATGAACAGGTGCTCATTTATAAGTATTAAATATTTGAGGCTGAGTCGACCGTAGAGCTGTCTGCACAATATCGGAAGATAAAAATCCGAAGGATATGGGAGGTATCGAACCAGCGTCCCTGTGCTCCGTAGGCAACCGTCTTACCACGGAGCCACGGCAACTCCCTGAACTCTCTGAATCGTAGATGATACTTATAAGGCAAACAAAAAAAAATATAGGCAAACTGTATGATCTGGAAGAGATGTGCTACGAAAGTTTAGTTGATTTTAAGGAATTAATTACTCAGATGGATATCAATAATGATTATAAAAACAATGAAGGTGAATTGCTTAGAGTGACAGACATAAAAGTCATTATGGTATAGACCAGGGATGGCCAAGGCGTCGACCACGGTCGACCGGTCGATCGCAAGGCCTCTGCAAGTCGCCCGCGAAACTGACTTGAACATTGACAAATCATAGTGATGAATTCAGAGCGTACTTAGATAAAAAAAATAATAATAAAAAAGTAAAAGTTCAAAATTATTCTTTGCAATTAGTAGATTTTTTTAAAACTATTTTCAATAGCAACTTATTTCTGCCGAAAACACAGCTAAAAAGAATTATTTTAGTTAATATTAAATGCGATGTACATTTAAAATCAATGGCTTCAAATGTGAGCTTCTGGAAATTAATAAGCAGGGGATAAATAGCCAAATATTTAGAGAGTTGTTGCATATTTCAATGCCTTTTTTGGTTCAACATTTTTATGCGAATTAGTATTTTCCTGCATGAATGCGGCAAAAACTAAACAGATCACAATTATCGGATCTACATTTGTAATCGTGTTTAAGAATTAGTTTAAGTTCATACGAGCCAAATTTTGACAAACTTGTCGAATCTAAGCAATATTAAGTGTCATTAAATTAAAAAAATTCCATTGTTTTTGTTTTCTTACTGTATTTTTTTTTTTTTTTGTTAATTAGCTCCTATATTTTTTAATAATATTGTAAAACAATAATTTTCTTTTTTTTCCTACATTTTCTTAAATTTAAAAAAAATCAGGATCAGGTCTAGAACATAGTTATTATAAGTAATTTAATAGCAGTCATACTGAAATGTCTTCGTCAGTTCGTAAGTATCTTCTAAAAATGTCATCAATTCGTCTTCCAAAAAAAAAAAAAAAAAGAGTAGGTACTATTTGTGAGTACCTAAAAAAATCCTTAAAAATAACACCAATTCGTAAGAACCTTCTAAAAAAACGTAATCGCCCGCGGGAACACCTTCACCAAAAAAGTCGCCCCCAACGTCTTAAAGTTTGGCCACCCCTGGTATAGACCATGCCATGTTTGCCATATAGGCCATGTTTGGAATATTCTTTATAAAAATTCTTACCAGCAAGAACAATTCTCTACTGCGAGTAATTCAAATTCAAGACGCAAGAGAAACGATTTTAGTTCAGTGCAATTAAAAAAAAGCCTATAAAACCAAAGGTATTTCAGAACCAAGAAAAAATGAATTCTCTCCTTAATCAATAAAAAAGTTGTTCCAAGTTATTATTATAATTTATAATCTTTCACATTATATACTTTTTTTATCTAGAATAAACTTTTTATTTTGTTTCCTCTAATTTTCTGTATAAATATTTAGGTCACCCTATTTTCTAGTTATTTTCATTAAAAATACATTTCATAAATATTTTTTGGCAAAACTTACATATAATGAAATAGGGGTTAAAATGGGGTCACAAGCTTACATGAATACAAAACTATCATTCCCAATAATATCTGCTAATCCCTTATAAAGTTATTTATTGCTATTATTAACCCCGGTCGGGATATGGATATTATATATCACTACAAATTTTTAAATGCTTCTCCTGAAAATCTATGAATTTTGAGTTGTGACGGTCTTCTTCCAAGTCGATGACATGAGGTCAAAGAACTGTATATTCATGGCAAATATCGAATATCTTTTTAGCTACAACTTTAACTAGACCGTTTGGCCACAATTTCTTTCGTACAGTCAGACAAATTAGTGACTGTATAAGAAAACTTTAGTTGTACCTACAAAACCATAAAAAAAAAGACCCTCCAGTATTTATATATTTATATACGTACGAAGTTGAAGTTGAAGTTCGTCTACTTTAAAGTTATGGGATCCTACCCCCAATTTCGATCTCTCATATAATACCCTTCTCAATATTGTTTCCACTAAATCTTTAAGTGAGCGTCATGAGCTCCACAAATTATCTGAAAAAATTGGCATCAAATATAATGGACGAACCACTTTACTTTCAACAATTAAATTTCCACATCCCATCTTTCCCTACAAGGCATTGCTCACTTTTTTATCTTCCTCAGGCACATACCAATCTATTCCTTAAATCCCCATTGAACAGGATATGTTCATATTTATGAGCAGAATACAATAATTGAACTGTTCTAGTAATTACTCATTTTTGTGTATTGTATTTTCTTATGTTGTATAGTTTTTAAGTCTAAGTATTGTTAATTATGTTCCTGTCCAATTTTGGCTATGCTGTTGGGACAGATGTACAAATGTATTAAATAAATAAATAAATACGATATAATATACAAGATGGACGAAAAACGATTATTTTCGAAAACGCGATGTTTTAGCAAATTGGAAAAAACGGCCCGAAGAATCGAATTGCAGTATTGAAATTTTCCGGAACAAACCGAAAGGACGAGGTATCAAGGATAACTTTGATTTTTTTTAAATTGATTACGTATGTCGAGTTCAGTATCTTTGGGCAGAGCTTTTGAAAAGAAATAACTTTTACCTAAATATTGTTTTTAATATCTTTTACGGTTTACGAAAAATGTAATACTCCATAACGATTTGGAAGTAAAACCATTTTAATTACAAGTGGTCAAAGTGTCTTCCATTTTGATTTAAACACTTTCGCACCTTTACTTTTGAGCTATTTGTAGCTCAGAGCATAATAATAATAATAATAATAATAATAATAATAATAATAATAATAGTAATAATAATAATAATAATATCGCCTGGGTTTGGGATGCAGTCGTGTGTATTTAGCTCCACTAGTCTCTAGTATGACGCGGCTCAAAAGGTTGCTGAAGTTTGAGATTAGTGGACGCTTGTCAAGACCTGACAAACCCCAAATAATAATAATACAAATTTCAAAGTTGCTCTTTAGAGAACGACTTTTGTTTACTAGTGATATGGCTGTCGAAAATTATTTATCTAGCCAGCTTCTGAACATTTTAAGAAGTCCCAATATAATGAAATACGAAAGTAGTGGTACGGATTTGTCTACGATAAGAAGTGCGACTTAAAATTGAAATACAGTGGATATCATTTATAACGACATCTGATAAAACGACATATCGTTTTTGCGACAAAATTTTAAAGTCTCGGCTAGAAACATATCTTTTTATACGTGAGACTGATCGCTTATAACGACATCCGATATTACGACGAAAAATGGCTTGAAATTTGGGCCAAATTATCTTTTATAACGACGGATCACCACTACCTAGCCCAAAAAAGTCGAGGAAGTACCGAACTGGCTAAGAGAATTACCGAGTTACGAAAAGGCAAGGAGAAACGCGACAGATAAATATATTCATTCAGTGGTTAACTACGAATTGGATGTACGTCATCGACGTCGATATGGCGAAACGAAAAGCATTAATATAAATTTTTCAAATATTGATGAAGAACTCGAAGCGGAGAAGGATATGAAGGAAGATGAATTTTTAGGTGGGTCAGATTGGAATTTGGAGTCAGAAATAAACAACGAAGTGGAAATGGAAGAAACAACCTAATTCCAAACACCTACCATAAAGGATGCATTTTCAGCAGTTGAAACAATTCAGCATTTTTTCACGGCCTGTCCACCCCTGATTTTAATTATAATATATATAACCCGTTATACATACAGATGAAGTATTCTAATAAAATTCATAATAATAAAATACATATTTAGTTTTTTCAATTTTCTACGAAGTGAATTTATACGTTTTTTTTTTTTTTTTCTGTGGCTCCCGATCTGTAAGTTTAAGATGTTTGGTATACTAAAATATTTAGTAAATAAAATAGAAAAATGTTAAATAAAAAAATAGATTATATTTTTTGTAAAATTCTAAATAAAATATAAAAGAAAAAAGAAAAAAAAAAGGATGTTACAAAAAGCTTTTTTAGAAAATTTGCAAAACGAAAAAGGACAAAAACCCTGAATAATTCCTTTAATTATTTTAAAATATCTTAATATAACTTTATTTATTTTATAATGGTATCAATGCAAGTACCTTTGTTTCAGCTTATATTAACTGTCTAAAATATCACAGAACAGAAAAATTATGAACTGAGGCGTACTGCAGATAGCCTATATCAAATCTCTAAAAGTACTCAAAAAAACTAGTCTGAATACAAAAAGCAGTTTACGTTAAACACTTGTATTTTTACTACAATATTTAAGTTATTAAGAAAATGTTAAATTAAACAAAAAAGAAAAATAGGGTAAGTAAAATAAAATATAAAAAAAATGTTTTCAAAAGACATTTTTCGTCTGTTAATCAGCACAATTTATCTATAAAAAAATCCGGGAAGCAAATTTAATATGACACCCCACACAAAAAAAATAAATAAAAATCAAATATAAAAAAAGGGTAAGAATATATTTTCAAAAATGTACTATTTTAATGTCTCGGTATACTAACCCGTAGTAGTGGTTGTATTTCGTAATTTAATAAAGAAAAATGTACTTCTTGTCTTTTTATCAGGGCAGTTTATCAACGAAATAATATCGGAAATGGCTTTAATATGACACCCCAGTCAAACAAAAAAAAAAAAAAACTAAATAAAAAAAAATAAATAAATAAATAAAATAAATAAATAAATAAATAAATAAATAATAATAATAAAACAGAGTAAATAAAAAATGACATAGAAAAAATAGTTTTCAAAAATGTACTTATCGTCTATTTATCAGAGCAGTTTATATACGAAAAAAAATAGCTTTAATATGAAATAAGAAGAAAAAATCAAAAATGCATATCCCGATATAAGTACATATGTACCCATGAATATGATATCCTACTGTTTTCGAAAAAAAAAAAACTTGAAAATAAAGAAAAAATAAAACGTTCGTTAATCTAGGCATTAATAACTTTAATTTGATACCCAACTCTCAATATAGGTGTGCACGCATTTTTTTCGTAGGGTCAAGTATTTGTACTTATAAATCAGAAAAAAAAAATATCTATTTGTACGTCAAATATCAACCGTTTGTTCCCAATTTCTACCGAACAGGCAGACAACAGGGCCCGTAAAGTATTTTTGTTATATATACATAGGTATATATTTTTTAATTATTTTGTTTTGTTTTACTGGTAGGAACCACAGTGAGAAGCTTGCATGAGTGCTAAAATATTTTCGATTATCCCTACGAAACCCAAAAATGATAAAAATTTAAATAAAGCACTATAAAATAATTTTTTTCAGAAAATCTTCGAACTGATAGAGTGCAGAAAGATGATAAAAACTGATAAAACTGACAATCGATATAAATATTTTAAAGACACCACAATGAACCCTATCTTTTAAAATATTCTGAAATTTATTTTGGGCTAAATCCTTCAGTTATCCTTCACTCTAATATATAATATAAATTTAAGTCGGATTTAACGTACATTTCATTGCAGGTAGCCTACATTAAGAAGTATTCTGTCCATGGAAAAGGATAATACTATTTTAATATTTCACGATTTTTTTTTTTATCGATTTTATTATATTTTAATTATGAAAAAATAAAACAATTTAATTGAACACAAATATGCGCTAAACACACACAAAAATAAAATAATATATTTTATTTTAAATAACTTATTTACTTATTTATTCCTAATATGGCTTAACACTTCCATTTAATAATCTCCAGTTTCCACTCAAATCCAAGCTCAGGACAAAACTGACCACGCAAAGGACAAAAGTAGAAAAGGACAAAAAATATAGATTTTGCACAAAACATCAAATTTAATATCAAAAAGATATTAAGCACTATTTAATTAATCACAATTAATTTAATTAATTTTATACGATAAAGGATGCACTAACAAACCTTAAGGAAGTTAAAACAGGAGTCGACGTCTCAGGGATAATCGTTCATCCAGTTTGATAAAAAAACAAAACTTTAAAACACTTAGTTTTTCAACACAAAAACAAAATGGCCACACAGAACTTCACAGAGAAAAACCACGTTTAATTCATCCAAAACACTAAATTTTTCCTAGTTCCAGGATATTATTTATTAAAAAACTTCGTACGTACACTTATAACACCGGCAAAGAAGCACTCTCTACAACAGTCGAGAATACACTGACGCTCCGTCCCCAAACGAAAGCAATGCGTCACCGAATAAACCCGAATAGACGCCGAGGTTTGGCGGAATAAAACAATATTTTATTTACTATTTTTACATTGTTTATTTATTAACATATAGTTCATTGGCATCTAATCATTTATTTTTTGAAGATTCCTCTGGAATACGTCCATCAACTTTGGATAATTTGGAAATAAATTCTTCTTTCTGTTGCTTAAGGCACCTGGAACAAAATGTGTCTATTAATCATTATCCTTGAATTTGCGTGCAGTTGTTTTGCAAAAATAAATTATCTATGCTATTATAGTTTCTTTATTATGAGGAAAATGAAAATTATGAGATTCAGTTCAAAACAAAGCTTTTAAAACATTTATACCGCTGGTGCACAAGCACGAAAAGCACACAATCTGTCTTTGCAACCATTCGAGTGACTATTCGAGTGTGCCCATCCTCTAATATCTATAAGGGGATGGGCTCAATTGGCGGCAGCAACCGGCAACACGTTTTCATATGAAAAGCACTTAAATACAGAACCGACCGTAATTTTTGTGGGGCCATATGTAAATGGCCGGTGACTAAACTTATACCATTTTATATTATGTATTATGCGATCATGGGGATCTGGGCAATTGCTCCGGCCACCAATGCCTCAAGCAGGCCTTGCGTGTAAAGCTGGGTTCAAATAGCGAGCCGATCCTGTAATGTACCGCGAAATGCAACACACCGTGTAACATTTTTGTCTAGTTTGGACCCTTTTACCAGTAAAAGTGAGGTGGTGAATGCCTCACTCCCCTCACCATCGGTACGGCCCTGCTGAGGCTTCATGACATCAAAATAAATAGATACTGAAGGAAAAAATAAATATTTTTTAAAAAATTTAAGTGGGGTTATCAGTGATAGGCTATGTTGCGTAAAAAAACAAGCAACATAAAAACAAATATTTTTACACGATTTTCGCCGAAGATGTCGTAAAAAAAAGTTTTGTCCCAAACCCTATTTCCCAGAGGGGTTGGTCTATAAATCTAAAAAAAAAATCTATTATGTACATTAATGAGTACCGAAATCGTTACTTACGATTTTCTGATCAAATTAGTTTTTCGTAAAAACATCCAATATTTAGTGTCGTAAAGTTCTTAGTTTAACCCCTCTGAGTAATAATTGTTATCCCACAGTATAGTATGTTGAACAAAAGTTTTTTAACATATAAATGGCAAAAATTGTGTTAAAATAAAGAACTTGTAAAAACTATTTTTCCTCTAATCTACGTCTTAAGAGCTTTATTTTGATATATGTATTTTTTTTAAATAAACATATCATTTTTTTTTCAACGACTCAAAAATATCTATATTTTTCGAAATAATAATCTGATCAAAAATATGTTTAAATATTCCGGTTCCCATCAAGTATAAACTGAGATTTTTTCAGATTTTTGGACCAACCACTTTGGGAAATAGGGTGGAAGACAAAAGATTTTGACACATTTTTCCAAATAAATCATTGATTTTGTAAATATAACATTTAAAATAATTTAATAGTAAGTTGGATTATCTATGCATTAAGGGGCTTCATTGGATACCCCACTTGCATTTAATATATATACATATACAGTATTGGCCATAAAGATAGCAACTTTTGATAATCCTATTTTATTTTTATTCTATTCAATATTTTTAAAATTAAAAAAATGTATTTCTTACCTTTAACAATCCTCTACATATATTATAGTAAAAAATTAAATGTTAATAGTAAATTCTATTTTTTTTTTTTATAGTATTTATTATTTTTACCTGGACATAAAGATAGCAACTACTCTTAAAAAAATCTTTTTTTTTTATTAATTAAGAAAATGAATTATATTTAACAGATCATTTTTAATATTTTGTATAGTAACCACCAGTATTTATAACTTCCCGACATCTTTTCGCCATTGATTCTAATAATTTCGTGATCATTTCATTATCAATATTAGACCAGGCACCCTGCAAAGCTTTAAACAATTCTTCAATATTTGAATGTGTTTTGTTTCTAATCTTTCTGTTGACAATCTCCCAAAGGTTTTTTATTGGATTTAAATCGGGTGACTGTGACGGCCAAGTAATTACGTTAATTTTTGATCCTCGAACCATTTTTTGACCAACTTCGAAGAATGTTTTGTGTCATTATCATGCTGAAAAATATGTTTTAAAGGCCTGAACTCATCAGAATAAGGTTTCATAACATTTTGAAGGATGTCTATATATTTAAATCGATCCATTATTCCTTCAATGTGGTATAAAGGACCCATACCATATCCCGAGAAACAGCCCCATACCATCACACCGCCTCCGCCATGTTTAACTGTTGGCAAGATGTATTTTTGAACAAATCTTTTATTAGCAGGCCTCCTAACGTAACTTACACCATCACTTTTAAACAAATTGAACTTAGATTCATCACTAAAAATAACTTTTTTCCATTGATCCACAGTCCAGTCAATATGATTTTTAGCAAATTTTAATCGGGCCTTCACATTCTTTTTGGATAGAAGTGGTTTTTTAGCAGGAAGGCGACTAAAAAGATCCTCACTAACTAATCTTCTGCGAATAGTTCTTGTTGAGATGTTTTCTTGATCCATTTGCGGCAAAAGGCCCAAAATTTTCTCCGATGACAGAAAGGGGTTATTGGTAGATAAATAAATAATTTTTTTATCAGTTCGTTTTGTAGTTTTTCGTGGCCGTCCTGGAATTTTTGAAACTTCAAACGTACCCTCTTCTCAAAATCGTTTTATAATTCGCGACACAGTAGATTTATGAACATTTAAATTTTGTGAAATCACATTTTGCAGCAGCCCGTCTTTAAAACCAGAAATTATGAAGTTTCTAATTTCACTTGAAACAGTTTTACTACGACCCATGATTGACAAATATAAACTGAAATATTACTTGTGCACAACATATTATTTATGGATAAAATCTGCATATAACAAGAAAATTCAAGTAGTTGCAATATTTTTGTCCAAGCAAAAATGAAGAAATAATTTATTATTAATCTGTAAGTCAGATTATTTGATTATTGATTGATGTAACAAACAAAATATGATTAAATTATAGAATTAAGAGTATTTATTTTCCAATATTATTATTAAAATTTGAAAAATTGAAAGATGTTAAAAGTTGCAATCTTTATGGCCAATACTGTACATATATATAAGTGCAATCCGGGATATCCAAGAGTGTACTCTTATAAGGGCGATGGAAAAGTTTTTATTAAGAATGAGAAAATGTGTGGACAATAATGGTGGTTTGATCGAACATTTGTTTTTTTTTTTTTTTTGTAAAATAATTGTAAAAAGTTATAGTTTTGTGTAGAAATATTCCAAAAATATGACAACGTATATTTGGACATGATTGTTTGCATTTCAGAACCTTTGTCGAAAAATGCAATACTTGATAGCAATGGAATGCCAATTGGTACACGTGTTCTTTACGAAAATTGCCCACAGACTACCTTTAACAATATTTTATTTTCGGACGAGGTCTATTTTCATTGGAACGAGCATGTTAATAAACAAAATTGCAGGTTCTGGAGCAGAGAAAACCCTAAATTAAAACATCAAAGGCCTCTCCATTCTCCAAAAGTGACAGATTAGGTGGCTAGATCATCAAAGGGCATTATAGGTCCTTACTTCTTTGAAGGCGCACGCGGCTATTCTGTTACTGTTAATTCTGCGAAATATGTCAAGATGTTTAGAGAATTTCTCCAGCCACAGTTGCAGTAATTCCGTGGCTACAACAGGACTTGAAAACGGCAAAATTGGAAAACCTGCCTCACATCCAAATGACTACACCGGTGGTGACGGAAATGTTCCTTAATCAACTGACATCACGCAGATGTGACATCCCATTGCCCCCCTGCAGTCCAGACTTGACAACCCCCTGATTTTTTTTATGGGGTTATCTCAAAAGTCAACAATATTTCAGGCGAATATTCGTCAAGAGAAAGCTGACATCACGAGCGATTTGTGTCAAAGAGTTTTTCAAAATCTTTGTGCCAGATTCAAGAAATGCCAGCGGCAGGATAGTAGACATTTGCGACTAAATACTTAATTTTTAAGAAATAATTTTCTAGTTTGTCTTTTTTAACTAAATAAACTTGTAGTTTTTTTTTTTTTTTTTAATTTATTTAATTATTTTTCAAAAATTCAAAACTTATGGCCCACCTGTAGAACTATACTGTTGTATCTGCCCTTAAGAAAAAATATGCAACGTATTCCCGCGATTTATTCAAATAACAGTTTACCAGGATAACACTGGGAGCAGCTCTTATGCTGCTAATCTGACTACTTTTGGTCTTCAAAATGCAGTTTAATTCTCTATTTTATAATTCATATGGCATAATTATTTAGGCGTCAGAGATTATGAACTCACGACGAGCGTTCTCTGATATAACCTAACGACTACTTTTTGTAGTAGTCGAGACCACCGGTTTTACGTGTTTTCTGAAGTAGGACCCTTATTCTCGAATATGAATTCGTAGATACAGGTCCTCATTTAGGGGAATGCTAAGTGAGCTTATGGTTGCAACTGTCAAGAACTTTTTTGAAAAATCTTTTGCTCGTATTGGGGTTCGATCCCACACTTACAAAGCGAGTGAGCTGACCACTACACTACTGCAACCGTAATATGCAACTGAATTTGAAAGATAGGCAATTTATAGACAATTGAAGAGAAATGTTTCTATGAGATAAATAAAAGAATATGAATAGTACATAGGGTGTATAAAAAGGACAAGGACGGATATACATAGATGCGGGTCATGTCATTACACCAGAGTTGATAACAAAAGGCAAACCGGATCTAAATTGCTCATAATCTGTTTAAAAAGTTCTATATGTCAACCACGCGCGCATGTGAAAAACTTTGTAATAGCTTGATACAGTTACATATTTTCATGACAGTCTAAAAGTTGGAAATACATATTTGTATTATACATGCACGGCGTCAATATTCCACGTATGTTACCAGAAATTATGCTTGAATTTCGTAGGTATATAGGAGTATGTTGAGAGTATTTTTATTAGTTTACTCGGTTTAAATAAAAGTGATCGTCGAACTTCATCGTCGTGAAATATAGCCTCCATTATATCAGCGGTTCTTAAACGGGGTTCCGGCAACCAGGGGGGTCCCGATATTAAAGAAAAAAATATATTTTTACCAGTTTTTGCTTTTAAATTACAATAAACTTTATTATTAAACAATAAATTATTAAGAACATTTAAAATATTATTTCAAAAATTTTCTTTTGGGGTCCAGAAAATATTTTAGGCTAGTTGGGGGATCCTGAGTATAAAAAGGTTAAGAACCGCTGCATTATATGCTAAATAAAATACTATTTTGTATTCATTGTTTGATATTTGGAGGGGATGAATTAATCAGACTGTTGGTGAGTTTGAAAGTTAGTTCATTTTCATTTCATTATAACTACTCTTGTACAAAAATAAATATTTATCTAAAAAACATGTAAATTATATTTCTTCACAGGACAACTTTGTTTTTTAAAAAGATTTATTTTTATATTACAAAGTATGTCTTATTTCTAAAGAAGCTGATTCTAAACTGTTTTACCAAAATACAAAATGTGAATATGTTACATTACAAAATTACCTACTCTAGCATATTATCTAATTACTTAATACTAAGAATGGTTAGGGGTGTCATGTTAACGTTTAGTCAGCGAGAATCGCTACGGTAACTTCTATAGTTAATAACTTTTAACCAGGAATGGGGAGTCAGCAGAAAAATTAACGGCTCCTGAGTCGATATTTTTGAAAACCGACTCGGACTTTCGACTCCATCACGTGTAAATCTATTCCAAATATTTAAGCGGAACTAAACGTAATTTTTATTTTCTAAGTTATCACGAGTTCACATGATGAAAGTGGGCTTTTGTTAAATAAAATGATTCATTCAATCGTTAAAAATTAATAGATTTCAATACCTAGTTCCGCTTAAACCAAAGAAACAGACTATACTTACATTAAATATTTGGGTTAGGGTGAGCTGTTTTTATAAAATGTCATTTTCATTACATCTTGACTTTTTGTGTCATTTTCAATACAATTTTCTAACATATTAGTTTTAACAAAATTTTATTATATTTTATGTAAGTACTCTATTTTTCATAATACGAGGGTTGCCTCTTATATTTCGGGGTGCACTAAACTGTGCTGCCATCTGGCAACTGACGCTTCGGTCGTAAAATTTGACATTTTTGACGGTATACGTACCCAGAACGTTTTTACATATGAGCGCTATTTATGTTGTTTATAGTAACTTGAAAAAATTCATCTCGGATAAAAATGGAATTAAATCGTGAACATTTTCGAGCGATTATTTTTTACAACTTTCGACGTAGATTAACCCAACAGCAGTGCATCCATGAACTTAATTTGACTTTTGGCGATGAAGCACCATCAAGGACTAATGTTTATCGGTGGTTTGCAGACTTCAATGGTGGCCGTAGTTCGCTTTAGAACGAATTTGGTGAAGGTCGTCCAAAATCGGTTGTTGTTCCAGAAAACACTGATGCTGTGCGTGAACTGATACTGTAAGATCGTCATGTGACTTATCGTGAGATTGAGGTATCCTTGGGCCTTAGTGGGACCAGCACACATTAACTATTGCATGGACATTTAGCCGTCAAAAAGATTTGTTCGCGTTGGATCCCACATAATTTGTCAATCGGAGTGGAAAATACTTCAATCGGACTGGAAAAAGTGCTTCGAAAATTGGTTCAAACGCATGTAAAAGTGTATTGATCTTCATGAAGAATATTTTGAAAAACAATAAAGCCACTTTAGTTGATAAATAATTGTTTTTGATCTCAATTCCCGAAATATAAAAGGCAACCCTCGTATGATACTTTTTCCTTTTATATTTAGATTTGGGCTAGATTTGGAATAACGGAGCTCGTTACAACTTGGGAAAATAAAAATCCAGTTTAGTTCTACTTAAACATAATAAACGGAGTATACTGAATAAGATAAAATGGTAATGAGTAAAAGCAAAAATTTTTACTACCTCATCATATTAATCTGTTAAAACGAGTAGTATTAATCAAATTTTAAACTGAAAGCATGAAGCAAAACCGGTTAAAATCGGAATTGAATATTTTTAATTTCATTTTCGTTCTTGAACTGAAAACAAAACATCGTTTCTGTTTTCGTTCTTTAAAAAATTCTAGTATATCGTTATTTTGCTTTCGTTTTCGGTTTGTTCTCATCCTTGGTAAAAATTTAATCAAAGAGTCGAGAATCGATAGCTTTTTCCGACTCCCAAAAGCTTCGACTCCTCGACTCCCCATCCCTTATTTTAACTTATATAACCTATAATAACTGGTATACAGTGTTGTAATGTATCTAGTTACAAGTATCTTGATACAGTAACTAGATACTTTTTCAGGTATCTAGATACAAATTATCTATTGCTTGCAGCAAAATTTCTAAAAATATGTTACGCAATGTAATGAGACCCATAAAATAAAGAATAAGATTGTGTTTAAACAATAATAGATATTTATTCGAACAATATTTGTAACCAAAATAATTATTAATTTTTACTTTTGTTTTTATTATATGTAAGTTTTTAATCGTACTATTTTTATAAGTTTGTAACGTTGATATCTCCGTTATTAAAACAATTTCATTATAAACATGTTTAGTTTTTTATAAAGACAACAAAATCGTTGTTCCAATAGCCTAACAATATACAGGTAGTTTCCATTAAAAAATTGTTTATTTTCAAAATATCTAGTCAACGAACCATCTAAAAATATTTTTGAGTCTGTCAAGATATTTCCTATGTAAAATACTCGAACTTTGTCCATTTAATCTCTATCTATAATATCAATCTATCTATAATATTAAGAAAGATAGCAATTGTGAGCCACTTGGCTGCGACATCCTGTATATGAAAGTTGTAATACCCACTTTTCTACCACATGTGCCGCCATTAGGTTATAATTATAAAACCCTAAAACACAGACAAGGCCTAATATTTAATTTATATAGATTCTTTGATGTCGTACGTAAGTTTGGTGTACAGAGTAGAATGAATATGTAGAGAGAGAACGAGTACTCGACCTTTCAATTAGATTAACAGGCAAATGTGTCGCCGTCATAATTAATAAACATATATAACGCGGTCTTGTTCAGGTCGCGCCGCACAGCTAGGCAAACCGCAACTCGCTATTCACATGTACATGGATTTCTCAGGGCTCGCACATATCTACGTACATACTCTGTACGTGGTACCACGGCTTTGTTTCATGTTTCATTAATCATTGCTAATATTACAACAGATTTACTATTCTAAATTAATATTCCTTTCAAGTCTCACGTATGAGGTTTGATCAAAAAAAAAAAATATATATATATATATATATATATACCCGGGTCAGCGACGTAAAACTTTATTTATTAAAAAATGTGAAATATGAATTTTCACACATTTAAGGGTTTTGTGGGTATCTAAAAAGTGACTACAAATTGTGGGTACATATTAAAAAACCAGCTGTGGCAACCATGTCTCAAATAAAAGTTGTTAGTTATTACTTTTATAGCAACTTTTGTTAAATAAATTTTTTCGAAATATTTCTCTGTTGTGAATTATTCGCAAAAATCTTAAAACCGACACGAGTAAACTCCCATTTCTAGTAAAAACTAGAAATTTCTAGTCCCATTTCTAGTTTGTACCGTATAAATTGTAGCCAAACGGCTTAACTTGGCATGCATATACAACTTTTTGAGCCACATATAGGAAAAATACTAAGAGTTCAAAAAAACACATCTCTAGATAAATATAAACAAATATGTATTTAATAAAAAAATAGGTAAATATATTTTTTTAAATTTTGAGTGGCATATCAATTGAAACCTCTTAATGCGTGCATTAAGATAAATTATTATTTCTGAAAAAAAAAAAAAATTGAGATTTTTGCCAAAAATGTGTCAAAAAACTTTTGTCCCCAACCCAATCTCCTAGATGGGTTGATCTAAAAATCTGAAAAAATCTCCATAATGAATATTGGTGAAACCGGAATAGTTCAACAGGAATTTTCGATAAGATTTTCGAAAAATATTGATTTTTTTTACGATATGTCGTTGATAAAAAAATATTTAAAAAATATTTACTGTATGGTATCAATAGAAAGCCCTTAAGACGTAGATTAAGGAACGATAAGCAGTTTTTTAAATTCGTTTCTTTTAACACGAAAGAAGTTCATGTCTCGCCCCCTTTTCCCCAAGCGTTTAAACTAAAAATCTGAAAAAATTATAGGTAATGTACATTGATTTGAGCCGGAAACGTACGAGCGGAATTTTTGATCAAATTGTGTTTTTGAAAAATATTGCAGTTTTTGTGTTTTTCGCAAAATTAATTATTTTTAATTCATGGCTAATTATTTAAGATGTGTTTTGTTGAAAAGTGCGTGTGTTTTTGAAATAAAAAATATAAAAAAAAAATATATAACGAAAGGAGTTAGACACACCACACTACACTATACTCTACAGATTGTACTGTTGGAGTGTTCATTTATTTTATTATACTATTACACGCTGTGATTAACCTATTGCTTGAATGATTTTAGATTTTTGTTTTTGAGGTATTTAAGAGGAATATATCACTTACAGTAATGAAATACTTATAAATCAAATAACACACTGTTAGTAGTGAGAAATAGTTTTTGAAATTGAAAAAAATTAAGCCATTTATCAGTATATTTCTTATTAATCTAATGAAGACTTTAATACGAAGCAAATGCAGAAAAAAATGCTGGGATTTTTGGCAATTTATTTAAATTTTGTTTAAAAAAATTAAATGAAAGCTCTTAGTACTCAAATAACGAATAAAAATGATTATAAAAACAATATTTATTTTGATGTGATTCTAGAACAAATATTCCTGGGCATCCAGTATTATGTTGCCTTCTCACACTTATTAAATACCTACAAAACCCTGAAATGTATGAAAATTCACACTTCACATCCATTTTTTTTCAATTGCAGAAAAGTATTTCTCATTATTAACAATGTGTTATTTGAAGTATTTCACTACTATAAATGATTTATTTCTCTGTGATGCCTTAAAAACAAAAAACTAAAATAATTCAAACAATAAGTTGATTCACGACGTATAATAGTAGGCGGAGTCTACTAAATACTATACAGACACTACACTCTACACACATAAATTCGGTTCTCATCTGTTGAAAAAAAATGTTATATTTTTAATTAAAAAAAAGAGGTACACTACCTTGACTATAAATACAAAAAATCCGCAACATTATTAACCAAAATTTAGCTATGGAATAAAAAAAATTATTATGTGGTCAAAAACTACGATATTTTCCAAAAAGGAAATTGATCAAATTCCTCTCATTTTCCTCTCGTACGTCCGGTTTAGATCAATGTACATTACTTTTCAATTTTTTCAGATTTTTAGTTTAACCCCTTTGCATAAAAGGGTGCGGGACAGTAACTTTTTAATACATTTGTCTGATCAGTAATTCCTGTTGAACTGTTCGGGTTCCCATCAATGTACATTATTAAGATTTTTTTCAGATTTTAGATCAACTCCTCTGGGAAATAGGTTGGGGGGACAATATTTGACACATTTTTGGCAAAAACCATATAAAAAAATATTTTCAAAAATAATAATTTGATTGTTTATCCACGAATTAAGAAGTGTCATTTGATATCCCACTCAAAATTTAATATATATATATATATATTCCATTAAATACCTATTTGTTTATGTTCACCCCGTGCTGCATTTTTTTTTTGAACTCTACTATATTTTCTATATGTGGGTCAAAGAGTTGTACAATCATGCCAAATTTCAACTTTCTATGTTTAGCAGTTTGGCTACAATTTCTACAGACAGACAGACACACACATGAATGACGTTATAAGGGTTTTTTGGTCATACCTACAAAACCCTAAAAACATAAAATTTGATAACTTGAAAAAAATAAATCACATACTACCATCTAGAAACTTACAAGCGTACTTAACTACAAGATGTGAGCACGACAAGACAGCTGCCCAGTTCTCCAACTAGTAAATTAAATATCGCTAGCATGGTGTTCCAAAAAATTCGATAACTTTCGAGAAAAAAAAGAAGTTATTTATTTATTTCTTTTAATTTTTGCGACAGAAATGATGGGGGCCATATGCACCCCATGGCCCATTTCCATCTTTCAAAATTTAAGTTTTTTCTTGCGACTTTCAATCACGCCCATTTTTAGGGTTTTGTAGGTATGACCAAAAAACCCTTATACCGTCATTTTGTCGTCTGTCTGTCTGTCTGTCTGTCTGTCTGTCTGTCTGTCTGTCTGTCTGTCTGTCTGTCTGTCTGTCTGTTCGGTAAAAATTGTAGCCAAACGGCTAAACCTAGAGAGTTGAAATTTGGCACGCTTATACAACTCTTTGACCCGCACATAGGAAAAATACTAAAACATCTAAAAAACATATCCCCCTAAAAATATAAACAAATATGTGCTCATCGAAAAAAAAAATATTTTTTTTTAATTCTGAGTAGGGTATCAAATGAAAGCCCTTGGTACGTGGATTAACGATCAAATTTTTATTTTTGCAAAATAAATTATTTTGAAGCGATTTTTGCCAATATTGTGCAAAAAAATTTTTGTCCCACACCCTGTAGCCCAGATGGTTTAAACTAAAAATCTGAAAAAATTCTAAGTAATGTACATTGGTGTGAACCGGAATAGTTCAACAGGAATTTTTGATCAGATTATGTTTTTGGAAAAAAAAAGCATTTTTTGTGTTTTTTTTGCTAATAATGTTGACAACTTATAGTTATATAATACGCTAAACAGTAACGTGTTTCTTGGTGCAGTGGCTAAGATACTAGCGTTCTGTCCAAGAATTCATATTCGAACTCATGTTCGAGTCCTACGTGAGGAGACAATATAATTTTTTATTTTTTTTTTTGCATTTTTATATTGTATAAATAATTTTTTCAAAATTTTAATTATATTTTGGCAATTGTTGCATTTAATTTTTAATAGCCAGTGGAAATTGTTGAAATTATAATTTAATTATATATTTGAATGTACACGAAATCAAAGGGGAGGAGCTATGACTAAAAACAACCAATGGAAGCCATAGGCGCAATTTTCAAAATCTTAATGAACCTTGATATATAAAAAAAAAAAATACTGCACATCTTTAAAAAGTTAAATAATGGTAGTAGGCATTCGATTTAAAATTCATAAAAAAATATTTTGACATAAAATTTGTTTTGGCATCCCAAATAATCATCATTCACTTACTAAATACCTGCAAAACCCTGAAATATGTGAAAATTCACACTTCACATCAATTTTTTAAAGACAACATTATGAAGGTCGCGCCCGAGCGACGGGTAACATCGCGGCGCCCCTGGGTCTAAACATCGGAAAACATTTTGATTAATGCACGCTGATGTGCATATTCCCAAAGATTTCGAAACTGTTGTATTATTGTAACAAACCGATATCGTGGTAGAGAGCATAGCTCGATATTTTAAATATGAATAGTAGTTCGCGTTTCCGCCGACTGGTGGCAACAGCTACCGCAAGTGTGTGAGAAACAAGTTTTGTTCGATCGCGAGGGTACGGTGGTGAGGTTTGGACAAAGTGAGACAGTAAGAACTGCATTGCTGAATTTTTGGAACTTTGGTGAAGAGTATGGTAAATTTAGAGAACAATTACATCCTATAACGGATCTACTCTCTGTGTCTATCCAACATTTGTGTCTCAATTTATTTTATTTTTATTTAGTTATTGAATTCATTAAAGAATTTACAAAAATAGAAAAATTTGTACAAACTTTTATACCTAGTTTTTTAGTATAAGTCAGGGGTCGGCAAACTTGATGATAAAGAGCCAAATTCACCCTTTACGGCACCTGGAAACATTTTAAAGAGCCATAATTTTATTTTAGTACATGACTTTTAAGCATCATTTAATGTGTATTTAATGCTTTATTTTAGTGTTGGTATTACCGATACGCTGCATAAAAGTGCATGAAAATAAAATGAACTATTGCGTAAATATTTTCTAAATTTTATTCGTTATCAACTTAATTTGGAGAACCACACGAATATCCTCAATGAGCCGCATGTGGCTCGCGAGCCGCTTGTTGCCGAGCCCTGACCTAAGTCAATAAGCTTGTATCTTATTAGCTGGTTATTTCGTAATATTTTATTATACACACTAAATTATAATATTGCATTACACTATTCCGAATTAACTTTCAAATCTAAAATTAAATTAAATCCAAATGAAAACATTAACTACAATTCATAAATAAATAAATATTTAAATATTATCACACCAATCATTCAATATACTGCACATCGGCTGAATGATGTTCGATCAGATCATTGAGGGTTATTTTATTATCCAAAACAAATAATTTAATTTACCTGTGAAATTTTTTTGAATTCTCTATACAGCAATATTTAAGAGTACCTCGTTATAAAATTTGAGACCAATATAGGCATAACTTTTTTGACTTGCCTTGCTGTTGTATTTTGGTACTTGTAAGTTGTAAGTTGTAAATTACTTTTTAGCCTGGTTTGATACTCATGACTAATAACATTGGTAGTTTATACATTTAGGCAGTTTATATTTAGCAGTTGAAAATTTTGAATTCATTCAAGAGGCTGCAAGTCCCCATCCTTGCCCCAAACATTCAGTAAAGTCCCCAAATAAAGAAAGTAGCGTAAACCAATGTTGTAAAATTTGTTCTCTGGCCTATGCCCCTTTCACCAGTTCTGACTGATTATTTTTGAAGCAACTATTCCATTCCATCTAACACTTTATATTACATATTATTGTCAAACGAACTGTTAACCTCAAAATTCTGCTATTTATTTTATTATTACCTTCAAATTATTCTTTAAAAGATAAATTAATAAGGTGTTACCAAAGTATAAATAAATGGTATTAAATGCACTGTCTTTAAGTTTAAAATCCTATGATTGGTTGGCAGCAGCTCGCCAGTCCTTCCTGACTTCTGTTTTTCTTTTTGCACTGTACACATAAAATTGTACCATATGAATCATTTTTAAATGAAATCTATTTTTAAATTAATATTTGCAGATATGTCTTTTTTTTAGTTTTATTTTATATATGCTGTTTTATGCACTGGAAATAAGTTATGTTTGGAAACCTTTAGGCCTAATCACACCCACTATGCGATACTTTTTATAGCTAGGGACTTAAACATTCAGTATCTTTACATTCTGTATCTTAAAAAGTTAAAAATTAACCTCAAGATCGAAGTTAAACCAGTGGCGAAGGGACACCTCCGCTGGACTTGCCCTCCCATAAAAAAAAATAATAATAAAAAAAATACATAAAAAAAATAAATTAAATTTAACAGAAGATTTAGGTAAATCTTCAAAAATACATCAAATTATGTCCTATACAAATTTTTGTCCAAGGTTTGGTTTACTACGGAGTGATTATTTAATGGCGAGACGACGTCACTAGAAGTTTTAATAATTTGCCGTTTCATACACATTTATTTTATTATTACCTTCAAATTATTCTTTAAAAGATAAATTAATAAGGTGTTACCAAAGTATAAATAAATGGTATTAAATGCACTGTCTTTAAGTTTAAAATCCTATGATTGGTTGGCAGCAGCTCGCCAGTCCTTCCTGACTTCTGTTTTTCTTTTTGCACTGTACACATAAAATTGTACCATATGAATCATTTTTAAATGAAATCTATTTTTAAATTAATATTTGCAGATATGTCTTTTTTTTAGTTTTATTTTATATATGCTGTTTTATGCACTGGAAATAAGTTATGTTTGGAAACCTTTAGGCCTAATCACACCCACTATGCGATACTTTTTATAGCTAGGGACTTAAACATTCAGTATCTTTACATTCTGTATCTTAAAAAGTTAAAAATTAACCTCAAGATCGAAGTTAAACCAGTGGCGAAGGGACACCTCCGCTGGACTTGCCCTCCCATAAAAAAAAATAATAATAAAAAAAATACATAAAAAAAATAAATTAAATTTAACAGAAGATTTAGGTAAATCTTCAAAAATACATCAAATTATGTCCTATACAAATTTTTGTCCAAGGTTTGGTTTACTACGGAGTGATTATTTAATGGCGAGACGACGTCACTAGAAGTTTTAATAATTTGCCGTTTCATACACATCGTAGCAGGCGATTATGCGCATGGTGCATGCGCGATTATGCGCATGCACCTAACCAATACTATGACAATATTATAAATGTATTGTCAATATACAACATAAAAAATGAACTTTCACTGTTAGTTCGGTATTACAAAATGAGACAGATAAAATACCACAAATACATGGTGTTAACTTTTTAACCACCTCGAAACGCCAAATAGCCAGAAAAAATCCATTTTTAGGGTTTTGTAGGTATGACCAAAAAACCCTTATACCGTCATTTTGTCGTCTGTCTGTCTGTCTGTCTGTCTGTCTGTCTGTCTGTCTGTCTGTTCGGTCAAAATTGTAGCCAAACGGCTAAACCTAGAGAGTTGAAATTTGGCATGCTTATACAACTCGTTGACCCGCACATAGGAAAAATACTAAAACATCTAAAAAACATATCCCTCTAAAAATATAAACAAATATGTGCTCATCGAAGAAAAAAATATTTTTTCTAAATTCTGAGTAGGGTATCAAATGAAAGCCCTTAGTACGTGGATTAACGATCAAAATTTTATTTTTGCAAAATAAATTATTTTGATGCGATTTTTGCCAAAATTGTGCAAAAAAATTTTTGTCCCACACCCTGTAGCCCAGATGGTTTAAACTAAAAATCTGAAAAAATTCTAAGTAATGTACATTGGTGTGAACCGGAATAGTACAACAGGAATTTTTGATCAGATTATGTTTTCGGAAAATAACGCATTTTTTGTGTTTTTAACTAAAATATGTTAACTATTTAATACGTTGTGTAACATATCACAACAATAACTCTCGTGGCGTGGTTGGATTCGTCATGCGCTTAATAATATAAGTTAACTTACAAACTAGGGTTCGAATCCTGTTGATTTTATTTTTTATTTTTTTTTTTGCATTTTTATTTTGTTTAAATTATTTTGTTAAAATTCTAGTTATATTTGGTAAATAGTGCATTTAATTTTTAAAAGCGTAAATTTAATAACCAGTGGAAAGTGTTGAAATTATAATTTAATTGTATGTTTGACGAAATCAAAGGGCGGGACTTATGATGTAAGCAACCAATGGAAGCCATAGGTGCAATTTTCAAAATCTTAATGAACTTTGCTATATAAAAAAAATACTGCATATATTTAGAAACTCAAATAATGGTATTAGGCATTCGAATTAAAATTCATAAAAAAATATTTTGACTTAAAATTTGTTTTGGCATCCCAAATAATCATCGTTCAGTTACTAAATACCTGCAAAACCCAGAAATGTGTGAAAATTCACACTTCACATCAATTTTTAGAATTAACCATAGCAAGTCTGTTTATTTTAAACCAATTTTTACTAAAACAAATTGAAGAAAAAGAGGTTAATAAATGAAAAATTAATATAGGTGAATAAGGGCCGGTCTTTCCACCTTCAGATAAAGCGGCTGGTAACGTTATCTGAAGGATAAAAACAATAAAGCGTCTTTCCACCTTCAGATACCACAAAAGATACAGAACAGACCCGAATATAAGTTAATTCACACTTCACAATAATTTTTTGTATTAAACGAAACTTTGTTCTAATATCAGAGGAGAATTCAACATTTCTCTTGTGCTGGATAATATAAAAACATATTTATAGACGTACTGGTGGTCGCATCTTGAAAGAATGCCTATTTACAGCAGTCAGACGCAGCTATATAAAACAAGAGGATTGCGCGACCGAGCAAGGTCAAGGGAAAAATACCAAAAACAGACGGTGCAGTCTAATCCATTAACAATGATTATTATTATTATTGCATTATCGCATAATTAGTTTTCCAGATCGCTGTTTCCACCTATTATTTCATGAAAGCGAGAGTGAACAGTGTTTATATACGCTGTTGTTTCTAGGAATCATTTTAAAGCACATTTTATGCTGGTGACTCAAATACCTATTTTCATCTTTCAATGAATCTGCAGCTTTATATTCAGAATTGTTCATTCATGAATTTATTTAACCTGGTTGTGTTAAACTGGTACTTCGTATTTTTTCTTATATTGTTATCATAATTGATTTATAGTCCAGCAAATACTTTGTTTTCGAAAAAAAGTTTTGCGGGAGTTTTGGAAATTAGTGCAATTAATACGTCATGAGGTGCTGTTTTCAAATTTAGTTTTTTTAGTTTTTTTATTTATTTTTTTTAATTTTCTATAAATTAGTTCTGATATATATATATATTTTTTTTTGTGGGATAACAGTTTCTTCGATAGAGCTCCGCAAAGTTGGTCAATATTTAATTCATGAAAAATGTACTTTCCGATTCAATTAATACAGAAATATTAGTATTACTTCAATTCTGTTCATTCCCCATAATATAAGATTAATTTAAACTTTTTTTTTTGTTGCGTAAACTTGCGTAAGGTAAACTGGAGGTAAGGTAAATATGGGGCTTAAGTATAAAACTACATATTTAAGCTTTTGACATTAATGGCACGTGTTGATCAACTTTTGGTAAAAATCGGTCAACTAGAAATGGGAGTTTACTCGTGTTAATTTTAAGATTTTTGCGAATATTTTACAATAGAGAAATATTTCGAAAAAAATCATTTAACAAAAGTTGCTATAAAATCAATAACTAACAACTTTTATTTGAGACATTTTTTGATAAAGCAGCATAAATTAAAAAAGTATTTTGTGATGGCGGTCGTTTCTGTGGTGGCCACAGCTGATTTTTTGTATATATTTTTTATGTGAAGTAAATAATAAATGAGATACTTCGTTTATAGGTAGCTCCCCCATAGCTACCCAAATATATATCTTATTAAAATCTACATAAACAGAAAGGAATAGTTTCATTTCTCATATTCATTTTTGCTGTCAAGTTAATGATAAATGAGACATTTCATCCGTAACACTCCCGTTGCCCCCTAAATAAAGTCCTTTAATCATTTTCTTTTTTCGCCTATAAACTTGTTTCCTCATGTACATTTTTGATGTGAAGTAAATAATAAATAAAGATTATAGTATTATGGTGTACTCCCGTAACTACCCAAAAATTCATTAAATCGAAAAGTATATACAGCAAAAAAGATTTTTTTCTTATTATAAACAACTCTTGTTATATACATCTTTGCTGTTAAGTCAATAATATATTAGGGAGATATATGTAGATTTTAGTTTTAGGATGCCCCCCCCCATAACTCCAAATATTCATCTAATAGAAAAAATGCATTGAAAAAAAAAAAGTTTCCCTGATGTGAAACATCTGACTTAGAAACAGTAATTTAATATAACCAGAATATCGCAAAATAAAACATAGTTATAACTAAATAATATACGATTCTTAAACAATTTTACAAGTCAAATAATAATGGAGATATTTTAAGTTTTTTAATAAACAGTTTTAACCCCGAAACACCCCCCTAGAATAAAATTTTTGAAATGCCTTATAGCCTGTGTTCTATTCTGTGTCCTATGTTCTAATCCTGGTTTTACTCTATTTACCAAATTTCGTAAAAATATGTCCAGCCGTATTTGCGTGAATCTCGGACAGACAGACAGATACACACACACACACAGACAGACGGACGGACAGACGGACGGACAGACGTTTTATAATCATCTGAAATATGAAGCGGAAAAAAAACAGATATAGCCTTAATTTTATTAATATAGATTTCTGCAAGTTTACGCAGCAAGAAAATGTTAAAAACAATCGCATATTATGGGAAATTAGCAGAATTGAACATTTTTGCGTTAAATGAAGAGAATATGTAGTACCATTTAAATGAATTCAAAAAATTGACCAACTTTGCGGCGCTCTAGCAGCGAAACCGTCATTCCACAAAAAAGCTTAATTATATAGAATTTATTCTTCTTTAATTCAGTATAGATATATTTTTCGAATTTTGCACTGGAACGGAGATATTTGCAAAAAAAATTCAAGGTTCTTTTCGAAGTTTTAGCAAAAAAATTTAGTCGCAAAATGTGACCTCGCAAACTACAGCTAGACCTAGGGTGCGTTCAGAAATTACACACTGAGTGTGAGTGTGCGCCCCACTATGTGTTGTCGGTGTGTGCACTTTTGAGCAATTGCTTTTTGAACGGTTTTGGGTGTAAAACATGGCGCCAAGATTTCCACGATTCGAAGTTCTAACCTCTAATTTGTGTTTTGTTGTCTTTGTGTTGGATCTGCAGTCTTATGTACGTAATTTCTGTATATTAATAAAATTGAGTCCGTATCATTTTATTCCTATTCTGTAAAGCAAGGGTGTCCAAACTACGGCCCGCAGGACAATTCCGGTCCGCAATAAGATATAATCCGGCCCGTGGACTTTACTGACTTAAAAACAGTAATTTAATATAACCAGAATATCGCAAAATAAAACATAGTTATAACTAAATAATATACGATTCTTAAAATTATTATTATTTTTTTTTTATTAATTATATTCTCATTATTAATAAGCTTGTCTTTAAAATCATTAAATCAAGCTCCAAGAGCCCAGCTCAGTTCAAGTTATCCGGCCTGCCATTTATTAAAGAAATTTTGAAAAGTGCTTCCAAGTGTAAACCCCTGCTGTAGAGCAACATTTTAAAGGCTTGTCTAGTCATTCTAAAATTTCTCTGTAATTCAATTTCGTTACATCTTGCCACAACTTCTGTAAATAAGATGATGTGGACAGGTTTTCGTTTATTAAAGTTCCCCATTTTCAGACATGGTACTGTCAAAACCATATTTTCTTCATCAGAACTAGAAGATTCATTAACATTTTCAAGAATTTCTTCTGCAGTAGTAATAAATATTCAGATTTTTTGACGTAATGGTATAGACGCCGTTTCTTACAAATGTATTTGGATATTTGTAGGTTATCGTACATATATAATTAACAAGTGTCTGTATGAAATCTGGGTAACATTGTGACGTCAATTTTTCCTAAGGATCTCGTGATTGGCTAACTGGGGACACGGTGTTGTTTCTTGATTGACAGGTATTTTGCAGATTTTTTCTCTAAGAATCTACGAATATAATTACATATAGAAATGTGTAGGATTTCGTTGGCATAGACAAGTAATTCTAAACACTCCTATATCCTTTGACTGACACCAACAATATTTTGCAAATTTATTCTCCAAGAATCTACGTATATAATTACATACAGAAATGTCTAGGATTTCGTTGGCATAGACAAGAAACCCTAGACACTCCTATATCCTTTGACTGACAACAAAAATATTTTGCAAATTTATTCTCTAAGAATCTACGAATATAATTAAATACAGAAATGTCTAGGGTTTCGTAAGCATAAACAAGAAACTCTAAACACTGCTATATCCTTTGACCGATGTGAACAATATTTTGCAGATTTATTCTCTAAGAATCCACGAATATAATCACATAAAGAAATGTCTAGGGTTTCGTAGGCATGAACAAGAAACTCTAGACACTCCTATATCCTTTGACTGATATCAACAATATTTTGCATATTTATTCTCTAAGAATCTACGAATGTAATTACATACAGAAATGTCTAGGGTTTCGTAGGCATAAACAAGAAACTCTAGACACTGCTATATCCTTTGACCGATATGAACAATATTTTGCAGATTTATTCTCTAAGAATCCACGAATATAATCACATAAAGAAATGTCTAGGGTTTCGTAGGCATAAAGAAGAAACTCTAAACACAGCTATATCCTTTGACCGATTTGAACAATATTTTGCAGATTTACTTTCTACTAGAATCTACAAATATAATTATTTACAGAAATGTCTAGGGTTTCGTAGGCATAAACAAAAAACTCTAGACACTGCTATATCCTTTGACTGATATGAACAATATCTATATTATAGCAGATTTATTTTCTGAGAATCAGACATATATAATTAGAAACTGTCTGTATGTAGTGTAGGTAACATTGTGACGTCAATTTTTCCTAAGGTTCTCGTGACTAGCTAACTGGGGACACCCTGTCTCTTGATTGGCTGACAGGCGACACTCTCTCCCATGATTGGCTAACTGGTGATATCCTGTCCCGTGATTCGATACAGACAATTGGCATTTTTATATTATAAATCCGTCATTGTTGACGGATAATAACCTAGTTTTATAATAAATGTCAACTGGAAAAATCCAAAATATTACATTTTTTCATGGTATGCACACCAACGCCCCAATCCGGAGTAGGATGCGATGTGCGCACACCCAGTGTACACACAGAATTCTGGAACACTCTGAGGTGTCACGGCCTCTGAGCACTTTTTTATTTTTGAACGGATTTGTGTGCACACTTACACTCGGTGTTTAATTTCTGAACGCACCCCTGTTAATCCCACCAATTTCCAAAACTCCCGCAAAATTGTCTCCAAATCCATGTTTTGAACACCAATTTCCTGGACTATTATGGTAATTCTTGATATTTGCAATAGGGCAGTGATATGTGCAATCGATGAAAACGACCCGTTAAGGGTGGTATTCTAATATCCTATTGGACAAACAATGATATGCGGGTAACACATATGACACGCTATTGTCTAGTCTGTTAATTAACTTTACAAATATTTCACTACTAAATTATAATTTGATTTGCCATATTATTATATTGAACTTTCCATTGTTTTAGTCAAACCAGAATTTAATTGAATCGTTTGTTTCAAAAACCACTTATCGACCATAATCAGCTAAATTGAGTTTATATTCGATGCATATTATTTACAGATACACGTATCGATTAGTGCAGAAATCCATGCTGTAAGTCTTCACTTCACTCCTGTTTCTTTGCTTTGAAAATTCCGTCTGTTCCAGAAACTCCTTTAGCGCCACAAGATACAGTGTTTCTGCGCTAAAATTCGTGATTCGTACAGTTGACAGACATGCGATCTTAATATTTATTGAGTTACTGCTCAAGAATTGAATGGAACCTCAGATGATAAAAAGTTTTTAAGTTTCATGCATGTTTTAAAAAAAATTTACTTAAAGTTTTATTTTTAATTAGTTAATAATATAGGTGATTTCTGAAATAAACGATTCAATTAATATATTGTTTATGATTTACTGTTATTTTTAGTTAAAGTCTGTTTCTTTGGTTTAAAGATTTTGAAATCTAGTAACTTTTAACTACCGACAAGGCGTTTGACAATCTTACTAGAGCTGCAATTAATCACTGAAAAGTGAGCTCGTGACAACTTAAGAAAATAAAAAATCTTTTTAGTTCGGCTTAAACGTTCGGAATAGGCTATAAATCTGGTATTTCAAAAAGGAGATAAAACTAATATAGGCTGTTATAGGCCTATTAGTCTATTGGTAAGGATGTACAAATTGTTTTTTCCTGCGACTAGTATGGAACAGTCTCATTTCGATATTGTTAGTTGACAGATAATTAACTTAATTTCGCATGTTATCTCCATGCGCGCGCAAGCTGTGCGGGAAAGACTCAATTCACACCAATGCGCATGTGCGGCGTGCGGGAATTTTCATTCCCGTACTGGCTGCGTGCGCATCAGTGGCTGTCATCAAAAATTATGTTGTATTTACTTGATTAAAATATTTGTATAGTAAAAAAATTGTAATCTTACGGAAAGTATATAGAAACTATTACACAAAGATTGCTTTGGAACCCTACGCGTACACGTAGTAACTATAGATTGTCCATAACCTACAGTTGCATTTGTAGATTGTTCTGTGATTTGTAGTCACAAATACTTACATCTAACCTACAAATCACAGATCTAATTAGTAATACAACAATACTGGTAGGTATAAATTCAATAGAATATGAATTTAAACGTGAACTTTACGTTTATTTTGTTCTCGTGTCGTTTTTTTGAGGTTATGGATTCAGAGAGTGATTTTGAAAATACCCCTCCAGATATTACAGAAGCTGCAAAACAAACTTCAAGCAATTTGCTTCCTGAAAAATCTAGACCTAAATACGAATCGACATACCAAATGTTTATGTGTTGGCGTCAAGATAAAAAAATTAAATCTTTTTCCGAGAATGTTCTCTTGGCGTATTTTGGTGACTTAATGAAAATTATGAAAGCATCAACCTTATGGTCACGATATTCAATGCTAAGGAGCACATTACAAATTAACCACAATATTAATATTGCACAGTATGGGAAGTTACGAGCATTGTTAAAACGACAATCAGATGGTTTTCAACCAAAAAAATCAAAGATTTTTACAACCGAACAAATTAACACTTTCATAAAAGAAGCTGCAGAAGATCAGTATTTACTTACAAAAGTGAGTTAGTTAAATTGATTTAAATGAATCCAACAGTAATTCATATCTTATATCAGTATCGATATAAAATATGAAATCTGTATCGAAGACAAAAATGTGTATCGGACAATTACATTGTGAACATTTTGTCACTTCGATAGTATTATATGACTCCTCCGATACGAATATTTGTATGAGAAGTAGTTCTATCGTATGATTCTTTAAAATAACTCATATCGCTCATCTCTATTGTATACATATTTTTATAGGTGGTATTAATAATGGGCATCATGGGTGCATGTCGAAGACATGAATTGCACCAGTTGAAAGTAGCTGATATTCAGGATTTACAGTCTATGGCTCTGGTCTCTATATCTGACACAAAAACAAAAATCCCACGAAAATTCACAGTTACAGGGGATTTCTATAAAATATACAAAAAATACGCCGACCTGCGCCCTCAAAATATGGAACACAACTGGTTTTTCTTAAATTACCAAGGTGGTAAGTGCACCCGACAAAAAATAGGGATTAACAAAATAGGAGCAACAGGCAAACAAATTGCAACTTTTTTAAAACTTACAACACCCGAACTTTATACCGGACATTGTTTCCGGCGATCATCTGCCACAATTTTGGTTGATGCAGGCGCAGATATAACTGCTCTGAAGCGCCATGGAGGGTGGAAGTCCACAACTGTTGCAGAAGGCTATATAGACAATTCTTTGAAAAACAAGATTGACGCAGCTAACAAAATCTTAAAATCTGTTGAAAATAACATTTCTCCTATTACGGTTACAGATAAAGATGATACAGTTTCAAATATCAATGAAACAATTCAGATGGCGTCCGTTGATACATCATCGATGACAATTAATAAGATTCCAGGCATTAATATTAACAACTGTAGTAATTTTAATATTTACATAAATAAATAAATTATGTATGCATGATAACAATTTATAAAAATTTAAAAATTGGTAATCGTAGGAAAAGCATAGTGTGCAATACGCGCAGAATGCATATTCCGCACTCGAATGACTTCCTTCACTCGCCTGCGGCTCGTTCAGCAAACTTCATTCTCGTGCGGAATATATGGCATTCCGCGCTAATTGCACAATATACTATTCTGTATAAGTGTACATATTTCCCAGTTTCGTGGATATTTAGTAAGTTAAGGCGACCAACAGTGGAAATGTGAGGGCGAGGCGGAGAGAATATCACCTTAACTTAGGGGGAGACAGGTTAAGGGCGACAAATTTTGCTTATAAACCCAATTATTTTCTTACATAATTTTGAAATAACCAGGTCCAAGAAAAATATTTTATTTTAGCGACATACGATTTTACACAGTTTTAGTTGTTTTTGTAGACAATATAGTGTTTTATTGAAGAACACCTAGTAATTGACGAGCAAATAATACGGAATCATTTTCTTTTGTAACATAATGTAGAATCATGATGCTCCATGTATGGCACAAATCCTAAATTATTATTTAAATTATTATTTTTTCATAAAAAGAAAAAATGTGAACCAAATCCTAATGCCCATGAATTATTTCAGCCAAAAATAAAAATTCATGCAGTAAAGGGTTAAACACAAAATTAAAGAAGACTAGATAGGACCTAGAATGGATAACTGACGAACAACAATAAATTACGACATATAAAACATGACACGAAGAAATGGACCCTAATGGACCCTAAATGGAAGAAATGGAGACTATGAATTGGACATACGGCGATTACACGCCAATACGTATTCCACAGACTACAACCATCCATGTGCGAAGAATGTGCCACAGAACTGACAGTTGAACATATCCTGATGACCTGCAAGAAATATAGTAACAAAAGGAAAACACATAAAATCCCCCCTACATTACAACAAGCCCTGGCTAACGACAACAAAACAATAGAAACTCTACTAAAATTCCTAGAAGACATATCAGTAAAAAACAAAATAAAACTATCCTAAAAACCGTAGTGAACAATAATTTAAACCCAATATATATTTTTTTCCAAATGTACTATTAGTAATGTTAAACATAATATAAAGTTATAAAAATATACTGTAATACTAATGGCCTTAGTTACCGATGATTTTTATTTTTTTGCTAAATAAAAAAAAAAAAAAATTACTTCAAGAAATACAAGTTTATTAATTCTTAATAAGTTTGAAGAATACTAACAAATGTGTTGGAAAAAGTACGGAAAAGTAAATTTTATATTGTTAATTTTCTACGCTTCTGAACGCGACTAAGTTAGGTGTTAAGACTTTTTAATCCTATTTAATTGGAAATACCTATTGTTCTATTTATTTTAACAGGACTGAAAGGTATTATCACCTAGATTGGTCACTTCCTAATTATTAGCAGAGACTCGATAAATATATGCAATGACTAGGGTCCGGCAAAGACATGCAACGGTACTTTAGTTAGGTGTATGTTCGATAAAAAGCGGCACGTGTGTTATCTGTAGAAATAAAATGTAATTATATATATTTGTAATGTGCCCTGCTGACAAATAGTGTAGCGTATAATAATTTAATTTTTTTTTTTTTTTTTTTATTTAAATAATTATTGGTTGCCTCAGCTACTAGGGCTATTGGCCACCAGGTTACATAATTGTTTGCATGCATATATTTGTACAATTTAGTTATTTTAAGTTAAATTTTTGATATGATGTTGATATCCTTAAGGTATTGAATGACTCTGTCTTCTGTATCTGTGTTATTGGCTAGCAGGTCCTTTAGAGTTGCTGGTAGGGAATATTTTGCTCTCTGTAGTTGGTACTCTTGGCAATCTAGAAGGATATGTTCTACGGTTAGGCGAGTGTTACATGTACTGCATTGTGGCGGGTCGGTTCTTTGGAATATATGTACGTGGGTGTACATGGTGTGCCCAAGTCTCAGTCTTGTTAATATGACTTGCTCTCTTCTGTTACTGCGGGAGGACCATTTACCTACACTATCTTTTATTTGGTGTAAGTGGTTATTTTGGTTATTTTGCCATGCTACTTTCCACTTTTCTTCAAGTTTTCTTCGGATGTAGTTCTTTAGGTCATAGCTTGGTATGGGTATGTCCATGATTTCTTCACTTATGGCTTCTTTAGCTAGACGGTCAGCTTGCTCATTGCCTTCGATTCCTATATGTGAAGGTATCCACATAAGGATGAGTTTCTTGCCATCGTGAATAGCTTCATGCATCGTCTCTTTGATTTTCGCAGCCACTGGATTGGTGGTACGTTCTTGTTGGACGGATTGAATTACACTGAGCGAATCACAGTGTATGATATATGTGCCCCTGGTTTCATTGCTGTTTTTTATTTCTTCAGTTGCCTTTAGAAGACAAAAAGCTTCAGCAGAGAATATACTCATTATATCGGGTAGATGAAATTTTGATTTTTCTTCGTTGAACACGAGTCCTGCGCCAGTCTTATTTTCCACTTTAGAACCGTCAGTATATACTGCACGGAAAGGTGAGTATTTCTGGACTATGGATTTGTATGAATTTCGGTATAGGATTGAGTTGGTGTTAGATTTGTTGTATTTTGTGAGGGATAGGTTGAAAACAGGTTGTTTAAGGAGCCAGGGTGGGTATTTTATTATATTGTCTGTCCATATCATAGGGAATCCAATTTCGAGGTCTTGAAGGTGTTCACCAAGTTTTGCGGCGAGTGGCGTAGTCGTTTGAATCCTTAGTTTCCCGTTTTGGTTCTTTTCAAGTATACTTTGAAATGCTGGTAATTTGGGTTTACTTGCGAGATTTGTCAGGTAGGTTAATGATATTTGTGTTCGTCGGTGTTCAAGTGGTGGGTGGTTGGCTTCGCATTGTAAGCTGCTAATAGGGCTTGTTCTCATGGCTCCCGTTGCTATCCGTATTGCAGCATTTTGAATAGGTTCCAGTAATTTAGTCCATCTGTATTTTGCGTTTATTAACGCAATACATCCATAATCTAATTTTGATCTGATAAGTGATTGATAAATTCTTATCAGTACGTCTCGATGAGCTCCCCATTTACAATGGCCTAGAGATTTTAATATGTTTAATCTTTTGTTGCAGTCTTGTTTTAAATATATGACATGGTCCCTCCAAGTTAATTTTTTGTCAAATATTACTCCTAGAAACTTAATTTGGTTGACATATTCTATAGGATTATTGTAGAGGAATAATTTTGGGTTGACAAAATTGAATTGTTTTTTTGAAAACCGGATCGCCTTGGTTTTGCTAGGGGAAAATTGAAAGCCTGTTTTGTTCGACCATTGTTCTAGTTTAGTAATGGAATCTTGTAGATTATGCTTAATGGTTTTCAGCTGTTTTCCGCTACATAGTATCACCAGGTCATCTGCATACAGGTATGACTTTACGGTTCGGGGTAAAGATTCTGTAATGCTGTTGATAGCTAATAGGAATAAAGTCACGCTAAGTATCTCTCCTTGCGGTACGCCATTTACCTGGGCTCTTGCCTCTGAGGTGTGTCCATTTGCGTATACTTGAAACGTTCGGTCTTGTATGAAATTTTTTACGAAATGCAGGATGTTTCCATTAAGGCCCTGTTCTTTTATGGTGTCAAGTATATGGCGATGCCATGTCATGTCGTATGCTTTTGTGATATCAAGAAAAACGGCTATGACGTCATCACGATTTTTGAAGGCTTTGTATATGTCGTTGGATAAGCATAAGATGTTGTCTGTGGTGGAATAGCCTCGACGGAACCCGGCTTGTGTTGGAACTAGGACGCATCTCGATTCTAAGAACCATACTAATCTTCTGTTCACCATGATTTGTAAGATCTAGCTAAGATTATTTGAAGCTGCTATCGGGCGATAGCTGTCGGTGCTAGTTTTATTTTTATTTGGTTTCAAGATTGGGAAGGTGGTTACTTGTCGCCACAGTTCAGGATATTGATTTGTTTGCCATATATTGTTATAAATTTGTAGCAAATGGTCTATTGCATTATTAGGTAATTGTTTTATTATTTCTGCTACTATGTTATCTGGTCCTGGGCATTTATTGTTTTTTAATTTTTCTATGGCTGATTTTAATTCTAATCTAGTGAAAGGTTAATTAATTTCGTCTTCATTATCTTCTATGGTAAGGTTTATGTTCTCTATGATGTTTTTATGTATTTGAAAAGTCGGACTATAATTTTCTGTACTTGAGTTATTTTCAAAAGTTTTGGCTATTTCTTCCACAATTTCTTTACCAGAGGTGACAAAAGAGTTATTTTTTATTATAGTTTTTGTGACACCATATGTTTTTTTCCCTTTTATTTTTCTGATTTTTTCCCATACTTGAGAAACGGGTGTAGTATGGCTTATAGAAGAGACGTAGTGTTCCCATGTTTCTTTTTTGCTTCTGGTGATAATTCTTCTGGCTATGGCTCGCTGTTTTTTCAAGTTTATCAAGTCGTCCAGGTCTCTGGTTCTTTTATATTTGTTGAGAGCACGTTTGAGTTGTTTGTTGGCATCTTTGCAGTTCTTGTTCCACCATGGAGTATTCCTGTTGAAATTTGTTTCTTTCTTGTATCCTATCGCTTGTAGTGCAGCATTTTTGATTTGGTCAGTAAAATTGGAAACTATTGTATTTATTTCGGTGTTATCGACTTTGCTTATTGTAGAGTTTATTATGGTGCGGAACATATCCCAGTTAGCCTGTTTGAGGTTCCATTTGCGAGTACGTGGTGGAGTATCCGTGCTGGCTGGTAGAGTAATTAATATTGGGAAGTGTCCGTCTCCCCATAATAAAGGTAGTACTTCCCAATTCAAGCTAGCGGCTAAGCTTGCTTCGCAGATGGATAGGTCTATGTTTGAGAAAGTTCCTGTGCGTGAACAAAAGTGTGTGTGGGAATTATCATTGAGTAATACTCGATGGTCATTTATTATTGTTTCAATTTTACGTCCTCTAGTGTCAGTGTGTGTTGATCCCCATAGGCTGTTGTAGCTGTTGAAGTCCCCCAGAAGCAGCACTGGAGGAAGGAGTTGTTGCATTAAGTGGTCTATTTGGTGTTGTGAAAAATTAACATTTGGGGGTAGGTAAATACTACAAAGTGTGATTTTCTGAAGATTTGGTGGTATTGTTGTGATAGCTATAGCTTCAATATCTGAGTTTATGTTTACTTGTTTTGCATATATTGAGTTATCGACTAGGATAGCAACACCTCCGCTGGCTATGTTGGTGTTCTGCCGATTTCTTCTAAAAACTGTAAAATTGCGTAAATTTACTGACTGTTGGGGTTGTAGACGGGTTTCTTGAATACAGATATAGAGTGCTTTTGTTTGTTTAATTGATTGTTGAATCTCAGGTAGTCGTTTATAAAATCCGTTTGGGTTCCACTGTATAATAGCCATATTAAATTCTTAGTCATCTTCTTCTTCGTCTATTTGTTGCATAATTTTGGTTTGGAGTCTTGTAATTCTGCTTTTTAGTCCTTGGCTCTTTTGGGGGGCTCTACTCTTCAGTTTATTTAGTATTGCGAGAAATTCATCTATATCGTCTATATGTTTTTTTACTATGGAAAGGGGGTCGTTGCTGCCTTGTACATTTTCTACGATGATTTTTAGTGTTTCATATGTTATTTTAAATTCGTTATTGGCAAATAGGTGCTTTATGGGTTTCAAAATTTCTTCGCTTTGACCAGGCGTCAGTTTTGGACTAAGTGAGCGTTGTGTGAGTGGTTTAGATTTTTTGGTTCTTCTCGTTTCATTTGTTTCCTTTTGTTCATGGCCAGTGATATCTTTGTTTAGGGAATCGTTACTGCTAGCTTCTTGGAGTGGTCTTTTCTGACCAATACTTGATGAGATTTGTTCCTGATTTTTCTCTTCTGTGGGGACACTAGTATTGATTTCAGTCGATATTTCATTTAAATTGCTTATATGTATAATTTCTTGTATGTTGTTTATTTGTTTATTTTCTTTTTGTTGTTGGTTGTTTTCTTCGCTAGTTGTTCCAAGATTATCTTGTGTGCTGTCAGTGTTTTCAATTTGTGGTTGTTCGACTCTATTTTGATTTTGAGGGCAGTTATCGGCTAGGTGACCTCTCTGTCTGCAGATGGAACAGGGGACGTCCGCAGCCATATAAACAGTGTATGATGTGTCATCATACACTATTTCCACTCGACGGGGGATTGGTACATCTTCTTCAGTTATGTATACTTGGCGACGTGAGGTAAATACATGTTTGTAGTCGTCTCTTTTACATCCAGCGTGCAAGTAATTAATGGGTGATACCATTTTCAAGCCAAGGTTTGTTATTTCTTGTTCGAGAATTACGTTTGGAAGAAGAGGGCAAACATTTGAAATAATTAAGCGTATCGCAGGAGTACTGTATCTTCTTAAGTCGACTTTTTGGTTGTTTATGGTAATTTTGTTTTGTTTGTGTTGTTCCATAATTGTATCTACATGTTCCTTTTTTTTAAAGAACATATATAGTTTTTTATTTTTTTTGTACGCATGTACTAGGTTGGGGGCGCCTACTATATCTCCTAATAAATACATATATTCTTCTAGGTCGATTTCTTCGTTTGGGTTGACTACTATTCCTTCTTCTTTTCGTGCGAGTAAATCCTTATTTTTAGCTGCTTTTGCGTAGTTCATTTTATTTTGTAGTTGGTTGTTTTGATCGTTAGAAGGGTTTTGAATTGATGTTGATGGTTTTGATGACGTATTTAGTGCATCCATTTTGATTTTAAATTCAAATATAATATTTGATTTATTTTATATGAATGCTCAGACGTGCATGCACTCTACATGTCTTGCCTTGACTTAATCCGTCAGGTGAGATACCTGACAAAATCTGCAAATGCAGATCTGCCAGGTAGATTGATTATTGCAATTTCTGTATATTAGATGTCGTTAGATGTTACAGACAAAAAATAAGACATGAAATAAAGACTGGAGATTTATAGGTTAGTTTTTTATAAATATAAAAGGATGAAGTTTATCATGGAAATGGTGTTAGTGATAATGCAAGTATTTATAATGACGAATGTAAGTGAGAAATTAAATATAATATTAAATTTACCCGTGTATATTGGTGAGTAATAATATCACATACTGTTCACTGATAATCAGGGGCGTACTCAGCAATATAATTTAATATCTTATCAAAATTTGACCAATGGAAAAGGAGTGACCGGAATTACCTGTCTCGGATATAATCCCAAAATAATGAGTGTCGTTATTAAGACAAGAATTCACTGCGGTACAAGTGTTTAATTCTTTTGTTTTTTCTTGGTTTTTTGTTAAAATAAAATTTAAAATAGCACGCCTATGGCAAAAATACCGTTGCATATTTCTGCCGGACCCTAGCAATGACTAATTAAAAATGTAATTATTCAGTATCCATGGGACTTTTTAAAATAATATACAAGGTAATAGATACGAGGTCGGTTAAATTAGGCCTAAGTTGCCACATTAAGGGACCATTTTAAAGATGTCTTAGTTCAAAAAAAAAGTTACTAAGGTACTAGGTATGAACGAAAATGTACATTTTCCGGTTCATAATTTTTGATCATAACTTCCAAAATTAAAATATTAAGTGATTTTGGTGTGCACTTTCTTCACATAGACAAAAAAAGTTTTTCTTAATTTTTTTATTTTATTTACATATTCGAAAATAAAATAGGATTTTTTTATTTGGTTGAATAGCAAAAAAAGCTCTATTCAAAATTATCATAACCTACTATAAGCCCCATATGAAAAATTAAAATCGATCCTAAGTGCCTAAAGAAAGTGCACACCAAAATCACTTAATATTTTAATTTTGGAAGCCATAATCTGTCTCATTTTGTAATACGAAACTAGATCTGGTTACTTTGGTGACTGTTGTGGTGTAAATAGACTTTTATGGAAACATGTGAACTTGTAAACCTTACTTTTAAATGTTTGGTTAAGTTTTATTATATCGAGGTTATATTCACTAAAAAACTATGTATGTCAGATTACAAATTGACATGTCAAAATTTCGATTGACATGTCAAAATTTCGATTGACATGTCAAAATTGCGATTGACATGTCAAAATTGTGATAGACATGTCCAATATTTTGAAAGGTGCCACTTCAGAATTACCACCCTAAGATGATATTGGAAATATACAACATAAAAAATGAAATTTCCCTCTTAGTTTCGTATTACAAAATAAGACAGATAATATGAACAAAAATCGGAAAATTTACATTTTCGTTACATTATCTAGTAACCTATGTATTTTGGGGGGGGGGGACAAATACATCGTTAAAATGGTCCCTTAATACGGAAACTTTGGCCTAATTTAACCGACCTCGTATCTATTATCGTTCTCGAGATACCCATGCTTAACAAGTTATTTGGGAGACTATTCTGTATATGCTGTATATTAACCAAATAGATGTCTCTTTTAAGTTTAAAAAGTACTCTCACGGATTCTGAATAATTAGATTTTTAATTGTCCATTGCATTTGACCAGATGTGTAGTAATTATTTTTATACAGCAATTAAAAAGATAATTTTCTTTCAAATTATAAAAAAAAAATCGACTGTGTTAAGTTCTTCTTCTTAGAGTGCCATGCTCGATGCTCTGAACTGACAAGTTCGTACTGAACATATTCCGAGCGTAAGTTATCTCCCCGCATACAGTTGTGTTGTGTGTGTTGCCTGTATATAACACAATCGTATGGGATCTACAATTTATTATCGTGGAATCCGAACCACTAATTATTTTGGGGAAATTTTACTAGGGCTTTTACCACGGTGGTTGCTCGATGCCTTCCGAGGGAGAAACGGACAGAAAAATGTAAGATGTTTTTCCGGTACCAGGGAATGAACCCTGGTCCGCCGCTCAGTAGTCCACACACTAACTAACTGAGCCACGACCGTTCTCAAGTGTTAAGTTAGTTAGTTAATTAAAATTTTCCGCACACATCAACGATAGTTATTTGAGCCAAGTCTTATTATTACCCGTGCTCCCCTAATTATAGACCATGATTAAAGCAAGACTACTTGAAATTCCATCAATAATACTCCTTCCGTTGCAAAATAAGTGTCCGATTTTAGTTTTTTTAATGGATTATTGAAATAATGAAATTAAATGTATCAGTAGTTATTTATTTAAATTAGTCCTCGATTTGGGTTTCTTTAATGTCCAGTATTGATAAATTCATTGCGGCCGTGCATAAAACATGGGATGAAATAACCGCGGAAAAACTAGACAATTGTTTCATTGCAATGCAGAAGTGTATGAAATTGACCATGCTTCATAGAGGAGGCAACGACTACAAGCTTCCTCACATTTAGTTTAGTTGTGAGAATATACGTTATATATCTCTTTGCATATTTTTTTATGAAATTGGACACTTATTTTGGAACGGAGGGAGTAAGGAACTACGTTATCACTTACTTTTGAAACTGTGGAGATATCTGGGTGTAAGAATATCTAAAAGTACTGAATTCGGTAGGTAGCCGTATTATAAAGGCTTCAGCCAGAGTTTGGAATGTATATTTTCTAGATTGCAGAACCAAAGTATGTGCTATTGGAGCCCAAACAGGATCTACTAGATTACGGTCATACTTGGGAACAGATTTATGCACCATCATTCCGCTAACAGACTCAGCGCCAATTTTCACCTGAAATAAAAATATGGATAAAAGCATATGACGCAATTTTCGGCCAGATTCCTTGGTCATATAAATAGGCGCTGGCTCTGCAACTCGGTTGGATTCGGGCGAGAACAGTAAATACAGGATAGGGAGAATGATAAAAAGGTAGCAGTTCAGTTAATATCTGTTGTTAATGCCAAATAAAAGGCCGCCAGCTCAGGTTTAGGTAATGAGATTGCAGGGATGGGCTTTCACAAAAGTATTCACACCCTATGCGTGATTTTCTTTGGTTTAACCAGAACTAGATTTTGAATTCTAGTAACTTTTACCGTTTAAGTAAGGCATTTTGATCATTTTGTTTGGCAAAAGCCGTCTTCAAACCTTAAAAGGAGAGCTTATGACAACTTATAAAAATGATAATTCCATTTAATTCCGCTTAAATGTTTGAAATAGCCTATATGAACAAGTTATTTTTTTATATATATATACAGTCTGTTCCAAACGGTTAAGCGGAACTAAATTTTGCAATCTAGTTACTTTCATCGTTTAAATCGTGCTTTTCGACCGTTTTGTTTAAGCTTTGTAAATCATACTTACAATACACATTTTTTGTTAAGGTTAATATCATTTTAAATTGTCATTTTCATTTTTTTTTTATTTTTTATGTCATTCTTAATACAAATTTCCCATTCATTATTTTTTTTGTCATTAAAATATATTAAAAAATAATTTAATTTTGACATAGGTCATTCGTTTCCATGGTTTCATTGTTGTAATTTTAAATTTTGACATTGCAACGTGAAAAATGAAATAACCCAAGCAAGGTCCCTTGTCGTGACAACCTAAAAGAACGAAATTCCCATTTAGTTCCGCCTAAGCGTTTGAAACAGACTGTAGCTATTATCTGTCTCATTTTGTAATACGGAACTAACAGTAACAGTTCATTTTTTAGGTTGTATATTGACAATACATTTATAATATTGTCATAGTATTGGTTCACACGGATACGCCAAAGTCTGTTTACACCACAACAGTCACCAAAGTAACCATATCTATAAACTGTTCACTTTTGTAAGAACAAACTAAGAGGGAATTTTGTTTTCAATAGTTAGCACCTTTGAAGCTGTATGTCATGTTGGTATTGAAAAATGTCACTTTTTTAAAATTTCTATACATTTGACATATGTCATAATGAAAAATGATATCTTAATTATAATGATCATAACCTTATCAACCTAAAGTCGGTTTCACTGCGTAAGGAATATTTTTAATTGACATTTAAAGTCAGTAACACACCATAAAAGTAACCAAAATAACCAGATCTATGGTCTATTTCAAAGTAGAAAAATGTGTGTAAGAAGATAGGAGCTGTTTGTCCTTGCTTCGGATTGGTTTAAATCGTCATCCCTATTACACTGTAAAAATATTGTTTTTAGTCCAAGTTGACAGATGTTCAGTGTCGTACATTGGAAATATATATTATTTATATTATTTAATTTTTCTCATATATTTTGGTATTATTTACATAGTTAGACTTTTATTTATATTCTTGGCGTAGATTTTATGGAGAAAATTCTCCATGTAATTTGTTTTTACGCAGTTATATATTTTTTAGGTTATCTGACATATAAATATTTTTTGACATTTGACATTTAACAGATCAAGAGAGAGGACTAATGTGAGGCCAAAAGACAGCCCAGCTGATTGTGCCCAAAGAAGAAGTTATTGATATAATTTTTAGACCTTCATATATACATATACTTTTAATTTTTATTTACAATAATTATTTAAATAAGAAACTTTAGCTCTGAAGATATATTGTTTGTTTTATTGCTTTGTTTAAACTCTTTTAGCCAAATCTCTCTCTTATATAAAGTACATAATTTTTAAAATTAATATTTTTTTCAAATTTCCCATTAAACTGAATGTATGTCGCATAAATAACGTAAGTGTATTATCTGCCTTGTTTATTTCAATATCTTATTAACCTTTTTTATATTAAAAAAAAAAATCACTTGCTAACCCAGTTGCTACGCCCATGCCCTAGTTGTAACTTATTTTAAATTTCCCGCTATACTGTATTTGATCAGTGTAAATCGTACTCGGTTCGCAGCGCTATCTACTTTGTTCTACTTTGAAATAGACCATAGTGTGTTCTTACAAAAGTGAACAGCTTATATGGTCTATTTCTAAGTAGAAAAAAGTAGATAGCGCTGCGAACCGAGTACGATTTACACTGATCAAATACAGTATAGCGGGAAATTTAAAATAAGTTACAACTAGGACATGGGCGTAGCAACTGGGTTAGCAAGTGATTTTTTTTTAATTTAAAAAAGGTTAATAAGATATTGAAATAAACAAGGCAGATAATACACTTACGTTATTTATACGACATAAATTCAGTTACATGGAAAATTTGAAAAAGTTAAAAAAATATTAATTTAAAAAATTATGTACTCTATATAAAAACGAGAGATTTGGCTAAAAGAGTTTAAACAAAGCAATAAACCAAAAAATATATTTTCAGAGCTAAAGTTTCTTATTTAAATAATTATTGTAAATAAAAATTAAAAATATATGTATATATGAAGGTCTAAAAATTATATCAATAACTTTTTCTTTGGGCACAATCAGCTGGGCTATCTTTTGGCCTCATATTAGTCCTCTTTCTTGATCTTTTAATTGTTAACTGTCAAAAAATATTTATATGTCAGATAACCTAAAAAATATATAATTGCGTAAAAACAAATTACATGGAGAATTTTCTCCATAAAATCTACTCCAAGAATATAAATAAAAGTCTAAATATGTAAATAATAACAAAATATATGAGAAAAATTAAATAATATAAATAATATATATTTCCAATGTACGACACTGAACATCTGTCAACTTGGACTAACAACAATATTTTTACTGTGTAATAGGGATGACGATCTAAACCAATCCGAAGCAAGGACAAACCGCTCCTATCTTCTTACACACATTTTTCTACTTTGAAATAAACCATAGTTTCGTATTACAAATTGAGACAGATTATAGCTTTTACAACTTTTACAGATTAAGTTCTAATACGGACTTTTGTCGAAATTGTCAGTCGATAATATCGGCCGGATTTCTGTGTCGAACTTTTGTTCTATTGCCATTTTAATTGGCTGTGAAGTAGGATTGTTTTATTCATTGCCAGAGCAACATCAAATAATTAGCAGTATTATATATTATGTGTAAAGACATGTCAAATCCAGCATAATTTTTATTTTATTTATTGTAATACATGATGTATAAGTTATTAATATCTATAATATATTTGACTACAGTGTATGGAAGAAGATGCTACGACTGTGCAAACTGCATGGAAGCGAATAAATCTGATGAAGTTACTTGTCCACTGTCTGAAGAAGAGGAAGTAAATGGATGCATAACAGTGGCGCTATCTATAGTAGGTGACAAAGAAGTCGACTACAGACGTCTCTGTTTGCCCATGGTCGTCGAAGATAAAACTAGTTTCGAGGAAGGATTTTGTGCATATTTTTTGAACCGCGAAGAAACTGATAAAGAAATCAAACAACTTTTAAGGTGCCAAAGTACAGTATGTTTTACAGATTTGTGCAATATGGAGATAAAAGTTAAACCTACCAGATTGGCACGTGCAGTATTTCCAGAAAACCCAGCAGGTACAAACTGTTGCCGAAATGTTACAGCACATTTTGTAATGCTTATATTATTTATCAAACAAATAATGAATATCTTTTACATTGTATTCTAGTTTATTTGTGTTCTTTTATTAATTATTAAAATAACAGTTTAGAATTAAGTTCAGAAAATACACTTAGCTATAAACTACTAAGGGCCGGTCTTTCCACCTTCTGATAAACTTCTGGGTAACTATCTGATGGATAAAGTTATCTGATACTTTATCTGTTGGATAAATGTCATCCCGTCTTTCAATTCATATTTATCTGTCAGATAGTTATCTGACGGATAATGAGACTGACATATTGAATCCTCAGATTGGTAACACTGAATGTGTAACTGAAATAGGCGTTGAGAAAGTTTTTTTTTTTTTTGTTTCTCTATGGAAATAAATAAATAAATTGGTAAACTGACAGCTGTCGAGCAGTTTTTTTTGTTATTGTCATTAACAAAATTAAATTTATGTATGCGTTGTACAAGATTTTAGCAATTATTAATGTCGTAAGCATGTAATAAAATTGGGGGAGTGAAAAATAGAAAGTAGATATTAATAATAATTGTTCTACGTTTATTTAATTTTTTAATTTTATTATGATTGATGTAAATACAAAATAAGTTATACTAAATCTCCAGGTACGTCACCGACACAGTACTGATCTTTTGTGGGTGGTTCTTCATATCCACTCTTGTAACGTTAAAGTTGCGTAATACTGCACTTGCTACTATACCAATTATTTATTTATTTATTTATGTAAATTTTAGAATCGTACACAGGTCGAACCCAATAAGTACGACTACAATTAATATATAATGAATTCTTAAGATTTCTATCTTAAACAATATAGAAATACATACACATAGATATAAAACAAACGAGTTCATATGGATGAATCGTATAACTAATGTGTTCTGTGCGTATAACCATATTACGTTTACAATATTACATATAGATTTTATATAATTAATTAATATTAGGTACAAATATTGAACACTCTTGGAATTAATTACGAATTTGAAAGAAATTTACTTATTAAGTTGTTTTCTAAATTTGATTTGAATCGTAGAATATGTCTACATTAGGGCAGTTACTATTAAATGTAGATACTAACCGATGCATTGGCGAGTTTAGCAAGAAATTGGTTCTAGCAAAAGGTTGGTATAACAAGTTATATATACGTAAGTTTTTAGTAGGGAGATTGAAATGAATCTTACTTAATAACTCTGAATTGTCGATATAATTATTTAATATCTTTTTTAAAATCATTATGTCAGTAATCCCTCTCCTGTTTTCTAATGACATTATATTTAGGTATTTACACCTGGAATTGTACGAACGATCAGTCTGTGGAAATTTGTAACATAGATAATTAGTGAACTTTTTTTGAACACTTTCAAGTCTTATTTTGTGAGTAATATATTGGGGGTTCCATACTGAGCTACAATAGTTTAAGTTACTTAAAACATAGGAATTGTACAAAACAATAATTGGTTTTAAATTATTGAAAAATTTACATGATCTTATAATGAATCCAAGTAGCTTGTAGGATTTTATACAAATATTGTCAATATGTTTGTCGAAATTAAGCTTACTGTCTAGCAAAATACCTAGGTCTTTGACTTGTGATAATTTTATTAATGTATTATCTCCCAACGAATAATTATAATTTATTAATTTTATATTTCTAGTGAAAGTTATGGAATTACATTTAAGATAGTTCAAAAAAAGTTTGTTTTTAACACAGTAAGTGTGAAAGCGCTCAAGGTCCGATTGGAGAAGCAGGCAGTCGGTAATGCTTCGTATTGCTTTGTATATTTTCATATCATCTGCGAATAGAAGGAATTCGCAGTGTCTGAAACATGTGCTGATGTCGTTAATATAAATGACAAAAAATAGAGGTCCCAGGTGAGATCCCTGTGGAACTCCAGATGTAGAATTAAAATTTTTGACAGAAAACCATTAACAGATACTGCCTGCAATCTGTTTCGGATATAGGAAACTATCCATCTAAGGAGAGTGCCATGTATACCGGCTTCGTGAAGTTTTTTTATTAAAATGTTAAAATTAACCTTATCAAAGGCTTTACAAAAGTCGGTGTAAATGGCGTCCACCTGTATCATTTTGTCCATGTTTTCAAATATGTTGGACGTATATAGTAGTAAGTTAGAGTCGACCGAGCGTTTTTTTACAAAGCCGTGTTGTTGGGGGATAATCTGTTGACAGACTGTTCTATACACTTCATCATAAACTATAGTTTCCAGAATTTTTGGAATAGTGGAAATGATAGTTATTGGCCTATAATTATTAACAAATGATTTGTCTCCAGATTTGTAAATGGGAACTATGATAGATCTTTTCCAGAGTGAGGAAAAGACGCCTTTGTTAAGTGATTTTTTAAACAGTATTGCTAGAGGTGGCGTAAATCCAGCACAGCAGTGTTTTAACAAGTTTGGAGGTAACATGTCGTAACCTGCTCTTTTTTTTTGGATCAATTTTCCTAAGTCGATTGTATAGGTTACAGTTGTGTATTAAATTTTCTATGTATATAGATTTATTATTAAGGCATGAGTCATTTACGAGATTAAGATCGTCGCTTTTTTCATAAATCGACTGAAAAAATTCGGAAAATAATTCAGATATGGATAGTGCATCATGAGCGTTTTTGTCGCCGTAGTGCATAACGCCGGGCAAGTTATGTTTACTATTCTTTTTGTTTTTAATAAAATTCCAAAACTTTTTAGGGTCTTCTGAGATGTTTTCTTCTACGTGAGATATGTATTTTTTATAATCTTTTTTAATTAAGTATATTGATCTCGCACGTAAAATAGTGAATGACAAATAATCTAACGGGTCATCATATTTTTTCCACCGAGAATGATATTTGTTTTTTCTTTAATTATTTTTATTGTACTCGGGGCGTACCACTGAAGGAAATTTTTATTTTGAGCTTTAAATTTTGGTACACGCTTGTCGAGTATGACAGTGATTTTTTCATAAAATAAATGTACCGATTCTTCCATATCCAAATTATTTAACAAAGATTCCCAGTCGATGGCCAACATATCGTTGTCAATATGTGCAAAATTAGCTCGTTTGAAGTTATATTTAGGTTTTTGATTATATTGCGTTGTGTAAGATTGAAAATTTAGGGTTAGAAAGAATTCCAGAGATGGATGATGTTTGTCTTCTTTTACGAGTGTAAAGTTAGAGTGTCTCACATTTAACTTAAGTATTGTTTGTTAAGATTAAGTCTAATATACGATTATTTTTATTAAGTACAGTATTCCATTGTTGCAAATTACAAAATGAGATGGTATCGACAAAACGAGTGGATCTATCATCGCTGTAGGAAGTGGGAACTAAGTGAACATGTTCATTGTTACCTTTATTTACCCACGTAATATTGGGCAAGTTAAAGTCCTCGCAAATAACAATAGGTTAGTCAATGTATGTGCTGAACGATGTGTTGTCCCTGGGTGGAAGATAGACGACGGAAAGGTGGAATCGACCGAACTCGCCGCCGACAGTAACCCACAGATCTTCTGCGGTGGTGTGCCAAAGTTCTTGATTGGACTTTAATCGTTTGGAAACTGCTACAAGTACCCCACCTCCATCACATTTTTTGGATGCTGAGTTTTCCCTATCGCGCCTATACACACAGTAGTCATCGGTAAACAATTCACTAGTCTGAACACCGGATAATAAACTTGTTTCTGTTAGACATATGATGTCAAAATTTGAGCTTAGAATGTTGGTTTAAATGTATGTGTTTTTGTACGCAAACCATTAACATTTTGATAATAAACCACTAAGTTTCTAGGACAGTTGTCACTGGATGATGCTTTGGTGCTTGTGGCAGTATCACAATCGATTTACATCGTTTTCCGTTTTGATGGTTTTGGCAGGTGATGTTTCATGTTTGCGTGCATAAATTGTGCAGTTGCGAACCCAAACGAATTTATATTCTTTATTCTTTGCTGCATCTTTAGTCTTTTTCAACAGAAGTTTGTGTTCATTTGTTAGGTGTTCATTTATGAAAATACACCCTGGGGCACCTTGAATTTTTAAACCAGGTGTTCCAACGTTGCTAGACGATTTTTTAGTGCGTCTTGCGGCTGCCAGAATCTCGTGTTTTCTAGTACGTGACATTAATTTCACAACTATGTTACGTGGAGCGTTGGTGTTACTATTGAAACGTTGGACACGGTGTGCAATGCTATAGTCATCTTTATTAATTGGACAGTTTATAGTTGCCCCTATTTTTGGATGACGGTGTTTAAATTTTCGTTTGCAACCTCAGGAATTCCCACCAGCTCTAAGTTGTCCATGCGTGAGCGTTGTTCAAGCTCAGCACATCTGAATTTCGTGTTGATCAGTTCTTGTTGGACAGTATCAAAATTGTTCTTTAGTACTGTCAATTCGTTACATTTTTCTTCTAAAACAGAGATCTTGGTATCAAACTCGAAAATTTTTCATTTACAAAAATTAACATTTTCAACAAAAATCTGGTAATCCTTAAGTTTTTCATCAATAGACTTTAGATAGGATAATATAGAGCCTAATGTTGGAATTTCATCTCCTTCATCGATTGCGTCTGTTATAATAATAGAGTTGTTTGGACTGCCTGGACTAGATCTGCAATTATTGCAGGCCCATGATATTCCTCCAGTGGAAAGTGTACGTAAAGTGGTTGAGTCTAATCCAACACATAAGGCGTGAAAAAAATTTCCGTAGGGACCGCTGCATTGCAATCCAGGAGATCTTGCTGCAGTCACTCTCCTTTTGCATACGTTGCATTGAGCTGATGACATCTTAAGACGTGGTTTATTGTATTGCAAAAGTAAATAATGAGCAATTTAAATTGATCAGTGGAAGTTTGAAATCCTGTGAGTTATGCTTAGATAGACACACAAGAGAGATGTTGGTGGCCTAACACTAAGCGTTGCGTTAACGACAAACCCTGCTGTTAATTTGGTTGCGTGTAAATAGTGTTGAAAATAATATCAAATTGTTTTATGATGAGCTGTCATCACCTAAGCAACCGATGTAGATTGTTATATAAACAAGTAGTGTTTCAATAAATAAGTTTATATGTCAAGTGCAGATTATTCAACATTTATATTATTTAAGAATAACAGATAGGGAATAAAAATTTGCACAAGTAGGTGCAAGACTGCTGTATGCAAGTTCGTACACAATTAAACCTACCAAATTTGATTAGATTTTGTATTGGTTATAATTTTGTAATAATTTTATAATAACTTGCCAATTAGTCTATAAAACTTTTTCACATGCACAATAAAATTTAGAGCACTTTTTGGTGACCGTGCACAACTAAACAAGGAATTTGAATGTCACTTTTAGCACAAGAAATCAGTAGAATTTAGTAAGAAATCACGATATGAACTCACTATGACAGTATACAGTATTTTACTATGAATTATAATACTATAATTATAATCTTATTGCTCAAATTCGAAGCGAATATTAGAATTATTAAACATTGTATTGTAAGGAGTGGATCCCGGCTAACGTTTAATATAAAATATCCATCCCGACACCGTTTACTTCAGCTTTTTTTTTCACAGAAGAAAGCAGTATCACTATCATTTCATCCCAGGCTGCAACCACTCGTGGATAGCGGGCAATTTTGTAAAATACTCGTTGAATTTTGTGTATTTAATTTTCCGTACAAGGCATACAAATGAAATTAGACATAAGCTGGATATTGCACGAGATACTTTTTTCATATTTTTTTCTCACCGTACACTGGTGCACTGTTATTTTGGAGTTAAAGCATTATTTCTACAAATAATAAAATTCAAACAAATTATATTTTTTCAAGTCCATTTTGCAATTTATTGTTCCAAGAAATCATTTAATTTCTAACTTTTTGACAGTGACAGCACTTATTTGTTACTTATTCCCTACTTTGACTACCGAATAACTTATCTACCAGATAGCATAGTTTATTCGTAGGAATAACTTTATCTGAATGTGGAAAGACGCTTTATTGTTTTTATCCGTCAGATAACGTTACCAGCCACTTTATCTGAAGCTGGAAAAACCGGCCCTAAAACTAATAAACTAATACTATTAGCTTAGTTTATTCCAACAGAAAATTTACAGCAGTTCAGAACGTGAATCAGAACTGCTTAGAATCCATGTACGAACGTATAGTTCTAGAATCATCTTAACTAGTGTTGGAGCGAGTTAGAACCGTTCATAATTTGGTTTGTTTATAACCTATAAGAGTAAAGATGTTAAACATAATGAATAGGGTTCTAAAGAACGGTGAGGCCCCGGAGGACTGGAAAATAGGGATAATTACGCCGATACTAAAGAAAGGAGATCCGAGAGAGTGCAGTAATTATCGAGGAATCACGCTCTTAAGTATAGTAGCTAAGATCTTCGCTAGAATTTTAGAAGAAAGATTAAGAAGTAAATTAGAAGGTACTCTGGAAGACAATCAATACGGGGATTCAGGCCTAACATAGGAGTGTTGGACCCGATATTCATGTTGCGCCAGATCAGCGAAAAGGCGCTTAGAGAAGACAGGGAGTTACATGTCTGTTTCGTAGACCTAGAGAAAGCATACGACAGGATAAAGCGAGATAATGTATGGAGTGTACTCAGATCTAGAGGAGTGGAGGATTATCTTGTAGCAGGAGTGCAAAGCCTATATGACGGAACTAAATGTTATGTACAAACCAACATCTGCCGGTCTAGTTTTTTTGAAACGAAAATCGGTCTAAGACAAGGATGTATATTGAGCCCACTTCTGTTTACAATAGTACTCGATACAGCTATTAAAAACGCAAGAAGAGAAATACAAAAGTATTATGTAGGGTATTGGAAAATGAACAAGGTTACCATCTCAGAGCTGTGCTATGCAGACGAAAAGGTCCTAATTGCCAACAATGAGGAAAGTCTACAAGGTACTCTTGATATTTATAATTACTGGCTAGGCATGATCAACATGAAAATAAGTTGCGAGAAAACCAAAAGTATGGTCATAAGTACAAGACTGGTGAAACAGCACATTAAATTAGAAGGAAATCCCATAGAACAGGTCGAGCATTTCAAATATCTCGGATCCGATTTTTTCAGCAGACGAAAAAATAGACCGAGAAATAACGGAACGAGTTGGATCTGCTGGCAGGCTATTTAATAGCATTAAGAACTGTTTCTTGGCAAAACGGGAAATTCCGACTGAAGCAAAAGTCCAGATATTTAAGAAAGTGGCCATACTAGTGCTGACATATGGGTCAGAGGCTTGGACAACAACGGAGAAGCTAAGAAGCAGAATAAGAAGTAGTGAAATGAGGTTCCTACGAAAGATCAAGGGAAAGACAAAATTGGACAGAATAAGGAATACAGAATAAAGAAAAGAACTGAGAACCAAACCAGTAGAAGAAGTAATAGAAGAAGGGCAACTTAGGTGGTATGGTCATATTAAAAGGATGGAAGATAGTACAGACACGAAGAAAGTTTACGAGGCCAAAGTAACTAAAGGAAGACGCCGAGGAAGACCGAGAAAGGAGTGGAGTGACGAAATCAAAAGTGCAATAGAGAGAAGAGACATCACCTGGAATGGAGCGAAAAGCAGGACGACGAATAGGAGTGAATGAAAAAAGCTGTGGCACCGTTCTCCCACGAAAGAAGAGAACAAGTACAAGTAGAAATCAAACTCTACATACAAAGCCCGACACCAGTGATGGTAAAAGGGCTGAACGATTAAGTAAGTAAGTAAGTAAGTAAGTAAGTAAGTAAGTAAGTAAGTAAGTAAGTAAGTAAGTAAGTAAGTAAGTAAGTAAGTAAGTAAGAAGTAAGTAAGTAAGTAAGTAAGTAAGTAAGTAAGTAAGTAAGTAAGTAAGTAAGTAAGTAAGTAAGTAAGTAAGTAAGTAAGTAAGTAAGTAAGTAAGTAAGTAAGTAAGTAAGTAAGTAAGTAAGTAAGTAAGTAAGTAAGTAAGTAAGTAAGTAAGTAAGTAAGTAAGTAAGTAAGTAAGTACTTTTAGGTGCAAGACTGTAAAATATTAGCTCGGAAAAACGATTCTTCTCGTATTGTGCATATTATTAACGAAAACTCGCTGTCTAAATTGTCCTAGAGTATTCTTGTTAGTTCCTATCTTAATTATTTTTATATTTTATTCTTTGCTATTTTATTAAAGTGCTATTATCAAAATGTACGTGGTTTACGCACTAAAGTAAATACATTTTATAAAAACTCATCCGTACCTGTTTATGATGTTATATATATAGTTGAAACGTGATTACATGATTGTGTTTATAATAGTGAATTATTTAATGATCAGTACCAAGTTTTTCGACGTGATAGAGATATTCACACTTCAAACAAGGATGGAGGTGGCAGCTTAATTGCTGTGCGCAATATTTTTCAAGTTATTAAACAGAGAGATTGGAAAACTAAATGCATTGAAGATGTGTGGGTATCTCTTACACTACCAGGTCTAAAATCAAAGCTCCATGTATGTTGTGTTTATCTACCTGACTATACTGATCGAGATAAATTAAAATGTTTTGTTGATAACATGGTATCAATTATGCACAATAACGCTGAAGATAGTTTTATTATAGTTGGCGATTTTAATATGCCGAACATTAACTGGTCCTTAAAAAATAATGCAAGTTATGTAATCCCAACTTCACTTTCTGACTATAAATCATCCTTGCTCCTAGAGTTTCTCCATAACAAATATTATGCAGTTCAACAGTGTCGTCAATAAAAACAACAAAATTTTGGATTTAATATTGTGTAACGAGGAAAATATTAAAGTTGAGCTCTGCGAATGCCCGATAATTTGAGAAGATTTGCACCATAAAACGGTGAATTTTGTATATAAGCTAAAAGGCTCGATTTTTTATCCAAAAGTAAATTTTTGAAAGCGAGATTTTTCTGGAAAAAATTTTGATGAATAAAATACTATAATTAAGTCACCAAACTGGAATGAAATTTTGTCGATTGGTAGTATAAATAATATTGCTAATAATTTTTACAACCTTATTAACTTAATTATAGACGAAAATCTACCAGTTAAAATTAATAAAGTAAGTAAATTCCCTGTTTGGGGTAAAAAAAGTACAATAAAAGTTTTCAATGAAAAAAATAAATTTCATAAAAAATGGAACAACCTTCTGACTACATCTCGTTTTCTTTACTCCACCGTAGATTAAAAAAGCGATTAATGATGACTACAGTGATTGGATACTATCCACGGAAACCAACTTAAAAGACAATTCCAAAAAATTCTGGAATTATGTGTCTGTTAAGAAGTGCAGTTCCCGTATTCCTAATGACATGACTTTGGGCAATGACTCCATTAAGCCAACTTTTGTATCTTAAACATTGTATTATATATTTTGTACAATTTTGTAATGTGTGGGAATTTATAGGAGACTTTTCTCTGTTTTATTCCCCAAATAGAATAAAAATAAAAAAATCAATATTCAGTTTAAACATTTGCCCAATTACTAACCTTCGCTGCAGATTATAAAATCTAAATAAATTAATTACCTGATAAGGTTCTGTTGCTGTTTTCCATTTAGCTGAATTTGTAGACTCTCCGTCAGAAACAAAATTAATGTGATTTTTGTCCATCATTTGAAGTACTTCTGATTTACTTTTTGGAATCGTGGCGTTATATCGTGCTTGCTCTACAGAAGGAATTATCACAGCCTAAAATCACATAAAATATAAGTCACTAATAAGGAATTTATGCTATAAAGGGATCAAGTGAAAAACTGTAGGAAATTATATACACTGGTGAACAAAAAAATCAACTGAAACTATAAATACATATAAATTATAAATAAATAATAGGTTCCCAAGACGTGTCGGGGCAGAGAAAGTAAGTTCTCTATTCCTAGACCGGCGGCCATAGATATGAAAACCATGTGGTCAGTGTGGCGTTTCAACCGGTCCTATTATCCCTGCATAAACAGATACTCATTGTATTAAATACTTGAGGCTGAGTTGAACCCAGAGCTGACTGCACAATCAGGGATGGGGAGTCGGCAGAAAAATTATCGACTCCGATTCTGACTTCGACTCCAACTCCAACTCCGACTCCCGACTCCTTTCACCACTTGTAAGTCGTAAAGTCTATTCCAAATGTTTAACCGGGACTAAATGTATTTTTTTATTTGCTTAAATTATCACTTAAGCTCATTTTTCAACGATCGAAGTGGGCTTTTGTTAAACACAATTATAAAAAGCCTCATTCAATCGTTAAAAGTTAGTAAATTTCAATATCGAGTTCCGCTGAAACTAAAGTAACACACTATACTTACAAATATCGTGGGTTGGGTTGAGCTGTTTTTATAAATAAGTAATTTTCATTTCATATTGAGTTTTTGTGTCATTTTTAATAAAAATTTTCGAATATATTAGTTGTTATAAATTTTTATTGTAATTTATATACTTTATTTTTCATAATAGGTATGTCACTTTTTCCTCTTGACATTTAGATTTTGGCTGCCAACATGAAACATGAAATAAACAAGAAGCTCGTTACAACTTGAGAAACTAAAAATCCAGTTTAGTTCCGCTTAAACATAATAAACAGAGTATACAGAAAAAGATAAAATTGATATGAGTAAAAACAAGATATCTTACTGCATCGTATTGACCTGTTAATACGAGCAGTTTTAATCAAATATTAAACTGGAAAGCATGAAGGAAACCGGGTGAAACCGGTATTGAATATTTCTAATTTCATTTTTGTTCTTGAACAGAGAACAAAATATCGTTCATGTTTCCGTGCTGGTAATCTGGTAATATGTTTATTTTGCTTTCGTTTTCGGTTTGTTTTCATCCTTGATAAAAATTTAATTAAAAAGTCGTGAGTCGATAACTTTTTCCGAATCCCGACTCCAAAAAGCTTTGACTCCTCGACTCCCGACTCTCAACTCCCGACTCCCGACTTCCAATTCTCGACTCCGACTCCGACTCCCCATTCCTGTGCACAATATTGGAAGGTGAAAATCCGAAGGAAGTGGGGGGTATCGAACCTGCATTCCTGTGCTCCGTAGACAACCGTCTTACCACGGAGCCACAGAAAATCATAATAATAATAATAATAATAATAATAATTGTTTATTGACAAAATTACAATAATATTTGTTTTAAGTCAGTCAGTACAATCGTGAATGTAATATTTAATAAAATGTACAGGAAACAATATGGCAAACAATATGTACATATACAATATGAAACATTTTGTTTGGTAGAAATTATGTACTTTGGGAATGAAAATAAAAATAAAATAAAGAATTAGACAAAATAATTCAAAATAGCATCAACTACAATTTTAAAAGCAATAAAAATAATTCAGAATTTATGTTGTAAAAATTCATTTATAGAATAAAAAGCATGGTTGATAAGGAAAATTTTGATGGTATTTTTAAAAGAGTTAAAACTATTGGATTTGAAGGAGTCTGGCAATACGTTAATAAATTTATAAGAATAATAGTTAGTGCTATTTTTAGATTTAGTCAATCTTAAAAATGGTGGATAAATCTTATTTTTATTTCTTGTATTATAATTATGGATTTGTTCAAAAGTATCACATTCGGTTAAGTTTTTAAAAGCTAACAAGAGGCAATAATATATATATAGTGAGGGTAAAGTCATGATTTTTAATTTTGTGAAGTATGACTTGCAGTCGGCTCTATAGGATAAACCAGCAATGACTCTGAGCGCTCTGCGTTGCAAGGAGAAAATTCTTTCTGCAGCGGGCGAATGGCCCCATGCTAATAGTGCATAAGCGATCTGAGACTGGAAAAGTGAGAAATAAACTATCCGCATAACATGTTCAGATACCGAATTCGCTAAATTTCTAAATAGATATATGATACTACATAATTTATTGGAGAGATGGGATACATGTTGATCCCACTGGAGGGTGGGATCAACATGGATACCTAAGAATTTAACGGAAAGTGGGTTATTGAAATTGTGATGTTTAAAGGTTGTTACTAGCTGCTGAGTTTTATTTTCATTTAGTAATAGTCCGTTTGCATTAAACCACATTTTGGCTTGACTTAGAAATTCGTTACTCCTAGACAGTGCTTTATCTAGGTCGTTAGATCTAACAATTAATGTAGTATCATCAGCGTAGAGGATGCTTTTGCTCTTTATTGATAGGGGAAAATCATTAATAAAAATTAGAAATAATAACGGGCCTAGAACGGAACCCTGAGGAACACCGATATTTACTGGAAGAGGATCAGATTTTATATTATTAATAGCTACATACTGTTTTCTGTTAGAGAGATAAGATTTTACGAAAGCGCAACTGCCTTCATCAAAACCATATCTTTCCAACTTATTTAAAAGGATAGGGTGGGAAACACAGTCAAAGGCTTTCGATAAATCTAGGAAAGTCGAAAGACAGTATTCACCAGCCTCTAAACTTTTAGTAGCTTCGGCAATTAAGTTAAGAATTGCATCCCCTGTCGATAAGTTAGGGAGGAAACCAAACTGTGACTCATTAAATAGTTTGTGTTTTTCAAAATGAGTAATGACTTGATTGGACATGATTTTTTCTAATATTTTGGAGAAAATTGGCAAAAGGGATATAGGTCTGTAATTATTTAATTCATGTTGATCACCATTTTTATGTATGGGTATTACTGAAGCTACTTTTAGAGTATTCGGAAAAGTGTTAGATTTAATACAGCAATTTAAAACATTTGTGAGGGGTATTATAATTGTGTTTTTTATTGATTTCACAACATCAACATTTATTCCGTAGGTATCTTTTGACTTGCTATTTTTCAAGGAATCAATGATATTTCTAACTGTATTATAACTCACCTCAGTGAAAGTAAAAATAGATGGATATGTAAAATCATTTAAAAAAGTAAGAGGTAGAATATTTGAAGGGGGCAAAGAATCAACCAGTTCATTGGCAATACTGGTAAAGTAAGTATTGAAATCATTCGCTGATATAGAGGTATTAATCCTAGAGATCCTAGCACATCTATTACTGTTTAGGACTTGCCACGTTGCTTTTGATGTATTTGTTGATGAAGATATATAATGGGAGTTGGCATTAATTTTAGCTGATTTTATGGTTAGACGATATTCGGCACGAAACATGTTTCTGCAGGTACGGGTTGTTTCATTAGGAGTTAGTCTGTAGCAATTTTCTAGGCGTATGAGTTTGTCTCTCATTAATTTAATATTATTGTTAAACCAGTTTATTTTTAAACCATATTCGTTGTGTTTTGTGGGTTTTAGAGTTCTTACTGGGAAACTTTTTTCATAAGCTTTTAAAAACATATCGAAAAATACGCTGAAAGCTTTGTTTCCGTCATTGACGTTATTTAACACAGTCCAGTCTACAGAATCAAGAATTTTATGCAAGTCGTATTTTCCTTGCATAGTAATAGGTCTTACAGTTTTAGTGTCAAGATAGTTATTTTTTAAGGGCAAATTTGGAAACGAAAAATTAAAATAAATACCATCATGGTCCGAAAAGGTTGTTATCACCTTTCTAGCAGATGCTACAGAATCAGTTGTTTTAAATTTATAAAATACATTATCTAGTCTATTATTGCCCCTAGTGTTAAAATCTACACAGGTTAAAAAATTAAATGTTTTGAACAAATCCGTAACTTTGGAAGCTTCTGGTGTTTCAAGATTGAAATGGACGTTAAAGTCACCGCAGATGATGACATTTCTCTTAAAGTTAATATTATTTAAAATTAATTGTAGGTTATTTAGAAAAATGTCTAAATCTCCATTAGGGGAACGATATAAATTTACTATTATAATATCGCCTTCCTTTATGAGTACGGCTGATATTTCGCAATGGAACTCGATGTTAAATTGATTTATCTTTAAAAGTGGTTGGAACAAAAAATTATTTTTCACTACTATTAAGACTCCACCGTGTATCATGCATTTTCTGGCATAACAAGATGCGAGTGTATAGTTGGTTACACAGAATTCGTCCATTTCAATCTCGTTCAACCAATGTTCGCTGAGACAAACTATATCTACGTTTTCATGAATAAGAAGGGCTTCTAATACATTGTTCTTTTTCCTAATGGACTGAATATTGAGACACAATAGCTTGAATTTATTGTGGCTTGTTTTTTCTTCTTCTTCTTCTTCTTCAGACACGAAAAAACTGTGTGGTTTGAGACTCTGCAATCGGCATAGATGCTGGTATGAGTGCTGTATCCTTAATGTTCAAAACGGATTTTTGAATGTTTGGCGAGGTCTCAGCTTCAGTGTGATTTGATGTTAAGAACGGTAGTAAAAATCTGTACTTGATAAAATTAATAATCTTTTCTTTTCCTTTTAGATTAAGGTGAAGACCATGACTTGTAAAGTCGGTTTGGTTAAGGATGGAGCAGGTATTAATTAATTCTGCCGATTTCTTGAAAGCTGCGTACAGAGTGAGGTTGTTCTGGAGTACTAAAGAATTGAAGCTATGTCGATTTTTCCAGAACGGTGTTGTGATTATAATTAAATTTGTATTTCTTGTCATAGATTTGAAAGATGTTAGGAAGTCAGTGGAGATGGTACTATTTTGAAGTGCATTGTTCGAACCTGCTAGTAAGATCACAAAATCATCTTTATCAAAGTCATGACTTAATTCATGTGCGGTGTTGGCAACTTTTTCAAAATCAGCATTGGGGAGCGTATAAACAAGCGATTCAAAGGAACGTTTGTCCAACGCATCTTGAAGAATTGAGCCGCAATGGCGCCCTTGACTGTCAGCTACCATTAGGATCCTCCGTTTTCTTGTGACATTAGAGTTGTGCAGAGAAGAAGAAGGGCGTTTTGGCTTAGGTGTTGCGGTCGAGATTAATGACTGTAGTTTTTTTATTTCATTATGTTGATTCGTTCTATCAATTGTGCTTAGTTCGACGGTATTGTGAAGATCGGCGATAGTTTGCTCGTAAGCTGTGCAACTGTCACAATTGAGACGAGAGCTGTTGAAAATTTTTGATCTTAGTTCGAATAAATACATATTCCTTTACAAAATACATCTATATTAATAAATTTGGAGGCTTTATCTGTTGTTTTATTTTTTCGGCTCCATATTTGGTTTCTACGCGTTTCAGATGAATAAAAAACGCAGATATTAATATATCTGCAAAAACATCAATTTTTGTCTGTCTGTCTGTTGAAATTCACGCAAAAACTGGGCATATTTTAACGAAATCTGGATCGATGCTAGAGTAAGACAAGGATTCGTACATAGGATACATGGCATTTCAAAATTTTTATTCTAAGGGGGTGTTTTGGGGTTAAAACTGTTTACTACAAAACTTAAAATATATCCCTTATTATTGACTTAACACAAAAATGTATACAACAAAAATTGTTTAAATAAGAAAACCTTTTTTGCTTTATGTACTTTTTCGATTAGATGAATATTTGGGGAGTTACGGGAGTCACTCTAAAACTAAAATCTTGAAATGTCTAACTTATTACTGTAAAGTAAATACTTTACATCAAAAATGTATATTTTTCTCACATACATTTATGTTTAGAATGAGAAAAAAAAAATCTTTTCTGTTCAATGCAGTTTTTAATAAGAAAATTATTTAGGGGGCCAAGGGTAGTGTCACCTATCAAGTTGAAATATCTCATCTACGCAACTGAAAAACTAAATATAATAAAATTTAAAAAAGGACTGACTTAAAATCTGCGCTACATACAAACTTGAAATATCTCTCTTATTATTTACTTAACAGCAAAATTGTATTTGAGAAAATGTGTCTGGAATGAAGGAACGTTTCTTTCCTGTTCAAGACAACTGTTTTTAATAAGATGAATATTTGAGGGGCTATGACAAGGGCCGATACCTATAAATGAATCATCTCACTTATTATTTACTTAATATGAAAAATATATGTATATTAAAGAGAATAAAGAAACGATTATTTTCTGTTTTACTTGAAATTGAAATCTCACTTATTATTTACGATATAGCAAAAATGCTCACGACAAAAACCGTACGGAGTACGGCTACAATAGCTAGTTTTAAAATAAATACCTTGTCTGACAGAAGAGGATGGCTAAAGTATACCTGTGGAGCGCTATGCGCCATACTGTATCGTCGAACAAGTCAGCTACGGCGAAAGTTCTTGTACGTGTGCTAGAATCTCAATCGCGACGAAAACTAAGTTTGTTTTCATAGCTGGGGGAGACCGAAAAGGAAGTTTATTAACTAACCAATACATCTGCGATATTTAAGGCGCCATGTTGTTCTTTACGCAATGTTGGTCGGTGACAACTGCATGTTCAACTGCACGACAACGCCACATGCTGCGACTTATCAATATCGCAGTGAGGTGGGCATGCACACTATGGATTGACAGGCACGCAGCGCGGACCTAAATCGCACTGAACATACGTGGGATGAGCTAGAGAGAAGGGTTCGGACCAGAAATCCGCTTGAAGCCTCGAATTGAAGATTGAAGAATCGAAAACCACGTTGGTGGAGGAGTAGGATGCAATTCCTCAAAAGACAGTAAGGAAACTATTACGGTCTATGACAAAATATACGCAGGCTGTAATTAGGGCCAGGGGTTCAATTCTTGTAACCATGCTTAATTTTTCGTGTGCGACAATATTCGAATAGTCACTTTCATAATCTAACATTTCACTGCGATAAGCGGTATTCTTGAAAAATACACAGAACAGGCGAAGTATGTATAGATGTTTTCGAACGGCAAGTGTACCGTAATACACAAGACGACCTTACAAGCAATAGAAAAGCGTCACGTGATATATGTAAAAAGCAGGGCTTCGAACCGTTATTTTTTTCGTTTCGGTCTTCGTTCCGGTTCAATTAAAAAAATATATATCGGTTCGGTTCCGGTTTTCGTTCCGACAAAAATAACGGTTTTTTTCGGTTTTCGGTTCAGTTCCGAGTGATAAATTTGTAAATGCTTCTATTTGTAATAGAAATTTATTTTCTAGTATAATTTAGTAGAACATTTTATTCCTTATTTTGTAATAATCATACCAAGGCCGCTGCCAGGGGGGGATTCTTGGCGTTCACCCCCCCCCCTTCCGAAATAATAGAAGAGCATTTTTTACTTATCAGTTAAAAAAATTACGATTTTTTTTCTGCCCATCAGTTTAAAAAATAATCTTAAATAAAATGTATTTTATATTCACTCACATAAACATTATCTGAACCGAAATAAACCGATATTTTTTTTTCGGTTCAATTCCGGTTTTCGTTCCGACAAAAATAACGGTTTTTTTCGGTTTTCGGTTCAGTTCCGGTTCGAAGCCCTGGTAAAAAGAGAGAAATGATATAAATGTAAAGAGGGAAATATCAAAAATTTGTTGTAATTTCTATATTCAAGATATACTTATTTTATATTGTGTTTCGATTTTACATTAATTATGTAGTTAAAGAGCATTCACGATAAGAATGAGATGACGTAACCATTGAAAAATATGATGTGTACCAATTCGTTAATTGTCAAAAAAGTTAGGTTATATACAACTACTTTAACCTCGCTCCTTTATAAGTCAAACAGGAATACGACTGAACATTGCTATTTAAACGTGGCAACGTAGGGAAGTGGTACCAACATGTAGTAGACAAATGTAACAATTGAATAATGCTTTCATGTTGGTTAAATTACATTATGATAAACGGTTATTAAATGATGCACTTGGTAAAGTTTCACAAACTGTTTTATTTAACATGCTGACTGCAGTTTCGGTAATATATACCATTTTCAAAGCTACAATACCTGGATCGATGCTAGAGTAAGACAAGGATTCGTACATAGGATACATGGCATTTCAAAATTTTAATTCTAAGGGGGTGTTTTGGGGTTAAAACTGTTTACTACAAAACTTAAAATATATCCCTTATTATTGACTTAACACAAAAATGTATACAACAAAAATTGTTTAAATAAGAAAACCTTTTTTGCTTTATGTACTTTTTCGATTAGATGAATATTTGGGGAGTTACGGGAGTCACCCTAAAACTAAAATCTTGAAATGTCTAACTTATTACTGTAAAGTAAATACTTTACATCAAAAATGTATGTTTTTCTCACATACATTTATGTTTAGAATGAGAAAAAAAAAATCTTTTCTGTTCAATGCAGTTTTTAATAAGAAAATTATTTAGGGGGCCAAGGGTAGTGTCACCTATCAAGTTGAAATATCTCATCTACGCAACTGAAAAAATAAATATAATAAAATTTAAAAAAGGACTGACTTAAAATCTGCGCTACATACAAACTTGAAATATCTCTCTTATTATTTACTTAACAGCAAAATTGTATTTGAGAAAATGTGTCTGGAATGAAGGAACGTTTCTTTCCTGTTCAAGACAACAAGTTTTTAATAAGATGAATATTTGAGGGGCTATGACAAGGGCCGATACCTATAAATGAATCATCTCACTTATTATTTACTTAATATGAAAAATATATGTATATAAAAGAGAATAAAGAAACGATTATTTTCTGTTTTACTTGAAATTGAAATCTCACTTATTATTTACGATATAGCAAAAATGTTCACGACAAAAACCGTACGGAGTACGGCTACAATAGCTAGTTTTAAAATAAATACCTGTCTGACAGAAGAGGATGGCTAAAGTATACCTGTGGAGCGCTAACAATAACTTACATGCAATATTTATACAAGAATAAACGGGCGGTGGAAGCAGGTATAGTTAACAATTGTATATCAGGAAAACCAGAGCTATAAACTAATCTTAAGGCCTATTAACGGCGAAGTGGTGAATTCCGTCATTTCATTGAGGGGGTTTACTGCCTTCATGATCTCGTGCGCCTCCAGCAGATTAAGTTTATGGCCTTTTTCTTGGAAGTGTAATAATTCGGGGTTGAAAGATGCGGTATGGTTTTCGGTAATTAAATGTGATGCAAATGTAGAATCTTGAGTTTGTTTCCGTAATGATCTTTTATGTTCAGTTATTCGTGTGTGGAAGCTGTGCCCAGTTTAACCGTTTACCTATATTCGAGTTTCACCAAGTAAAACTATTAACTATTCAATACATTACATTATGATATTGGCAATTAAATTAACCAAGTTTGACGTCATCTCATTCTTCTCGTGAATGAACTTTATTACATAAGAAATAGTTTTTAAATCTTTATTTTGCTATTTACTAACTTATATAATCAAAATAACAAATATCATCAGAATAAATAAATAAATATTTTATTTTATTTATTTATTTATTATTATTTTTTATTATTATCTTTTTTTATATAAACTAAATTAAACCATTAATGGTTGTATTAATTGTAACACCACTTGTTTAGAGCTTAAATAATTTTATAAATGTCGAATAAACACATTTATTTTTTTCAAATACTTTTATTAAAGTAAACTTCAAAATTAACTTTTTTTTAAGAGACGTCAAACTAATACGCACACGAAAAACAGTTTCTTAATAATTTTCTTAAATAATTTTATAAATGTCGAATAAACACATTTATTTTTTTCAAATACTTTTATTAAAGTAAACTTCAAAATTAACTTTTTTTTAAGATATTTACTAACTTATATAATCAAAATAACAAATATCATCAGAATAAATAAATAAATCTTTTATTTTATTTATTTATTTATTATTATTATTTATTATTATCTTTTTAGGGTTTTGTAGGTATGACCAAAAAACCCTTATACCGTCATTTTGTCGTCTGTCTGTCTGTCTGTCTGTCTGTCTGTCTGTGTGTCTGTCTGTCTGTTCGGTAAAAATTGTAGCCAAACGGCTAAAGCTAGAGAGTTGAAATTTGGCATGCTTATACAACTCTTTGACCCGCACATAGGAAAAATACTAAAACATCTAAAAAACATATCCCCCTAAAAATATAAACAAATATGTGCTCATCGAAAAAAAAAATATTTTTTTTAAATTCTGAGTAGGGTATCAAATGAAAGCCCTTGGTACGTGGATTAACGATCAAATTTTTATTTTCGCAAAATAAATTATTTTGAAGCGATTTTTGCCAAAATTGTGCAAAAAAAATTTTGTCCCACACCCTGTAGCCCAGATGGTTTAAACTAAAAATCTGAAAAAATTCTAAGTAATGTACATTGGTGTGAACCGGAATAGTACAACAGGAATTTTTGATCAGATTATGTTTTTGGAAAAAAAAGCATTTTTTGTGTTTTTTTGCTAATAATGTTGAAAACTTATAGTTATATAACACACTAAAGTATAACGTGTTTCTTAGTGCAATGGTTACGGTACTAGCGTTCTGACCGAGAAAATGAGTGTTCAAATCCCCGAGAAGAGACAAGATTATTTTTTATTTTTTTTTTTGCATTGTTATTTTGTTTAAATTATTTTTTCAAAATTCAAGTTATATTTTGGCAAATGTTGCATTTAATTTTTAAAAGCGTAAATTTAATAACCAGTGGAAATTGTTGAAATTATAATTTAATTTTGTTTGAATGTACACGAAATCAAAGGGAGGAGCTATGACTAGAAACAACCAATGAAACCATTTGGCGCAATTTGAAGCCATTTGGCGCAATTTTCAAAATCTTAATGAACCTTGCTATATAAAAAAAATACTGCACATATTAAGAAACCTAAATAATGGTATTAGGCACTCGAATTAAAAGTAACATAAAAATATTTTAACATAAAATTTGTTTTTAAAGCTCTTAGATTAAGAGATGATAAATTATTTTTAAAATATTGTTCATTTTACAGTGAATACTACAAAGCAAAATATGTCCTACACACTCAGCATTCCGCCTTCACTTAATATTTTTAGATTATATATCTATCTAAGAGGAATTTATGGCGCATAGTTTGTACTAGCAGAGGTTCCGGTACTTCCTTCGGGATTTAGTCGAATTTACCTTGGGCGATCGCTCATAGCTCACAAATATGAATTTTATAAAACTAAAAATGTATTAAATACAAATGTTTATTCCTTTATGTTCTGTTATACACATGTTTTATGTTAATTCAATAATAAGGACTTCCTTAACTTTCTAAATATTCATGCAATGGAAAAAATACATTGTTTTGTTATATTTAGGGCATTTATAATAAATAAATATTTATTGGCTGGTAACTGGGATTCCGTTTTTAGTAATAAATTAGTTTAGTGTGATAACTTGGCGCATTACATAGTAGCGCTGCAGGAGCCATGTTGCCAAGTCTTAATAATCTTTTTGTTATTTTTATTAACAATTAACACGAAAATTTTTAAATATGTATTTTTTTTAGAATTAATTTATAGATATATAATAAATATTATATGTACATAAATAGTTATAAATTTTTTTGTTTTTAATACAATGAATAACTAAAAATCGAAAACCGTTAAATTGACAACGCTGTATAGGAATAAAGCGCTCACGTGATACAAGCACACAAAAATTTGTTAACATATGCAGTCTACTGTTGGCTGTAATCACATCACAACTTTGTTTCGTGCAAATAGTTTTATCTTATTCCTTAATTGATCTTTTTGGCATTACTTTTGGTATTATTTGGTATTATTGTTTATTTGGTATCATTGATTCTGCTTCTGGATTACGTTATAATTTTTTTTACGATATTATTTTGTTTGTGTGGTATAATTAGGGTGACCAGACGTACTCTTTTTAGGGTTTTGTAGGTATGACCAAAAAACCCTTATACCGTCATTTTGTCGTCTGTCTGTCTGTCTGTCTGTCTGTCTGTCTGTCTGTCTGTCTGTCTGTCTGTCTGTTCGGTAAAAATTGTAGCCAAACGGCTGAACCTAGAGAGTTGAAATTTGGCATGCTTATACAAACTCTTTGACCCGCACATAGGAAAAATACTAAAACATCTAAAAAACATATCCCCCTAAAAATATAAACAAATATGTGCTCATCGAAAAAAAAAAAATATTTTTTTAATTCTGAGTTGGGTATCAAATGAAAGCCCTTGGTACGTGGATTAACGATCAAATTTTTATTTTTGCAAAATAAATTATTTTGAAGCGATTTTTGCCAATATTGTGCGAAAAAAATTTTGTCCCACACCCTGTAGCCCAGATGGTTTAAACTAAAAATCTGAAAAAATTCTAAGTAATGTACATTGGTGTGAACCGGAATAGTTCAACAGGAATTTTTGATCAGATTATGTTTTTGGGAAAAAAAAGCATTTTTTGTGTTTTTTTGCTAATAATGTTGACAACTTATAGTTATATAATACGCTAAACAGTAACGTGTTTCTTGGTGCTGTGGCTAAGATACTAGCGTTCTGCCCAAGAATTCATATTCGGACTCATGTTCGAGTCCTACCTGAGGAGACAATATTATTTTTTATTTTTTTTTTGCATTTTTATATTGTTTAAATTATTTTTTCAAAATTTTAATTATATTTTGGCAATTGTTGCATTTAATTTTTAATAGCGTAAATTTAATAACCAGAGGAAATTGTTGAAATTATAATTTAATTATATATTTGAATGTACACGAAATCAAAGGGGAGGAGCTATGACTAAAAACAACCAATGGAAGCCATAGGCGCAATTTTCAAAATCTTAATGAACCTTGATATATAAAAAAAAAATACTGCACATCTTTAAAAACTTAAATAATGGTAATAGGCATTCGATTTAAAATTCATAAAAAAATATTTTGATATAAAATTTGTTTTGGCATCCCAAATAATCATCATTCACTTACTAAATACCTGCAAAACCCTGAAATGTGTGAAAATTCACACTTCACATCAATTTTTTTATATAAACTAAATTAAACCATTAATGGTTGTATTAATTGTAACACCACTTGTTTAGAGCTTAAATAATTTTATAAATGTCGAATAAACACATTTATTTTTTTCAAATACTTTTATTAAAATAAACTTCAAAATTAACTTTTTTTAAGAGACGTCAAACTAATACGCACACGAAAAACAGTTTCTTAATAATTTTCTTAAATAATTTTATAAATGTCGAATAAACACATTTATTTTTTCAAATACTTTTATTAAAGTAAACTTCAAAATTAACTTTTTTTTAAGAGACGTCAAACTAATACGCACACGAAAAACAGTTTCTTCTGCCTACTTATCACTCGATGTAGATACGCATGAAAAATGCGTGCCTGACCGTTCGAGAATGCCGATAGGAAAAGGAAACATGAAGAGTTGCGTATACGAATGAGTTCAAGAATAAAACACCAGGGGTGGTAGGTAATACAAAATATTGAAGCGAATAAATTGTGATTTATTTTCTAATTCTTTGACCTCTACAGTTTACGTGACCCTTACATTTCTTAATCCTTTTCACTAACGTCCCTCCCGTCTATAATCTGTTCACGATGTTTCCTTTTCAAAGTAGGCAATGTTAGTGTGTCAGTTTGTTGGTAGCCGTGAAAAATAACTATGGTCTATGTCAGCTTAGAAAAATGTGTGTAAGAAGTATTTCATAATATCCTTGTCTTCGAGCACAGATTATTTTTCGAGAATATTGTATATGCATCGAAATATATATTATTTATAATGTATATTTTGTCATTATTTCCATATTTAGACTTTTATTTATATTCTTGGCGTAGATATTATGGACAATTTATGTAATTTGTTTTTAGGCAGTTATATATTTTTAAGGTTATCTGACATATAAATATTTTTTGACACCTCACAATTAACCGATCAAGATAGAGGAATAATGTGAGTGAGACCAAAAGACAGCCCAGCTGATAGTGCCCAAAGAAGAAGTTATTAATATAATTTTTAGACCATTTTTATTTACAATAAATATTTAAATGAGAAAATTTAGCTTTGAAGATATATTGTTTGTGTTATTGTTTTATTTAAACTCTTTTGGCCAAATCTCTCTTTTTATATATAATACATAATTTTTAAAAATGAATAATTTTTAAAAATTAATAATTTTTTGACTTTTTCAAATTTCTCATTATATTGAATTTATGTCGTATAAATAACGTAAGTGTATTATCTGCCTTGTTTATTTCAATATCTTACTAAGCAATTCCTTTTTTATATTTAAAAAAAAAAATCACTTGCTAACTCAGCTACTACGCTCATGCCCTAGTTGTAACTTATTATGATTTCCCGCTATACTGCATTTGTCCTGTGTAAATCGTACTCGGTTCGCAGCACTATCTACCCTTTTCTTATTTGACATGGAGCATAGACATGTGAAAAAATAAAAAATATATAATAAATGTTCTAAAATATCATTCATGTGATAATCTTAAGAAATTTTCATTCGGACACAGTTGCAGTATAAATTCATGTTCATGCAAAAATGTCTTTGTTTTTATGTCAAAACCATGTACCCTAACAAAAAATATCATGGCCTACTCAAATGAGGAGAAATAGCGAATGAATAATAAACTTAATATTCCAAAAATTAATAACTGAATACTGAAAATGCAGGTATAATTTGAAATAGTGTTTTCTTAGCTTTCCAACGCTGCCCTTTTCAAATGACGGAATGGAGATTGAGTCGATTTTTTGCTTGCCAGTGTAGTTAAATAATATTAAAGTACTTACCATACTTTCTAGCGTCCCCTGTAGTTCACTAATAGTATTAAGTAGATACAAATATAAGTCGAACATTGGTATATAATTTATATTTGTTAAGAATACGTATTCTGTATCTACGTATTTTAATCCAATATTTCTCATCTCACTTACTGGATAGAAAGGCTAAAACAAACATTTAAAAACTTTAAATCATTTAAAAATATCAAAGTTAAACAGTCACTGATTCTTCAGTACAATTGCTAAAAACATCGCAATATACAGAAATAAATTTGACCGTTCGAAGATCGAAAAATTGGTCCGTCTGTCAGATTTTGGTTGACAAAAATGTGCATAATTCGTTGTTTTAAGATGGGGGCAACATTTCTGGAACATTTTTTTTGTAAAATTCGCTTGAAAAAATTTTAAGAAATTAAAGAAACTTTATTATTGCTTTTAGTTTGTCAATCTATGCTTTAAGAACTTACATTTGAAAATAAGTTAAAATAATAGGTTCCTAGTGCCTAGATAGGCGCATAGAGGCAAAGAAGGTCGGTTCTCTGTTTCTAACCCGCCGGTCATAAATATGAAAGCCACGTGGTCAGTGTGATGTTTCGACCGGTTCTATTATTTCTGTATAAACATGTACTCATTTTAAGTATTAACCCTTACGTTACGGTGTCCTTTGGTTGCGGTGTGGGGTACAAATGTACCCCATTTTTATTTTATCGAAAATAAATAATTTATTAATAATTTGTATTCAGGTTTACTATGGAATATATTAAAAAATGTTTTTTTTAATTGAAATTACAATATTTTCAATTGCAAGTTTGTCATACGTCCAACATTCATAAAGTCTTGTTTCATACTAACCATCTCAATTTCTAGCAAAGCATAGTATACGCCCAACATACTACTGCTACGTAGAGATTCAGAATGAATTGGTTGTTTATGCGTAGCTGCTTTGCAATAATCAGGGAATTTACCCGAGCTGACTCCGCCCTTTACTTAAAAATAACCAATAAAATTCATGAAAAATAAATTAATTAATATTAGGTGTGTAAAATAAAAAATGAAAAAAATATTTACCTACATTGTTTCATAAGTAGGTAAATAAAGTATTTATGGTATTTATAAAACTCAAGAACGATTATTTTATTCAAATTTTGTGGGGTACATTTTAAATAGCACCGCTCTTTACTTAAAATTAACCAATAAAATTCATGAAAAATAAATTAATTTATATTAGATGTTTAAAATAAAAAATGAAAAAAATATTTACCTACATTGTTTCATAAGTAGGTAAATAAAGTATTTATGGTATTTATAAAACTCAAGAACGATTATTTTATTCAAATTTTGTGGGGTACATTTTAAATAACACTCCGTAAGAGCTCCATAAGAGTTAAACACTTGACGCTGAGTTAACTCAGAGCAGATTGCACAATATCGAAAGATAAAAATCCAATTGCGAAGACCAGCGAGAATAAATATTGCTTTACTTTAAATTATATCCGGGCATGTAGAACGCTTGTTGGCGTTTGCAACATACGCCGATGAGTAACAGGAAGCTTTGAAACATTATTTATCAGCATACAAGAAACTGATATCAGTTTTCTGGTATTTAGTTGTTTTTTTTTTTTTTTTTTTTGTAGTTATTAATAAAATTTCTTTGATGTTGCGAATTACCGACATCACTTATTGCCAGAATAAATTTTATTATTTTGTTATGAATTTGCTTTCCAACGTATAGTCTGCATAAGTGGTATGTTTTAGTAGATATATTACTCCCCCAAGCAACTACAGGAACATTTATTATAAACCAGGCCACTTTTTGATGAAGAAATTTTGGTAAACAGGCACCGGTAATAATGTTTCTCCACGACCGCTATAGAATTTACCAATTCTACAACCAATTTTGACTACAGAATATTAATATTCTAACACAAGATTTGGAATGTTATTCTAAAGCACTTATCTTCTTATGGATTTTGCGTGTATTTCATTCCACCACTTGTTATGGAATAACTATTCAATGTTTGTTATCTTTTGTTTTTGTAGGGTTACATTAAGATACATGCAACGTTTACATTAAATAAATGCAACATAACTTCCTAACCTAAAATAGTGGCTGAAGTGCGGCAAATTAAATTAAAATTAAACAAATAATAAATAAAAAAATAAGTTTAATTAATTGATTAATTTGTTATGTAATATAAATTATTTGTTAAGATAAAATGTTTGTTGAAATAATTAGTTGTTCATTTTTTTTTTCTTTCTGGTGGTCGTGGAGAAAGTAGGGTCTGTGACTCGGTTGGAAGAGAAAATTCGATGCTCGTGGTTCCTCACGCTCGCATGCAAACACCGCCGACTACAGCATACCTAATTAAACGCCTGTTTATAAGCACTGGAAACAATCTTTCTACATACTCATACCCAGACACATAATTTAGTTGAGTTCAAAATCACTCACTCATTGTCTTTAACTAATTTGACTCCAATATTTAATGTATTCTAGATTGTTCTAAAACCACCGGTAAGTAATGTAATCCTCGACTAAATATGAATTTAACCGTCAGAGTAAAGTTTACTCCTCCTTGAACATTTTAGACGCAAGCTTATATTAAGTATAACTACTTCAAAGGTATACAGGGTGTTAGGTAAATGTCCGGCACAATTTAAAAGACAGCATGGTGACGTAGAATGCAATCGATTTTTCCTTTGCCAATTTTCTATAAAATGTGAATTTCGTCCAAAAATAAACAAACAAAAAGATGCCACAAATTTTGAAAACCATTGACTTTTTTTAATTTTTCATATTAATCCAGAAGTTATGTAGTTGCCATAGAGAAAACAATATTTTAATTGTAGTTCAATAATAGAATATCAAATTTTCTCCATGGCAACTACACAACAACTGGATTAATAGGAAAATTTAAAAAGATCAGTGGTTTTCAAAATTTGGGGCATCTTTTTGTTTATTTATTTTTGGACGAAATTCACATTTTAGAGAAAATTGGCAAAGGAAAAATTGATTGCATTCTACGTCACCATGCTGCCTTTAAAATTACCCCGGACATTTACCTAACAGCCTGTATATCATGAGTTCAAAAAGAAATTACTTAAGGGTTGGCTATGAAAAATAAAAGTTATGTCAACTCATATAATGAATTAATTAACTGTCATCACTGTTGTTGTTGTCATAAGTTTATATTGTTATATAAAGCTTGCAGCATTTTATTTTTACATAGGGTACATTCGATTTGACGCTCCGAGCGTTCCGAGCACGTTCTGTACAGTCAAACGTGTTCGATTTGACGCTCGGAGTACACTCAATTGCATTCGTTTTGCGATCGAGCGAGCATTTAGAGTGCGCTCTATGTGTTCGGGGTTTTAAGACCGAGCATATGGAGTATGACGTAAAAAAGTGGGGGAAGTTTAAAATTAAATTATAAATAAAATAAAAATAATAGCCTTAGACAAATAATATTGTTATTTGTCTATGACTACAGAGTACGGCTATTTTATGTATTTGTGACGTTCTGTAAACAGTAAAAAAATTATTAAAATACACCGTACATAAAATTAAAATGGAAAAAATTCATTAAATTAATTCATTAATTATTATTTAATTTTTAAATAATTTTATTTCTTCATTATTGAAAAAAAAATCAAGGAAAAACCGAGGTACATATATAATTTTGATTCATGACTGACGTGAATTAATCTGACAGTAAAAACGCCGCCTAAAATTGTAGGGTTAGATTTTATAAACAATACGTCACAAGAACGCTCGCTCCGTTAGTTCTCTATTCATGACGTCACCATCAACTGTTCGCTCAGCGCTCGCTCTACTCTGTACAACTCGAATGCACCCAATGTCAACCTTTTTTTATTTTTTACGGATCATTCGCGGATACGGATACGGAGCTCCGGCACACCACTAATCAAACCTATTCTTTTTTCCCAAATATATAGATTTGATCATTAATCTCAACTGCTTCTTAAGTTCGTTGATATCAAGCCCCCAGGGGAAAAATTAGAATAACTCTCAGCCCCTGATCCAGTTAAAGACAGAACTGAGTGGTGTCTAATTAGAGATAGTGCTCCATACTACCGTGTGATCATAATTTCTTGTCAGTTACATAACAGTAAACAATGAGCTTAAAAATATCAAAACTGTATTCTATCTCTTATCTAAAAATTCCAATTTAACAAAGAACCAATCAGTAACGATATTGTACTGATAACTTCATGTTGTTCGTTAACTCAATGGTGTGTAGAGAAAAAGTAGTGGTTTTTGTTAATATATATTATTGTTTTTTTCGTTATTATTGTTGTTGCTGATATTATTGTTTTTAAGATTGTAATAGGGCACTCCAGAATGCTGTCACTTGTCACTTGCTGGAAGAAAACAAAGATTTTGACATAAGTGTTTACGTGATATTTTGTGTGTGAATTATGTTCTGTGCGTGATATTCTGACTGATAATACAGTGAATTTATTCTTTTACGCAACATGTACTATGTCATTACCATGGATATAGTTTTTGACAGCAATATAAATCGTGTTCATTTTCATTTGCAACATAGAAAAAACCATATTTACTAGCAAAATCAAAATATTTTATTGAAAATACAAATTAAAAAAAAAATAATAATAATAATGTAACACACTGTAATACTTGTTTATTGATGTAAATAATTACAAACATGAAATAAAATGATATAACAAGGTTTAACGTGTTTGGAACCGTGGTTGGCCGTCAACTGTATATCCTAATAGCCATTGGTCATCTGCGCATCTGTCAGGGGAGGATAGGCAACTTGTAATGTTACAGTCGGCCGTCCTGGAGACGACATCGTCCTCGATGTCATCATCGGAAGGTGGATCGTCTTCTTCATCGGAGGAGGATTCTCCGTTTACCCACGGTTTCATCCGTTCGGATGGTAAGATGCCTTCGTAGGGCTTCTGCGTACGGGGGTGGCCTGGAACATCGGCCACGACGAACCTGTCATTGTCGAGGACCCTTTTGACCTGGTAGGGCCCCACGAACTTTGATGCCATCTTCGGGGCGCGATCAGAAGGTGGAGATACCCTCTGAATTGAGACCAGCTGACCTTGTCGGGTGATTTCTTCGTCTACGTCTTGTAAGATAACCAGCTTGTTGTGTAGCTCATCGGCAGCTTGTTCTATGACATAGGTATAACATCTACTAAGACAATCAACGTGACTAATATTTTTACCATGACGGTGTTCGATGGTGTAATCATACTCTTCCAGTTTGATGCACCAGCCGAATATTTGTCTATTGGCATCCTTCTTAGCCAAAGTCTGTTTCAGGGCACTACAGTCTGTAATGATTTTAAAGTTCTTACCAAGCAGGTAAATACGAAACTTGTCTATAGCTTTGATGACGGCTAGAGTCTCAAGTTTGAAACTACTGTACCTAGACTCTTCAGGCGTCGTCTTCCAGCTTGCGTAAAACACGGGATGAAGTTTATTGTCTTCATGTCGTTGTAGTAATATGGCGCCTAGGCCACTAGCGCTAGCATCAGTATGCAGCTCAGTCTCTAGATATCTGTTGTAGATTTTTAATATGGGTTCGCTCACCAGACATGTCTTAAGGTTCTCGAATGCTGAGCGTTGAACCTCATTCATAACGAACTTCTTGTCTTTCTGAAGTAAGTCGGATAACGGCTTGGCTATCGTGGCGTAACTTTTTATGAACCTCCTGAAATAGCCTGTTAAGCCTAGAAAACGTCTAAGCTCATGCTCGTTTGTCGGCAGTGGGAAGCGTTCAACTGCTGACGTCTTTTCATTACCAGGTTGTATCATATCTTTGGAAATACGGTAACCTAAATATTCCAAATGTTTCATTGCAAATTTGCATTTGTCTAGGCGAAGTTGTAATCTGCTTCTTTTTATTCGTTCCATTATCTTTTTCAGGGTAGCAATATGCTCTTGTAATGATTTGCTTGCAACCAAAATGTCGTCGAGATATATTTGAATCTCACCACTCACCACTAGATCGTGGAAGATCTCTGTCACAAACCTTTGGAAAACAGCAGGACCATTGCATAACCCAAAAGGCATTTTAACGTATTCATATTGTCCTCCAGGCACTACAAATGAGGTATACTTTATAGATCGCTCTTCTAAATAAACATGATGAAATCCGCTCTTAAAATCCAATGTTGAAAAGTACTCTTTCTGACTTAGATTATTTATCAAGTCATCGATATGCGGAAGAGGATATTTATCTTTGAAGGTCACCTTGTTAAGGGCTCGATAGTCCACGCAGAGACGATATTCATTATTTTTCTTTCTAACAAGGACTATGGGGCTTGCGTAGTCCGAAACGCTGGGTCGTATCACTCCCTTCTTCAACAGCCTGTTAATTTCAGCATCAACAAATTCTTTTTCATGGAATGATAATCGTCGAGGGGAAAACCCTATTGGCCTATCATCTTTAAGTGTGATCTTCATCTTGGTTCGGATTTCACTACCGGTAACGTTTGAAGTTTCTTCCGGGAAATCTTGAGAATCTATCACTATTTCACGGATTTCGCGTTTAGTGTTCAAGGCCACTTCACCAACATTAACCTCAATTGGGCCACATAAACAGTCAGTGTCAATTCTAAAAATGTCTGATTCACTACACTCACTAGCAGGCATTTCTACTTTCGGCTTGCGAATCGTTACACAACTATTAGCGTAGATCAGTTCAACACAGGTTAAAAACTCCCTGCCTAAAAGTAGATCATCACGAATTGATAGATCTGGTACCACTATAGCTTCAAGTTCATAATGTTCATTGTCCATTTGGATTTCTAAGTCAACAACTTCACTACACATCACTCGTGTATCGTTTAGTCCGATTAACACATTTTGAGATGGACGCACTTGCACATCTAGTTCGCAGATTAATTTCTCACGGATCAAGTTTGATTTCGCGCCCGTGTCGAGCATAGCGCATACCGCTCGACCGTTAACTACACACTCTTTGTGAAATAGGTGGTTGTCAGTTTCAATACGGTGCACTGAGGATACCGTTGCATCGATTGAAGATTGTTTCTCGTCGCTTTTACGTTTTTCTGGGCACTCACGGGCTATGTGTCCCTGTTTATTACACTTAAAACACACAATCGCATTTCTTGGGTTGCTAACAGCATTTTTCGCAGAGTCAACTACACCAGTTTTGTCGGGTATCTTAACTCGGTTAAAGTCTCTAACTTTCTTTTGTTCGGAGAACGGTTCACGTGATCGCTTTTGATCTGTACGTGTCATTTCTTTAGACACCATCTTCATTGTCGAAAGCAGTTCGGATAATGAAGTATGTTTGTTCGTAATCATTTGTGTACGGACTGTGAAATTATCGATCCCTCGAATGAGATGTTGGATCATTTCCTCATCCCTCATTTTGATCTGTCGCCCTAAGCGTACCTTCGCATGGAAGTAGTCCTCGAATGACTCGTTTGACTTCCAACGCATGCTTCGTATCTTTTCTAAAATATCTATTTCATCGATCCTGTTACCAAAAAGATCTCGCAACTCGCTTTTAATTCCAGCCCATGGCTTACAATGAATATCAGGTGTCGATTCATACCATTTACGAGCGTTGCCTAGTAAGCGATTTGTTGCCAACACTTTCATCGTTTGGTCTGATACTTCGTACATTAACTGAATGTCATCGACTCGCTGTAGCCAGACTTCAACATCAAGCGATTCGTCACCAGCTTGCCCGAATTTAGGAATTTGCGCACCGATTTCTGAAAAGGGAAGTTTGCTTGCACTTGAACGGGTTGTTTCTGTTGAACTGGGACTTGCGCTATCACCACGAGTCTCACGTCTTAACATAGTAGCTAAAAGTAATTGCAGCATTTCATTAACATTCATGTTATTCGTCTGGGCGGACGTCGTATCGTTTCCATTTGTTGTATCACATGATCTATTCGAATCCTGTGTCGCGTCAACGTAGTTGTCAGATTCCGCCATTTTGAAATATTTTTGACAGTTAACCAACTTCACACAGTGTCTATAACGTAACTAGCTTCGCACCGGAACACCAGTTTCGCGCCAACACAACACGCTAACCTCACGAGATTTTCCCGCGCTAACCTCAAAATTTCACCACGCGGTTCGCAATTCGTCGCGTAACTCGCACAACACAACTTCTGCCGCACAGTACGTCGTACAGACACAAATTATGTTTATTCCTTGAAGTTTTACAATACACCACTCGCTGTCCGTCGCGAATCGGCACAGGTACTCCGCACTTAAACTTAAACAATCTCAATTTTCACTCACTAAAAATTGTCACCAATCGTTCACCACTTAAGCTTGGATTTATCCCACTTCTGAACTGTAACACACTGTAATACTTGTTTATTGATGTAAATAATTACAAACATGAAATAAAATGATATAACAAGGTTTAACGTGTTTGGAACCGTGGTTGGCCGTCAACTGTATATCCTAATAGCCATTGGTCATCTGCGCATCTGTCAGGGGAGGATAGGCAACTTGTAATGTTACAATAATAATAAATAAATAACTAATAAAAACTTATAATAAATGTTCAAAAGTTTCTCCGTTTACTTGCATACAAAATGTTAAGCGATCATAAAAATGATTCAAAACATTCAGCAATTGCTCTTGAGATATATTGTTGGATGCTTAAACAATTATGTCTTGCAGTTCAGCAACATCCCTAAGTTCTTCATCATATACTTTAGCCTTTAAATATCCCCAATAAAAAAAATCATTGGGTGCCAAATCCGGAGATTTCGCTGGCCAATTCATCGACCCTCCTCTTCCAATCCAGCTTTTTGGGAAAGTTCTATGTAAATATTCTTTAACTATTCTAGAATAATGGACTTGTGCGCCATCATGTTGAAACCATACTTGTCCATTAATATTCAGGTTTCGCAACGCAGGTAATATTTGATTTTGCAAAAGGGCTAAATATTTTGCGGCATTAAGGTTACCGTCAATAAAAAAAGGCCCTATAATATTGGTTGCTATTATCCCTCCAGTACCTAAAATTTTGTCTGTGCACTTCGCCTGTAAATAAAACTTACTGCTGCGTCCCTTTCTAACAATTCTTGATGATTTTGAAATTTGTATGATCGAAACTTTTCTTTTTTAAGAAGTTAAAAACAGATCCAGTACTGACACCAACGGTTTGTGCAATTGATCTTAAAGTATTTTGATTGTTTTCTTCCACTTGTAATAATATTTCCAACTGCTTCTCTTCTGTAAGCACGTGGGATGTTGTTCTTTTTTTATTATGTTTTGACTTAAGACATCCTTCGCGATGAAATTTATTAACTAGTCTTGAAATTCTAGAGGGATTTGGTATTGGCCGATCTGGATAAGTTGCACTAAATACAGCAAAAACTTCTCTTAAACTCATTTGGGAATTATACCAAGTTACCATCATTATTTTTTCTTCATCTGTATATACATGTTGACAATTTTTAAATCAGTAATGAGCGAAAGTATACACACTAATTGTCTATGTTGCAAATGAAAATGAACACGATTTATATTGCTGTCAAAAACTGTATCCATGGTAATGACATAGTATATGTTGCATAAAAGAATAAATTCACTGTATAATAATAGGTAATATATTTGAATAAAAATGAAATATAACGGCTAAAAACTACTATATCACTTGTTACTGTTATGGCAACCAAACTTTGCTTACCCTCCCGATCAGCTGTTTTGGAGTGCTCTATTGGAAGACGATTGTTGATCGAGGTAGCTCTTAGAGGTAAGTGAAATATTGAACATACATAACCCAATATAAAAATCGAATCTACGTCTATATGTGCATGTCCTTGGAAATAAATTTGATAACAAAATGTTTCTGTCAACTATTGCATAACTTACAAGAAATTATGACCGCTCTGTACAATCAATAATTTTTGTCCTTAATTTTGACTCAAGTGTTTCTTTCTAAAAAATATCTGTTCATATATACGTTTCCCTTGACAAATCCACTCGCATACATTACATTGTGAATTACATTTGTGAATAAGCTGGCCGAAGGGGATTTTTATATTAATTCGTATCTTTCTTTTCAATCTACTTTTAAACAAATAATATAATTACTGGCAATCATTTTCATTTTAGCATTTTCAGTTTAGATTTATTATTATTATTGGTATAATAAATGTATGGGGGGATGTAAATATTGATCGCAGGTATCAATACTTTGTATCGGTATCAAATTGTTTCATAGTATCAATATCGGTATTGGTATTGAAAAAAGTATTGATACTATATGGTATTGATTACTCCCAACCATTTTAAAATATCTGACACACTCTTTCAATATAAAAACACGGGTCTTTACATCCACCAATAGGACTCTCACATTGTAGCTCTTAGAAGTGGGGGTTTTGGTCGGGTGGTGCAATTGTGATTGTAGACAATACCCTCCTTCCTGTGTCTTTTTATTCAATGAACACAACAGACTTGTAGAATGATATTACATTAATATAATTTAGTATTTGTACCTCAATGAATATTATAACAAAAAAATCTTTTCCGAAGCACTACGGATTTTTTGCGTAGACTTCGTTCAACATAAGAAAAACACAGAGTATCATAAATTACGTCATCAGTTCTGCGCGAGAAAAGAACTGATCACATTGACGTACATAAGGGTTTTAAACAATTGTTGTGGATACCAAACACACAAAATCTTGTATTTCAAACACATTTTTACTTATTTTAGTACACGGTATAAATAATAATAACGGAAATAAACAAACAACATCGCACAATACACGTAGTCAAAAACAAATCAAACTAAGTGACGCCACTGAAATGTGTTAAACTAACTGTTGATAACGTAATGGTCGAAATTTGTGTTTTTCTTATGTTGAACGGAGTCTAGAATTGACATAAAAAGTATAATGTGAAACACGATACTTCCTTCAAACTTTCAATGCTTTCCGACATACTACCCAACTTTTCAAACTAGATTCAATAAGACTTTTGTTTGACGTACCAATACTTTGTCAGGCATACCAACTTTACGCTTATTTTTATGCTGTACTGTTTTACTTTTTCTGACATTTTTAATAACCCTCATTGAGATTTGGTTTTAATTTAATTTAACTATACTAATGGTTACTATAATTAAATATAAGCTAGCATAATTCAACTATATTTATAAATTGGTTATTACAACCAAACTTTTATCAAACATTTCATATTGTTAAGTTGGCAGTGGTAATTAACAAAAGATAGAAGGTGTTGAATACCTATTTCTGTCGCTTTTTACGTCAGAAAAAAGTTTACAAGTTTGAATGAGAACAGAAGTTGGATAGTGTAGTGAAAAGTATAATATAAAACAGCCTTTAGTGACGTAGCTGGACACAAGAGTGTCTTAGATTAATATGCGCGGAAATTACGTCAATGATACCCATTAATTTTTTACATTCATTGTTTTTTATAACAAATTATGAAAATATAAAATTATATAAACAACAAACTTTATGTTTGACAATATTAGCAACAGATAACATGAATACATAAAAATTCATGCACTCGAGAGTGAGATAATAAACGTACGTCGAATACTAACAAGCATCACATCCACTACGAGCAGCTGCATCACTAAAGCCTGGTTTATAGTAGATTCATAGCATAACGCATAGCATATGCATAGCATGGCTCCATAACTTAATGAATTTGAATCATAGTACTACTGTTGTCCTGTTTATAATACGACGGCACAACACAGACATACCACTCCATAACATAAAAATTCACCAAGTTGAACATCCAACTTTGTGGAGGAAATGCGTAGCCAATTACAGAAGAAATTGGCGTGCGTGCGCCGTGCTTGTCAATTGTCATAAAAAGTTGTTGTATACTTTTTTGGTTATTATTGTATTTACAACTTCTTAAGAATGGAAGGATGGTTGTCGCTTTGAAAAGCGAGGTTGGTTGAATATAATCCAATATTGTATGACAAATCAAGAAGAGCTCCGCGTTCCGATGTACTAATGCAGTACACCGGTTGCATTATAAACACCATAGTTATGGCTTGTGCGTTGTGCTGTGGAGACATGCTATGTTATATGCCATGCGTTATGTTATGTTGCTATTATAAACTAGCTATTATAAAAAAAAAGTGTTATTTATTTTTTGTCAAAATCATATTGAAATTTGAGCACTTAGTTTGAGGACCCCTAGCTTAGAGGAAATATGTATATAACAATATATAAATCAATTGAATATTTAAGATATTTACCTCATCTCTGTATACCACATGGTACGCAATATTAAAAAGGTGCTTTAGTACTTCTGAATTTTCTATAAATTCCACACTCTTAGCACTCTCAAAATCGGTTGCGTAGATAATTACACTCATTGGTCCTGTAAAGTATATCAAATTTAGTTACAATCGTGTGCGCAAAAATAGTAGTTGGCTTTTATAAATGTAAAAATTATAAAGTCTTTCAAGTTAACTATGTGATGACGTCACATTTGATTAATTTAATTGCCAATGTTAGAATGTAATGCAACTAACTTGGAACTAAAAATTATGCTTAAGTGTTAACAAATGGTTACCAAATACAGTTGCCAACTGCCCAATGCTCAACTACTTGTAAAAAATAACTCGAATTACCTGTCCAATATTTAGCAAGCCTTTCTATAGCTGGCAGTCTATTGAAAGGTAAATCTACTAACAGAGTAACATCTGCACCATCTGTAGGACGATTATATTTGTATTCTCTTAAAAAAATATGTGTCCTCCATTTTGTATGTTTAAATTTTTCAATTTTTGAACATTCCCCATTTTCTATCATCTGTAAACTTTAAATACATGAGTTTTTAAATTATTTTTTATTATTTCATAGCATACCTCATCAGATATTATAGGAGAACATCCATCTAGTTTTCTTCGTAACATGTTTCCGTTGTATTCCAGAAATGTGTAATAAATGTTACGGAAATATTCAATATTTTTGTTTTTTACACCGATTTTCCGTGGAGAGTTCCAGTGTATCACCTGTTAAAAAAAATTGATTAAATCTTCCTACATTTCCAGAAAAGAGGACAACAAAATGAAAAAATATTTTTTCTATAATCGCAGGAACATTAACAATTTTTTTAAAGTTAATTTTCAACCATTCATTTTAGTACTAAAAGATTTCATTTTATACACTGCATTATATTTTAAAAACTTGTCAATAAGCCTGCAACATTAACTTGCTTAAGACAAGGAAATATGAAAGAAAACAAAGCAGACCTGTCGCAGTTTTTTTTTTTTTTTTTTATATTAAAGTAGTTTCCCTTGTCGGCTCGTTTGAAGTTGTGGGGCCAAATTTTCGTGACCTTTGCTTGGTTAAGAAATTGAAGACGATATAGACTATTACGCGTATGGATACGGACGAAATTGTAGACCGGGAGCTCATGACAGTTTTTGGTCTCCGATTTCATACAGCATGCCTTTTGGAGGAGAGAATATTTACCCGGTGACAACAAAAAAGGGATGGTACTAAACCCCTGCACGCTTTCCGGTCATAGGGAAAATGGCATTTCCACTTGCACAAAAATTTTGTGTTTTTCTCTGATTTAATATTGCTTGCCCTTTTGTCAAAATAAAGTTAAAACAAATTTAAAGTCTTTTAATTATAGTCATGCGATTCGCAGGGTCCCAAACGGCTCAAACGGTCACTTGATCTTGTAATAAAAAAAAATATGATTTTTCGCGTTTTCATACAGCATGCCGATGAAAAGAATTAAAATTTTTGTCATAAAACCTCTATAAAACAATTGGCATGCAGCCATCGTTGGCCCAAGGGTGGAAAATTTCAGAAAATATTTGTGAAAATTTTAATAGGATTTTATGTGATTTCTTATTATTTATGATGTGATGGGCTTCCTCGGCATGCATGCCATTTTATATTTGAGCTAAAAACAACATTATTTAGTGAAATGCAAAAAGGCATGCAAAATAATATGACCGAAATTTTCCAATTTTTTTTGCAACTTTTCCGATGCATGCCTCTGTTTTAGGACCTCCTTATCTGCATGCCAATTATGTTATACAGCAATGCATTATATCAATAACCTATAGTTAAAATGGCATGCAAAAAGAAATCACGTAAAATCCTATTAAAATATTCACAAATATTTTCCGAAATTTTCCACCCTTGGGCCAACGAGGGCCGCATGCCAATTTTTTTATAGGGGTTTTATGACACAAACTTTAATTCTTTTCATCGGCATGCTGTATGAAATCGCGGAAAATCATATTTTTTTATTACAAGATCACGTGACCGTTTGAGCCCTTTGGGACCCTCCAAATCGCATGCCTATAATTTAAATTTGTTTTAACTTTGTTTTGACAAAATGGCAAGCAATATTATATCAGAGAAAAACACAAAATTTTTGTGCACGTGGAAATGCAATTTTCCCTATGACCGGAAAGCGTGCAGGGGTTTAGTACCATCCCTTTTTTGTTATCACAGGGTAAATATTCTCTCCCCCAAAAGGCATGCTGTATGAAATCGGAGACCAAAAATGTCATGAGCTCCCGGTCTATTGGGTTGTAAATAATAACATTTATTGAAAAATATCTGGAGGCTAATACATTTTTTACACAGTAATTAATTAATTAAATCGTACAGAAAAGAAAAAGAGACAGTTTTAACAAAAGTGTGCATTATTATTACATTTTTTTTTTTACACCAAAATTAGACATCTCAAGGTCAATACATTTTAACATTAATTAAATTAAACAGAAAAGATTTACAAAACGTACAATTAGTGTTATATTTTTAATACATTAAATTAAGCAAATAATATTGATACAGTATTCAGATTTGAATTGTCTTTCCACCTTCAGATAAAGTTCCAGGTAACTATCTGACAGATAAGGTTATTTGTAAGTTCATCTGCTGAATAAATGTCAATACCAGTCAGTGAATCCAATACGTCAGTCTCATTCTACGTTAGATAACTATCCGATAGATACATTTGTATAGAAAGAAGGGATGACATTTACTCAGCAGATGAAGTTACAAATAACCTTATCTGTCAGATAGTTACCTGGAACTTTATCTGAAGGTGGAAAGACCGGGCCTAAGTAATCAAATAATAGTAATTGTAAATATTATATTTAAATTCTTCTAAATTGTTGGACAATTTGACATCTTCTGGTAAGGAATTGTATTCTTTACAACCCTTGATAAATAAAGTATTCGTAGATACATTAAGCTTTGTTTTTTTATATACATAAATATTACCACTAGTCCGCGTGTTATAACTATGAATTTCATGATTATAGTTAATAAAATTAGTCAGATAGTTTTGTTCTCCATGTATAATTTTGAAAATAAAAATAAAAGTTAGAATTTTGATTTTATTTTTAACATTTAACCAACCTAAAGTGTCAAGCATTAGGCGAATAGTTAATCTACCACACCTCAAAATTACTCTCATGCCTCTATTTTGAAGTTTTTGGAGAGTTTGTATACTCGTATTGCCAAATTGAAATGAAATAGTAGCACAATAATCAAAATGTGGTTGTATGATTGATTTATAAGTTATGGACTTAGCCCAACATGTGAGATGTTTGGAAACGCGAGAAAAGAAATACAATTTTTTTGAGAGTTTTTATACATGTATTGAAAATAACTCTTGAAAGTTAAACAACAGTCTAACATGAGTCCTAAGTATTTAATTTCATTAACAAATTCTATAATTTCCCCATTCATTGTTAGTTTATAATTTTGTATATCAATATTAGACCTTTTATATTTATTAGTAATTATCATTGCTTTTGTTTTATTAACATTAACTTTTAATTTATTAGTAATTAAATATGTTTCAATTTTTTAAGATCTTCTTGCATACGCATTACTATCTCAGATATATTCTTTCCACAAATTACTAGGAGTGAATCATCTGCATATAAATAGACAAAATCACACAGTGCTACTGAAGTAATATCATTCAAATACATAATAAATAACAAGGGAGCCAAAACACTTCCTTGAGCACATCCGTAATTGTTGGGTTTGGTAGATGAAAATACATTATTATTTTTAGTTTTTTGTGATCTATTTGATAAATAATCGCTTACTCAATCTAATACTATTTCGTCATTTCCATACATTCTTAACTTTTTTAAAAGTTTGGCTCTATCGATAGTCTCAAACGCTCGTTTCAAGTCCAAAAACACGGCAATTATAAACATATTCTTGTCTAGTGATTCTATTCATTCTGTGATAATTAGTTGCAGTGAAGTTTCACAAGAATACCCAGGTCTAAATCCTGATTGATTTCCGAAGATAAGTTTATTATCATTAAAATATTATAACCGAGATATTTGAAGATTTGCATTAACCAGGGAATAAGTTACAAAATGAAGTTTAGAAATATAGTGGATATCGTTTATAACAACATCTGATAAAACGACATATCAGTTTTTGCAACGAAATTTCAAAGTTCCGACCAGAATCATATCTTTTTATAAGTGAGACTTATAGCGTATAACGACATCGGATATTACGACAACGAAATTAATATAACGACGAAAAATGACTTGAAATTTGGGTCAAATTATCTTTTATAACGACATATCACCACTGCTTAGTTTGCCAATTACCGTTGGCTCCTCTAGCCAATTCAGTACGGGGCATTACCGAGTTATGAAAAGGCAAGGCCAAACGCAACAGATAAACATATTCATTCAGTAGTTTACTACGAGTTGAATGTACGAAAAGCATTAATGTAAATTTTTCACATATTGGTGACGAAATCGAAACGAAGGAGGATATGACGGAAGATGAAATTTTAGTTGGGTCAGATCCGAATTTGGAGTCATAAATAAACAACGACGAAGTGGAAATTGAAGAAACAACCGAGTTCCAAACACCTACTATAAAGGATTAATTTTCAGCTGTTGAAACAATTCAGCATTTTTTCACGTTTAATCAAAATTTAAAAGAGGCTAAAATAGATTCTGCATTGCTACATTTGGAAAAACTTATTGAAAAAAACTTTTAGAACACCAAAAATCACAAAAACAAACCAAAATGACAGATTTTTTTGTTAAAATTTAAATATGTTTACATACATACATACGTATGTAAAATTATGTAAGTGTTAAGTTGTTTGTAAAATAACTTGGATTTTTTTTTTTTTAAATGTTTTGTAACACTTGAATATTGTTTTTGTTGCTTAAGCTTCTTGCACCCATATAAATGTACTTTTTCTAATATAAATAATATTTACATATTTTTCAACATTGTATTTATAGGGAAATAAATTTAAGATCGTAGCGCCGCGGTGTTCAATTTTGGAACGTAGCGATCTACGGTTATAAGGACTGAATTTCATTGGTCCTTTCAATATCCTTATAAATGATATCTACTGTATTATGTTATTAAAAATTTAATTTTGATATTTCTCGAAATTAGGAATTTTGCATTTTAAGACTAGAAATTATTTTATGTAATACTAAAACTATTGCAAGTAGTAAAATGATATATAGGTAGTAGGAAAATTATTTAGGAGAAGCTAGATTTTTTTTTCTTCTTTTAATTATCAATTTCAGTTAAATAAGTAAATATAGGTATGATAAATAAATGATTGTCCATAAAAATATGCATAAAAATATACAAATGGAATAGCCAAAAATATAAATTCACTGTATTGACGAGACAAATAAACCAAACAAGATATGCAAACAACAAGATATATGTTGTTCATAGATAAAAATATATGGCTATCGATTGTTTAAAAGTTTTGAAAATTACTGCTTCGTCCCGACTCGTATAGCTTCGGAAAAGTTCGCATACTAACCACGTTCACGCATGCGCATGAAAATTCAGGTACAAAAAAATATCTGAGTGAAATTACTGTATATACTGTGCCTATGTTCAGGAGCAGACAAAAATTAAGGCTGAAAGAAGAATAAGAAGAAAAGCTACTCACTTTAATTGGAAAACTTTCATAGCACTTGGCACTAAGCGTAGCATCTCCAAGTTGGATATTCCATTCACAGGGTAAAGGATATACAAGTTCTGGGTATTTTTTTATCACAGCATTGAATATATCTTGATCAGCAAGTGCTGTTGATTTATGGGTCACTAAAGTTTTCTCCGTTACTGATTTCCATACATTAGGCCAATCTATCTTACTTAATTGTTTCAAATTCATTAAGATAACACCGGAATTAAAACTGCAACAAACAATATTATGAATATTAACTAATTAACTGTTCTAACAAATACAAAGTGTTTATAAATAATTGATAGGCGATTAAATTTAGCGCGTTGGCGTGTTATTTATTTTTATTTCATAATGTTCATACCCTAATTGTACATGACGCATTTGGTCATAAACGTAGTTACGGATCAAGGTTCCTAGAGTATACAGGTTGCCTCGATCAACCACAGTTGAACATGTCATATGATGTAGTCTGTAGACCCAAATCAAAACTTTTTCCCATGTGAGGGACCGGTAATTTCAGAAATAAAATTTTATTATTACTGAACATAAAGTTATTCAGAGTTAAAATATCCAAATTATTTAAAGATAAAATTTAGCTTAAAATTTGAATGCAGGGGTACAATTACGATCGTATATTTTATGATTTGTTCAACCCTTTGACGCCGGAACTAATTTCCTTGCACTTTTAAAAACATTATTACAGAATTATATTAACATATAATTCTGAAATATGAATATGCATATAATATATTTTTCAAACTTTGGCTTCAGACTTCAGGATGTTTTCCCGATCTGGAGACCCCAGGCTAATAACAATCTATATATATAAAAGGCAATGTCCTGACTAACTGACTGGCTCATTCATTCATCACCACCCAGCCCGAACCCCTGGGCCTAGAAACTTAATCAATCCCTAAAGGGGTGAATCTACAATTGGGGTGAATTATACATCCCGTCGTATTTCCTGTGTTTGTCGAGTTTTAACATTCCTTTTTGGCACATAGGTGTCTTTATAAGATATCTCGAAATGGTTTTGACTATTTCTTTTTTTAAATTTCACCCGTAAAGGGTGAAAAGGGATGAAATGTGATTTCAAGGATTCCTTAAAATCTCTTAGGACCAATAATATATTGGCTTGGTTTTTGTTTACAAAGACTACCCATGCAAATTCCGAAGAAACTGTTTCAGGATTTTATCCTAATCAACCCCTAAAGGGGTGATTCTACAATCGGGGTGAATTATGCATCCCGTCGTATTTCCTGTGTTTGTTCAGTTGCAACATTTCTTTTTGGTACATAGGTGTCTTTTTTAAATATTTCGAAATGGTTTTGACAGTTTTTTTAAATTTCACCCCTAAAGGATGAAAAGGGGTGAATTGTGAATTTAAGGATTCTTTTATCTCTTAATACTAATAAGATACCGACTTGGTTTTTGCTTACAAAGACTACCCATGCAAATGCCGAAAAACTTATTTCAGGATTTTGTCCTGATCAATGCCTAAAGGGGTAAATCTACAATCGGGGCGAATTATACATCCCGTCGTTTTTCCTGTGTTCGTTTAGTTGCAACATTACGTTTTGGCACATAGGTGTCTTTTTAAAATATTTCGAAATGGTTTTGTCAGTTTTTTTAAATTTCACCCCTAAAGAATGAAAAGAGGAAGTGTGATTTCAAGGATTGCTTAATATCTCTTAGGACCAATAAGATATCGACTTGGTTTTTGCTTACAAAGATTACCCATGCAAATTTATTTCAAGATTTTATCCTAAAGAGCCCGTAAAGGGGTAAATCTACATTCGGGGTGAATTATATATCCAGTCGTATTTTATGTGTTTGTTGAGTTATAACATTCCTTTTTGGTAAATAGGAGTCTTTTTAAAATGTCTCGAAATGGTTTTGACAGTTTTTTAAAATTCACCCTTAAAGGGGTAAATGGATATTTTTTATTCGGTAGAACGTTCCTTTGACATAGATATATGAAAAGTTGATTCCTTCCATGACGTAAGCACCTACTAAGAAGAGATTCTTCGAAAGTCGACTTCTAAGGGGCTTAAAAGGGGGTCAAATATGATTTCACCCATACAATATATTTTTTTTAAATTCATGATTTCGTACCAATCCTCTCCAAACGGGTTGATTATAGTACCCGGAGTTTTTCGTCTATAGTATACTGACTTTTTTTAAACACAAAAATCTTTTCAAGAACAAGTATTTTGAGTTTTTTTAAGTTTCAGCCCTAAAGGGGTTACAGGTATTTTTTATTCGATAGAAAATCCAATGGATATTAAATCATGAAATTCGGAGCTTACATTCCCTCCATGACTTAAAAACCCAATAAGAAGAGATTTTTCTAAATTCTATTTTTAAGGGGTGAAATTTGATTTAGGGATGTCTCAATATCTCATTGTCTCAATGAGATATCGACTTGGTTTTTGCTTACAAAGGTTACCCATACAAACGTTTAAAACAGAAATTCACGATCTTGCCCTAATCAACCCCTAAATGGGTGAAGATGCATTCAGGGTAACTTATAAAAACCTTTGTATTTCCTGATTTATAACACTTCGTTTTGGTACATAGGTTTCTATTAAGAAAGCGTTTGACAGTTTTTTAAAATTTCATCCCTTGACAAAGAGACATGAAATTCGGGAGAAACCTTTCGTATCTCCTGTGCTATTGAGACCATCAATATACCATAGCAAAGCACGGGTTTTCAGCTAGTGTCGAAATAAAACATAGTAAAAAATTTTATTTTTTATTTATTGATATTGTAACAGTTGCACCATCAGAATTATTTTGATAATAAAGATATTACTCATAGCAATATGTAGAATGTTTATGCCATACATAATTTTGTTATGTTAACAGTTTTATAATAAAGGTTAGATAGAATATAAATAATAACATTGGCAAATTATGTGTGGTATAAAGAGGAATCAAAATTAATTGTAAGGGACTTGGTTCCTGGCTGTGGTCTGGTATATGTAATGCATCAGATCCAGTCAAGAGCTGAGTCCTGTCGACCATGTAAGTTTCATATTTTATTTTACATATTCATTCTGTTTTAAAATGTTTGGTCTTCATTTGATAATCAAGTAATTAATTTAAAACTTTGAATTTTATTCTTCATTTATTGATTTTTTTCTTTTTGTACAATAAATTTACCATCGTAAAATGTTCCCACTTGTTTAGACTTAATGATTCCCATCAACAGAGAAGCAGGTAAAATCAGTTCAAATTATTGTTCCAAATTCACCCCCCTGGTTACAATTTGGTGCCAGCGGTAGGATTTTAAAATAAATTATTTCACTAATTTTGATTGTTACAATTTGATACCATCGGTGAGATCCTTTAGTAGCTTTTGGCTGTTACAATATCAAGATTAATAAATTTATCTAGCGTGAAGCAAAACAGTTTTTTTTTTTTTTTCTCACTGTGACATAAACTAATATCGTATGTAGTACTACTAGAAAAAAGTTCACGAACACAAGCGCTATGAGGACACGTGAATTTACGTTAGTCTGTTGCTGGTAGAACGAATTAGCATGAAAGCACGCATCGTTTGTGAAAAAGGACACACTTGCGCATCTACATACGCATGTAGTTACAACGTAGACTCACCAGGTGTCTGAGAAATAAATATTTGATGTGTCCCCCCACAGAGCGAACACTAGGACACAAAGGGTTAAAATATTGCCACCGTTCATTTCAAATACATGACCACATGTTTATACAGATGTTAATATACGGCTATTCACTCTCAGTGATATAAACTCAATAGCTAATTAATGTCTACATAATTATTTGGGTTTATTATAAGTTACGAGGGTATAGACGTTTTTAAGATAAGTGACAAGAGATTTCTGTTTATTCCTTGAAGAGCGGATTTATTTTTATAACTACAAAAAAAATCAGTGTTCAAATTGTTAGTTTCAAGAAAAAGGCTGAGAGAATCTAGCTTTGAATCAAGAGTGAACTTTTTATTATCGAGTTAAGCAAACCTCGAAAACGGTCTTAATTCATGTGAGTGTTGTAAAGTGGTTAACAGACTCTCTTGTGAGGTGTAAGGTGTTTGTTAGATTTTGATGTATTTCTCATAGAATTATTGCAGTCAATAGACGATATCCAATTAAAAATCGATAGTAATGACAGTCGAACTATTCTGACAAACAGTTGCTTTCCTGATACTGACAAATTAACTTTTCGTACACGAATTTATATTTTTTAGTAAAATGTTAGGTTAGGTTAGGTTAGGTATTATTATAAAAATTCGATGTGCACTGAAACCTAACCTCTCTATTAAAACTTCCATGTTTCCAGTTTTTGTAGTGCTCGACATCTCATCACCTTTTTAATTCTTGAATAGAATGATCTTCTATTTTAACATATTTTAGTTTCGCACCTGGTACGTCGTCCTCGTTGAAAATAAAGTTATTCATTATACTTCGACAATGTGCAAGTAAGTTATTTGTAAGAATAGTTTGACAAAAGCACGCTGGTGCTAGTGTTGTTGAGGTCACTTTGGATATCGTTTATTGTAAGTTTTTGTAACCACGTATCATTAATTAACTTTTAAACTATTATTAAACGTAGTTTATGTAAAATAAAGACTTAAATTCAAAACAGCCTTATTCCTAAGTCTCAGAATTATTGCAACTAGCTGGCGAACATAATGGTTTTCAGATTCGATCCGCACGCGAATTTGAAAACAAACTATATGGAAGGACCTCAACGTAAGCACCATGACGTACAGTAAAATATTTAAAAATCAATTAGCCAACTGTGACTTTCATTCATTATTAGGAGACCCCCAAAAATGTTAACATGTGTGAACCTAATGTTTCGATAATAAAATAAAAATTAGTGCAATAGTCTTATTATTGATAGTAAAGTTTTGTTGTATTTTAATAATTACTAGATCAAGAACTCGTTCATCATACGGTTTTAGAAAAAATAATTATTTCTTCATTCACAACTACTTTTTTATACAAACATTTTTGGTTGTTTCGTAAAGTGTTACCAAGTCTAAAATAATAAACAGACAATATAATAATAAGTAATCAGCAACACCTTAGCCCCCCAAATTTTCATCTTATTAAGAACTGTACTGAACAGAAAATAACAGTTTTCTCATTTTTACAAATTTTCTTATACACATTTTTGATGTAAATTTTGATAAAAAAAAAAAAAAACATTTTGCTGTAAGAAAAATAATTAAAGATTTTAGTTTTTGGGTGTCCCTTCGTATCTCCCAAATATTCATCCAATGTATAAGACAAAAAGATTTGTTTTCTTTTATTTTTTAATAATTAGTGACATACAGTGAACCCTCGATGTAACGAACTACCTGGGGGAAGGGGTGTCCATTAAATGCGACTGTCCATTAAATCCGAATATCCGAAAATGGTGTCTATATTAATTAAATTAAAAGTACGTAAATTAAATTACAAATCATATATTTTTTTATAGCGAATTTCGCGATATTTTTGCTATACAATGAGTTAGAACAATAACAAAGTAATATTTATTTATGAACAAAGTACAACATAAGAATTTATCTGTACAATATTTACAATACATAACATGAATAATTCAATTAAAAATTTATTCGGCATCTGATAACGGAAGATTCGCAGACGACGCATAAGATGCATAATTTGTTGAAAATAACTATGAGTTAAGAAAAAAAAAATAATTTTTGAGATCTGAAGATTTTGTCCGTTAAATCCGAAGTCCGTTAAATCGGGGTCCGTTAGATCGAGGGTTCACTGTATACGTTTTTGTTATTTAATCAATAATAAGTGAAATATTTCAGAAGTTCAGTTTTAGGGTGTCCCTGCGTAACTGCCTAAATATTCATCTAAATGAAATAATGCATAAAACAAAAATTATTTTTTATCTTATTGTAAACAATGACTATTGTAAACAATTTTTGTCACACGTTTTTGCTGTTATGTTAATAATAACGGAGATACTAGGACAAACTTTAATTTTTTAGTGTCTCCTCGTAACTTACCAAATATTCACCAAAGTGAAAATCAAAATAGTTTTAACACAGAATGAGGAAATAAATCACACTTACAAAAGTTTGGTTTAATCGAAAACGATCGCAATACGGTATCTATACATCTATATATGGTATACAGCATAACTGCGCTCTACAGCAACGTCACTGACTACTCCCCACACCGTACGCTTCTCTTATCCAAGTACCCTTGATCGAGACAACTGTTCTAACCTTGGTTACAAATATTATTGGAGATTGACAGTTGTCTGACATTGACAATTTTATTATTAGAAAATGACTCATTCTTTGCCACTTTTGTACATTATTTCATTGGCAAACAAAAAAATAGCCACATAAACAAATGTATGTTATTAATAAATTACCTTGTCAATGACTCATTAATTTGCCTTTGTAAGCTTTCCTGTGTGCGCCACTGGCAAGTACCAACCTACAAAATTAATCTAATGAACGAGAAATTTAAGCACCTATCAATCATTTATGAACGCTCCTGCCAAGCAGAATAACCGGCCTTCTAGCTAAACAAAACTGAATATATTCTTGTTACAACGAACAATAAAGCCCAAATTCCACCAGAAACATAAGCTGACAACATAAGCATTCCAGCGAACACGGATTTTTTCTTTTAATCGCTCACATTTTTTGAAGAACATTTTACTTTCTTCCCATGATCTCTCCCTTGTAGATTCTGCTCAAGCGAGGCACAAAAGAATTGTGTTAGAAAAGATTGTATAATAATTCCAAAATATATTACCCTTTTGCAATAGCAGGCCACGGCTTAGAATGCTGTTTAAATCGTCCTAAATACCAACCACTCTGATTTTCTACTAGTCCAATTGCCTGCAATAGAAAAAAAACATTATAGCTTCATTCAATAATAAGCACCAAGATTTGGGAGTCCCAATAACGGGGCCAATTAGAAAGATATATGTTTTTTAACAATGTAAAAAATAATTATTAAATTAGGATATTAATTTTTTTTTCTTTTCCCTCTGCGTCAACGTGTACAATTTTATTAAAAATATTTAAAACAGGCAGAGACATTTCGACCCAACAGCTGGATCATCTTCAGTCTGCTGTTAGAGAGGTAGACACTGGCAGATATAGCTCAGTCGCTGAAACTGCGCAGTTCGTCATTTTGCGTCATAACTTCAATGACAAACTTAGTGGCGAAAAAATACCTAAATCGATTTTTTTGCATGTGAATTATAGACTAATATTGCTCTTTACTCTTTTATTTTACTAAAACATACCTTTTGAAGTCATATCTAAGTTTGTGTTCGATAGTCATTTTCAAGATTTACAAATTTTAAAAGTGTTTATTTAATATAGGAACATGTGTATTGGTATACCTGAATAAAACGATGTTTACATTTGTCATTTAATAATACGTCTGTTGTGTTTTGATACTGACTTGTGTTCAAATATCTAACTTATAGTAATTTCTAAAAACCTTTTTTATTTAGTTTGTTGTTTATTTAGCAGTTTTGTGTTTAGTTATATATTTTCTTATTTGATTTTGTGTGTACTGCATAGTTTTTAGGTTATATTCAACTTATTTTTATTTTCTTTTCTTTGATCATATTTTTGGATCACATCAGTCCTTTGTAGGACTATTTTGCCTATTAGAATAGTTTATTTGTTTCTATTCTGTTCTTATTCTGTGATATTCGAGTATAGATATAGTTCTTCATTTCGATACAAGTGACAGCGTACAAATATTACATTCGTTAAATAGATGAATGTAAACGTACTAAACCTGACGACACATTTTTTTGTGACGTTTCAAGTGACGCAACTGCACTGTTTCGCCGATTTCCCTATATTAATTATTAAATTTATTTTTCATTGGTAATGAGGCTACACATAAATACATAAGAGTCCTAATTTCATGGCCTTCCGACGCCCATCCCGTGGCGCCCCTAGGCAGTCACTTAGACTCGCAACAATTAGGTATAATTAGGCTGTGCAAAACATTTGCAAATCATCTCATTATTCGTTTGTTTACGGGAACTGTCGTGCATTTTCGTACGAATTCGTTATTTCTGGGATTTACTGAATTTTTATTAGTGGTTTTTGTCAATTTAAAATAGTGTGATTGGAACATTTAGAAGATACGAAATTTAAATGGGAGGTGTTAAGTATAATTTTGAAATAAGATCAAAAATTCTATTTGAATACGAGAACGGCATGACACAGAAAGAAATTTCTGAGAAGTATAAGATCCATAAATCTACAATTTACCGCGAAGTGAAGAGTGGAAGAGTGGAATCTTACCAGAAGGAAGGACCACCCCGTAAAACAACGTCCCGGGAGGACCGTGAAATACTAAAATTAATTTTAAAAAAATCCTCAAATATCTTCCAAAGAAATCAAAGGCAGCCTAGGACTAGATTTTTTTTTAAATTATTTTTTTGTTCTTAACTACGATGGCCATTAACCAGGATATCTTTATTTTTATTATGGATACATTAGAAATTTTATAACAAATACAAACATCCATGGCATCACCGGGATTCGAACCCGAGCCCCGATGGTTAGCAGTCAAATGAGCTGACCACTACGCCATAGCGACCGGCAGGACTAGATTTAAATACATCATATATAAGGCGACGAGCGATAGCCAATAACCTACGTAGCTACAAAATACAAAAAAAAAAAATTGTTTCAAATAAAAATCGGTTAGCTCGTCTACAATTTGCAAAAACCCACTCAAACTGGAGTCAACACAAATGTGGAACAGTATTTTTTTTTTTTTTTTTTTTCAGAAGAAACCAGATTCAATTTGTACATAAGTGATGGCAAACCGAATGTCAGAAGGCCTAGAAATGAAAGATTTAATCCGAGATATACAAAACGGACAGTTAAATTTGGAGGTGGAAACGTAATGGCCTGGGGATGCTTCTCGGCACAAGGAATAGGTCCACTAAGACGAATTTATGGTAACATGAATGCTTTGGATTAGAGATATTTTGCAAAATACAATGCTTCCGTACGCAGACTGGAATATGCCACTTGTTTGGAGGTATCAACATTATAACGATCCAAAGCATACGGCCAAGATCGTCAAAGATTGGATCGAAGAGCAAAATATTGATGTTATTAAGTGATCGGCACAGTTCCCAGACCTCAACCCCATCGACAATATTTGGGAGATTGTCAAACGCCGAATAGGCAATCAGAGATTCAAAAACCCAGACGATTTGTTTGAGGAAGCAAGAAGGCAATGAGAGGCTATTCCAATTACCATAACTAATAATTTAATTCAATCAATGCTGCGGCGATGTGGCTTGGTCATTAAATAAAAAGATTTCCCTATAAAATATTAATTTTAATATGAAATGTACGCAGGTTGCAAATGTTTTGCACATGCTAATTATTAATCATTTTCTATTTTTCTATTGTTTTTATATAAAAAATAGTTTATATCTATTATTATCTAAGTGTTTTATGTGCGAATAAATATTAATAATAAAAATAATAATAAGCAAAAATTCTGATTGAATTTAATTAAAAAGCAACAATATTTAAACATATAGGTTCAGTTGCAAATGTTTTACACAGCACTGTATATATCTTTTGTGGTAAGGTGTCATTCAAAAACATTCTATACAGAATAAAATAATTCTACATGGAATGTTTTTATTTTCTAATATATCAGTACTATAATTAACAAAAGTATAGATGACTAAAACGCAAAAGTAGAATTGAAATAAACATCTTTAAGTTTCCACTCTGAAGTTGGTATCTCAAAAACATGGTTTTCGAAGGCTTCAATAGCTTCTTCAGGTGATGAAAATCACTGTCCGCGCATTTTTTGTTTAACATTGGGAAACTAAAAAAAGTCGTTAGGGGATAAATCAGGTGAATACGGGCAATGAAACATTAATTCAATGTTTTTCTCCTTCAAATAATCAATTGTTTGACGTGCTGTGTGGGAGCTTGCATTGTCATGATGAAGAATGAGGCGACGTTTTTGGTTGTTTTTCCTGATTTTGTCGATGACTTCTGACAAACAAATTGTTGTATACCATTCAGCATTAAACTGTTCTCCGATCCTCTAAAGCAGCGGTTCTCAAAGTGGGGTCCGCGGACCCCTAGGGGTCCACGAAGCGATTTCGGTAGGTGCGTGAAAAACGAACACATATTTATTTATATTATATAACTGACTGAACTACACAGTCCTATCCTGATGTTGCACAAAGATGGCTCTAAGAGTCCTCATTCCATTTGCAACCACCTATGAGTGTGAATCGGCTTTTTCTACACTACTTAGTATCAAGACAAAATCTCGAAATAGATTATGCGCGACAAATGACATGAGAGTTGCACTGGCCAAAACAAAGCCAAACATAGAAGAATTAGTTCAGGCAAAGCGAATGCATCCATCCCATTAAAATTGTTATTTGTTATTTAACGATTACATAGCATGTAATATTGTATGTAATATTCTGAATACATAATTGTTTGTAAAATAAATGTTTTATTCTCTGTACTTTTCCTTTTTTTTTTTTTTATTAATAGGGATCCGCGAGCTCTCGAACAATTTTTAAAGGGTCCGCCACGCCGGATATTTTAAAAAATTTGAGAAACGCTGCTCTTAAGGAATGGTTGCGAAATGTCCAATACAACCGAAGAAACGTTAGTTAGTTAATTTTTTTTGCGCCTAACGCAGCCCATTTACATGACTACCCTACATAATAAAAAAAACAATAAATTAAACAATAAAATCAGTAAATTTTCGCATACTTAATAAAAGTAATCTTGCACTGACAAACACAAATAAATAATATAAAAAGTCTGTTCGAAAATTTGAACAGACTCAGGGTGATGGTAAGAGCCTGTAAAGGGGCCAAGGACCATCGAATATCACAGTCAATAACTAGGATCACATTAAAATAAGGTGCAAGACTTCACACATAAAACAATAAGTTCGATTCTCTCAGGAAGAGTATCAGCCTGTCCATGAGTACCCTGTCGTCACCTAAAGCAACTGATAGGTCAGGCCTAACAACAGAAGAAACAAGCTATCATTTTCTTGGAAGTGCTTCGTGAACGAACAAATTTTGTGGGTTTAGGTTCATCTTGGAAGACCCAAACAATGGATTGTTGCTTAGTTTCCGGTTAATATGAATAAATCCAAGTTTCGTCACCTATAACGATGTTGTATACGAATTTTGCAGTGCCTAGGTTGCATTTTTTTAGCATTCCCTTACACCAATCAACACGAGCCTTTTTTGAGCTTCGGTCAAATTATGCGGCATCCTTTGGGAACAGAACTTTTTCAGCTGTGGTATGCCAAAGGATGCCTCTATCTCTCAGTAAGTCACTTGCCGATCTTCTTCAATCATTTTGCGCACAGTCTTTTCTGATGGTGCTTCATTACCAAAAGTTGAACGAAGCGAATCTATGCATTGTTGTTGAGTTAGGCCTTTACTAAAATCGTAAAAAATCATCCAACGAAAACCTTCACGAGTAATATCAATTTTTTCAAAAACTTGTTTTTCTTTAACGCTCACTGTCAACAAACTACTCGATCAATTTATAAGCTGCCACTGATTTCACAATAACAAATATCGAATTTTACAAATATAGTAATAATACATTTCAATATTGCCATCTAGTGCTCGTTTGTAAAAACATAAGAATTTTTAACTTTTATAATCAACTCATTATAACTTTTTTAATACTGGGTTTAGACCCATATTACCATAATAATTTATTAAAGACTTTATATTTATTAAAGATTTTATATGCAACAGACTAAAAATATATAAGTTGTCACATAAAAAAATGAGATTTTTAAATAAATCATTTATTTGATGTTCAATTGTTTTTTCCAATTTAATATTCTTAGTTTCGGAGTGGAATACTCGATCTTTCCTAATTTTACCTCCTTCGTATCTCTTATAATAAAGAAATTATCAGTGCTTGAACAGTTCTCAAAAACACCATGTATAATATAAACATTAATTCATAATATGTAGTATTCCTAACTTCCAGTCTAATCTTAACCACTGTCGTTTTTAAATAATAAAAATGTTAAACAAAATTATTAAGAGAGGGTTGGCAAGGTGATGATGATCATGATGATGATATCACTTTTTTGTTGACTTACTTGGTTTTTGTCAAATCTGGTGAAAAGTGCCCATAGATCTGCAATATCTGCCGTAAATGTTAAGTCAGTATCTAATACTATTATCCTCGTAATATTTTGTGGTAATACTTTTGGCAATGTGAGCTTCAACAAACCATATACTCCTGAATAATGAAAGTTAGGTACCCAGCTTACTGACGGGATAGCATCACTAGCACGGTACAATGAAACGTTCACTGCAACAAATTTGGAATATTCATATTTAATTTGGATTAATTCATATCACTGGTGTATTCTGATTTATGTCGTAGGGTGTGAAGAGTGTAGAAAACAATATTAAGCAAAAATATAATGTGATTAAAATATGACCTTTAAACTCGTTTAAAGGAAAAGGTGCATTTTTATTTATAAATTAATTTATCTTTCTTGGTTTAAAATTTTTCAAGAAACTGAATCATACAAATTAGAGTATTGTTATAAAGAATATAATAGTTTTTATGCAGTAAGTGTGTAAAGATCTTTTGAATCGGGAGCGATTTTTCGCACCAGGCGTCCGTAGAGTACCTTACACACGTATTGCATAAAAGAAAATATTAATAATAAATTCAAAATAATTGAGTAAAAATTCATTATACATTCCACCCTTTGTACAAAAACGTCACACAAGATGGCCGGACAGACTAATGTCCATTAGAGTCCTATATAAACAGAGTAAACACCTGTATGGGCATCCGTTTTATATACATTAGGTCTATAATCGCTTTCGTCCGCCATTATTGTTCCAAACCTTGACTTGTTTACCATAACAGTACATATGACTCGTGATATTATTGTGCTCTTTGAATTTATTTATTGTTGTGCGTGGTTTTTAAAGACTGCAATAGTAAAAAAAAATACATTTTACTTTGCATTACAGTGAAAAGAAATACTGTCAATAGTTTACCAGGGATGTAATTTACCTAGTATCAATATAACCTATAAAATATAAACATTTTATAATTGTATATTTAACGTATGTAATGGTTATATTTCAAAACTATACTAATACACAAATAAAATTTTATATTGTAATTTACTAACTTACTATGATACCGTTTCTGCCTTTTGTATTTAGACATGGTTGGATGTTTATATTTTTTTCAAAATTATAAACGGTAAAAATGGTCCTGTGGTTGTTAATATATTTTAAATACTGAAACCGTCTTTTCTACTTCACAACTTGTTAAAGGAGGGTTTAAAAGATAATTTCTCCAAAGTTTATCTGAACATATGCCTTACGTGTGTTGCAATTAAATAACATTATTACTTCAAAAAAGAAACTAAGAAAAAAAAACAAAATAATATAATAATAATAGTAAAAAATACCAAAAAGTATAATAATTTTGCAAAAAAATAGCTGTATAAATAACCTTAAACTCCAAGACCGACAATAATTAACTGACAATGCCTTGCATAAACTAACAAGTTTTTGCAACGCGTTTTTAAACAAATAATAAATAACATTAGATAATTTAAATTTGTTTTAAATCTATTGCATTAAAAAGAAGTTATTATTTTCATAAATTTTTGAATACATTTTTAATTTGAATGTTTTATTTCATTAAATTCATTATTTTATACGACGCCCATGGCCAAGCTAATTATAATTAATCTCAGTTCGAACTATCCGGTCCCTGATTATGTGTGTGCTATATGTAGATTTAAATATATGTATTTTTGGTTTATTTAGTAATTTATTATTTTTTTTTTTATATTAATGTTTTTATTTTAAATTCTACGTATTTTTTAAATTGTGATATTTTATACTTGTAATTGATCTTTTTATTATTATTGTTGTTTTTTTTTTTTGTACATTATTACCTATATTTGTAAAAGCTATCATTATAGTTGTACATATTTATTTAAACTACTTAAAAGGTCCTATAAATTTATATAATTAATCTGCATTTTTGGCTAGTAATAAGTAATTTCTTCAAGAAATATATCTATAAAAAGTTAATCTAAGAGTGATTTGATATATTTATTTTTTTCATATATTTGTATTTTAATACATTAACTATTCATTTCAATACATTATATGAAATTAAATGCTCATTATATGATACAAAACAATGTTTCTACTATAAATGACTATGCTCACAATGTTAAGTTGGAACAAAAATGGCCGCCAATTCTCATATGTCCCTACTTTGTTTAAATAGGACTCTAATTTCCATAATGTTACAGACACTGCAACAGTATGGTACCAGTCTGGTAAATGAGCGTCTCGTTTCCTATTGGCTGTGATCGGCGGACATTAAAAGTCAAAACAAATATTGACTTACATGTTAGATTTGGTATATTTTCATTTTTTTGAAATAAACTGGACATTTATATACATTTTAACTATGAACTGTTATTTTATAGTCAATCAGACCAATTCTGTAACTCAGTTACTATGATCATAGTAACTAAATTTGTCACTATGAGCAAGGTCAGTTACTATCATGAAAGAAAGTCATTATACTTTTATAATATTTTATCTTGTAGTAACTTTACTACACAGTAACTTTTTACAGAATTGATCTGAATATATTCTATCAAATACTCAACTAAAAATTACTGTTTAATTCGACTGTAATTAATACTTTAAGTTTTATAACAAAAATAAGATTTTTAACTTAACTGTGACAGGTTTATTGTATGTCAATAATAACGAAAAAAAAAATTATAATAATATCAATATATAAATATTGTAGCTTCATTTTTACACTAATTTTCATATATATTATAAGGAAAATGGTTAGTTGTGCAGCATATTGGCTGTACTAATCAGTCAGAGCATGATTTTCTTATGAAAAAAATTCCAAAGAACTCAGAAAGAAGGAATGAAAAAAAAAGTAAAAGAAAACTAAAATTAGTAACTACAAACTACAGTAGTAAATCTGAAGCTATGCATTGTATCTCAGATGTGTTTATTTTTTATTGTAACATATTATATTATGTTATATTATTATATAGATTATTCATTAATAATCCTATCTATTTTTGTGAAAGTATCTATTCCCAAAAATTTACCGTTTCTGCAAGGGAATCTTTTTTTTTTAGTTAGGTTCATTTGGACTCGTAAAGAATCGCTTAACCCACCCAGATAAAGCCTCTAAGACTTCCGAACACCTCCCGTTGTGTTGAATAGCACTTTGGGACTTTTAGCATTTTTATACCCTTTTCACACTAGAATTTTAAGACGAGTGAACTTAAAGTTCACGGATGTTGAACATCGGTTTGCTTTCACACTTGATGTTTAAATCTTCGATGCTGCCATCTGCTACAGTAATTTTATTCTTAAGTTACCGTCCAGAAATTACTAGTTTTGAACTGTCTGCGCAGACGCACATTTTGAATTATTATTAACAAATATGGATATGTTTCTACAATAAAGATACTATAATAAAGAATATATTACACCTGTATTAACATATGCCTACATTAATACTCAATTATTGTAGCTCTGTATTGAAATAAAATGTATCGACTTATATGTTATAGTTTTTATTTACAACACCAAATCTAAATCAGGATGATTACAAAAGTCAGAAAAAGTAAGACAGTACAACATAAAATAAACCTAAAGTTGGTATGTCCGACAAATTATTGGTATGTCAAACAAAAGTCTCAATACTACGTAAACAAATTCGTAGTGCTACTGAGAAAAATATAATGTAGAACAGACTTTAGCTTAGTTGTTGAAAGCTTATGCTTCGTTCAGAACCTCCAAATTAGAAATTAGTATTAACGTGAAATTAGTACTTAACATAAAATTTGTACGTAGAAATTAAGTAGTGTTCACGATATAAATTAAGACACTGACAGAAATTTCTATCGATTTCTACTTTATCGATTGGTATTTGACAGCTGTTTACATTTGCTAATGAGTTTTTGAGTGTTTCATAGTTCTGAAAAGAATTAAAATAGAGGGAATTTATATTTATGCTCATAGAAAACATAAACAAGTGGATAGAAACAAAAAAATATGGACATAGAAATTTTTAGATTGACAAGTGCTTACTGCGCATGTGTCAATTATAAATTAACGTAAGGGTTTGGCGTCTACAAACTTCTAATTTTAATTTATAAGTTTATAACGTACAGTTACGTATAACAAACATTTACGTTAATTCTAAGTACTAATTCTAATTCCTAATTTCGAGGTTCTGAACGCAGCATTATTTACAAAGCATAGGCTCATGATGGCCTCGAACCTTTGATAATATTAACAACGGAAGATCTTTATGTTGACTTCACATACAAAAATATACCTACCAACAGTCAAAATAGTTCAAAATAAACGATTTTTTTAGAACGAAATTAAAATGACTGATTCAGAATGTAAATATGTAATGTACATATATATAAAAATAATGATGTAGTTTTCATTTATTTGCCTAAGGTGTGCAGAGAACACTGATTCATCAAGTATTATTTTAAAACTCACCTAACGGAATAGCCCATGTCTCAAATAATTTATCCAGAATTTTCTGTGCTGTTTCATCAACTAATATATGTAGATGTAAAGGATTTTGCCGATAGAAAATTATTGATTTAAGCATTGTAATTAACATACGTGTAGTTTTGTACTCAGCACACACTATCGCCACATGAATTGTTTCGCATTTCTGTACAGGGTGAGGGATATCACAGAGTATGTCTTCTGGAGGTGGCCGATCACTATTCCCTGTTATTAAAAAATTCATTTTTTCTCGGGTCTGTCCTAGCTGTGATAGAAGTAGATTATTTTGTAATTCCAATTCTTGTATTTTGTACTTCTCATAACCATCACTAAAGAAACCTAAAATTGATTTGAAGTTTTAATAAATACAGTAAAAAATTCTGATTGCTAGAGTATTAGGTCAATTTTGATTTTCCGGATACACAAGCAGTATTTTGAAAATTCTTATATAAGGTACAATAAAAAAGATAATATAGGCTATTCCAAACATTTAAGCAGAACTAAATAGAACTTTTATTTTCTTAATTTGTCACGAGCTCACTTTGTAACGACTAAAGAGGACTTTTGCTAAACAAAATGATCAAAAGCTTCATTTAAACGTTAAAAATGACTAGATTGCAAAATCTAGTTCTGCTTAAACCAAAGAGACCATCTATAAGCTATTCCAAACGTTTAAGCAGAACTAACTGGAATACTAATTTTTCTAAGTTGTCAGAAGCTCTCTTTTTAAGGTCTGCAGTAGGTTTTTGCTAAATAAAAAGATTAAAAGAAAATCTAGTTCCGTTTAAACCAAAGAAACAGGTTAGGTACTATAGCCCATTCAATCGCTAAAATGTAGTATTGCTCTTATGGCAAATGAGAGCAGTGTTGTCAAATGTAAAAGTGTCAAATATGTCAATGAACCCAAAACATTAAGCGGAATTTTGTTTTTTTGTTATTAATTCATTGAAATTAAATAGAAAAATTATCGAAGACTCGTATGATTTATAAAAATCTGGTAACAAGAAACAAAAATAAATAACCATTTGTAGAATACCACGTATTCACAGATAAGCGCGTTTTTCAACCGGAACGTCGCCAAGAAAGAAAAGGACAGCGTTATTAGGAGAACAGAGAGTATGAAAAAGAACTTCTCCATTTGCCCTGTACTGCATTCTAATGTTTGAACGGACTATAGATAATTTTTTGTTATTTATACATTAACAAATAAAGTAGGCTTTGGTATCCAAACAAGCAGTTTAAAAGTTAAAATTGATAAGAAGTATGAATTTTCACACATATGAGGGTTTTGTAGGTAGTAACGATAACAAATTGCGGGAAGGTACATATTAAAAAAATATATTTCGATAATATTTGAAAATATAATCCATGTCTTCCATTTAGAGACTTCTACAGTCAGTCATATAAATACTGTAAGCCCGGTTAAATATTGTAATACACAGTGTTTTCATAAAATTCGATAACATTCGAAATAATTATCGAATCAAAAATTCCTGTTTTGCTATTCCCATTTACATTCCATGCTCAGAATTTTTCAGATTTTAAAATTAATCCCTTGAGTTATAAGGTGTGGGACAAGAGTTTGTTTAGCACATCTTTTGTAAAAATCATGTTAAAATAACGAAATTTTAAAAAATTATTTTCTTAATTTACTTCTTAAGAGCTTTCTTTTGACACCATGTAACAATTTTTTGTTTAATACTCCCTCCGTTCCAAGTAACAATATAAGTGTCCGATTTAGGAATTTTATTTGTTCCAAAATAAGTGTCCAATTTCATAAAAAAATATGCAAAGGGATATATAACGTATATTTTCACAAATAAACTAAATGTGAGGAAGCTTGTAATCGTTGCCTCCTCTATGAAGCATGGTCAATTCCTACTGCAGTGTAATGAAACAATTGTCTAGTTTTTCCACGGTTATTTCATCCCACGTTTTATGCACGGCCGCAATGAGTTCATCAATACTGAACGGGGACTCTTTGTGTTGTAATGATTGAATGGCGCGTTAAAGAAACCCAAATCCAGGACTAATTTAAATAAATAACTACTGATACATTTAAATTCATTATTTCAATAATCCATTAGAAAACTAAAATCGGACACTTATTTTGGAACGGAGGGAGTAATTTTTTATTTCTACGTCACAAAAAATTTGATATGTTTCGAAACTGATCCAAAATTCCTGTTGAACTATTCTGGTTCCCATCAATGTACATATTTGAATTTTTTTTTTCAAATTCTTAGATCAATCCCTCTGGAAAATAAAGTTGGAGACCTTTTTGAGGAGAGTTTTTTTTGACACATTTTTGCCGAAAATTCCATAAAAAGTTTGTTGATCCAAGCAAAATTTAAAAAAATATAATTGTTTCATTAAATACATATTTTTCTCATGATGTGTTTTTTTTTCAAAATTTCAATAGTTTTCCTATATGTGGGTCAAAGAGTTATATAAGCATGCCAAATTTCAACTTTCTAGGTCTAGTCATTTGGCTACAGTTTCTACCGTACAGACAGGCACATAAGTGTCGCTGTAAAGATTATTTGGTCATATCTACAAAATCCTAAAAAATAAAGTCAACACCTGACAAAGGTGCCATAATAAGAATTTTCGCTACAAAAAAGAGCAATGCCTAAAATTGCGTTGAAACTGACGTGGAGATTTTGCAGGTATTTATTAAGTAAGAAATTGATGTGAAGTATGAATATTCACACATTTCAGGGTTTCGCAGGTATGTAGTAAGTGAATTATGATTATTTGGGATGCCAAAACAAATTTTATGTTAAAATATTTTTTTGTTAATTTTAATTTGAATGCCTAATACCATTATTTAGGTTTCTAAATATGAGAAGATTTTTTTTTATATATATATATATATATATAGCAAGGTTCATTACTATTTTGAAAATTGCGCCTATGGCTTCCATTGGTTGTTTTAAATCATAGCCTCTCTGATTTCGTGTATTCAATTTTAACAATTTCCACTGGTAATTAAATTTACGCTTTTAAAAATTAAATGCAACATTTACCCAAATATAACGAGAATTTAGAAAAAATAATTTAAACAAAATAAAAATGCAAGAAAAACAGAAAAAATTAAATTGTCTCAAGACCGGATCGAACCTTAGTTTGCAAATAAGAACGCGAGCATAATAACCATTACACTATCAAAGCATGATGGTTTACTGTGTTGTTTAAGTTATTAAATGGTTTACCACCAAAAAACAAAAATACGATATTTTCGGAAAACATAATCTGATCAAAAATTCCTGTTATACTATTTCGGTTCACACGAATGTACGTTACTTAGAATTTTTTCAGATTTTTAGTTTAAACCATCTGGGCTACAGTGTGTAGGACAAACATTTTTTTGCACAATTTTGGCAAAAATGGCGTCAAAATAATTTATTTTGCAAAAATAAAATTTTGATCGTTAATCCACGTACTAAGGGCTTTCATTTGATACCCTACTTAGAATTTTAAAAATTTATTTATTTTTTTTCAATGAGAAGATATTTCTTTATATTTTTAAGGGGATATGTTTTTTAGATGTTTTAGTACTTTTCCTATGTGCGGGTCAAAGAGTTGTATAAAGATGCCAAATTTCAACTCTCTAGGTTTAGCCGTTTGGCTACAATTTTTACCGAACAGACAGACAGACAGAAAGACGACAAAATGACGGTATAAGGGTTTTTTGATCATACCTACAAAACCCTAAAAATGCCAACAAAATCATGGATGTCTACTTCAATAAACAATACAATACTTCTTTCCATAAACACAAGAAAATCAACAATTTTATGAAAATGATTTGTCGTTCTTCAATACAAGTAAAAATATTTTACATGTATTCTATATTAAATTTTAAAAGATATACAAAGTGTTATAACATTAAATTTGTAAGTTGTTTGATACTACATGACTTGTAATCTCAAATACCTCAAATACATGACCTCAAATACAACAGATATCCGATTATCTAAGAAAAATTTAAATGGAACACCTCTATATTTTTAAATACTTCAAAAGGCACATAAATTAGGTAAAGTCTGTTTCTTTGGTTTAAGCGGAACTAGATTTTGAAATCTAAAAACTTTTAATGACTGAATAAGGATTTGAACATTTTGTTTAACAAAAGCTTCATTCAATCGTTAAAAAGTGAGCTGGTGACAACATAAGAAAATAAATATCCTGTTTAGTTCTGCTTAAACGTTTGGCAAAGACTATATACAACCATGCCATATAAGTGTCATTTTGATGTAAAATAAAGTCTCAAGTAATAAATAAATAAATGCATTAAGTACAGTCTGTTTCAAACGGTTAGGCGGAACTAAATGGGAATTTCGTTCTTTTAGGTTGTCACGAGAAGGGACCTTGCTTGGGTAATTTCATTTTTTACGTTGGAATGTCAAAATTTAAAATTCCAACAATGAAACCATGGAAACGAATAACATTAAATTATTTTTTTACATATTTTAATAAAAAAATAAGTAAATAAATGGGAAATTTGTATAAGCTGTTCACTTTTGTAAGAACAAACTAAATCTGGTTATTTTGGTTACTTTTATAGTGTATTACTGACTTTAAATGTCAATTAAAAATATATTACGCTGTAAAACCGACTTTAGGTTGATAAGGTTATGATCATTATAATTAAGATATCATTTTTCAATATGACATATGTCAAATGGATCAACATTTTAAAACAGTGACATTTTTTAATACCAACATGACATACAGCTTCAAAGGTGCAAACTATTGAAAACAAAATTCCCTCTTAGTTTGTTCTTACAAAAGTGAACCGGCTATATTAAGAAAGACGGAAAAAATCAAAATATAAAGAAAATGACATTTTAAAATGATATTAACCTTAACAAAAAAATGTTTATTGTAAGTATGATTTACAAAGCTTAAACAAAACGGCCGAAAAGCACGATTTAAACGATGAAAGTAACTAGACTGCAAAATCTAGTTCCGCCTAACCATTTGGAACAGACTTTAGACAGCAAATTTAAAAAAATTGATAAATACTATTTAAGTATGTTTCTACTTGGCAGTAAAAATAGCTTATCATTTGTATAATTGTGTTTATTATCTATGTACCAGTTACATTAATGCGCATTATTTTGATTTTTAAATCTGCTACTACGAAATATAGGGTTGGGGATAGAAATTTTTTGCAAATTTTTGGTAAAAGGCGCCAAATTATAAAGATAATTAAAAAATAATTTTAGTCTGTTAATCAAGAACATTCATTATATTTGCTATGTTAAATTTTTAAAAAATTATCAATTTTTTCAACAATATGAAAAATTCTGTAACCTTCGTAAAAATAATCTGATCATAAGTTCCGAGAGAACTATTTAGTTCATATCAATCTGAAATGCTTTGAATTTTTTCGGATTTTTAAAACAGTCTCTCTGAGAAAAAGGGTGGGGGACCAGATTTTTTGGCAATTTAATCTCTACTTCTTTTAAAAAAATATTCATTTCAATAAAAATTTCATCTTCCCCTCAAGTAGAAAATCTCTCATCAAATTTACTTGTTGGCCCTTTAAAGTGGACCAGTTATAAATGTAATAACAAATATATAAAAATAAATATAATTCGGACGGCGGAAGGTGAAAGACAACTTAGTTCTTTTGAAATAAAAATACTACGTGAATACTTGTCCCAATTTCGAAGGAAATTAATTGGCAAATCATATACAACCATGAACTATGCAGCATAAAACAAGAATCAGATGTAGTCAAAATAGGCAGAATTGGACGACTCTGATAAATAGGTCATGCAGAAAGTATGAGCAATAGAAGAACGATTATGAAACTCATTTTAAGAACCGTCCTTAGTAAAAAAAGCGCAGGCAGACAGTGTACAATCTGGCTGGATAATGTGGTGTCAACTATTGGGTAGCAATAAGTTGTCATGGATAACAACAGAAGAGGCTAATATGGGGTGCAGGATCTACGAAGTGTTGTAATGTCATTAAGATGATGTAGAAATCATCGCAAAACATTTCTCATCGATTTTAACATCTTCGAAATTAAAACACATACCCAATGATTATCAATAACACGTAAAATTGTTTAAAGCAATATATTTATTAAATGAGCAATTATTTCAAAAATAAAACATTTTCAATATGTCCTTAAAATAAACTTATTTACTAAATTCGATAAAGAATTATAGTACGTTTAACGTAACATACTTGGCATATTTTCCAGAAGGTTGTAAACAGCCACAATACAACAAGTTCCCAGTAACAAATATATCCATTTTCTTTTCATTCTAGGTAATATTTCAAATTTCTTCATCCTTTTTTTATCGAATAAAATCAAATAATTTTAAAGTACGTACTATGTATAGTATAATATTTCATTGCACTAATACTTATTTTCACATGATATAAGAATCGAAATTTTTATCATAAACAAATACTGAAACTATCACATGAAGAATATTTGTTGTTGTTTATAACTGTCATTTTAAAAGATAACCTATTTCAGTTTTTGTCATCTACCTTCTGTCACCTAGCCACGTGACGAGCAGTGTTGCCAACATTCTCATCACCTTTTTCCCGTACTACAGGTTAAATAGATTAAGAAAAAAGTAGATATTTCCTTCAAATTTCAAGGAAAGATCTACTTTTTTCTTAATTTCAAACCCTTCAATTTCAACATTCATATTTGTAAAAAGATTAGGTCAACGGTCCGACAAAAAAAAATGTTGGGAACACTGAAATTTTTGCCAACTGTAGTGCGAAGTTACTAACAATCCCAATCACACGATAACAATGATGAAATTATTGATTTTATTATAATTTTCGTTCCATAAAATTCCAACAGTGATGGGCGTTGACATGTAAACTTTAATTGTTTACGTTTACGTGTAAACTTATGTAAACAATTGGTAAACTTGTCAACAATGTAAACAATGTAAACTTTTTAAACTGTCAAATAATGAGGTTAGTTTTAGTTATTTAAGACGAATAATATAGGGTTAATGAAGAAGTATATTCAGTTCAAAACAATAAATTTATTTAAAAAATGGTGGGAAGAAACAAAACCTAGTTCTGAAGACCTTAGACTCAATTCTATTATTGTAAAGCGAATAATACTTAGAATTTGAGAGAAAACAAATATATAGATTATTATTATCTGTCTCATTTTGTAATACGAAACTAGATCTGGTTACTTTGGTGACTGTTGTGGTGTAAACAGACTTTGGCGTATCCGTGTGAACCAATACTATGATAATATTATAAATGTATTGTCAATATACAACATAAAAAATGAACTTTTCCTGTTAGTTCCGTATTACAAAATGAGACAGATAATAATATAGTTTAAGAAAAACATTAAACTGAAGGAGATCAAAAGTGTTAGAGGCCAAGAATAAATACGCCAATAATAATTCGAAATAAATATCGCGAATATTAAAGACATTTAATTAAAAAAACGCCTTACATAATAACTGATATTTTTAAATCTGATATATCAGTAGAATATAATTTTACCTACGATAACCTGGTCTACAAGATATGCATGGAAATTTAGAACATTTAATTCTTTAACTGATTTAAAGTTTTAAAAAGTAAAGGCCTTTAAGTGATTAAATTTGTTTTATATTGGAACTAGAAACTGTACAACTGCGGATTGGATGTACCTGATTGAGATTAATTATCAAAAGGGAATTAGGAAATATGTAACTCCATTATATTTAAAATAACATACATACAGCGACTTGAAAAAGTGGATAGTGAGACAACTATAGTCTCCATATAAATTATATTTAACCAGAACTGTAAAATAATGATTATTTTTGTAATCAACTATGTGTGGAAAACCATTACTCATATAACCGCAATCAGAAATTTGATTGAAATTACCTAAATAAACAGAATACAAAATTCTTGATAGGATTAGAAATATTCAAAAAGTAATCAAATCTTTAGAAAACTATGTTAAAATTTGGAATTTTTCATATTCTCAAAATATTTAGGTCTACGGCCAACATCGGTCTTAATTTTCGCTTCTCTTGAAATAAAACATTCATAAATAATAATCAATACACTTTATTATTCTAAAAAAACATTAACTTTTTCTTACATTAATCTTCACAAAATATTACAATGTAAATAAAAATATATTTAACATAAAGTCTGTTCCAAACGGTTAAGCGGAACTAGATTTTGCAATCCAGTTACTTTCATCGTTTAAATCGTGCCTTTCGGCCGTTTTGTTTAAGCTTTGTAAATCATACTTACAATAAACATTTTTTGGTTAATATCATTTTAAAATGTCATTTTCTTTATATTTTGATTTTTTGTGTCATTCTTAATACAAATTTCCCATTTATTTATTTTTTTGTCATTAAAATATCTAAAAAAATTTTTTTTGACATATGTCATTCGTTTCCATGGTTTCATTGTTGGAATTTAAAATTTTGACATCCCAACGTGAAAAATTAAATAACCCAAGCAAGGTCCCTTCTCGTGACAACCTAAAAGAACTAAATTCCCATTTAGTTCCGCTTAACCGTTTGGAACAGACTTGTTTATAATATTAAGGTCTAAATTAATATTATATATAAACAAACCATATGTATTGATGTAATTTACTTTCTAATTAATGTTCTTTATTAAATTGTTTACAAAATACTTCAAAATGTATTAAATATTACATGAATAAGTTAAATTAATTTACGGATTTTAGAAATGTTATCCAAAAAACACGGCTTCTATTTTTCACATATTTTTTTATTATTTCGAAGTTGGGAACACTTTCCTTATCATCTGTAGCACATTTGACACAGACTCTATTAAATGAGTTTATTTATAAGAAATATTAGGTGCTTTCCTTTTACAAGTAAAAATGCTTAGCTAAGCACACAAGTTCGACAAATGCCTTAGTAAGGGTAAGGGGAGGAAAAAATCTTTTGTAGTCTTAGAAGGGATCGCTCTTACGACTTAAGTTAGCTTAGATTACTTAAGTAAAGTGGTAAAAGGAAAGCGCCTATAGACATAAGTAGTATTCATTTAATTTCTACTGTGATTATAGTTTTAACAAATACATGTAGTTTAAATTTAATATAATATTATTTATTTCCACTTTTTTTCTGTTTTAGTTATCATCCATTGTATGGATATTAAAAAAAAAAAATTAATTCAGGTGGACAATGAATTGGCATCCTACACCACCATGTTATAAACGCATGCACAATGATGCTCAATTTTAACTGGGCTAATGTGAGGGAAAATAAAGTACTGTGCACCTAAAAACAAGATAAATAATTAGGTTAGGTTTAGTTAGTAAAAATCTAGGACAGCAGAAGCCGGAAGGCACAAAGTAAGCTTACTTTACAAAATAAAACAACAAAGAAATAAAAGTAAAACTACCGAATTACATCCTACACCACCATTTTCATAAATTCCTTTAAGCTTATTTCGAAGTTTTCGACTTCTGCTGTCCTAGACTTTTACTAACTAAACCTAACCTAATTACCAAGCTTTTAGGTGCACAGTACTTTATTTTCCATCATATTAGTCCAATTAAAATTGTGTATTATTTTTCATGCATTTATAATAAAGAAGTGGTGTAGGATGCCAAATTATGGGGCCCCTTTTTACTTACCCGACCTTAATATATAAGGGGCAAGTATTGTAATCGCGAAAAGTTTCGATGTCGAGATTTTGACTGGTGACCACGTTTCATGGTCCAGGGAATCCAAAAAACCTATTTTCGAAGTGCCGTCCGTATGTGTGTGTGTCTGTGTGTGTGTGTGTCTGTGTGTGTGTGTGTCTGTGTGTGTGTGTGTGTGTGTGTCTGTGTGTGTGTGTGTGTCTGTGTGTGTGTGTGTCTGTGTGTGTGTCTGTGTGTATACACGATAACTCAAAAACGGTTTAACTTAAAGAGTTCGTTCTGGTACTAAAAAATTCTTCTAATAATGGGGAAGAACCCTATTGTTTTTTATTAAAATCCGAAATCGGAAACGCAAGTTATTAAACATTCAAATTTAAAAAAAATTGTAACCAGTAAACCAAGCCTTGGACAAAAAATTGTATAGGACATAATTTGATGTATTTTTGAAGATTTACCTAAATCTTTTTTAAATTAAAAAATATATATATATATATGTATTTTTTTTATGGGAGGGCAAGTCTAGCGGAGGTCTTCCTTTGCCACTGGTTTACTCTTTAATCAGCTGTGAAAGTAATATTGTTATTTATTATTATTATTAAATACCGCCATATTTATTTAATTAGATTTATTTAACTGAAAGTTAAGCATTATTATATAAATAATTTTAATTCTACAGTCTGTTTCAAACGGTTAGGCGGAACTAAATGGGAATTTCGTTCTTTTAGGTTGTCACGAAAAGGGACCTTGCTTGGGTTATTTCATTTTTTACGTTGGAATGTCAAAATTTAAAATTCCAACAATGAAACCATGGAAACGAATCACACATGTCAAAATTAAATTATTTTTCTTGCATATTTTAATGACAAAAAAATAAATACAGTCTGTTCCAAACGGTTAGGCGGAACTAGATTTTGGAATCTAGTTACTTTCATCGTTTAAATCGTGCTTTTCGACCGTTTTGTTTAAGCTTTGTAAATCATACTTATAATAAACATTTCTTGGTAAAGGTTAATATCATTTTAAAATGTCATTTTCTTTATATTTTGATTTTTTGTGTCATTCTTAATACAAATTTCCCATTTATTTATTTTTTTGTCAATAAAATAAGTAAAAAAAATATTTAATTTTGACATATGTCATTCGTTTCCATGGTTTCATTGTTGGAATTTTAAATTTTGACATTCCAACATGAAAAATGAAATAACCCAAGCAAGGTCCCTTCTCGTGACAACCTAACAGAACTAAATTCCCATTTAGTTCCGCTTAACCATTCGGAACAGACTGTACATGGGATATTTGTATTAAGAATGACACAAAAAATCAAAATATAAAGAAAATGACATTTTAAAATGATATTAACCTTAACCAAAAAATGTTTGTTGCAAGTATGATTTACAAAGCTTAAACAAAACGGCCGAAAAGCATGATTTAAACGATGAAAGTAACTAGATTGCAAAATCTAGTTCCGCATAACCGTTTGGAACAGACTTTATTGTGATTTTAGTTTAAATTTACTTGTTTTATTTTTACTATAGTTGGCAACATTGCCAGGTGGGTTTGCCAAAGTAGAATAGTACCAAATTCTCTCCTCAAATATATTTTTTTTATTGGCAATATTATTACATAAATAATAATAGGTTCTAGGTAATAATAATAATACATATAGATATGAACCCAAACAATCAACAGAAATTTGTGATCAAGTCATCTTTTCAAAGGAAGTTTTTTATTGTTGAAAAAATATCATTTTCAAATTTCGTGTCGGATATTAAATGAAAGCTCTTATAGCCGGTTGGTAAAGAACGTGTTAAATGTTTTCTCAAAATCCCAAACTCAAGTCAAAATTATATGTTTTTATACGTTGTTTTGACTCGAGTTACACGTATAAGCTGTTCACTTTTGTAAGAACAAACTAAATCTGGTTATTTTGGTTACTTTTATGGTGTGTTACTGACTTTAAATGTCAATTAAAAATATTCCTTACGCTGTAAAACCGACTTTAGGTTGATAAGGTTATGATCATTATAATTAAGATATCATTTTTCATTATGACATATGTCAAATGGATCGACATTTTAAAAAAGTGACATTTTTTAATACCAACATGAAATACAGATTCAAAGGTGCAAACTATTGAAAACAAAATTCCCTCTTAGTTTGTTCTTACAAAAGTGAACTGCTTATAAGCGGTTCACTTTTGTAAGAACAAACTAAGAGGGAATTTTGTTTTCAATAGTTTGCACCTTTGAAGCTGTATGTCATGTTGGTATTAAAAAATGTCACTTTTTTTAAATGTCGATCCGTTTGACATATGTCATAATGAAAAATGATATCTTAATAGAGCACTCCAAAACAGCTGATCAGCTGTTAGTCTCTGGAGGGTAAGCAAAGTTTGGTTCGCCACGTGTGTTCTGTGTTTCACCGTAACAGTAACAAGTGATATAGTACATAGTTTTTAGCCGTTATATTTCATTTTTATTCAAATATATTACCTTTTTGTGACAAAATCGAGTTAATTTTAATACAAAATATAAACCTATTTGTTGTTTTGTATTAAATTTTGGGTGCTTTTACTTATTACATTACTGTTAAATCAGTTCTTCTAAGCGCATTTATCCATTTTTGTCGTCTGACTCCAGACAAATCGTTTAATTCAGTTTTAAATTTAAAGTTTAAAACTGCTGGCAATCTATAAAAATTCACTTGGTCACGTCCGCCACAACTACCACATTCTACTACACCACAAAATGATGGCATTTTGTTTTTTCCACCACAGAATATCACGCACAGAACATAATTCACACACAAAATATCACGTAAACACTTATGTCAAAATCTTTGTTTACCCCTCAGCCGCCATATTTGTTTTTAAAGTGACAGCATTCTGGAGTGCTCTATTATTCGCGACTGAAACTAACGTTGGCGGCGCTGCATACAACAGCTAATGGCGGCCGAGAAGCGTATATGTCAGAAGTTTTTTCTTAATATTTATCTGTACAAACAATATTTCGGCAAAAAAGCACTGTATTTAAGTCACTATATTTTAAAATACTTCTTAATTCACATAAACTGCAGCACAACACACTACAAATATTATCCAAATATACGCTTCTGTTTAATTTAGCCAGTCAACACCAGATGTCTCACTGTTATTTGCAGTCGCGAATAGTGATCATAACCTTATCAACCTAAAGTCGGTTTTACAGCGTAAGGATTATTTTTAATTGACATTTAAAGTCAGTAACACACCATGAAAGTAACCAAAATAACCAGATCTAGTGTGTTCTTACAAAAGTGAACAGCTTATATAATTCGATTTAAATACTGAACTTGTTCTTTATCAACCGGCTATTAGTATAAAGGTATATAAAAATAAAATAACAAACAACACATGATTTTCAAAATATTGTTCATTTTGATGTGAATCATGTGAATAAAGCAAAAGTTTTGTCTCAGTCATTCAGCATGTGGGCCTAGGATAGTGCAGAATAAAGGCATTGTTGGTTTATGTATATGCTAAAATATACAGAGCCATCTGTTAATTACTTAACTAATTTAAGACAAGGTTTGTTTCTGGGATGTTTGATATTAGTTCAGCTTTTGTTTCAGAGAGTACTCTACTGTAACTGTTTTCAGTAGCTTTTACACTCAATAAACGTTTATTTTTATTTTTTGCCACCCTTACTATAAATTTTTATCTTTCTAATTCCGGAAAATGTACACTGTTTGAATGTTTTTATCTCGACAACAGTAAATTAAGAGTTTCGTATTTGGACTGTTTTTTTTTTTTTTGAAAACATTTGATAAGGTGCTGTGAAGTTTCGCGATAAGAACACCGGACCATTTTACTCGATGCTGTGTACACTGTACAGGGAACAGAGTATGTACACATTACATCGTAGTCTTTATAAATTATATAAGGTATAGTATGTTTGTATATGGGGGATAGAGCTTAACTAAATATTCCTTTGCTTTGGTGCTCATTGTGACCCGACTACAAAAGGCTTTTCAAAGGACATAAATTTAATACCGGTTACTGTCGAGACACTATTTTTCAATTTATTTTAAGTCCCTTGTTCGCTCTGTCATAATTTTAATGTACTTTCTTAAATAAAATATGAGTTGAATGAAAACAGTTTACGTCATCAGATCCTGTTTAAAGTACAGTCTTATCATACGCTACTGATGTTTGACTTAAAGTTCGTTTACATTAAGCAAGTAGAGAGGAAACTCAAGTAGGTGGGCTACTTGTTCCACGCTAAAAGCTCTGCGTATAAATCTACTTTGTTTGACCTTTATGAATAAGATCCCTTTCGATTCTTAAAAAATGGTGGCCATGATCTTCCCTGCTGATGGGAGCACTTTTGCCTTCTTTGGAGACGGGGAACCGCGAGAAATCCACTGTTCGGACTGTTTTTTTTTTGTCTCTGGCGTGTAATAATGGACACAGGTCACATCTATGACCACGAAGTGATGTGAAATACCAGCGGATTTTATTAAACCCATCCAAACCATCCTGACATCGACTGAGTTTGTCAGGGCCGTTTTTTTGCCTTGGCTAACGAGGCCATGGCCTAGGTCCCGCTTATATAAGGGGTCTGGTCGCCGGTCTTAATTTTATTTTGTAAAGTTACTGTTTTTACAAAAAATTAAATAAATAAATAACAAAATGAATAACATTAACATTATAAATACACCAGAAAATTTATATTTCAGACGAACTCCTGTTCGGCAATATAGAATTTATGTATGGAAAATGTATTGGGTTAATGCAAAATTAACAACGATTTTTTTTTTTGTATATAAGTTTATTCAACAAAAAAATTGCTGTATGGAGACGAACTATTGCTGTGTGGAGACGATCGAACTGAACCAGATAGACGTGGCTGCTGATGTTGAATTTCCGTTTGCCGTTTTTGTGCGGAATCTGTTTCTGTTGACGCTCATCATCTTCATTCCACCAAAAGCAAATGCTGTTTGCAATGATCTCCCAATGGATGATTCCGTTTCTATCCCACTATACGTACCACATTTTCTTCTTACAGTGGGCATCTTTTCCTATTCCTTTCGGTGTTTCACCCGGAGATACACAAACTTTCTTTCTTTTGACGTTTTTGAAGAGCAACCACGATTCATCACCAGTAACAAGATTCTTCTAAAATGACGATTGCATGTTTCTGTGCAGCAATTCGGTGAAAATTCGAACTCGATCGGCTTTGTTGTTGTCGGAGAGTTCGCGAGGCCCCCATCCAGCCAATTTCCACACTTTTCTAAGCTTTTTTAGGCAACGGACGATCGTGGATTGGTCGACATTGAAATCTTCGGCCAGCAGCCGGGTTGTCATGCTATCGTCACCTTTCACGGCTGACAAAAGTGCTTGATCGTCGATATCCGATGGCCGTCCTCTTCCTTTATCATCCTTAAGACTTGTGTCACCCGATTTTAACTTGTGGAACCATATTTCAACTTGTTTTTGACTGAATGTTCCTTTGCCGAAAAGCTCGTTGAGATCGCGAAATGACTGTGCCGTTTCCCAACCTTTCTCAAAGTGGTAGAGCATTTATATGACGAACATGAATATGATTTTCGACACGTATTTTTTCACCTAAAAACAGAAGAATATTTTTATAATTATTACATAAAGCGCCATTTTTCAATATAAAATAAAGACTCTAAAAAAATCGTTGTTGATTTTGCATCAACCTAAATTAAATATAGCGGTAATGAATAATCAAGGTTAAAAAGTAGGTCTCAAAATCGTTGTAATCAATTAAATTGCAATATATTTTCTTAATTTGACTTGACTTCTCCTGGGAGGAGGGCCCGTTAAATATCCATGGCCTAGGGCCCTTATAATTCATAAGACGGTCCAAAAGTTTGTTCTTCGTAGTTTTTGAGTGAATATAACCTCAGTATACAAGTTTACATGGTTTCAAAAAAGTCTATTTACACCACAACAGTCAGCAAAGTAACCAGATCTAGTTTCGTATTACAAATTGATACAGATTATATCAATAATACTAAAATTCAATTTTATTAACTGTTTATCACACTTCTATCACTGCATGTTGTTGCACTTGTCATCGAACCAAAACAGAAACACACAATAACAAATACACGTAATAATATGAATGAATAAATAGTAAACACTTGGTTATATTCCACAAAATATTTTATTAAAACTTAAATATTTCGGCTTGTTAGGCCATCTTCAGAAGAATGAATGTACAAAATTACTGACAATATTACCTAAATATACAGATAAACTATTACGAATAAATAGGTGTGGGTAGGGATTAGGAAATACCATTGACCATAGTCCTGAGAATGGGAGATTCCAGCAGATCCAGTTGTTCATTAATAAAATTATGCCCTTCTCGCTGTGTAAGATTTTGAAGCGAGTAAGACTAATTTATATTGACGAATATCGATTCGGGTGCGATCCATTAGCATTTTTCAGTGTGGGCTGTTTGTCGATTTTGCATTTTATACTGGGATCCAGTATAAGTGTTACCGAGGGGGGGCGCCATTTTAGTCCAAATCCGCTAAATCCGCTACTGCTATAACAGGTGGACTACCTATTACTTAGGTGGAAACCTACTCTTGCACAAATTTGTCGTAACATGAACGCGAAGCGACGCCACAAGTAAATCATTTTACTCGTTCGTCTGGACCTGCGGCAAATTTAGCTTGTTTAATCTTGTTTTACATTCACAAAGTGTGGGTTAAAACATTTCTCCAGTGATAAATTTTCAGATTGAATTTAAGAAACTCTTTTTTGCAATGATAATGGTAAGTAAATTATTTAAATAATTTACACAGTAAACAAACGGTAATAATAATTCAGTAAATAAAGCGGTAATTTTATATTTAGCTGATGAAAATCTGTACTTTTCATAGTTTTCTGAGTAAAAGAGGTATTTGACATTTTGTAGATTTTTCTAATATCGCCCACTCACTTTTTCCGAATATCGTACTCAGATGACGTCAGTGACGAAGATATTGAATACCCTTATTGTAATGAGGGATATTTAAGGGACAAAGATAAAGTGGCTGCAAATTGCTTGCACGAAGTGTAAAATTTGGTGTCATGAAGAATGCTCCGGATCCGACAAAGTAATATATTTCATTTGCTCTTTCTGTTTGGCAGCCTAAATTCATTGTATATTTCATTGTTCTATGCTATACATATTCCTTGTAAACTTTTAAAATAAATGTTGACGTAAAATTAACTTAATTCTTTTTTAAATAAGATATTTCTAAACAAAATGATAGGGTGGGCGATAGAAGGACACATTTTTTTAAAGCCAGATTTTGCACATTTTTACTACGAACCAGTGGCAGCTGGGCTATAGGTGCTGCAGAGTTGCAGAACTGCCAATAAATATAGTAAAAATATATTTTTTAAATTATTCTTTGTATTGCATAATATTTGAAAGATTTTTAGATTTATATGTGTATCGACTATTTGTATTCTGGAAAACGCATTGTATCTGTAGCGCAACGAAAAACAGCACATAGATTTACAGTGAGTTAGTATTAATTATTGTACTTTATATTCTCTCCGTTCCTCTTAAATAATTTGCTGACGAACTACGCAGTTCTGTGCTCAGAAATATCCTCTTTCGTTACTATTCGGCTGTGGATCGTGTCCGTAAATCTTCCTAACGAAAGTTCCAATGAATGGCTTTTGAGCTGCAAGGTCATGCAGATCAAATTGTCACGTGTCATAAATAGTAGAATATTTGTTGTGCTCAGTGCTGATATTTCGTTCTTATATTTTTATGATTATTTTAGTGAATGAGTTTAATGTGTAAAAATTTAACGTTTAGTAGATAAAAATGGATGTGATTTTTAACTTAAATAAGGAACGTCTTAAAACAAAACTTTCTGTAATATATTCAAATAGTGAATGCAGAAAAATATGTGGCGCTGTGTCTTTCCTAAAATTTATAATTCTAAATAATTTGGACGAATCGATGGCGGAGAAGGATAAATGGATAATGGATAATGGATAGATGGATAAAGAAATTGTTACAAATTCTTGTAACGACATCCATGGTTACTGATGAAGCTGAACGTTGTTTTTCCACTCTAAAACGGATAAAAACTTTTCTCAGAAACTTGATGTGTGAAGATCGTCTAACGGCACATTCAGCGCTATCAATTAAAAAAAATCATATCAACAATACCGGCGTATTGCATTAATATTCAAGAAATTGCAGTAAGGCAACAATATAAGCATATAATTTTTACTCTTACTATTATTATTTTTTTTTTCCTCTTCCTTGCAGAAAATCCAAACATTTTTGTCACGAGCCGCCACTGTTACGAACGTCAAATAATAAATTCATTATGTGGTCAACTGTAAATACATAATGCAGTTCATATTACAACAATTGTAAAAAAATAACGCGCATGCTTGCTCATCCGGAAAAATTAACGATTTTTTACACTGCAAGTTTTTACTTAGTAAGTTAGTTAGTTTGTTAAAATATTTGGCGCTCAGCAATGATGACTGATTGCGCGAAATACTATTATAAATAATAGTATTTTAAACGAATTTTTGTTGTATATTACAATTAGTGGTGTGCCGGAACTCCGTATCCGTATGCATATCCGCGGGTGATCCGTAAAAAATAAAAATCCGTACCGGTACCTATCCGTTTCTCCAAGGCGGATCTTAAACGAATCTCATATAGATACAGTTGAATTAGTTATAATATACGCTTGCATCTAAAAATGCTCAAGGAGAAGTAAATTTTACTCTGACGTTTAAATTCATATTTAATCTAGCATCACATTACTTACCGGTGGTTTTAAAACAGTCTACATTAAATATTGGAGTAAAATTAATCAAAGATAATGAGTGAGTGATTTTGAACTCAACAATATTGTGTGTCTGGGTATGAACATGTAGAAAGATTGTTTCTGGTGCTTATAAATAGGTGTCTAATTAGGTATTCTGTTGTCGGCGCTTGTTAACAATGTTTTGTGGACACGTAGAAACATTATTACGTGTATCTGTTTACCAAATTTTCTTCATCAAAAAGTGGCCTGGTTTATAATAAATTTTCCTGTAGTTGCTTGGGGGAGTAATATATCTACTAAGTATGTAGACTATACGTTGGAAAGCAAATTCATAACAAAATAATAAAATTTATTTTGTCAATAAGTAACTGTAAATCTCGGTAATTCGTAACAGCAAAGAAAATTTATTAATAACTATCAAAAAAATCAACAAAATATCAGAAAAGTGATTGTTAGCTTCTTGTATGCTGATAAATAATGTTTTAGTTATCAAGGAATGTTTCAAGAGCCAAAAACCGTTTTACTACAAGCCCGGGTATAATTGAAAGTAAAGCAATATTTATTTTCGCTGGTCGGCGCGAGTTAGCAAGCACTTATAGGCGCCGATAACAATCTTCCTACGCGTTCGTACTCTCAGTTTGCATGATTTGGTTTGTAGGAAGAACACGACACATCTAACATCACTTCAAGGTGTTCTTTTTTCTACTGCAATGGAAGATCCGTATCCGTATCCATAATCGCGGATCAGGACGCACATAATCCGTAACCATATCCGTATCCGCGGATCAGAACGCAGATAATCCGTATCCGTATTCGCGGATCTGGCTTTTATGTCATCCGGTACATTACTAGTTACAATCAGCTGATGGTTCTGTAGCCATCTTGATGACGTAGGTTCTGAAGTTTTACAATTATTGACGCTCAGATTTTCTGTGTTTGTACATTAAATTTATTATTTTTTTAATGATAAAACTATATAGTTGTAGATAAAATATTGTATATGACTCGCACATACTGACTATATTTCACTCGGATGATTACTAGAGATGGGAATATCAGCTCAGTTTGCGGAACCGGATCAGTGGAGGTCGTTCAATTAGCTGAGCCGGCTTATTGATCCGGCTAAGTAAACGTGTCCTCGAGAAACAGGCCGGTCAGTTGTCAGTTCTCCCACCGTTCAACACGGTTGTTGATTTGCAATATGTAGGTATAACGTCCCTCAGCCGCCTTTTGCATTATATGAACAGACAGCGAAAAGCGGAATTGTTTGGTCGAGTGGAATAAATTCTATAAAAATGTTGGAGTATTTGCCGCTTTATTACCTTTATTTTTGTTAATATTCTTAGTATGAATTCAAGACGTAAATTATGACTAATTGATAAATTATTTCCCCCCCTCTCTCTCTCTCTCTCTCTCTATCTCTCTCTCTGTCTCTCTCTCTATCTCTCTTTCTATCTCTATCTCTCTATCTCTCTCTATCTCTCTCTATCTCTCTCTATCTCTCTCTATCTCTCTCTATCTCTCTCTATCTCTCTCTATCTCTCTCTATCTCTCTCTCTCCATCTTCCTCATTATCTTGTTTTAAAGAAATAATGTAGTTAAATAAATAAAAATCTATCTAGAAGTGAATTATTTAACATTTTTGCTGGGTTAATAGTAAGCAAACAATTCACTTTATTTAGCTACTGTATTTTAAAGCAGATCTGTTAAGTTTATGGCGATGTTTATTGCCCTTATAAATCGGACAGCTGGGATTTGGGCAATATTTTTAATATTTTTATATAGTATGGCTGTATATACGGCTTGCGCTAGGGGCAAAACCGTATTTTGGCGCCCTTGCTTGGGAGGTTCTCATATCCCAAAATCTAAATGATGAGCAAAAAAAAGGTCCTCACCTCCCAAAATCCAAATGATGAGCAAAAAAAAAGATCTTCACCTCCCAAAATCCAAGTGATGAGCAAAAAAAAAGGTCCTCACCTCCCACAATCCGAATGATCAGCAAAAAAAAAGGTCCTCACCTTCGCAATATGGCGCCCCTTAGTCAAGCTCGTCAGCGCCCTTTTCCTTAGTACGCTAGGGGCCGTCGCCCCTTCCGCCCCCTCCTTACTGCGGCTCTGGTTGTAAGAAAATACAGACTAAGCCTATTAGTTTCAAATAGACTGCCCTACAAAAAAGACGATTAGCAACCACAGATATTGTTTTTACCGAAAAATAAAAAATAATTTTTAATTACAATGGCTTCCCGAAAATTTAGTGTTATTTGGAAACATTTTGTCGAACTCGATAATAATAAGCCAAAGTGCGAATTGTGTGGACAAATTGTAAGTGCAAAAGGTGGTTCCACAGGAAATTTAAACAGGCATATGAAAGTGTGAAAGTTCAACATGACATCGATCCAGATCCGGATCACTTCTGTCACTGCTCACATCGCCCGATCAATGGTATCCTTGAAACTATGCAGTGAGCCGTGAGCCGGCTCATTTCAATTTGGTGAACTCTGTCACTTCGGTCAGTATACTGAGTCGGCTCAGTGAGCCGGTTCGTTCATCAACGATCTATCTGTAATTACAATCCTCACTTACGGCTTAAGTGGTAAACTTATTCCTCGTGAAATATAGCCTTAATTATATGCTTCTTTCAGTTCAGTTTGATAATGAGTCTATTATGAATGCAAAATAAAAAAAGACAATTTTTGTAATCCTCGTACGTGAAATTGGTACCAGGAATATTTTCACGGAACTATCGTCAAATAAATAAATTCATTTTATATTTATTTTATTGCCATTTCTAAAAAATTATTCAATCAACGATATGTGTTTTTCTTTGAAAATTATTTGAGACGTTTCAAATGTCATTATCAAAATTAAATTTAGTTTTCAATTGTTTGCAGTATACAATAAAACAAATACCTATTTCTGTTCATAGCCTACTTAAAATTTTGTTATCGTGTCTTTGAATATTGGGAAACAAAAGATTTTTTTATAAAATTAATTTGTAAAATTGTTATCAAGGTATTAGTTTTAATAATTAATAATTGTATTTATACTTCAGCAAATATATTTTTTGTCGACATAATTCATAAACTGAAAATAATTTCTGAAGTATTTATGTATAACTGTAAACCTTGCCTCATTATTAAATTGGAAATATCGTTAGATTATTAATTGGAAATTAATAAATAATTTAACAGATCTCGATAATTCATACAATGCTGTGTTAATACTCTTAAAATCATCAAATTTAAAAGATTTTTAATATTGATTTATTTTCAAATAAATTTTATTTATTATTTTCAAGTTTATCTTATTACTTTTATACTTATTTATATACAGAGTGTAACACAAAATGTAGAGCATATGCGTTTAACATGGGCAATTCATTTTTCATTGCAAGCCTGTAGCTGCAAACGTTAAATCGTTTGTACCTGCTATATGACCGCTAACAATGGCACGGATATGAGTTCAATTCCTGCTTATGTCAAATAATTTGTGTAAAAATATTTATACAAATTACAGGTTCTGCCTAGCCGTTCGCAATCGGCTATAAGCTGTAGGTGCCTTTCTGTGTACGCTAAAAAATGGACGTAATACTGACCACATTATTCCAGAATGTACATAGATTGAAAACATAGTCAAGAAACCTGGACACAAGAGGCCTAGGCTCACCTCGGGCTGTTGCTTCAATGATAATGGTGATGGGCCCCTTCGGTTTATTTGCATTTATCAGCTAATATTCAATCTTTGCTCTATTTCAACATGGCTTTGTTAAATCTAAATCAACCACAACAGCCATTTTTTCATATCTCAGTTCTATACACAAAAACTAAGAGGCAAAATCACATTGTTTAGGCTTGTTTTACAATTTTTCTAAAGCCTTTGATTTAGTCAATCACTCTCATTATGGCAAACAAATTAAATGACATCGGTACTGGTGTCCGTTGCAATCATGGTTCTTATCATTTTTGTCTAATAGAGAACACGTTTTTTCTATTAGCCAAAACCATAGTAATTTCAGATCTCACAAGCGACAGTGTAACACTAGAGTCCCACAAGGTTCTATTCTTGGCCCAGTTTAATTTATCTTATATATAAATGATTTGCCATCATTATTTCCAAATAATGCTATTTGTCTATATGCGGATGATACTTCACACTTACTACTTAATGCAGTTGCAAATTGACTAGCTTTCGACGGTAAAAGTAACTTGGAATCAATGAGTCAGTGGTGTTTTGAAAATAAATTCATTTTGAATACCAAAAAAAGACATGCTCTGCTCTTCCATGGACACAAAATTGCACCTATTACAAGCTGATATATCCACTTACAAGGACAAAGAAATGTTCAGTGTTCCCAATCAACAAAAATGTTACGTATAATAATAAGTGATAATCTGAGCTGGTAAAATCACGTTAGCTATATGCTACCTAAACTTAGCAAATCTTGTTTTATAGTAAAAAAGCTTAAAGATATGGTTTCTCCAGATATACTCAGAGCTGCTTACTTTGGAACGTTTCACGCAACTATGAGCTCTGGCATTGTGTTGGGAGAGTTCTTCTGAATCGTCTAAGGTTTTTGTAGTTCAAAAACGTACTATTCGCATAATAGTTGGTGCCCCCTTTAGATCATCTTGCAGATCCCTTTTTCCTATTTTGTCTATATGAACTCTTCTATCTATTTATATATAAGAAGTCGTAATGTTTGTTAAAAATAATCCGCACCTTTTCGCTACTAATTCAGATTTCTATTCTTATCACACCCGCAGTAAACACTCAATTGTATGTTCCTCTCATAAATCTGCACTGTACAGTAAAAGTCCTCACTACATGATTTTAACATTATTTAACTGTGTACCAACTGCATTTAAAGCATTTAAATTATAATAAGAGCATTTAAATTAAAATTAAGACATTTTTTACTATCTAACTTTTATTTAACTATCTGATAGTATACAGGAATATTTACACCATAAAGGCTTATATTAAATAATGTAATCTTTTAACTGCACTATTTGTTAAATTTATATGTATTGTTTAGCTCATCTGGTTTTAACTTATATTATATGTGTCATCTTGATTAAACCACAACATTTACAGTCTGCATAATAATACATACATGCTTATGACTCATGATCATGCATATGTACAAATAATATTCAGGTTCAAACATGATAAGAACATCAAGGCCTAATACGCCCTTTAATAAAAATTGTTTAGTTAGTGTTTTGTCTTTCAGTAGTGCGGTTGTAAAATAGTCCTTTTCAAGAGCAGTAAAATATATGCACAAGTCAGTAAACTTTGTGAAGTATTGGGTAAAACGATATAAAATTAATAAAAATTGTGACGATTTACCTAATCGTAGATTTAAAAAAGTGGCCACTAAAAAACAAGATAAAGTGATTTTTAACGTTTTTAAAAATAATATTATGTTATCTGTACGTAAATATTAGGCAATTTTGTTAAAAGAGAACATTAAGTTAAGTCTAATGACCCTGAGAAGTCGTTTAATTGAAAATGGTATTAAATTCAGGAGCACAAAACAATGTCGAAAACGACTCGCTTGGGCCAAGGAAAATTTAGACCGCCATTGGAGTGATGTTGTTTTCTCTGATGAATATAGTTTTTATAGCTGGATGAATATAGGGTTACATGAAATATAAGCTTCGATCAAAACACGTTCAAAATTTGGATCGGCTAACTCGTCAAATACGGTAGATATGGGGATCACTGCCAGAGTCGTATGCCGAAAAGCTGGTAGAAAGTGTACCGAAAAGATGCCAAGCAATAATTGATAATAATGGAGATTGGACAAATAATTATGTAGTAGCCTAATAATATTACAGTCAATTTTTAAATTATTTTTAGTTTTTCCTTATACTCTTATAATTTGCCAAAATCAACAAGAACGTCTTATTATACATACTGTATGTAATCTGTTATTGGTTAAATAAACTTGTTGTTATAAATAATAATAATAATAATAATAATAAAAGACATTTCAAATGCATCCTCATGTTTTAATATATCTCATAGCTGTGAGGTAATGATACAGATTAGCTATTCCGAAAACTTCTTTAGAATATTAAAAAATATCGTTAATTAGTAATTATATTCCGAATTTAACATTTGTGCTCCTTGTATTATTAACAGTCCCTGTAACCACGGTTTAAACTGAAAGAATCTTTTCAAAATGAACATTAATAACAAATTATCTTAGAACTGGGATGAGTCAAGAGAGATTAAATAATTAACGTTATTGTAGATTGAAAATGAACTGTTGTAGAATTTAAATAATGGACGAATTATTAATGATTTTGCTGAATTAAAAGCAAGAAAAATCAATTTTGTTTAAATCACATTGTATAACAATAGTATTTTATTTTATAATCATACAATGCAGGGCTGCATTACATGAGGATAAAGTTTACCACTAGAGCCGTAGGCGAGGGTAGTAATCATCTGAGTATAATATATCCGTTATATGCGAGTTTAATGGATATTTTAATTAACAGTTTTATCATTAGAAAATAGTAAATTTAGTTTAAAAACAGAAAATCTGAGAGTCAATTATAAAACTTCAGAACTGACGTCATCAAGATGGACCGAACCATCAGCTGATTGTAATCTACAATAATATTTAATAGTATTTTATTTAACAAGCATATAATGGAGACTATATTTCACGAAAATGAAGTTTTCCACCCAAGGCGAAGGTTGTAATCATCCGAGTGAAATAAAACCATTATATGCTAGTCAAATATAATATTTTATCTACAACTATACAGTTTTACAATTTAAAAAACAGCTGTGGCCACCACAGGACCGACCGCCATCACAAAGTACTTGTATAAAATACATTCTAGCGGCAGAGTAGAAATAACGAAAGTAGATTTATTTATTATATATTTATTTATTTATTTTACAACGGCCTATTTCTGCAACGAGGTTAACAGCCGATGACAGGGGGCGAGCTCGTACACCTGGATGAGGGGTGAATGATTGTGTAATAAGAGTAATGTAAACATATTATTCTCGCCCGAATAATATTACCAACGGAGAATCGAATGGAGAAAATTTGATATTCTATTAAAATATTTGTTTCTCTATGGCAACTACACAACTTATGGATTAATATGAAAAATTAAAAAAAATCAGTGGTTTTCAAAATTCGGGGCATCTTTCGTTTGTTTATTTTTGGACGAAATTCACATTTTAGAGAAAATTGGCAAAGGAAAAATCGACTGCTTTCTACTTCACCATGCTGCCTTTAAAACTGTGCCGGACATTTACCTAACACCCTGTATATGTTGGCGGTCGGTAAAAAACTAGCGTTATAAATTTCTTCTTCTATGACTACGTAGGTGTATCGCGAAATTTTTCTTCTATGGAAAATGTGCCACGAGAGTAAAAAGATTGGGAAATACTGCCTTAAGAGATATTGACATAATGTAGACAAAAAGTATAGATCTTAACTAGATCTAGAAAAAGACCACGAGAGCATATGCCTATCATGCACCGATATCATGTATTGGGCAATTTTTTTGTTTTTAAACGTAATAGTTCTTGTTTTATATTTGTTATATATTAAATTTATTGCTGAATAACATCGGAGTTTTATAGAGATGTATCAATTATTTTAGAATAATAAGTTAGACCATTTCACGTAGAATCATGTACTTAACACTATACATCAAAGATCAATAATATAGAGTTATCACAGGCTAAACAGAAGTCCGAAATGCAGATATGTTGAAAGTTGCGAAATTTGTCAAGAGAGGTGCTAGGTAGTTATTAATTCTCCACTTCCTAGCGGTAGTTAAAATTATTATACTTACCGTTTGATATATTTAACTTATGATCGTTATGATCCATTTTCTTGGAATTTAGAATTTGAATATAGAATTTGAATCCATAAAAGCTTACAAATTAAGGAATGAAGAAATATGTAAGAAATATGAAGAATTGGTTACACTGAAACTACAAAGCCATTTAAAAATGTTTGAGGAAGAAAATATAGAAGAAATATGGAAGGTTTTCAAGAACATTTTACTAGATGCAACCAAACAAACGTGTGGTAGTTACAAAAAAAGAGCAGGGAAAAAACAAACAGCCTGGTGGACAGAAGAAATTAAATTAAATATTAAAATAAAGAAAAAAGCATGGCAAGCTTACCTAAATGACAAAACTACAAATAGCTATGAGCTTTACAAAAAAGAACGGAAACGAGTAAAAGAACTAGTCCAAGAAGCAAAAAGACGAAGTTGGAAAGAGTTTGGAGAAAAAATGGAGAAAGACAGTAAAGAAAATCAGAAATTATTTTACAGAATACTGAAATCCTGCAGAAAGAAAAAAAAAATATGATTCACACTTAATAAAAAATAAAAATGGAGAAACATTAACAGACGATGAACAAATTATGAACAGATGGAAAGAGTATTTTGAAGAACTGTTATGCTCAAACAAGAATAAAGATAACGAGAGACAGCAACTATTAATAACAACAAATACTGAAGAAAGAACAGAAGAAAACATAATAATGACAGAATTACAAGAAGTTGTAAAGAACCTCAAAAATGGAAAAGCACCCGGACAGGACAAGATAACAACGGAAATGATAAAAAGAATGGGACCACAGGGCATGGATGTACTACTGCAAATTTTGAACTTAGTACTTAAAAAAGAAGAAATACCGGAAGATTGGCTAACAGCTTTAATAGTTCCGATACATAAGAAAGGAGACAAAAAAGTATGTAATAATTATAGAGGTATTACATTATTGAGCACTGTAATGAAGATTCTAGAACAAATCATCGACAAAAAGATAAAACCTATAATTGAACAAACATTGGATGAGTCGCAAAGCGGATTCAGAAGGGGAAGAAGTATTCAAGACCATATTTTCACAATAAAACAACTAATAGAGAAAACGCATAAACAGAATACTAAGGTTTATCTAGGTTTTATCGATTTAGAGAAAGCGTTTGATAGAGTACCACGCAAGAAACTGTGGGAAATGCTAGAAAATAGGGGAATTAGTAACAAAATAATTAGAATTATACAGAAAGTATATGAAAATAATCGTAATGCAATAATTTATAATAGTCAACAATCGAGTATTTTTAAAACGGAAGAAGGATTAAGACAGGGTGGAGGATTAAGTCCAACGCTGTTTATAACATTTATGGATGAAATTATAAAAAAGTGTAAAAATGAAACAACAAAGTTCAAGGTTGGATATAGGAATATGCAAATAACTGAAATATCGGAAGGAGTGTTTGCTGACGACGTTGTTATAATAGCAAAAGGACGAAACGAATTACAGGAAAATTTAAATGTATGGAATAGAATATTAAAAGAATACGGTATGACAATGAATAAAAATAAAACGAAAGTTATGGTATTAGGAACAGATGAAATCATAAATATAAAAATAGACGACATTAATATTGAACAAGTTAAGAATTTCAAATACTTAGGAATAGAGATAAGAGAGGATGGAAAACAAGAAATGGAGATAAATACAAGAATAGAGAAGACAACAAAACTTTACTTTGACATAAAGAATACACTCATTAATAGGAAAGAAATAACAAGAACCACAAAAATAAACGTATTCAAAGCTATATACAGACCGGTACTGACTTTTGGCTGTGAGACCTGGACGCTTTCAAGAAGAGAAAAGAGTCAAATACAAGCTTTGGAGATGAAGTATTTAAGAAGAGTAAAGGGTGTGACTAAGATGGATAAAATCAGAAATACAGATATAAGAAAAGAACTCGATATAGAACCGATTGAACAATTCATAGAAAACAGACAACTGGCCTGGTGGGGGCACATGCAAAGACTGCAAGACACAAGACAAGTGAAGCAGATCTGGGAGACCAGAACGTACAAAAAGCAAAGAATAGGAAGACCAAGAAATACATGGGACAGAGCAGTAAAAGGGATAATAGAGAAAAGAGGAAAAACGATTATAGAAGCTAAAAGAATGACAAGAAACAAAAAAGACTGGGCAAAATTCGTACATGAACCCGTACTGCCATAATATGGAAAAGAAGGAGAAAACAAAGAAATACAGCCTACACCATACTATGGTAGAAGGCTTTTAGACATATATATATATGATCCATTTTCTTGGAATTTAAGTAGTGAAATGCCATAGGGAATCACGGGTACACCCGCTTGTTAATAATATATGCTACAAAATAAAACAAAAACTCACTATTTTACAACATACAGTGCAAAAGGCTCAATTATATATCTAGGCTTATTTTAAATTCCCAGGATCTTTGCAGCTCTTTCTTAAAAGATTCCACTTAAGGCATTTCGCACTGTAAAAAATTTAAAAAATAGTCTACTCCACAAAAACACAATATTAACTGAATAGTTTTGCATTTTAATTTTTATTACTCTATTTTGATCAATGAGACGACGCTGTGCATTTATTTTACACGTGTGCATTGTCAAACCCTAAGGCCAATAAATAACAAACATGCCATTGTGACCCTTAAATGATTTAGAAAAAATAATAGTAGCAATAATTAACTAAAATAAAGCAAAATAATAATAGGACAATAAAAACATGCCCCAATATGCAATTAATGTTCTAAATATGCAAAATATGTCATAACAAACCAAAATATGCAAAAAAGACTGATGTCAAAATAAAGCAATTTTTATGATTCGCAAAAATATTTTAAAATCATTTGAGTGCGTATCAAGTTATAAAATATGCAAATGCATTTTTTCCGCACATAAACCTAATTTTGTCTTAAACCTGTTGTTACGGGCTATCCTAGCCGAAACACAGCGCTTTAAAATCTAGTTAAACGATAACCTACCTTCGTACGGAAAACTTATTCTAAGCTTATAAAAGGATACAGTATGGGGTAATTTTGTGCAAAACCAACTGAATAGGTCCTGTCAACCCACTTAGAGGACAGCATTTATGACAACAACCACCACATCTGCATGCGAATGCAAAAACATACTAGAGATGTCACTCCATTTTGAGGTTAATTGTTTTTGACATTTCTATTTAACCTGTTTTGGGATATATACGTCGTGGAAACCTGGAAAGTACAACAGTTAGCGTGCGGAATATGTTTGAATGATACACCTACCTTATATAAAAAAAAAAAGAACAAGAAATTATAATCCTCAATAGTAAATAAATTTCTGGGAATATTTGGTCGTAATAACGCAACTAGACATATGTCTGCACTGACAATGCGCGAGTGGTAAACCCGGTAGAGGGGTGAGGAAAAAAGGTTATAAAACAGATGGGAAGCCGCGTTTTGTCTCTCTTAAACTTCCGAACAGTTGTATTATCAGAAAAATTTGACCAGAAAGAAAAACTAACGGCACGTGCAGTGAAACTTCCATGTATAAGCCTAGAGGAAATTGAAGGCAACACGGAATTCGTTTTTGCGGAGACTGCTTGGCGTTATACTGTCTTCGTAGGGAAGACACGGAGATATCCGGAGGAGAATTTTCTTTTCTGATCAAAAGTTCGGAGTTTAAGAAAACCATTTAAGCCACCGACCACGAGGTAAGGTATCACCTTTCTTTTATTTCCGCACGCGAAACTGTTGTATGGTCTCCAGTTTCACTAATTGTATTTTTAACTGTTATTCATACAGTGGCGGTACGATAGAGGCAAAAATTTGCACAGTTGTGCCTATTTGAGAGTATATATCGGCTGGAGGAATAATTTCTGAAGTTATCCGAGTATTCAACCGGTCGCAAAGGAATAAGCATCTTGTAGCGGAACCTTAAAACTACATCACCGTCCAGAGAGTACATAACCTACTTATTGTATCTAGCCGTGGAAACAGGGAGATTGTTTTTGTCTGCAACTCAGATGAGTACTAATTTATGATATTTGTTTGATGATTTGTAACAAAAATATCTTTATGAGTGTGGCGTATCGGACCTCCGGGTTGTGTTGAGGCGTAATACGTCCCCGTATAGATGTTTTTGGATACACACTGATAATTTTGGCCATTTTTATGAATGTGTATGTATTGTACTTGTATTTTGAGTTGAGTGAGCACATGGTGCCACCCCTATTGTGAAGCATATATTTTCTACGTCCTAAGGCCCTAAGCTACAATAAGTTGGACGCGCTGAATCGTGTTGGGGCGCGTAGTTAGTCAGAGCAGTCTCGCTCAGGGTTGAATTAGTTTATTTAATTGTAGATTCAGTCTGTCAGTAAGTCAACATTTTTTTATCCCCTTGATAACTCGAGGTTGTGAATTAGTTCTCAAACACATGGGTTTAACCCCTCTTTGTGAATATTCCCTGGCCGGGTATTCGTGTTAACTGCTTTTTCACGTTATCAAGGGTCGGTCTTTGTATTTGATTTGGGTGGATTAACGTTAGCTTCAGTCGGGCAGAACCTCAGCCACAAGCATTTCTTTTTTTTTATTATCATCTTCGGCCAGGCCTCACCTAATTTTTTCGGTAATTTAGTAGTTTGTTTAAAGTTATATTTCCGTAGAGCCGTGTGGGGTGGGGTGGTACGTTAACTTTTTTTTCATCTCGTTAGAGATTTTTTTGTGTTAACGTACTACGGGTTTTCAAGGGATTTGAGAGGATTTTGAGAGTCAGTCTCTTGGCCTCCTTGGATATTTTATCACCGCGACTTCGAGGCCACTAGACTGGCTGGGTTTTCATTAAAGTTAAGGCGAGCTAGAAGTATAGTAAAAATTTAAATCGGGGTTCGAATAAGCGCTAGCTTCCCGATTCTAAAATTCTTCCGGATTTTTCCTAACGGTATTGCCAACCGGAATACCGTTACCATTTTTCAACGTAATTAATCACTGTGGTATAATATTCCTGTGCAAAACTTCACGCAGCCCTAGGGCAGTTGTAGCATAAGTACTCCAATCACATGTTACTGGGTATTTATACCGCATCACAAGTAATTCAGTTGTTAGTTTAAATTGTAATTAATTACCGGTTAAAGATTCAGTTGTTTAATTTCCTTTGGCCACTCGTGAGTACTTAGTTTCTAAAATTTTGGATTTAACTTAGATATTTTGCTCGTAGATTAAATAATTTTTTTTTGTATTAACTTTGTCGTACTCCGAGCTAAAAAGGGAATATTTAACTAGTCATTGATCTTGTAATTATTAATATTTTGGTTATAAAATTTTGCTTATTGAGTATTCGCTGTGCGAATAATAATATTTATTTTGTTTATAGATTTTGCGTATTGAGTATTCATTTAGTGAATAATTTATTTTGTTTATAGATTTTGCGTATTGAGTATTCATTTAGTGAATAATTTACTTTGTTTATAGATTTTGCGTATTGAATATTCGTTTAACGAATATTAGTTATTCTGTTATTACCATTTGTTAGTTACTGATTTTTTTTTGTTAATAAATTTAGTTATTGAGAATTTTGGTGTTTCTATTACGAGAACTCTATTCCTTCCCCTGGGGTTTTATTTTTCTTCCAGAATTTAGGGCAATAGAAGCGAAGTGACTGGCGCCGTATAAATTTTAGGCCGCACATCGACATTGATAATTACAGGACCACCCTGCATAGTCACATTTACCTCTAGACTGGGCTGGCGGCCTTCTACCTTGCCCTGGACAGCTGATAGCCACTGGAGTCACTTCACAGTGGTTACGGAATTCATATTTTTCCCCATTTAGGTTTTTAGCGGCCGATCAGAGAGCTGAGCGGACGCTGGCGTATGCCAACTATATAACGCTGGAGTCTGGCCGTAATATACGTTATATATTTCTGGCGCCCAACGTGGGGCTCGACGGAAAAGAAGACCGTTGCTTGCTAAAAAGAATTTTACACTACGATTGGGTTAATAAAATTGTGTTATACTTATTTCAAACTTAATTCCTGTGCCCCTAGACCCATTCCTTAAGAGTTCTCATAATAAGAAATTTAGTTAGATTATTTTTTTGTGATATTGTGTTGGATTACTTTTGCTATACTGTGTTGTATTGTTGTGTTTTAACACATACTCGATATTGGATGACCTATTGTACGTATTGGTCGCATTTTGGCGATTTAGTCTCTAACGGATTAAAGAGCAAACAAGCTACTGTTTTTGAGTTGTTTATAACGTTGAGTAGAGGACTCTAAGGTACCTCCCGGTGAAAATTGGTGTTGCATTGTTGGCAACAGTTGTATTGAAATTGTAATTGCAACAATTGTTTGTTGAATTATATTTGGAGACGGACCGGCGTTGGTTCGGCCGTCCATTGGTTTTACGTCTGTAGAGACGTTAGTGTTGGTAAGCCGGTTTAGGGCAAGCCATTGAAAAATTCACACGGGATTCGCTTAGCGGAAATTTAGTTTCCTCATATTTACGGTATTACGTTTATACCGAGCTGGTTAAGCCAGGATATCACTCGACGGTTAGAGTATTGAAGAAAGACAGTAGACTTGGAGTTGTGCAATAGTAAGTCCCAGTATAGGGAAGTAGTAGAACGTAACCAAGGATCGTGTTTGTGTTGGAAGCTGTATTTGCATCATGTCGTTGCCTACTAAATTTCGGGTTGAACACCTAGCACCAGCGGAATTAGAATATGAAACCGCGGTCTACGGACTACAGGACAGCGACGGCGAGGACGCTCATTTACGACGGGAATTGCTGCAAAACATGATGTCGCTCGTGAAATCAGGAACGTCTTTTCGACTTCCTAAGTACCCTTTCACCTTCGAAACGGATCAAACTGGCGTGGAAAATACCCTTCGGGAACTTACAGCGGTAATTGAAGCATTCTCAGGAGACCGGAGGACTCGTGATTTCCAAAGGATCTCGAGTCGCGTTGCACATTGTGGTACGCGAATCGGCCGTATGGCCGCATTATCAGCGGAAAACAAGTCGATACAGTCGCGGTTATTAGTACGTCTCGTAACCATCTGGACGACGATAAATCGCAAGACGCGCGCGCGAAGAATTACCTCAACTCCTAAGAGAACGATTATCGGGGACCTCGATGCCTCTAGGGCCGACCTCAGTCCATCAGAGGAGAGCTCGCTCGAGACCGAAGAGGAAGAAACCCCACCAGTTAAGCCGTGGCGAACCAAGAGTATCCCGCCAGCTCAATGGAACTTAAAGTTCAGCGGAGATCAAAAGGAGATGTCGTTGAGTGCATTCCTAGAGCGCGTGGAAGAATTGCGCAGCGCACGGAACGTATCGAGACAACAACTATTCGCCTCAGCATTGGATCTGTTCACTGGCAAGGCATTGATATGGTACCGAGCACAACGCCAGAACTTCTTAGATTGGCACGACCTCGTGCATCAATTACGTACCGTCTTCGTACCAATCGATTACGACGACCAGCTGTACGATGAGATCCGCGCCCGCCGGCAAGGAGTCGACGAGTCAATTGACATCTATTTAGCGATCATGGAGTCGTTGTTCAAAAGATTGAGCACACCTTTGCCTGAGATAAGTAAGTTGAAGATCGTTGTCCGCAACCTTCACGCCCGATACAAAGATGGGATGTTTCTGTTGGACGAAGTGGAATCTGTACGTCGCCTCCTGGAAGTATGCCGCCGTATAGAACGAGCACACACCAACTGGCAGCCAGCTAGCATCACGACCCCGAGGAATCGGACGCCGTTAGAACCGGATTTGGCCTATGTGGCCGGGAGTTCCCGAGGAACACAACACCCGCAATCAGCGGAGTTACAAGAAATACGACCACAAGGCCGGATTCTCACGTGTTTTAACTGCCAAGAACCGGGACATCGAGCGGCAGCGTGCCCACAACGCCCAATCAGGAAGTGCTATACGTGTCATACTCCAGGCGTAACGAAGTACACATGTCCTAGATGCAATCCAAGAGGGTCCAGTGGCCCGAAGCAGAATCCGGGAAAAGAACAGCGTGGCGGATAAACGATCGGTCTCCGTCCGACGCAACCTCTATAAACCCGATTTTGGATTACATAATAGCTAACGCCCGGAGCGACGAGCGACCTTATCTAGAAATTGAGATCTTAGGTTACAGAATTTTAGGTTTGTTAGACAGCGGAGCAACCCGAACCGTTCTTGGGAAACGCGGTTGGGCTTTATTGCAGAATGCTGGTTTCCATTTAGATAAAACGAAACATATTTCCTCATGTACGGTCGCCAGTGGGCACCGTCTGGAAATAGCTGGTGTTGTCCAGTTACCATGTACGATAGAAGGACACACCGCATGGATAGAAGCCATAGTGGTGCCTGAGATGGCACACACCTTAATATTGGGGGTTGATTTCTTCCGGCAGTTTGGAATTGTGCCAGACCTGCGCAGCGGCAGATGGCATTTTAGCCGATTAGAAGATACGACCAGGATAGACCTGAGCGCCATGGAAATGCCCGAAATGAGGATGAACGAGGATCAACGTGGAAGAATTGATGAACTGGTTTCTAAACACTTCAATAGTATGAAGAAAGGTATAGGCTGTACGGACCAAATAGAACATCAGATCAGCTTGCTGGATCCGCACCAACCGCCGATTAAACAACGCTACTATCCGGTCTCTCCGGCGATACAGCGAGAAATTGACAGGCAAGTCACCGAGATGGCAGAAGAAGGCGTTATCGAACGATCAAATTCGGATTGGTCGTCGCCGGTGCTGATGGTGAAGAAAAAGGATCAATCTTGGCGCTTCTGCGTCGACTTCCGCAAGGTAAACGCTGTCACTAGGCGCGATGCCTACCCACTACCTTACATCACGAGCATCTTAGACAGATTGAAGAACGCGAGGTACATCTCCAGCCTGGACATAAAGTCAGCGTATTGGAACATCCCGTTAACTGAGAGTTCAAAGAAGTATACCGCATTCACAGTGCCCGGAAGGGGTTTATGGCAGTTTAAGAGGTTAGCGTTCGGACTACACAGTGCTCCCGCTACGTTTCAGAAATTAATAGATACCGTATTAGGACCCGAGTTAGAACCGCACGTGTTCAAATATCTCGACGACATCATCATAATCGCGGATAACTTTGAGAAACACCTGGAAATTTTAGGAGAAGTATTGAAAAGATTGCTAGACGCTGGTTTCACGCTGAACAAAGGCAAATGTGCGTTTGTAGTACCAGAACTGAAGTACCTAGGCTACGTGGTGAACCAAGGTGGACTGGCCGTCGACCCGGATAAGGTCTCGGCCATGCTGAAAATCCCACAACCCACCACCGCAGTCGAAGTACGCAGAATGCTGGGCGTTGCTGGTTGGTACAAACGTTTCATACCTACATATTCAGACATTTGTGCGCCACTCAATCGGCTAACCCGAAAGGGCATCCGATTTCAATGGGACGACGCATGTAAGCAATCGTGGAACCGCATCAAACAACACCTGATCACCGCTCCGATCCTATGCTGTCCGGACTTTTCACTACCATTCATAATACAGACCGACGCCTCTGGATACGGACTTGGTGCCGTGCTCTCGCAAAACACCCCTGAAGGCGAGAAGGTAGTATGCTACCTCAGCAAATCGCTTACGCGATTAGAACGGGCGTACACCACCACGGAGAGGGAGTGTCTGGCTGTGTTATGGGCAGTAGAGAAATTACGTCCGTACATCGAAGGATCGCACTTTACAGTGATCACGGATCATCACAGCTTGTGCTGGCTTCATAACCTAAAGGATCCGTGTGGACGACTAGCGAGATGGGCTCTGAGACTACAACAATTCGACTTTAAAATTATCCACCGTAAGGGGAGAGATCACCATGTACCCGACGCCTTGAGCCGAGGAGTACCAGTACTCGACAGTGTTACTGCCGACGTCAACACCGACGGACAACCCCCTTGTGCGTGGTACACAAAGATGTGTCGGAAAGTCGAAGAAAACCCTCGCAAGTTTCCGGCATGGCGCCTGGATGAAGGTAAATTGTACCACTACTACCGGCATCCTAATCCCGGCCTGTTAACCGAAGCGGAGAATTGGAAACGCGTGATTCCTCGTCCGGAGCGTAAAGAGATACTTCAACGGATGCATGACGCACCGACCTCAGGACACTTAGGCGTTTATAAAACGTATTGTCGACTAATACAACATTATTATTGGCCGTTCATGAGAGCGGACGTGGTCCGCTATATACATCGCTGTACCACTTGTTTGGAAAGTAAAGTAGAGAGAAAACCGCCAGTCGGATTGATGATGCCGCGGCGAGTCGTAGAGCGCCCATGGCAGCAGATAAGCGTGGATATCGTAGGTCCGATGACCAGATCAACCTCTGGGTATCAATATATCTTCACAGTAATAGATGTGTTTAGTAAGTTCGTGTTGACTTTCCCTATGCGGAAGGCCACCGCGCCCAGCATTGTTAAACTGCTAGAGAATGGAGTGTTTCTGCTGTTTGGAAGCCCCGAGTCAATATTATTGGACAACGGAACGCAATTCCGAAGTAAGGAGTTCCGTCGTTTGGCTGCGACGTATAACGTGCGCCTCCGATACAACGCTAACTATCATGCGCAAGCGAATGTGGTCGAACGAGTACACTCGACGTTGAAGCAAGGAATACGATCCTACCTCGACCAAGACCAGCGGAAGTGGGAAGATAACCTGCAGAAGGTATCTTGTGCGATACGAACGTCCGTCCATGAAAGCACTAGAATGACACCGTATTTTGTCAACTTTGGAAGGGAGATTGGATTTCCAGAAGAATGTGTGGACAGGGTTCCAGAGGAAATGGAGACACCCAGTAATAAGGAAGAACGTCAGAAGGTATTTCGGGAGATATACACCCAGGTGCGGGAACGCCTGAAAAGGTCTTCAGAAAATAGTAAACGGCGTTATGATTTGCGACGTCGAGACATCCAGTACGCGATAGGCGACCGTGTGTGGAGACGGAATTACATACTCTCCAATGCGGCGAAACATGTTAGCGCTGCTTTGGCACCGAAGTACGTCGGACCATTTTGGATAAAAAGAAAATTGTCACCATGGACTTATGAACTTAATAGAGAGGATGGAAAATCCTGTGGCGTATGGCACGCCAAGGATCTAAGGGGCCATCCAGAAGACACGGAGTCAGAGTGACTCCGTCTCTTTTAAGCAAAGGGGGAGTTGTTACGGGCTATCCTAGCCGAAACACAGCGCTTTAAAATCTAGTTAAACGATAACCTACCTTCGTACGGAAAACTTATTCTAAGCTTATAAAAGGATACAGTATGGGGTAATTTTGTGCAAAACCAACTGAATAGGTCCTGTCAACCCACTTAGAGGACAGCATTTATGACAACAACCACCACATCTGCATGCGAATGCAAAAACATACTAGAGATGTCACTCCATTTTGAGGTTAATTGTTTTTGACATTTCTATTTAACCTGTTTTGGGATATATACGTCGTGGAAACCTGGAAAGTACAACAGTTAGCGTGCGGAATATGTTTGAATGATACACCTACCTTATATAAAAAAAAAAAGAACAAGAAATTATAATCCTCAATAGTAAATAAATTTCTGGGAATATTTGGTCGTAATAACGCAACTAGACATATGTCTGCACTGACAATGCGCGAGTGGTAAACCCGGTAGAGGGGTGAGGAAAAAAGGTTATAAAACAGATGGGAAGCCGCGTTTTGTCTCTCTTAAACTTCCGAACAGTTGATTGAAAAATTTGACCAGAAAGAAAAACTAACGGCACGTGCAGTGAAACTTCCATGTATAAGCCTAGAGGAAATTGAAGGCAACACGGAATTCGTTTTTGCGGAGACTGCTTGGCGTTATACTGTCTTCGTAGGGAAGACACGGAGATATCCGGAGGAGAATTTTCTTTTCTGATCAAAAGTTCGGAGTTTAAGAAAACCATTTAAGCCACCGACCACGAGGTAAGGTATCACCTTTCTTTTATTTCCGCACGCGAAACTGTTGTATGGTCTCCAGTTTCACTAATTGTATTTTTAACTGTTATTCATACAGTGGCGGTACGATAGAGGCAAAAATTTGCACAGTTGTGCCTATTTGAGAGTATATATCGGCTGGAGGAATAATTTCTGAAGTTATCCGAGTATTCAACCGGTCGCAAAGGAATAAGCATCTTGTAGCGGAACCTTAAAACTACATCACCGTCCAGAGAGTACATAACCTACTTATTGTATCTAGCCGTGGAAACAGGGAGATTGTTTTTGTCTGCAACTCAGATGAGTACTAATTTATGATATTTGTTTGATGATTTGTAACAAAAATATCTTTATGAGTGTGGCGTATCGGACCTCCGGGTTGTGTTGAGGCGTAATACGTCCCCGTATAGATGTTTTTGGATACACACTGATAATTTTGGCCATTTTTATGAATGTGTATGTATTGTACTTGTATTTTGAGTTGAGTGAGCACATGGTGCCACCCCTATTGTGAAGCATATATTTTCTACGTCCTAAGGCCCTAAGCTACAATAAGTTGGACGCGCTGAATCGTGTTGGGGCGCGTAGTTAGTCAGAGCAGTCTCGCTCAGGGTTGAATTAGTTTATTTAATTGTAGATTCAGTCTGTCAGTAAGTCAACATTTTTTTATCCCCTTGATAACTCGAGGTTGTGAATTAGTTCTCAAACACATGGGTTTAACCCCTCTTTGTGAATATTCCCTGGCCGGGTATTCGTGTTAACTGCTTTTTCACGTTATCAAGGGTCGGTCTTTGTATTTGATTTGGGTGGATTAACGTTAGCTTCAGTCGGGCAGAACCTCAGCCACAAGCATTTCTTTTTTTTTATTATCATCTTCGGCCAGGCCTCACCTAATTTTTTCGGTAATTTAGTAGTTTGTTTAAAGTTATATTTCCGTAGAGCCGTGTGGGGTGGGGTGGTACGTTAACTTTTTTTTCATCTCGTTAGAGATTTTTTTGTGTTAACGTACTACGGGTTTTCAAGGGATTTGAGAGGATTTTGAGAGTCAGTCTCTTGGCCTCCTTGGATATTTTATCACCGCGACTTCAAGGCCACTAGACTGGCTGGGTTTTCATTAAAGTTAAGGCGAGCTAGAAGTATAGTAAAAATTTAAATCGGGGTTCGAATAAGCGCTAGCTTCCCGATTCTAAAATTCTTCCGGATTTTTCCTAACGGTATTGCCAACCGGAATACCGTTACCATTTTTCAACGTAATTAATCACTGTGGTATAATATTCCTGTGCAAAACTTCACGCAGCCCTAGGGCAGTTGTAGCATAAGTACTCCAATCACATGTTACTGGGTATTTATACCGCATCACAAGTAATTCAGTTGTTAGTTTAAATTGTAATTAATTACCGGTTAAAGATTCAGTTGTTTAATTTCCTTTGGCCACTCGTGAGTACTTAGTTTCTAAAATTTTGGATTTAACTTAGATATTTTGCTCGTAGATTAAATAATTTTTTTTTGTATTAACTTTGTCGTACTCCGAGCTAAAAAGGGAATATTTAACTAGTCATTGATCTTGTAATTATTAATATTTTGGTTATAAAATTTTGCTTATTGAGTATTCGCTGTGCGAATAATAATATTTATTTTGTTTATAGATTTTGCGTATTGAGTATTCATTTAGTGAATAATTTATTTTGTTTATAGATTTTGCGTATTGAGTATTCATTTAGTGAATAATTTACTTTGTTTATAGATTTTGCGTATTGAATATTCGTTTAACGAATATTAGTTATTCTGTTATTACCATTTGTTAGTTACTGATTTTTTTTTGTTAATAAATTTAGTTATTGAGAATTTTGGTGTTTCTATTACGAGAACTCTATTCCTTCCCCTGGGGTTTTATTTTTCTTCCAGAATTTAGGGCAATAGAAGCGAAGTGACTGGCGCCGTATAAATTTTAGGCCGCACATCGACATTGATAATTACAGGACCACCCTGCATAGTCACATTTACCTCTAGACTGGGCTGGCGGCCTTCTACCTTGCCCTGGACAGCTGATAGCCACTGGAGTCACTTCACAGTGGTTACGGAATTCATATTTTTCCCCATTTAGGTTTTTAGCGGCCGATCAGAGAGCTGAGCGGACGCTGGCGTATGCCAACTATATAACGCTGGAGTCTGGCCGTAATATACGTTATACTGTCTGTTAATCATAAACCTACATTTTATATCTACGACACTGCTTAATATTCACTTACTAACAGTTTTTTTCTAGTTGCACATTAAAATTCCTTTAATAAAGTCATTTTTCACTGAATAGATTATAAACAGGGTCTGGTCAATTTATCATTCAGCTCACTCTAACGCATTTCACCCCCGGTTAGAAACGGTTATACCGCTTTAATGCTGGTCACAGCTTAAAAAGGCAGGTCAAAAATAATTAATAATAATAATGAAACTGTTTAGGGGGAGGATCGTGGCATGGTAATGTATATGCACAGGGTGGCACGCAATTACCGCAGAGTTGTGATTAGAGGGCCCTGTACGTGACCTCGCTAACAGGAAATGATTGAAACAGTCAAATAGAACTGAATGTAATTTACAAATGGATGCATAAAATTGTCGAAGTGGTTAATTTTGAGCATTTTAGAGTTTCATGCGTATAACCAAGAAATCCTTAGACCGTCACTTATGAGTCTGAACAGTAAAAATTTTAGGAAAATGATAGATGAAAGGTGGCATACGACGTGTGTAAATTAAGTAACCGCACTGGCAACATAGCGTTTGACCTGGCAACATTTGGGACACGAGACTTGGAGGGGCGGCAGGTGAACATGTGATACGCCTTCAGTACGAGTATGAACTTTGTAGACTAACTTTGTTGTCTGTAGCGATTTTTTTCGTGAAACAGTTTTTTCTAGTGCGTTCTAAAAATGAGTGACATTCATTTTGAGCAACGGTGTGCTATCAGGTTTTACTTCAGACTTCGAGCACAGTGCAACGGAAACTTCTGCAAAACTTCAGCAGGCCTACGGAGACAGTGTTTTGTCAAGGACCCAGATTTTTTGGTGGTTTAAGGTATTTTCAGAAGGAAGAGAGTTGATTGGAGATAAATCACGTAGTGGAAGGCCTTCATCTTCAAGAACCGATCAAAATTTACAGAATCCTGGATCTTGGGCGTTCAGATCTTCGGTTGATGGTCAACATTTAGTGAAATGTAATTCACTTGAAATTTAGAAGTGAGGACCTTTTTTTTAGTTCTTAAATTTTGAAATTCTTACCCAAGGCTCGAAAAAAGCTAGTTACGCTCTGCCTAGCGGCGCTCAATTAAATCTTGCCTACGGGCGCCAAAGACCTTCGCGCCAGCTCTGTTCGTACCTGAACCAAATAGTTTATCTACAATTTATGATATACTCGTATATATGTATCGTATATACATGAGTGACTCGATATGCTCCGTGCATTGGCAGCACCAATTTTTTATTGTATCACGGCTACAACTGGGAACGGTCGTGGCTGTTAGTTAGTGTGTGGACTACTAAGCGGCGGGTCAGGGTTCATTCCCCGGTACCGGCAAAAACATTTTTCCAACTGTTTCTCCAAGGTAAAATTTCCCCAAATTAATTAGTATTTCACGATAATAAATTGTAGGTCCTATATGATTGTGTTACACAGGCAACACACACAACACAACTGTATGCGGGGAAATAGCCTACGAGCACCGAGAATGGCACAATTTTGTATTCATTTGTTGGAGAGCCGTACCGAGTCCGACTAGGTAAATTCGGTCTTGGTTCCAAATTAAGGAATATAATTGGTATTCTATTGTATTAGATAAAGAACTAATTCCCCGGATTTACATTAAAAATTCCCCAGGTTTCGGGTTCGTAAAATCTTTGAAAAACCCAGGCTTTCGGGTTCGGGGAAACCCGGGACAAAAATACTACTTCCAACTATCAATTTTTTTCCCAAATTGCTTACACGTAGCGTTTTCAAGAAAAATCGTGGTAAGAGATGGTATTTTAAAAAATATTCCATGAACTTTCATCATCATTTTGGAGCTGCCCACAGTTTATAACAATAATTAACGTGATCAAAGACGTTAGACAGGTGGTCCCCGACTTACGAACATTCGTACTTACGACCAAAAATTTAAAAATTTCAAAATTTTATTAATCTCTATAAAACTTTAATAAACAAAAAAATAATTAATAATCTTATATAATTTTCCAATAGCGGGAACTGATATAATCAAAACGCCTTGACTTAGGCCCGAAAGCACCCAGTATTATTCGTAGTGGCTCAGAGCTTACGTTAACAAACAGAAACATTTTGAAAAAAAATTAATTCTTTCAAATTCAGTCAATCGACAATTCAGTCAAAGTTAGATATTTTTTTCAATAGGAGAACGAAAACATCTGACTCAAACATTGCACCGACGATCGACCAGTAAAGATACTTTTGATTAGGAAACATTCTATATATTTGTATGTATTATAAAAAAAATTACTTACGTACTTTATTTCTGACATATGTATGTATGCATATACGAATGTATTGTTTTATGTTGGCATTGAAATAAATTTTATGTATTGAATTTTAAACTATGTTTTAGGGGGGTAGCAAAACATTTTCCGCATTCTCCGCATGAGTTTTATTGCAGGAATATAACAGATGTTAAAAATTGCGTTAAAATAAAATTTCTTCGTTAATCAAAAATTTACATTTGTTAGTACGATAAATTTATTTATATATATTGCTATACCTCCCTTTCATCCAAAATTAGGATGGTCAGATGGGAGGCCAGGATATTAAATTCCTAAGAAAAAAGGGGGGAAACAAATACAACTTAAAGTTGGCCGGGCTAGCGTCAGTGGAGACGGGCGGGGTTTATGATTATAATAATCAAGGGGGCAGAGCTGGTTCTAGATAAGTTCCGAAAAAATTATACTAACGGTATTACTAACAGGGCGCCAGTTAGTCAAACAATTTAAGTAATCAGCGTAGACTAACATACGTTGAACTGACCTACCTTAGATTTTCGTCACTCCTACCCTGTAAAATAAAACTAGGAGAAATAGGGGCTACCCAAAGTATCCAAAAAGATATAATAAAAACAGGCCAAGTGTTCTTTTACTTCCCGACGACGAATACAGTTGTCGGGTTATATCAACGTACAAACTATTTGTAGTATATACAAATTAATGGTATAAATACCTCATACTATTGATATCATACAATATAATACTATCGTAAAAATAATAGTGGGACGTTGATCGATCACCGTGCACACTACTTTACAACAAATCCAGTAAAACTAGAATTTACTCCGTACCCTGGTCATAAGAACGAAGACCATTTATAAATTACTATTATACATCTTAGAAATTAGACAAAATATATTAACTTTACATTTGTATTAATTTAACACTTATCTGACTACTCAAAGAAAAGGGTGTGAGCGGTATATGCTCACTCCTACGTGACTGTCTGGGCGGCACGTCTTCTCCCGCCAAGTGTGATGCGTCTCTTCCTTTTTTACTTGGACTGGACCGAGAAAACGGACTGTCGTCAGAAATATTCCACGACGCCAGACTCCCATCAAAATGGTCCCTCCAAAACGTTGAATACAGCGGGAGCAAAAATGAAAACATTAATTAAATTGAGTACCAAAACGAAAACGAAAACGATATTCAGAACGAAAATAGAGTCGATACAGAAAAATTAAATTAAAAAATCCACCTAAACACAACTAGAATTTTTGTGTCCGTAACACTGTTTCTAAATCTAACATCAAATTTTTATATAATTTTTATTTTTTTAAATTTTTTTTTTTTTTTTATGTTAGATTTAGAAACAGTGTTACGGACACAGAAATTCTAGTTGTGTTTAGGTGGATTGTTTAGTTTAATTTTTCTGTATTGACTCTATTTAACTTAATAAGGGAAGATTTCTGAAAAAACTTTGAGAAAATACAGGGTCGATCCTAGACTTATCATGAACGATCTCATAAACCCTTAGGTACCAAATTAGTTTGAAGTCAAGTGAATCTTCGATTGTCAAGTGATTTTGGTCGCCATATTGAATTTTCTCACATGAACCCTGGATTTATCATCAGAAACCCCATAAACCTCCAGGTATTAAATAAGGACAAAATCAAGTGATTTTTTGAAAATCTCTTTTCATCAAGTGGTTTTGGCCGCCATATTGAATCCGCTTTATTGGATCCGCCATATTTAATTTTCTGAATTGCACCCTGAATTCATCATCAGTGACCCCATAAACCCCCAGGCATTATATTATATTGAAATCAAATCATTTTTTAAAAAATCTTCACTTGGCACGTGGTTTCGGCCGCCATATTGCATCCGCCATATTGAATTTTCTAAATTTGACCCTGGATTCATTAACAGCCGCCTCAACTACCTTTAGGTAACATTTTCAGGGGTTTGACACCCAAATTGACTCGATTGTGTTGACTTTATAATCGATTTATCGAAGAAAAGGTAGAGGTCACGTGGGATTGGTGGTCATATTTGATAAGTTACGATGTTTCCGTAAAAGAGCCACTCGGATTTCGAAACTAGACTACAATAAGCATCGAATGAACCCTGGTAGACCTTTCATAGACTAATATATTTTTGGACAGCATGGGGTCTCTCGATGAAAAAGAATGACTCATATATATATATATATATATATAATTTTATAGACGTCTTGCACAACAGTGTTAACATATATATATATATATATATATATATATATATATATATATATTGTTACACTCAAAAAAATGGGTCCCTGCTTTGAATAGAGTAGACCACCCAGATCACGTAGGTGTGTTGCCGGGCGTACGTATCAAGTTTCCCTTAGCCTTGTGTTACACAGCGAACCTAGAAAAACACGTTAAGGAAGGTTCAGACAGTCAAAAACCTAGACTAACTGGCGCCCTGTTAGTAGACCGTTAGTATAATTTTTTCGGAACTTATCTAGAACCAGCTCTACCCCCTTGATTATTATAATCATAAACCCCGCCCGTCTCCACTGACGCTAGCCCGGCCAACTTTAAGTTGTATTTGTTTCCCCCCTTTTTTCTTAGGAATTTAATATCCTGGCCTCCCATCTGGCCATCCTAATTTTGGATGAAAGGGAGGTATAGCAATATATATAAATAAATTTATCGTACTAACAAATGTAAATTTTTGATTAACGAAGAAATTTTATTTTACGCAATTTTTAACATGTGTTATTCCTGCAATAAAACTCATGCGGAGAATGCGGAAAATGTTTTGCTACCCCCCTAAAACATAGTTTAAAATTCAATACATAAAATTTATTTCAATGCCAACATAAAACAATACATTCGTATATGCATACATACATATGTCAGAAATAAAGTACGTAAGTAAATTTTTTTATATTACATACAAATATATAGAATGTTTCCTAATCAAAAGTATCTTTACTGGTCGATCGTCGGTGCAATGTTTGTGTCAGATGTTTTCGTGCTCCTATTGAAAAAAATATCTAACTTTGACTGAATTGTCGATTGACTGAATTTGAAAGAATTAAATTTTTTTTAAAATGTTTCTGTTTGTTAACGTAAGCTCTGAGCCACTACGAATAATATTGGGTGCTTTCGGGCCTAAGTCCAGGCGTTTTGATTATATCAGTTCCCGCTATTAGAAAATAATATAAGATTATTAATTATTTTTTTGTTTATTAAAGTTTTATAGAGATTAATAAAATTTTGAAATTTTTAAATTTTTGGTCGTAAGTAGGAATGTTCGTAAGTCGGGGACCACCTGTACTAACGTCTTTGATCACGTTAATTATTGTTATAAACTGTGGGCAGCTCCAAAATGATGATGAAAGTTCATGGAATATTTTTTAAAATACCATCTCTTACCACGATTTTTCTTGAAAACGCTACGTGTAAGCAAGTTGGGAAAAAAATTGATAGTTGGAAGTAGTATTTTTGTCCCGGGTTTCCCCGAACCCGAATGCCTGGGTTTTTCAAAGATTTTACGAACCCGAAACCTGGGGAATTTTTAATGTAAATCCGGGGAATTAGTTCTTTATCTAATACAATAGAATACCAATTATATTCCTTAATTTGGAACCAAGACCGAATTTACCTAGTCGGACTCGGTACGGCTCTCAAACAAATGAATAAAAAATTGTTTATGTTTGAAAAAAAAAAAATTATTCATTTATAATCTAATCTAGAACTTTGAAATAAAGCATACAGGTACTACTAAAATCGTATTATAATATACTAAAATATTTATAAAATCAAAATTCAAAAATACCAGGTTTATTCAATTTTAAAATTTATCAAATTAAAAATTTGTACAAGTCGTACGCCATAGCTCTGTTTCACTCAAGTTTATGAGTTGGGGATTCCCAGCCCGAAATTCGCACCTTAGCCTTTTTGGGGATAATTTAGTACGCAAAAAACAAATTTTTAAAATTCTGTGTAGGGGAAAGTGTTATATATATTGTTATAAAACAAGCTCAATAAAACGATTATTCAACATAAATGATAATGGCTCAGAGTCTGAACCAGAAGTAGCAGTTGAGGTGGGAGTTAAAGATGGAATTGAAGATGATGCTACGAGTATTGGTGCTTGTACTAAACAAATGTCCCTATCTGATGAGTTTAGTATGTTTCTGCAGGAGAATGATAATAAGAAAAATCTTAAAATATCAAAATCTGGTTCAAATATCACAAGAAAAGAAGCTAAGTTGTTTCGAGCAACAAAAAGCCGACCTGAAATGCTAGATTCAGGTCTTTAACAACAATTCGACCAACTTCGGTGGAAGCAGAACGAGCATTTTCTGTATGGGGTCTCTTTGCTTATAAACTCAGGAGCCGACTCAATGATGATACGTTGAGTGCATTGATGGTTGTAAGGCACTTTTATAAAAAATGAGATATTTATACCACTTTTATTTATGTTATACATATATGTATATGTTTATTAACATTAAATCTATTTACTGTTATTTTTTATATTTGAAATTCTGAAATAAATTAAATACTTCTAATAAACTATTTATTATTTTAGTTCTTTGCTATTCACCCCCTGGAAACAACCAAGTAAACCCGGGAAAATCTGGGTTTTAAATCAAAAAACTCGTCAAACCCGTAAAAAAAATGCTCTAAATCGAAAACACTAGTTGGAAGTTGAACCAAAGACCAGAATGGTAGTATTGGAATTTACTGGGACCCTCCCAGGACTAGCATATTACTCGGCGCTGCTCGGAGAGTTGAAGATAAAATATTTTAACCACAACAGTAGTTAATTTTTCAATTCCATTGCAAACAATATTGGCATTTTTTTTTTTCGTGTAAATAAACATTTTTTTAAGATTGCCTTCTCTTGATAAAGAGACATAATTATTGTTCAAGTGAAAATACATCACTTTCCAAATATGCCCCAATGAATTATATGAAGGGGAGCGTTGATCCATTTTACCCCCTGACACATCGTCTAAAACATTCGCCCAGTCAAATGATAAAACTGTTTTGAACAATTAATTACTCGATTCAGATAAGATAAAGTGGAAATCTGAATTCGGTATAACCTTCAGAATGTAATTTTAAAATGACACCTCAAACGTGAAATAGAGTAGAAATAGTAGAAATATAATAAAGAGAGTAGTTTTGGAGACAATCGCGCTCTTAAAATCGGTATTTGGTTTTATTTTATAGATAAATGTGAATATCAATATCTTCTTAGGTATTTTTGAAATTATTATGTTTTACACAAAAAAGGACTGATATTAGTTGTACTGAACAACAGTGGCGTATTCAGAGGGGGGGGCACAACCCCCCTCTGAAGATCCAATTAAATGAAAATTTAACAAATTTATCATAATCGTACAGCAAAATAACTTATGTATTTTACAATAATAATAAGCTATATTTTATTATGATTAGTGTTGAAAGTATCAGAAAATGCATATTTACATGTTATTTTTAGGTTTTCGTAGGTATAATCAAGAAATCCTTATTCCGTCACATGAGTCTGTTCGTTCGGTACAAATTGTGGCCAAGCGGCTGATTTAGAGAACTGAACATAAGTAAGAGAAATATTGGGACTTCAAAAATATATCCCGCGAAAAATATAAATAAATATGTATTTATCGAAGAAAAAATCAAGTGAAAGTTTTTGATACATGGATTAACAATTAAATTTCTTTATCAACAAATAATGGAATTATTATTTGATAATAAACATCAATATCCAACAGTAGGGGTGTCGAACTGATTTGGGTCGCAGGCTATTTTACATACAAAATGATAAGCAGTGACAGAACTTTAAATATCCCGAAGGGTTTCTTGACATTTTTTTATAAACAGAAAAGGAGAAGAGAGTATATTTTACATTTTTAAATATATTTTTCTCCTAAATAAGCTCAAGTGATTTTGATTACCGCTTCAGGGGCCACAAAAAATGAGGTTGAGGGCCGGATGCGGCCCGCGTGCTATCTAAATTTCATTCGGCCTTCCCCAAGCAAACTGAAAATACAAGATACCAAGAGCAACGTTGCTTTTTTAAATAGGAAGATTTGAAAAGATACAATTTCACCCAACATTTTTTAAATATCTCTTATTGTTTACGAAAAATTGTATTCTCTATAACGACTTGAAAGTAAAAAAATGTTTATTTACAAGTGTTCATTGTGCCTTTCATTTTGATTAAAATTTTTCGTATCCTTACTCTTAAACTATCTGTAGCTCAGAGCACAATTAAAATAAAAATAATTAAAAATATAACACTTTCAAGTCGCACTTTGAAGTGAAATATTTTTAAATATTTTTATTTTTATTTTGCTCCGAGCTACAGATATCTAATGAGTATGCGAATGTGTTAAAATAAAAAGGAGGGCACTTTGCCTTACTTTTAAGTTGCTGTAGAGCAGTGATTCCCAAACTTTTTCGGTTCCCAGTGCCCTTAATTTTTACGCGGCGCCCCATGTCAAAATATTGGTCTAACTAACGCAGTTGGAGGAATATTGGAATGTTTTTTGAATAAAAAAAAAAAAATGTTTAAGTAAAGGTTACTTCTTTTTAAAAGCTGTATCCAAAAATATCAAACACGATATACGCTCCTATTTAAAAAATTAAAGTTGACGTTGATATCTTGTATTTCCGTTTTGCTTCGGAAAATTTGGTTCTCAATTTTTTTCCCAATTTGCTCAAACACAGGACCGTGCGGTGAAATTTTGGCGCCTGGAGCAGACATTTTTACAAGGCGCTTTTATACTGTGGTAACAAACTATTAAGGCTGCCAACTTATTATAAATTCAACCCCCGCCCCCTCCAAATAAAAGTATCTACTCATCATTTGTTATATACATATGTCTATATTCTAAGATATTATGCAAAGTTTCACTGAAACACTTGTTAGTATAAAAGAATATTCTTTCTGCAAATTCTCATTAAATTTGCAAAAATGTTTTTTCGACATTAAAGATAACAAATTTATAATAAAATATTAGTGCAAGTCAAAGTCACAGTTTTGCTTACCAATAATAGTTTTGAACACCAATATTTAAATACTAACAATAGTAAACAGATATTAGTACTCTAATAATATTATTATTGAAGTCACATACTAACACTAACTGCAAAAGACATCTTACAACTGACTAAACTCAGAACACTGAAAAATAATGCACTCGCTAAACGTGATTGTCTATTGTCTATGGCTAGAGGGGCACATATTGTTAGATGCAATAAAAACTTTTTATTAGATGCCACAAACCTTTAATAATAATTTGCCAGTTTTATTGCAAATATACCGCATCGCCTAACAGTCTTGTCCTTATCTATCGAAGTGCATTGTTACTTATGTCAGAGTGGGGAGCGGAGATCTCGCCAAAGGTCGGCTCACGCAGGAAATAAAATTGCTCTGGAACAGGTGCTTATATTCATTTAAAGTTAAATCCTAATTTCGAAAGATGCAACAAGCAAATAATTAAATTTTTATTATGATTTTTTTTTATAAAATTAAACAAATGTGATATATCTGAGAGGCGCCCTCGTGGCTCAGGCGCCTGGAGTGGTCGCTCCATTGATCCACTCACTGCAAGGCCCTACTCACACATCACGTTTTCAAGAAAAATCGTGTTTCGTCTACTTTTATACATCCTGTATATTCAACAGAGGTATAAGAAAAATAGTGAAAAATGATACACATAGGTACATAAAAGTAATAACTCCATGGCCTTCAAACGCCCCCATCCCGCGGCACCCCTGGTTGGTTACCTAGAGCCTTAAATATGAAATATGAGTCACCTAACGGTCAAACCGTCCTGGCCTTGATCAATGCAATTCACTGTTCAACTATTAGTTAGAGTGTTGTACAGATCAGCGGTTTGCGGGGGATGTGCGTTGTATATTTGTAAATACACGTAATACTTACAATTAATTACATGGAATTGTCCAGTCTGTATTACACACGTTAATTAATTTTGCTAATGCGCTGCAGGCCGTTAAATATGAATTATATAGGTAATAGCATCAATATAGAACGTAGCCATTAGAAAATTGAATATTGTCCATATTTTTCAGATAACCTAATGAATCTCTTTGTTTAGCTATACACCAGACAATTAAACCATTGTTTCAGTTAAATAGCTGCAAGTCAATTTTACACTGTTAAATATATTGTTACGGGCATATTTAGGGCTTCGTAGGTAAAACCAGGAAACTCTTATACGAGGGCTACCTTTTAAGTTTTTACAAAAACTAATAAAGAAAAATTTTTTTTGGAATAAACTGTTTAATTGCTTTTCAATATATTCGCCTTTATAATTTATACACTTTTGCATGCGTTCAAACCAATTTTCGAAATATTTCTTACACACTGAAGTTGGAATCTCAAAAACATGGTTTTCGTATGCTTCAACAGCTCCTTGAGGTGATGAAAATCGCTGTCCACGCATTTTTTGTTTGACATTGGGGAACAAAAAAAGTCTTTAGGAGATAAATTAGGTGAATACGGGCAGTGAGACATTAATTAGATGCTTTTTCTTAAAGTAATCAATTGTTTGACGTGCTGTGTGGGAGCTTGCATTGCCATGATTAAGAATGATGCGAAGTTTTTGGTTGTTTTTCCTGATTTTGTCGATGACTTCTGGCAAACAAATTGTTGTATACCATTCGGCATTAACTGTTCTCCGATCCTTTAAAGGAATGGTTGCGACATGTCCAGTACAACCGAAGAAACAAACAATCATTTTCTGGGAAGTGCTTCGTGAACAAACAACTTTTGTGGGTTTCTGTTCATCTTGGAAGAGCCAAACTGTGGATTGTTGCTTAGTTTCCGGTTCATATGAATAAATCCAAGTTTCGTCACTTGTAATGTTGCATACGGATTTTGCAGTGTCTAGGTTGATTTTTTTAGCATTCCCTTACACCAATCAACACGAGCCTTTTTTTGAGCTTCGGTCAAATTATGCAGAATCCATCGGGAACAGATCTTTTTCACAGTTAAATGTTCATGCAAAATCGAATGTATTGCAGTCTGCGATATGCCGAAGGATGCCTCTATCTCACGGTAAGTCACATGCCGATCTTCTTCAATCATTTTTCGCACAGCATCGAAGTTTTTTCGAATCACAGCCGATTTTGGTCAACCTTTACGAGATTCATCACTAACGGACGCACGACCACGACGAAAATCTGCAAACCAATTGTAAACAGTCTTTTCTGATGGTGCTTCATTACCAAAAGTTGAACAAAGCAAATCTATGCATTGTTGTTGAGTTAGGCCTTTACTGAAAATCATCCAACGAAAATCTTCACCAGTAATATTAATTTTTTCACAAACTTGATTTTTTAAAACGCTGACTGTCAACAAACTACTCGGTCAATTTATAAGCTGCCACTGATTTCACAATAACAAATGTCAAATTTTACGAATATAGTAATGACACATTTCAATATTGCCATCTAGTGGTCATTTGTAAAAACATTAAAGGGAACCCTCGTACGAGATACAATAACGTACATGGATGGAAATCGGAATAGTTCAACAATTTTTGATAATATTAGTTTTTCGAAGAATATCGAATACTTTGTGCCGAATAAAATAATTATTACAAAAAAAAATGTATTGTGTGGTATCAAAAAAAGCACTTAAGAAAAAAGAGGTAGGTTTAGGAACGACAAGTAGATTTATTTTATTTATTTTTTATTTTAAATTAGAAATAAGTATTGAGATTAAGATATACCTCAACCAGCGATCCGTGGCGAATCGGAGAAGCTCTGCGCAGAGACACAACGCGAAATAAAAGACGCGAAATGCGAAAGACGAAAAATGAAGTATTGTTGTGTGACAAAATATGGAATTTACCCGAAAGCATTTTCGAATAATGATTTATTACGATTTAAAAAAAGGTTTATACGCTTATGAGTGCAAACAAAGTTTAAATTCAGTTTTTAGTGAACAAACATCTTTTTTTGCTACAATTTCTCGCTGGTATAAAGAATTTGAAGTAGGCAGGAATTCTGTTCAACGCCAAAAAGAAGCAGGGTATACTTCTAAACATGTTACTGAAATAAAATATTGCTGCTCTAAAGACGATAATTGAAGAAGATAAAAGCCGCTTGTGCGGTAATAGAGCATCAACTTAAGATTAGATCCTCAGTTATTAACAGAATAATACGCAATCACTTGTATTTTAAAAAGTTGTCCGTAGCTTTGTGCCACATCAGCTTTCTAATTTGTAGAAAGCGGATTGCTGTGAAACTTTTGATAGGTGACGAAACCTGTTTATTCTTTATTTTAGTTAATTTTGTATTCATTTCTCATATTATCCATTATTACACGTGTAACAATGGTAATAACATGTGTATGTACTGTGTATTTCTGCGTATTTACTATATCTTGTCGGGCAAGTGTTGTGTTGGGTAATTGTTGTACCAAGCCTTATGTTGTGAACCCGATATTTGATATGCATATACAATTCTTTGGAATAACAGAAAAAATACTGAGCCAGAAAAATTGATGTGAAATATGAACCCTCACACATTCCAGAATATCTTAGGTAATTAGATAATAATATTGTACTGTATTTTCTACCGGCAGAGGCAACTGGTGCAAATACATATTTCTATTCGATACCTGCGTCTGCGCGAACTGTGCAGGCATACCGGACGGTATATAGTGGACAAACTGACACTTGATTAGTTCGTTTCCCACATTACTGTATTTGATGTAAATAAAAACACTCGGATTTACATCATTTAATTCAGTGGACGTTATCTTCTCTACAATACAGCATTTTACTTCTTAATTAAAGAAAACCCTAACGACAGAAGCCTTATAGACGTCTTTATTGATCCGTAAATAATTATGCTGCAGTGACTGTGATTTCGACCACTGAAGGACAACAAAAACAAAAGGAAGAAATTAACACTCGGAAAATTAAACATCATGACTACAATTATGATAATTATTCTTTTTAAGAAATATGTTTAAAACACTCATAGCTAGCGGCATATATATATATATATATTCCCATGTGTTTAATTTAATATTATGTGTATATTCGGGTCAGTAAATATTATATGTGCTTCCGGGTCATTCCATGTCAAGTGGTCTGATTTTAGATATTGCCCTCGCTCGACCGCTTTGGCTGAAAATTTAAATTGGTTACAGATCAAAGGTAGAAATGAAGTTGTGCAAATTTTTAAGCTGATATATTGTGCAATAGGGACGGTCACACATTGCAGAGATCGTAGGTCTTTAGATGATAATATTGAACAGCTTTATATATAGTATTATATTAAGTCCACATCCATGAAGATATGGACTTCTGTTTGAAAGTCTGTCTCGCAACGCATTTTTACTGTTTGTAACTCGTTAACCAACGCAACTGTTGATCTGAAAATAGAAATTCAAGTATATCTTTTTGCTGTTGATTACAAAAAACATGCTGAACATCCAAAATATATTGCCCTTGGCTGGATAAGGGATGAAAGTGACCATATAAGCCCAAGTTTGGGGCAAATTATTTTCAGAACGGACGAATAGGAGAGCTTGCTAGCTGGTGTACTTACTGAAGATATATATGTTGGTATACCTATATTGCTAAATTATCAACCTGATTACTTAACCTGATGTGGAGATATTGCACTATAAAAATGCTGTAAAACCCAAAATCATCAAAACTGACCTAGGTTCAGTCGCAAATATCAGGAGATCACCATCTCAGATTTAGTACCAATAGTTAAAGTAGGTTTGAAATTATTAGAATCAGGCCTTTTCTTTTTACAGTCTTTTCTGCTAAGACATAAAAAACAGGGTTAAAAATCCTGATAAAAATACGCGATCTGAGTTCATTAGAATACTAGTGCCGGTTCCTATATCAACACCTTTAAGACAAATTACATTACGAACAATTGTTTACACTACCTTACACATTAAAAATTGGGTTTGCCCATTATTTTGTCTGGTTTAAGTCCAACTACAACTTCAATTTGGCTAATAATCACGCTTTGGACTTCTGTTATTTTACACACCACAACTGCGTGTATTTCTTAGACTTTAGGATATCTGAGAATTGTACGTCATGCCAAGTACCACATAAGAACTGTTAAGTGGACGATTACAGTGGATAGGACACGTGATGAAGATGAAAATGGATATAGGGAGTGAAACTGGACATCCGTAGAGGAGTGGGAAAACTTTGCAAGAGATAAACATATCAACTAACCGTATATCTAATGATTGTTGGTGTATGGGATACATGGAAAGACCTGGTAATTAACATATCAACATGGAGAACTTATGTGAGCGAGGTCAAAAATCAACCCGAGTCACAGTACCCAAAGAAATAGAAGAAGAAAATTTCCTAATATGACTAATGGACCAATATCTGGCAATTTCAATAGGGAGACGCATAAAGCTTTCAAGGTTGTATAAAATTTTCAGTTACGAGGATTCACAAGTTCATTTTTTAACATTGGTCTACAACCAGTTAAAATTTCAGCCAAATCAAAGATAATCGAGCGTGGACCCCCAGACCGTTTAATAGAATTTTTTCCTTAAAATTATGAGACAAACTTAAAGACATGCGAGGACTTTTGTTTTGGCCGATGTCCGTTAGAAAAAGGGTATGATTCAATTTAGTAGATCATCAAAATTAAGCGAAGCCAGTTGTTCAGATGTTGAGAGAGAACTATGGTTTTCTTTCACTCGGTCTTCTACCAGCTACAATAGAAACGCTCCATTAACAAAAATACACGAATCAATTTCGTTTCATTATTTAATGCATTATCGTTGGCAATTGAATGCCATTTAAATTATTTCTCTGTGGAATCAATGGAATAAATCAGTGGTATTCTACTTTTTCCCACAGTGGGGTTGTATTTAATTCTAGATATGCTTCACCGACTGAACTGAGTTGGGCCGGGGGCCAACTAACTTGAGGGCGGAAGGTAGAAATTCCGAAAACCACATCAGAACAGGAGGAAAGAGCCTGAAAATCAGTTGAGGACGGGGGAACGGAGAAATTCCGAAAATCACTTGAGGTCGTCGGGCAGTAATTCAAAAAAATCACTTAAGGGCGACAGACAGAAGTTCTGGAAACCAATTGAGAACGGGGGGAAGATCCTGAAAATCGAGAATAAGGGAAGAAAAATTGAGGACAGGGGACGGGAGATATTCCGAAAATCACTTGAGGTCGTTGGGTAGTAATTTCATCATTTGAGGGCGGGAGGTAGATATTCTGAAAACCATCTGAAAACCATCTGAAAACAGGGAGAAAATCCTGAAAATCAATTGAAGACGGGGAGAACCAAAAATTCCGATAATACTGGAGGAAGTTAGGTAGTAATTCTAAAAATCACGTGAGGGTGGGAGGTAGAAATTCAGAAGACCACTTGAGAACAGAAGGAAAGATCCTGAAATTCAATTGAGGACGGAAGAAGGGAGAAATTCCAAAAATCACTTACGGACATTGGGTTGTAATTCCCATAATCACTTGAGGATAGGAGACAGAAATATCGAAAACCACTTGAGAACATCGGGTAGTAAATCCAAAAATGACTTGAGGATGAAAAGGCAGAAATGTCATGTAGGCCGAATGCAACCCGTGGTCTAATTTTTTCATTTAAAAACTACGCATATGCAGACATGTTAAATCTATATAACGGCTACTTCTGATCGCCGGCAGCACTTCGCTACTAAAAGACAAATATTTCGACGACAGCAGTGAGCTTATTCATGACTGAAGAAACTAATACGTTTATCCAGAATTGGCACAAACATTGCCAACTTTTGCCACAAATAGTGCAGATATAATTATAAGCCGAATCAGGCAACAGCGTCTAGAGTCTGGAATTGCGTTTATTGCGTACTAGTGTGGCACATTCTAGACGTGTTCGTTCCTGCTGTATTCCGTTGGTCACTAGATTACGCCATGTACTTCGACAGAAGGTTTTTCTTCCCAGTCCGGGCTGAGCAGCTGACATAACTTGAGGTTATGTTTTAGCTTTTTTAGCGTTTAGCGTTGCTTAGGAGCTCCTACATCTATGTAACTTCTTTCCAACTCTGAGTACAAAAATCTTTTGGGTAACCTAGTATATAGCATTTTTACGATGTGTCCAACTCCTCGCAACTGAATTTGGTGCAGCATGGTCTCAATACTGACGATATTAGCTTTAAGCAAAACTTCTGTGTTTGGCACATAATCTTGCCATTTGATTCGAAATAGCGTCCTAAGGTATCTTTAGTGAAATATTTAATATAGTAAAGTTTTAATATGGCGCCTATAGAGATACCATGATTCACTGCTGTAGAGAACAACGGGGTGTACAGCTGTCTTGTACATCATTATCTTTGTTTTAAGCTGTAAATCTCGGTAGTTCCATACAGATGTTCTTAGAGAACCGAAGGCCTAGTATGCAGCAGATATCATTTGTAACACTTCATCATTAAAGGAACTGTTGCAAGATAATATACTATCTAGGTACTTGAAAGACTTTACATTAATTATATTTTTGCCACTTATATTGAAAATGTGAGGGCTGTCATGTGAGAGAGTGACAGTTTTTTCTAAAATAATGTTAAGTTTGTAGCTGTTGCTGCACTGAATCTAGTTCAAAGCATACGTACGTCCTAACTCAAGTAAATAATACTTGATTTAATAAATAGTCTGTTATTTATATTCACAAATTGACAATTTTTAGGTTCAAATCTAAATTTTCTTCAACAAATTCTCATGTGATTAACGTTCTCTTATTTTCAACCAATCTCTGCACCATATATCACGTTTGGGACAGTTTTTTATAACTAATATCAAACCACTTATCGACAAAACATCGTTTGTTGACCTGCCCGGGTTTAACTGTACATGTGTAGTCGGTTTTAAAAATTTCTTCCCAATACAAGAATATGTATATAGAAATTTACGCAATACTAACAGGAAAACTCGTATGAATAAATCATTTTCTAGTCAAATGCATTTTTGACAACTCACAAATGTAAATTTTCGCAAAAAATGAAAGTCATGATTTACTTTATACGTGAAATACGCGAACGCCACACATATTGCAGCGTATTTTGTTGAAAAGTAAGAAAAGCTACGGCCATGTATAGGGTAGAAATTTTTTAATTAAAATGTATATCATTTTTATCACATGAAAATCAGCTTATCGCAAAAAAGCATCATGCTAGTTTGAATAAATTTTCTAGATGAATTTTTGTAGATTAAATTATAAAGCTTGTACTTCGTTCACATACTTGCTAGATTAAACCATTACTTATTAAAAACAGTTTAGTTTTTACTGCACTTTGAAAAATTACATTCTAATGGTTTTTTCCAATAGCAAGAATAATTAGTATTAACCCTTAACCACCATAGTGTGGTCACCATGGCCGATGCGATTATTGAAATTCAAGTACTCCTGACTTGACGACCAAGGACTGACTCCTGACTTAAGTCGTTAAACGAATTGGTCGATAAGCGAGGAGCTTATTGTTATTGTTTATTCTGAAGTGGGATGAATCGAATTATACAACATAAAAATACAATCAGCAATAATTATAAAAATGATGTACAAAAAAAATTAAAGTTTATTCATAAAAATGATACGTATATGTCCCGAAACTCAAACTGAGATAAGATTCTGAGGCAAAAGCATTCCCAATCATTACCGACTAGAACTAAGCTAATTACCGAATCAACCGGAATTATTATGTAAATTTGACGTTTACGATTTGTTTTATTCTTAAACGTGGTCAGTTTATGAAGAGATAGCTACAGAAATTTTGACCAGTTCAGTGCACCTCCACGGTGGAGAGCTGGTCATTAGTCCGACCAGTCGTTACACAGGCAGGTCGTTAAGTGAAGTTTACTTGTAGTTCATAACTTACATCCGCTACAACTCATGATGCAATTCTGGACAAAACTGTAAGCTACAGACCGATCATATCTAAGAAGTTGTTTTACGTGTTGTTATGGACAGTTTCTTACAGATTCTGTCTGTAACCTAGTGACGAGGCATCCATGAAAGCAAGGGATGCACCTCACCTCTTACTCAATCAGACCGAAATATTTTTTTGTGATAAATCCTTAGTTAAATAATAATTTTTATTTGTTATAGAAAAATATGGTTATAACAATTGGTTTAAATTAATCAAAGTATAAATTGGAGTATAAAATATGTCGAATATTATAATAATAGACGTTGATATAAAACTGTTGGATGCAGCTTTATTTTGTGCGTTAAGATAGGGAGAGTACCGAAGTATGTATATCGTGTATATCCGCGCTAGCACGGGTCATGGCGAGTACAAAGCAACGCCAGGGCGTGTGGTTTAATCCAGGTTGGATGCACAGTGAAAGTCTCTTATACTTTAGTTCACCGGCGGTGTTTACGACTGCCCGGGTTCGTCTCAGAGTCCTCTGCATTTTACGCAGCGCATCGGTTTACGGATGCTAAGAAGCGTTTTGTACGCACGTACGGTTTAATTTTGAGTTTATATGTTTGATAAACGCTTTCTAGCGTTTATAATAATATCAATAAGAACACAAAGATCCAAGCACAAACAAGCATTTATTACAACGTCTATTTACAATCTGTCGCATATATATCGTCATGTTATAGTTGATATCGCAACACATTACAAAAGACGTTCAAGAACCAGTCCTGATCCTAACACGGCCGTCATGATCTTGCCGCGTCCTCGCGGCATTATCTAAATTTAACTGGAAAATAAAACAACGTGCTATCCTAACACGGCCGTCCTGTTCCTGCCACGTCCTCGCGACATCTTCAGAATGTAATAACTGCAAAATAAAACAGAGGAAACTAAAACATAATGTTAGTTTTGCCCGTCTTCTTGAGGTTCCTGATCTTCCAGAGTTTCACTGAACTCCTTAAGGTCCCTGAACATTCAGCGTCAAGCAAAACAAACACAACTTCTTGAGGTTCCTGACCATCTAGAGTTCCCCTGAACTCCTCGAGGTCCCTGACCATCCAGAGTTCCTCTGAACTCTTCGAGGTCCCTGACTATCCCGAGTTCCCCTACACTCCTCGAGGTCCCTGACCATGCAGAGTCCAACAAAACAAACACAACTGCTTGAGGTCCCTGACTATTTAGAGTTCCCCTGAATTTCTTTAGATCCCGGACCATCCAGAGTCAAACAAAACAAACACAACTCCTTGAGGTTCCTGACCATCCAGAGTTCCCCTGAACTCTGACCATCCCTGACCATCCAGGGTCAACAAAACCAAAAACGACCAGTATGTCTTGCGGTGCTAAACAAGCAATCAATTCTCAACTCAACTATTTATCAGTTTATTTCATTACAGGTTGTCTACAGTACCGAACAAGCTCAGTGACTGTCGTTGCTTCATACTCAGTGCTATATAATTTTGTCAAAGCAATAAAATGTCGGTTACCATTTTAGTCTTTTTCAACCTAATCAGTTACTTTCGTGCTATTTATCTGTCAATAGACAAATGCTCGTCCATTCTGACTTTTTTTTCTCTCTCTCTTCAGATCATTACATTTTCCATTTCAGGTAAACTGGGCCTTGGTCTGTTATCAATCGCATTGGCAAAACAAGTAAAATTAAGTAGAACATTACGGTTCCCACTATTTTAGGCCTTGTTGTAATTCTCCAAGAAACAAATAACAAATTTAATGAATTTATCTCCTGGCACTAAAATATGTTCTAAACTTGTAATAGCTGTAACAAAGGATCTATGCAAGCAATACGCACAGTATTACACAGCATGTGCATCAATCTTAAAATTTTTTATTTATATTAGTATTCTTGTCAAATATGGACCTAACGGCAAGACATCTTTGACATCTTTCGTCCACCTGATATGGGCAAGGTAGTTGGAAGGAATTATAGAAACAATCTGTAAAGTAGTCAAACAGATGTGAAATGTGAAATTTCACACATTCCAGAGCGTTAGAAGGGTTAACTCTCTGGGTTACAGGGTGTGGAACAAGAGATTTTTTAGTATATTTTTGGCAAAAATCGATAGATAATTTTATTTTAGATTTGGCATTCGTCCTATTGATACCTCCATACGTTACACAAGACGACATGCTTTGTGTCTATTGTGTCTGTTTTATGCCACTAAGAATGTATTGAGCCCTTGTTCTTTGCTTTATAAACACTTATTTGTAAACATTGGAGTCCTAGCTCTTATTACTAACATTTATTAATAAATAAAACTAAATATTAAGAATCCTATCTGAAAACACAAGTGTCATTTGCCCCTTTCTATTTCTATTATTCTTGTAAAATTACGAGTTCTTCTCCCTTATTTCATAACAATACATTGAACTGATATTGTATGCAACTGTTTATATGCACAATTTGTAAAAAAGCACTTGAAAATACGAAAAAATACTAAAATTGAGTTTTTATTTAAAATTGCGTTTGATGTTCTACGCTGACGTTACGTAGCGACAAGAGTAACACTAGAAAATATTTTAAAGCTTCACTGGTTTGTTTCACCTCACTCACCGTACAACAAGACCGTACAATACTGACCTGACGTCTTTCGATTATCAGTTTTTTAGTTCACTGCAAACTCTTTAATAAGGATAAATTTCTCTAATGACCAGTTTCAAGAGTTAGTCGAGAACTTTTTTACGTCAAAATTAGTGGAGTTCTACGAAAAATGAATCGAAGAGTTGAAAGCTCCTTAATAAATGGCAATATATTATTGCAAACGATGGTGAATATCAGTGGCGTAGCTTTAAATTTCGGGCTCCTCGCAAACTGATACTCTGCAACCAGCGACGTACTGGGAGGACCTACATTTTAGCTGGGACATTAAAAATGATTGAACAAACCAGGCCAGTTATTAAATTAAAGTTAGAAGAGGGGCCAAGCGAGTCACCCTTTGGGGCCCGATTCCATCTTTCAAAAACCGTATGGAGATCAGGGAAGCAATGTAACATAAATAAATTCCATGGGCCCCTCTAACTTCTCATTCCCACATCCCGCGTCGCTTGTTCTACGGGGACTTAACTACGGCGCGGGTGACTATACAGAGTGTTTGTTTGAAACGCCGCACCTCGAATAACTCCTTTATTTTAAGAGATACCAAAAATTCTTCAAAAGAAAAGTTAAACTAAACAAAAAGGCCCACTTTAGGACTATAATAAGAATTCTGCATTACTTCCGTTTTCAGCGAAAATTGTTACAACTTTTTATCTAGCATAGGGAATCGGTACTTTAATTTTTTTTTTCTTGAAAGTACATTGAATTAGCTTATTTAAGCTGATCTAAGTGGGCCTTTTTGTTTAGTTTAACCTTTCTTCTGAAGAAATTTTGGTATCTCTTAAAATAAAGGAGTTATTCGAGGTGCGGCGTTTCAAACAAACACCCTGTATAATACATACATAGAACGGCCACGTCGAATCGACAACAGCACTTTGGTACTAAAAGACGAATATTTTATAAATTTTGTCGAGAGTGAGTTCGTTCATGATAGAGGCCAATTCTGGATATGAACATTTTGCCACAAATGGCGCAGAGAGAATATATAATATATAATTGTCATTTATTTGTTGAAAACTGAAAAGAAAGAGAATTCGGGTAAGGCCGTAATAAATAGACAGCGCAATAAAGAATACCTGTAAAAAGCGAGTTTTTTAATTTACTTCCTCCACTTATTTTACATCTTCGTAAGAAAACAAAAATTATGAAACTGTCTCATTGTCAACAGTCGCATTGAAATGAATAAAAATTATTTTTGTTTTGATGAATGCCAGTTCGTAAAACGTTTAATACAACGAATCAGGTTTCAGTATATATATTGTATCCCTATATTAAATATATGAAAAAAGTGGTATGCTTACAGTATTCAATCCTCTGGATAAAATTCCTATCTCCCATTTTTATTATTTCCATGAATACAAAACGATAAAAAAACAGCAGGTATTTTCATTAATAAAGGAAAATAACCGGTATTTATGAAATTTAAAATTGTACCAAGTCTGAATACGATTAAAAAAAAAAAAACTTAAAAAGAGAAATAAAAAAAAACCTACTTATTCAAACTCTTTGGCGACCATAAGTCGCGACATTCGTTATCCAAGGCATATCTTTTTGACTATGACTTCTTTGTCGTGTTTAAACTACCACCTAGTTTGTAATTTTACAAAAATCACTTAAGGTATTATCTTTAGTTACGCAACTCTATTTCAGGTCAGTGCATTTTATGTAGGCCCTTATAAAAAACGTTAGTTATAATATTAAGCCAGAAAATGCAAAATGTTACATAAGCGTTTGCTAACAAATACTTGCAGTTTAATCTTAATGTCAATGATAGATTTTCACGTTTCGCACCCATACAACAATTTTTGGGTTGCAGCATACTGATGATATGTCTTTAGATTTATTAGTTCTGATAATTATTAAGAAGTGAAATTATTCATAATTTTTTAATACCAACATGACATACTGTTTCAAAGGTACAAACTATTGAAAACAAAATTTCCTCTTAGTTTGTTCTTACAAAAGTGAACAGTTTATATGAATTTTAGGCAAAAACTTTATTTATAAAAATTGTTCAGTATTTTAGTCCCAACACATTGTGCCTAATTTTGAATAAAAAAATCTCAATTTGTTTGAAAAAATGCACACAATATTTTTGGATTTATATAAAAAAAATAACAGTTGCAATGCACAAATGAAAATCAAATGTCAAACAAAGTTAATTTTCAGGTTAAACATAAATTTACAGAATAAAATAGCCGACTGGCGTAGCGTATTGGTAACACACGTGCCCTGCGTTGCTAAGGTTTCGGGTTCGAATCCTGTTCAGGCATGGAATTTTCATTACGAAAAATTAGAATCGTCCTGGTTAATTACTTTAGTAGCAAAGGCCATAAAAGTGAAATTAAAAAATTATAATAAAATTTTCATTTTTTTTTTTCTTTATTAGCTAAACTAAAACTTAATCTATTGTAGAAATTTTTGTTTCCGCGGATGAATATTATTACGAATATTAATTATTTTTTGAAATTACACATTTTATTTTTTATGAAGGCTCACAAGAAAAAATCACAAGGATATAAATCTGGTGACTAAAATACTGAATAATTTTTATGATTAAAGTTTTTGTCTAAAACTAGTAGTAGAGATAGAATATGCCATGGAAAATGTAACATGGGAAAGTTCTATGTTGCAAGTCGAAACAGGACATACGGTAAATGAAACGTCTTAAAGATGCACAGATATGAAAATAGGGCCAGGTATTTAGATTTCTAAATGTTACCAAAGGTTTCAAAAGCATGATTGGATTTTTGAATGCATATTAGCAAGCACCACCATCTTTGGTGATTATGCAAGTAGCAAAACTGATCCACGTTTTTAACATTTCCTTCCTGTGTATGGGATTTTCTACATGTTTATTTATACGCAAGCATTTATATGACAAAAAATTTATGCGTGGAAATTTATATGTCAAGTATTTGTACATTTTTATATTTTATAACAGCGTTTCTCAACCGGGGGGCCGTGAAAGCTTCGTTGGGGGGCCGCGAAGTCATACAAGATCGAAACATGAAAATATAATAAAAATGTAGTCAATCTTGCAATTTTGTTCATATTTGTAAATACGAGTATCTTATATTTAAATTCATAAAAACGTACTTTTCATAACATAAATAAAATAAATATTCTATTTATTTTTATACATAATATACTTATCTTGACAACTAATCTAAAGTACAGACTATTTCAAACGTTTAAGTTGTCACTAGCAGAGCCGTAGTAACGGCCTGGCATCGGGGCAAGTGCCAGGGGCGCGAAGCCTAAAGAGGGGCACCATGGGCGTGTGTTTATATTTGTTTTGATCATCATTTGTAGTGCAAAATCGAAGACTTTTTTAGGTCAGCACTTGTATTTTAAAAGTTGAGGATTTTTCTTTTAGCTTGTATTTTCACTTGTTTATTAAAAGGGCCCTATTTTAAGTTAATTTAATTTATTTGCCAAGGGCGCTAAAACATTGCTACGGCTCTGGTCACTAACTAATTTTATAATGAGTAAATGGGATTTTACTAAACAAAATTATCTAAAGCTTCATTCAATCGATAAAAATACTAGATTTGAAAATCTAGTTCCGCTTTAACCAAAGAAACATACTATGAGTAAACTATATCAATATCAAATCAATTGTATGTGTCGGTTGATGGGTTTCTCTGACAATGGATTTCGTTGGAGGTACTTCAAGTATTTTCAAGTCGTACTTTGAAGCAGGTACGACTTGAAAGTGCAATATTTTTTATTATATATATTTTTTTAAATTGCTCTCCCAGCTACAAATAACTCAAGAGTAAGGATGCGAATTTGTTTAAATTAAAATGGAAGGCACTTTGAACACTTAAATAAAAATACTTTACTTTCAAGTCATTATAGGGAATATAATCGTCATTTAAAAATATCACAGTTTTTTGTCGACCGTAAAAGATATTAAAAAAATGTTTAAGTAAAAGTTGTTGAAAAGCTTTATCCAAAGATATCCAATATGACTTGATATCCTTGATATCCTGTACTTTCTTTTTTTTTCCGGAACATTTCAATACTACCATTCAATTTTGTGGATAAATTTTAGTTTAAAATTTTCCCCAACTTGCTCACACTTCGCCTTTACAAAAAAACTCTGATCTCAGTACCTTAATACACCATAATATAGGGGGGCCGCAGACAATATTTAAATAATTACGGGGGGCCCGGGCCATAAAAGGTTGAGAAACACTGCTTTATACGACTGCATTATAAATTTCTTATATTAATTTCCACGTCTATAAATGGTTTGTGGTGTATAAGCCGGTGTATAAATTTTCATCATACAAATGTTGGCGTAGAAAATTCCTAGAATTCTTTTTCCCCTGAATGCGGGGGATGTTAGACATTAGTACCGATTTGCATAGATTTAGTTTCTATAACTTTGATTTTTAATCTAACTAGGCCTGCCTGTTGTAATATAGTTTGTTGATACAGTTCAAATTTGTTGAGTAGTGATTTTTTTCTACTTCTTATATCACCTACCATTTTAATATGTACTTTATTCAGTATTATTGGATTTTATGTTTATAATGATTGCTAATAAATGTTTATAATAAATAAATAAGATTCAAAACAGCATAGCGCTATTTATTGCATTCAATTTTTATTTATAATTTGCATTAAAAATTATATTAAGCAGGTATTAAATTAATTGAAAAGTAAAATAATATACCTACATTTAAAAAATATAGAAATATAGTCAGCTATAAAAATTATTGTGCCTTTTTGCCTGGGGGTTTTAAAGAAACAGCATTTAAAATGAAGGAGTTCCGCAGATGTAAGAATGTTGAAGACCACTGTTTTAGACTAATGTAATTTGCATAGTCAAGATCTTCTAGTATGTACAACAAATTCCATGTTATTCAATTACTAGCACTTGTGAAGGATGTTATATTGATAATGTTTTAAAATTTCATAATTAATTTCAATATAATTCAATTAGAGTAAAATATTAAAAATGATTAAATGATAAAAAGTAATTTGTTTCCTAAAATTGGCACTTAAGATAAGTGCAGATATGTTTATTAGTATTACTTGAAATCCTACTATCATGAACCAGAAAAGAAAGTCATAAATTAATATTAGTCTACAAAAGTGTGAAATAATTATTAAACTTATTCGGTCCAATCTAATTAACTATTAATGTCTGTTGTATTAATGTATTCTATATAAATTATTACCGATAAATTGTCATATAAGTACTGATATATACCAGATGGCCAGATCACGGGGTGTAATATAACTTAGGGCAGTTTAATTTAGACAGTCATGGGTATAGTATTTCCAAAATGAAATGGCTACTCTTGTTAAGAAGCTTAACAAGGCGGGAATGGGTTAATGGAAGACTTATTGCTGTAAAAAGAATATAAGGGGTATTAAGGGAATTTAAAATTTAAATCAAATAGGTGTAACACTAGTTCAACTGAAGTTTCTTAAAAACCATTAAGGATATTTTCCAAATTACACAACAAAATGATCATTGGTATTCTACTACCAGGTTTCCTCCTTTACCTGAATTTTGGACCAGGTATTAACACTTAAATCTAGCCTACGCAGAGTGAAAATAAATCATAGACAGCGAATTCTTTCAGTAAATTACAGTTTTCAATTTGACCTAAAGATAGAAGAGTAAATGCAATTTAAATTCCATTAGAAAAGTAATTAGTTTATTTATTTGATGTGCCATTGTAAAAAAGGACAAATAGCAGCAGAATTAAAATGGCTACATTGTTTCCCATTTAAGTGTCCGTGTTTGTCGCATCAAATATCACAGAGCTATGTTCAAAAGCAATTTGCTCACGTAATCATAGGTTGAAAAGTAATAACCCGACAGAATGCAGAATACAATGTGATAATAACAGTAATAATAATAAAATAAAAGTATAAAGAAAAACATAAGCATATTTCATGGACATCTGTGTGAGTTTCCTTTTATTCCCGTAGTGGTATGTGGCGCCACTGTCTTGCACTTGCAACATGGCTAACAATGCTTGGAAGTATGTCGTTTCTAAACTAACTAAGGTGGTGCAGTATGTAGCAAGGATCAAGAATTAGAACATTCCACAATTAATTCAATGTTTCAGTACGTCGACTATTGAAAACTCAGAGTTTACGTACACGAGTTTCCAGATTAAACGGTGTACCTATGAATATTCTTAGAAGCTTCCAAGATTTAATTATGTATGTATGTATATGTAATTTTGTAGTTAAATCTCACGACACAGATTTAAAACAAGATCTAAAACAAAATTAACTTATATTAACAGACATGAATAGTGAAAAAGGTTTTACTGAATAATTCTCATATTATTATTACATTTTATTTTCATATCATTAATGTATTATGATGGCAAGTATTTAATCGTTAAATCTTTAGAGTATAGGATACGAAGTAAAGCACCCTTCTAATAATATGGGCAGTTCCTAATATCGCTGTTTTATGCAGATTACAGATCCTATGAATCTGCGAGTGGGTTGAAGATGAACTCTCATGTTCGTCTAGTTGGTTGCTTTGAATTTTAAAAAAGAGTTAAGGGGTCTTTCCATTAAAATCAACATTTTAACCTACTTTAATTAAGATACGAGTTTAATATTTACATTATGACTTACAATCGTTAATTTGACAAATTAACGATGGTAGCAAAATCCAAAAGAAACACACATTCACAACACTCAAAACACAAGAGGCCTTTTACACACTTAAACAAACACGCTCAAAAATATGTTGAATCTATGACATACCAAAACTGGTATTAACCTCATGATTGTTCTTCCGCGACCTACTAGTGTTGCTTTATATATATATATATATATATCAACATCAAGCCTTGTCCATCATCGGGTGATTTTGAACTGCCTCTAAAAAGAGCATAGGCTGTCAATAAAATTTCTCCATCTAACTCGTCTATCTGCCATAGGCTTTAGTCGGTGATGTTGTTATAAAGTCTCTTGTCTTGGTTTTGAGAGCTCCATGCATTTATTTCTAGCAGGGTTGAGCGACGCCAGGTGTTCTTGGGACGCCCTCTACGCCTACTGCCCTGAGGGTTGTATGCTAGTGCATATCGACACACTTCGCTAGGAGCCCTTCGCAGAGTGTGCCCTAACCAACTATACTTTCTTCTTTTTATTTGCAAATTAATGTCCATTTGACCAGTACTTTCCCCCAATTCTACGTTTGATATTCTACGTGGCCAATAAATGCGAAGAATTCTTCGAAGACATCGATTTACAAATACTCGCACTCTTCTCTTGATAGCTTATGTTACGAACCAAGTCTCGCAGCCGTACAGAAGAACTGACGTTACGCATGCCCTGAATATGGTAGTTTTCATGGAAGTACTGTAGATCGCAGAATTCCATACAAGGCTAAGTTGGATAAATGCGCCTCTCGCTTTGCGTATTCTGCTTTCCACATCTAAATCCGCGCCACCGTCCACAGACACAACACTCCCCAAGTACTGGAAATCATCCACACGCTCGATTTGATGGTCACCGAGCAGTAAAGGTCTATCGGTTTCTGCATTTATCCGCATTTCTTTTGTCTTGGAGCTATTAATTTTCAATCCAACTTTTGCAGATTCAATCGTGAGGTCATTCAGTTTTTGCTGCATGTCTCCATGCTTATGCGACAACTCACATTTATCGTCTGCAAAATCCCGTGACTCCAGTCTGACAGTTGGTGTTAGCGGATTCCAAATGATTCCTCTGGGTTTGTTAGCTGTTGATCGTCTAGCCACGGCGTCTAAAACTATCAAAAAAAAAAAAAGCGGTGACATCACACAACCTTGTCTAACACCTGTAATGGTTGGAAAGGGTTCTGACAAGCTACCATTGTGTAGAACTCTACACGTGAAGCCGTTGTAGCTATTTCTAACGAGATATTATTTTGTCAGGCACTCCAATATTCTGCATTTCAGCCCAAATGCATTCTCTATCGACAGAGTCGAATGCTTTTTCATAGTCAACGAAAAGAAGATACAAGGGGGAACGGAACTCGACTGCTTGTTCGATGATAATTTTGAGGGTATTAATTTGATCTATACAAGACCTGCCTGTTCTGAAAACGGCCTGTTCAGGTCGCAATTTCTTGTCGATAGCTGTGACCATTCTTTCAAGGATTATCTTGCAAAAAATCTTCATTACTGAGCATAAGATGTTAATGCCACGCCAATTATTGCAGTCCGTCAGGTCCCCTTTCTTGGCAATTTTAATCACAATGCCTTCTTGCCAGTCCGAAGAAAATGACTCTTGTTCCCACACCTTGGTGAAGAGTGGATGAAGACACTCAGCAAACAAGTTGACGTCTGTTTTAAGTACCTCAGCTGTGATATTATCACAGCCCGCAGCCTTGTTGTTCTTCAAACTCTTGATGGCGACAATAATTTCTCTCTTAGATGGCGGGGAGGTTCGAATTGGAAGAGGACATATTTCCGTTTGTATCGTTGGTTCTAAATTACAACGCTGTAAGTTTCGAATCTCTGAGAAATGTTCTCTCCATCTTTACAGTTGTTTTTCTACATTAGTCAATAGCACACCGTTCTTGTCTTTTACAGGCATATTCTTGTATTGAACGGAATTGGCAATTGTTACGGGCTATCCTAGCCGAAACACAGCGCTTTAAAATCTAGTTAAACGATAACCTACCTTCGTACGGAAAACTTATTCTAAGCTTATAAAAGGATACAGTATGGGGTAATTTTGTGCAAAACCAACTGAATAGGTCCTGTCAACCCACTTAGAGGACAGCATTTATGACAACAAGCACCGCATCTGCTTCCGAATGCAAAAACATACTAGAGATGTCACTTAATTTGAGGTTAATTGTTTTTGACATTTCTATTTAACCTGTTTTGGGATATATACGTCGTGGAAACCTGGAAAGTACAACAGTTAGCGTGCGGAATATGTTTGAATGATACACCTACCTTATATATAAAAAAAAAAAAAAGAACAAGAAATTATAATCCTCAATAGTAAATAAATTTCTGGGAATATTTGGTCGTAATAACGTAACTAGACGTATTTCTGCACTGACATGCGCGAGTGGTAAACCCGGTAGAGGGGTGAGGAAAAAAAGGTTATAAAACAGATGGGAAGCCGCGTTTTGGCTCTCTCTTAAACTTACGAACAGTGGTGTTATCAGAAAAATTTGACCAGAAAGAAAAACTAACGGCACGTGCAGTGAAACTTCCATGTATAAGCCTAGAGGAAATTGAAGGCAACACGGAATTCGTTTTTGCGGAGACTGCTTGGCGTTATACTGTCTTCGTAGGGAAGACACGGAGATATCCGGATGAGAATTTTCTTTTCTGATCAAAAGTTCGGAGTTTAAGAAAACCATTTAAGCCACCGACCACGAGGTAAGGTATCACCTTTCTTTTATTTCCGCACGCGAAACTGTTGTATGGTCTCCAGTTTCACTAATTGTATTTTTAACTGTTATTCATACAGTGGCGGTACGATAGAGGCAAAAAAATTTGCACAGTTGTGCCTATTTGAGAGTATATATCGGCTGGAGGAATAATTTCTGAAGTTATCCGAGTATTCAACCGGTCGCAAAGGAATAAGCACCTTGTAGCGGAACCTTAAAACTACATCACCGTCCAGAGAGTACATAACCTACTTATTGTATCTAGCCGTGGAAACAGGGAGATTGTTTTTGTCTGCAACTCAGATGAGTACTAATTTATGATATTTGTTTGATGATTTGTAACAAAAATATCTTTATGAGTGTGGCGTATCGGACCTCCAGGTTGTGTTGAGGCGTAATACGTCCCCGTATAGATGTTTTTGGGTACACACTGATAATTTTGGCCATTTTTATGAATGTGTATGTATTGTACTTGTATTTTGAGTTGAGTGAGCACATGGTGCCACCCCTATTGTGAAGCATATATTTTCTACGTCCTAAGGCCCTAAGCTACAATAAGTTGGACGCGCTGAATCGTGTTGGGGCGCGTAGTTAGTCAGAGCAGTCTCGCTCAGGGTTGAATTAGTTTATTTAATTGTAGATTCAGTCTGTCCGTAAGTCAACATTTTTTTATCCCCTTGATAACTCGAGGTTGTGAATTAGTTCTCAAACACATGGGTTTAACCCCTCTCTGTGAATATTCCCTGGCCGGGTATTCGTGTTAACTGCTTTTTCACGTTATCAAGGGTCGGTCTTTGTATTTGATTTGGGTGGATTAACGTTAGCTTCAGTCGGGCAGAACCTCAGCCACAAGCATTTCTTTTTTTTTATTATCATCATCGGCCAGGCCTCACCTAATTTTTCTGTAATTTAGTAGTTTGTTTAAAGTTATATTTCCGTAGAGCCGTGTGGGTTGGGGTAGTACGTTAACTTTTTTTTTCATCTCGGTAGAGATTTTTTTGTGTTAACGTACTACGGGTTTTCAAGGGATTTGAGAGGATTTTGAGAGTCAGTCTCTTGGCCTCCTTGGATATTTTATCACCGCGACTTCGAGGCCACTAGACTGGCTGGGTTTTCATTAAAGTTAAGGCGAGCTAGAAGTATAGTAAAAATTTAAATCGGGTTTTGAACAAGCGCTGGCTTTCCGATTCTAAAATTCTTCCGGATTTTTCCTAACGGTATTGCCAACCGGAATACCGTTACCATTTTTCAACGTAATTAATCACTGTGGTATAATATTCCTGTGCAAAACTTCACGCAGCCCTAGGGCAGTTGTAGCATAAGTAATCCAATCACATGTTACTGGGTATTTATACCGCATCACAAGTAATTCAGTTGTTAGTTTAAATTGTAATTAATTACCGGTTAAAGATTCAGTTGTTTAATTTCCTTTGGCCACTCGTGAGTACTTAGTTTCTAAAATTTTGGATTTAACTTAGATATTTTGCTCGTAGATTAAATAATTTTTTTTTTGTATTAACTTTGTCGTACTCCGAGCTAAAAAGGGAATATTTAACTAGTCATTGATCTTGTAATTATTAATATTTTGGTTATAAAATTTTGCTTATTGAGTATTCGCTGTGCGAATAATAATATTTATTTTGTTTATAGATTTTGCGTATTGAGTATTCATTTAGTGAATAATTTATTTTGTTTATAGATTTTGCGTATTGAGTATTCATTTAGTGAATAATTTACTTTGTTTATAGATTTTGCGTATTGAATATTCGTTTAACGAATATTAGTTATTCTGTTATTACCATTTGTTAGTTACTGATTTTTTTGTTAATAAATTTAGTTATTGAGAATTTTGGTGTTTCTATTACGAGAACTCTATTCCTTCCCCTGGGGTTTTATTTTTCTTCCAGAATTTAGGGCAATAGAAGCGAAGTGACTGGCGCCGTATAAATTTTAGGCCGCACATCGACATTGATAATTACAGGACCACCCTGCATAGTCACATTTACCTCTAGACTGGGCTGGCGGCCTTCTACCTTGCCCTGGACAGCTGATAGCCACTGGAGTCACTTCACAGTGGTTACGGAATTCATATTTTTCCCCATTTAGGTTTTTAGCGACCGATCAGAGAGCTGAGCGGACGCTGGCGTATGCCAACTATATAACGCTGGAGTCTGGCCGTAATATACGTTATAGATTTCTGGCGCCCAACGTGGGGCTCGAACGGAAAAGAAGACCGTTGCTTGCTAAAAAGAATTTTACACTACGATTGGGTTAATAAAATTGTGTTATACTTATTTCAAACTTAATTCCTGTGCCCCTAGACCCATTCCTTAAGAGTTCTCATAATAAGAAATTTAGTTAGATTATTTTTTTTGTGATATTGTGTTGGATTACTTTTGCTATACTGTGTTGTATTGTTGTGTTTTAACACATACTCGATATTGGATGACCTATTGTACGTATTGGTCGCATTTTGGCGATTTAGTCTCTAACGGATTAAAGAGCAAACAAGCTACTGTTTTTGAGTTGTTTATAACGTTGAGTAGAGGACTCTAAGGTACCTCCCGGTGAAAATTGGTGTTGCATTGTTGGCAACAGTTGTATTGAAATTGTAATTGCAACAATTGTTTGTTGAATTATCTTTGGAGACGGACCGGCGTTGGTTCGGCCGTCCATTGGTTTTACGTCTGTAGAGACGTTAGTGTTGGTAAGCCGGTTTAGGGCAAGCCATTGAAAAATTCACACGGGATTCGCTTAGCGGAAATTTAGTTTCCTCATACTTACGGTATTACGTTTATACCGAGCTGGTTAAACCAGGATATCACTCGACGGTTAGAGTATTGAAGAAAGACAGTAGACTTGGAGTTGTGCAATAGTAAGTCCCAGTATAGGGAAGTAGTAGAACGTAACCAAGGATCGTGTTTGTGTTGGACGCTGTATTTGCATCATGTCGTTGCCTACTAAATTTCGGGTTGAACACCTAGCACCAGCGGAATTAGAATATGAAACCGCGGTCTACGGACTACAGGACAGCGACGGCGAGGACGCTCATTTACGACGGGAATTGCTGCAAAACATGATGTCGCTCGTGAAATCAGGAACGTCTTTTCGACTTCCTAAGTACCCTTTCACCTTCGAAACGGATCAAACTGGCGTGGAAAATACCCTTCGGGAACTTACAACGGTAATTGAAGCATTCTCAGGAGACCGGAGGACTCGTGATTTCCAAAGGATCTCGAGTCGCGTTGCACATTGTGGTACGCGAATCGGCCGTATGGCCGCATTATCAGCGGAAAACAAGTCGATACAGTCGCGGTTATTAGTACGTCTCGTAACCATCTGGACGACGATAAATCGCAAGACGCGCGCGCGAAGAATTACCTCAACTCCTAAGAGAACGATTATCGGGGACCTCGATGCCTCTAGGGCCGACCTCAGTCCATCAGAGGAGAGCTCGCTCGAGACCGAAGAGGAAGAAACCCCACCAGTTAAGCCGTGGCGAACCAAGAGTATCCCGCCAGCTCAATGGAACTTAAAGTTCAGCGGAGATCAAAAGGAGATGTCGTTGAGTGCATTCCTAGAGCGCGTGGAAGAATTGCGCAGCGCACGGAACGTATCGAGACAACAACTATTCGCCTCAGCATTGGATCTGTTCACTGGCAAGGCATTGATATGGTACCGAGCACAACGCCAGAACTTCTTAGATTGGCACGACCTCGTACATCAATTACGTACCGTCTTCGTACCAATCGATTACGACGACCAGCTGTACGATGAGATCCGCGCCCGCCGGCAAGGAGTCGACGAGTCAATTGACATCTATTTAGCGATCATGGAGTCGTTGTTCAAAAGATTGAGCACACCTTTGCCTGAGATAAGTAAGTTGAAGATCGTTGTCCGCAACCTTCACGCCCGATACAAAGATGGGATGTTTCTGTTGGACGAAGTGGAATCTGTACGTCGCCTCCTGGAAGTATGCCGCCGTATAGAACGAGCACACACCAACTGGCAGCCAGCTAGCATCACGACCCCGAGGAATCGGACGCCGTTAGAACCGGATTTGGCCTATGTGGCCGGGAGTTCCCGAGGAACACAACACCCGCAATCAGCGGAGTTACAAGAAATACGACCACAAGGCCGGATTCTCACGTGTTTTAACTGCCAAGAACCGGGACATCGAGCGGCAGCGTGCCCACAACGCCCAATCAGGAAGTGCTATACGTGTCATACTCCAGGCGTAACGAAGTACACATGTCCTAGATGCAATCCAAGAGGGTCCAGTGGCCCGAAGCAGAATCCGGGAAAAGAACAGCGTGGCGGATAAACGATCGGTCTCCGTCCGACGCAACCTCTATAAACCCGATTTTGGATTACATAATAGCTAACGCCCGGAGCGACGAGCGACCTTATCTAGAAATTGAGATCTTAGGTTACAGAATTTTAGGATTGTTAGACAGCGGAGCAACCCGAACCGTTCTTGGGAAACGCGGTTGGGCTTTATTGCAGAATGCTGGTTTCCATTTAGATAAAACGAAACATATTTCCTCATGTACGGTCGCCAGTGGGCACCGTCTGGAAATAGCTGGTGTTGTCCAGTTACCATGTACGATAGAAGGACACACCGCATGGATAGAAGCCATAGTGGTGCCTGAGATGGCACACACCTTAATATTGGGGGTTGATTTCTTCCGGCAGTTTGGAATTGTGCCAGACCTGCGCAGCGGCAGATGGCATTTTAGCCGATTAGAAGATACGGCCAGGATAGACCTGAGCGCCCTGGAAATGCCCGAAATGAGGATGAGCGAGGATCAACGTGGAAGAATTGATGAACTGGTTTCTAAACACTTCAATAGTATGAAGAAAGGTATAGGCTGTACGGACCAAATAGAACATCAGATCAGCTTGCTGGATCCGCACCAACCGCCGATTAAACAACGCTACTATCCGGTCTCTCCGGCGATACAGCGAGAAATTGACAGGCAAGTCACCGAGATGGCAGAAGAAGGCGTTATCGAACGATCGAATTCGGATTGGTCGTCGCCGGTGCTGATGGTGAAGAAAAAGGATCAATCTTGGCGCTTCTGCGTCGACTTCCGCAAGGTAAACGCTGTCACTAGGCGCGATGCCTACCCACTACCTTACATCACGAGCATCTTAGACAGATTGAAGAACGCGAGGTACATCTCCAGCCTGGACATAAAGTCAGCGTATTGGAACATCCCGTTAACTGAGAGTTCAAAGAAGTATACCGCATTCACAGTGCCCGGAAGGGGTTTATGGCAGTTTAAGAGGTTAGCGTTCGGACTACACAGTGCTCCCGCCACGTTTCAGAAATTAATAGATACCGTATTAGGACCCGAGTTAGAACCGCACGTGTTCAAATATCTCGACGACATCATCATAATCGCGGATAACTTTGAGAAACACCTGGAAATTTTAGGAGAAGTATTGAAAAGATTGCTAGACGCTGGTTTCACGCTGAACAAAGACAAATGTGCGTTTGTAGTACCAGAACTGAAGTACCTAGGCTACGTGGTGAACCAAGGTGGACTGGCCGTCGACCCGGATAAGGTCTCGGCCATGCTGAAAATCCCACAACCCACCACCGCAGTCGAAGTACGCAGAATGCTGGGCGTTGCTGGTTGGTACAAACGTTTCATACCTACATATTCAGACATTTGTGCGCCACTCAATCGGCTAACCCGAAAGGGCATCCGATTTCAATGGGACGACGCATGTAAGCAATCGTGGAACCGCATCAAACAACACCTGATCACCGCTCCGATCCTATGCTGTCCGGACTTTTCACTACCATTCATAATACAGACCGACGCCTCTGGATACGGACTTGGTGCCGTGCTCTCGCAAAACACCCCTGAAGGCGAGAAGGTAGTATGCTACCTCAGCAAATCGCTTACGCGATTAGAACGGGCGTACACCACCACGGAGAGGGAGTGTCTGGCTGTGTTATGGGCAGTAGAGAAATTACGTCCGTACATCGAAGGATCGCACTTTACAGTGATCACGGATCATCACAGCTTGTGCTGGCTTCATAACCTAAAGGATCCGTGTGGACGACTAGCGAGATGGGCTCTGAGACTACAACAATTCGACTTTAAAATTATCCACCGTAAGGGGAGAGATCACCATGTACCCGACGCCTTGAGCCGAGGAGTACCAGTACTCGACAGTGTTACTGCCGACGTCAACACCGAAGGACAACCCCCTTGTGCGTGGTACACAAAGATGTGTCGGAAAGTCGAAGAAAACCCTCGCAAGTTTCCGGCATGGCGCCTGGAAGAAGGTAAATTGTACCACTACTACCGGCATCCTAATCCCGGCCTGTTAACCGAAGCGGAGAATTGGAAACGCGTGATTCCTCGTCCGGAGCGTAAAGAGATACTTCAACGGATGCATGACGCACCGACCTCAGGACACTTAGGCGTTTATAAAACGTATTGTCGACTAATTCAGCATTATTATTGGCCATTCATGAGAGCGGACGTAGTCCGCTATATACATCGCTGTACCACTTGTTTGGAAAGTAAAGTAGAGAGAAAACCGCCAGTCGGATTGATGATGCCGCGGCGAGTCGTAGAGCGCCCATGGCAGCAGATAAGCGTGGATATCGTAGGTCCGATGACCAGATCAACCTCTGGGTATCAATATATCTTCACAGTGATAGATGTGTTTAGTAAGTTCGTGTTGACTTTCCCTATGCGGAAGGCCACCGCGCCCAGCATTGTTAAACTGCTAGAGAATGGAGTGTTTCTGCTGTTTGGAAGCCCCGAGTCAATATTATTGGACAACGGAACGCAATTCCGAAGTAAGGAGTTCCGTCGTTTGGCTGCGACGTATAACGTGCGCCTCCGATACAACGCTAACTATCATGCGCAAGCGAATGTGGTCGAACGAGTACACTCGACGTTGAAGCAAGGAATACGATCCTACATCGACCAAGACCAGCGGAAGTGGGAAGATAACCTGCAGAAGGTATCTTGTGCGATACGAACGTCCGTCCATGAAAGCACTAGAATGACACCGTATTTTGTCAACTTTGGAAGGGAGATTGGATTTCCAGAAGAATGTGTGGACAGGGTTCCAGAGGAAATGGAGACACCCAGTAATAAGGAAGAACGTCAGAAGGTATTTCGGGAGATATACACCCAGGTGCGGGAACGCCTGAAAAGGTCTTCAGAAAATAGTAAACGGCGTTATGATTTGAGACGTCGAGACATCCAGTACGCGATAGGCGACCGTGTGTGGAGACGGAATTACATACTCTCCAATGCGGCGAAACATGTTAGCGCTGCTTTGGCACCGAAGTACGTCGGACCATTTTGGATAAAAAGAAAATTGTCACCATGGACTTATGAACTTAATAGAGAGGATGGAAAATCCTGTGGCGTATGGCACGCCAAGGATCTAAGGGGCCATCCAGAAGACACGGAGTCAGAGTGACTCCGTCTCTTTTAAGCAAAGGGGGAGTTGTTACGGGCTATCCTAGCCGAAACACAGCGCTTTAAAATCTAGTTAAACGATAACCTACCTTCGTACGGAAAACTTATTCTAAGCTTATAAAAGGATACAGTATGGGGTAATTTTGTGCAAAACCAACTGAATAGGTCCTGTCAACCCACTTAGAGGACAGCATTTATGACAACAAGCACCGCATCTGCTTCCGAATGCAAAAACATACTAGAGATGTCACTTAATTTGAGGTTAATTGTTTTTGACATTTCTATTTAACCTGTTTTGGGATATATACGTCGTGGAAACCTGGAAAGTACAACAGTTAGCGTGCGGAATATGTTTGAATGATACACCTACCTTATATAAAAAAAAAAAAAAAAGAACAAGAAATTATAATCCTCAATAGTAAATAAATTTCTGGGAATATTTGGTCGTAATAACGTAACTAGACGTATTTCTGCACTGACATGCGCGAGTGGTAAACCCGGTAGAGGGGTGAGGAAAAAAAGGTTATAAAACAGATGGGAAGCCGCGTTTTGGCTCTCTCTTAAACTTACGAACAGTGGTGTTATCAGAAAAATTTGACCAGAAAGAAAAACTAACGGCACGTGCAGTGAAACTTCCATGTATAAGCCTAGAGGAAATTGAAGGCAACACGGAATTCGTTTTTGCGGAGACTGCTTGGCGTTATACTGTCTTCGTAGGGAAGACACGGAGATATCCGGATGAGAATTTTCTTTTCTGATCAAAAGTTCGGAGTTTAAGAAAACCATTTAAGCCACCGACCACGAGGTAAGGTATCACCTTTCTTTTATTTCCGCACGCGAAACTGTTGTATGGTCTCCAGTTTCACTAATTGTATTTTTAACTGTTATTCATACAGTGGCGGTACGATAGAGGCAAAAAAATTTGCACAGTTGTGCCTATTTGAGAGTATATATCGGCTGGAGGAATAATTTCTGAAGTTATCCGAGTATTCAACCGGTCGCAAAGGAATAAGCACCTTGTAGCGGAACCTTAAAACTACATCACCGTCCAGAGAGTACATAACCTACTTATTGTATCTAGCCGTGGAAACAGGGAGATTGTTTTTGTCTGCAACTCAGATGAGTACTAATTTATGATATTTGTTTGATGATTTGTAACAAAAATATCTTTATGAGTGTGGCGTATCGGACCTCCAGGTTGTGTTGAGGCGTAATACGTCCCCGTATAGATGTTTTTGGGTACACACTGATAATTTTGGCCATTTTTATGAATGTGTATGTATTGTACTTGTATTTTGAGTTGAGTGAGCACATGGTGCCACCCCTATTGTGAAGCATATATTTTCTACGTCCTAAGGCCCTAAGCTACAATAAGTTGGACGCGCTGAATCGTGTTGGGGCGCGTAGTTAGTCAGAGCAGTCTCGCTCAGGGTTGAATTAGTTTATTTAATTGTAGATTCAGTCTGTCCGTAAGTCAACATTTTTTTATCCCCTTGATAACTCGAGGTTGTGAATTAGTTCTCAAACACATGGGTTTAACCCCTCTCTGTGAATATTCCCTGGCCGGGTATTCGTGTTAACTGCTTTTTCACGTTATCAAGGGTCGGTCTTTGTATTTGATTTGGGTGGATTAACGTTAGCTTCAGTCGGGCAGAACCTCAGCCACAAGCATTTCTTTTTTTTTATTATCATCATCGGCCAGGCCTCACCTAATTTTTCTGTAATTTAGTAGTTTGTTTAAAGTTATATTTCCGTAGAGCCGTGTGGGTTGGGGTAGTACGTTAACTTTTTTTTTCATCTCGGTAGAGATTTTTTTGTGTTAACGTACTACGGGTTTTCAAGGGATTTGAGAGGATTTTGAGAGTCAGTCTCTTGGCCTCCTTGGATATTTTATCACCGCGACTTCGAGGCCACTAGACTGGCTGGGTTTTCATTAAAGTTAAGGCGAGCTAGAAGTATAGTAAAAATTTAAATCGGGTTTTGAACAAGCGCTGGCTTTCCGATTCTAAAATTCTTCCGGATTTTTCCTAACGGTATTGCCAACCGGAATACCGTTACCATTTTTCAACGTAATTAATCACTGTGGTATAATATTCCTGTGCAAAACTTCACGCAGCCCTAGGGCAGTTGTAGCATAAGTAATCCAATCACATGTTACTGGGTATTTATACCGCATCACAAGTAATTCAGTTGTTAGTTTAAATTGTAATTAATTACCGGTTAAAGATTCAGTTGTTTAATTTCCTTTGGCCACTCGTGAGTACTTAGTTTCTAAAATTTTGGATTTAACTTAGATATTTTGCTCGTAGATTAAATAATTTTTTTTTTGTATTAACTTTGTCGTACTCCGAGCTAAAAAGGGAATATTTAACTAGTCATTGATCTTGTAATTATTAATATTTTGGTTATAAAATTTTGCTTATTGAGTATTCGCTGTGCGAATAATAATATTTATTTTGTTTATAGATTTTGCGTATTGAGTATTCATTTAGTGAATAATTTATTTTGTTTATAGATTTTGCGTATTGAGTATTCATTTAGTGAATAATTTACTTTGTTTATAGATTTTGCGTATTGAATATTCGTTTAACGAATATTAGTTATTCTGTTATTACCATTTGTTAGTTACTGATTTTTTTGTTAATAAATTTAGTTATTGAGAATTTTGGTGTTTCTATTACGAGAACTCTATTCCTTCCCCTGGGGTTTTATTTTTCTTCCAGAATTTAGGGCAATAGAAGCGAAGTGACTGGCGCCGTATAAATTTTAGGCCGCACATCGACATTGATAATTACAGGACCACCCTGCATAGTCACATTTACCTCTAGACTGGGCTGGCGGCCTTCTACCTTGCCCTGGACAGCTGATAGCCACTGGAGTCACTTCACAGTGGTTACGGAATTCATATTTTTCCCCATTTAGGTTTTTAGCGACCGATCAGAGAGCTGAGCGGACGCTGGCGTATGCCAACTATATAACGCTGGAGTCTGGCCGTAATATACGTTATACAATCCTCCGCATAATGTCATAAAGGTCCTTCATGTTACGAGAGGCTGCCGCGTTTTCTGCTTGTTGAGCTAATGTATTCATACACAGACGTTTGTCATCCCTTATTTCTCTTTTTACTCTTTTATCGAGAACACTATATCTGGCTTGTGCATCTTTCCTTTCGTCGACACTTTTAACTGAATTTATATCGTTCTTTGCTGATTCTCTTTTGCTTATAAGAGTCCAAGTATACGACGATATAAAATCTTTTCTTACATTTCTGGTGATACCCAATGTTTCTTCACAAGTCTTGTTTATAACATTTCTAAGCTGATCCCAACATTGTTGTATGTTCTCTTGTTGGTCACTTCTATCAGTAAGATTTTGCCGAAGTGTTGTACAGAAGTTGGATTTTATTTCTTCATCCTTCAGCTTAAAAATATTATACTTCTTCTTGAGGTTTTGGTTATTCTTGCGAATAATCTTTAAATTTAGCTGCAAATGTCCCACCAGTAGGTGGTGATCAGAGCTAATGTCTGCCCCCCTTTTGTTGCGCACATCTGTTAGCATATTGCTCCATTTAGCGTTTATACAGATGTGGTCGATTTGATTTTGGGTGCGTGAATCTGGAGATACCCAAGTTATCTTATGGCACATTTTATGAGGATATATATATATAGCAATGATAATGCTCCGCGACGAATTCTTCTCGTGAAAAGTGCTCCGTGGCTCAAAAAGTTTGGGAAACTCTGAGCTACGGTAATCATCATCAGTAAATCTCAAGTAATTTAGTGGCCACATGCCACATTTCCCACATGCCTTAATGATATTTCGTGGAGTAAAAGCAGAGCCGTCTTAAGATATTCGGCGCCCTTAAAATAATGCACCCCTCTTCATAAGAAAATACATAACTAGAACCGTGGCAATATTTTTTTGTGCCCTTGGCAAATAAAGTAACTTGATTAAACAAAAACAAAGGTCTTGACTTTCCCAAATCTAAGTGAAGAGCAAAACAAAAAAAGGTCCTCACCTCTCCAAATTTAAGTGAGGAGCATAAAAAAGTCCTCATTTCTGCAATGGCGCCCCTGGAAAGTGCCCCGTTCTGTACATAACACCAATAAAAATGCCAAAATGCCACCCCCAAAAGGGTTGCCCTGAATAAACGCTGTGTAAAACGTATCTTTAAATAGCATTCCTATATTATACATGGAAATAGGTTTTCCAGGTTGATATGTCATATGGTTATTACACGATGTTTCATATGTGAATGAACAAAAAAGTGTGTGATTTGGAACAGTAATCGAGACTGAATAATATTATTATATCAAATATTCCTGAGACCCGAAATGAAAATGTATTCGATGCCGTTTCTGATATTGGTACGAAAATTGGAGTTCAACTAGATGTTAATCGTGATGTCGACATGGCTCACAGATTACCGTACCAAACTAGCAATGGAAATGATAAACCTCGCAACATCGTAGTCAAATTTACATCCATATTCGTCAAGGAAAATATTTTTACGGCTTACAGACAGAACAAAAATGCAGTACAAGGAATATTCTTGAGTGAACATTTGAATCTCAATAATGCTCAACTTTACAAGAATGCAAGGGAAATTTTACGATCCAAAGAATTCAAATAAATTTGGACTCGCAAAATTTTTTCGCGGAAGGGTGATACTAGCAGGATTCCGCACATACGATGTGATGAAGATATAAGAAGCTCGTCTTAATCTGTATGTTCTTCTCTATCCTTTTATACACCTATTTTCCATAATGGTTTTAACAGCTCATTATCAGAATGTGAGAGGTCTAAGAACAAAATGCAATATTTTTAAAATGAGTTGTTTATCCGGTGAGTCATAATCACCGGACTTAAACTCCAATATTAATGATAGTGAAACCCTGCCAAGTGATTATTGTGTTGTTAGACGGGGTAGGTCTGCATGTACTTCTGTGAAGTTTGAAGAAGGTGGAGTGTTAATTGGTGTAAAAAGTGTGTTTGAGTTCCATGTGACCATGAATGGTTCAGTGACGCCGAAGATATTAGGGTAACGTTAAATTCAAATAATAATAATAACATTGACCGAAAATTACATGTGCATTATGTTTAGCTATCTCCTTGCAATGTAGATGCCTTGAATTGTTTCCTACATATTTATACAACCTCTTTGATTCAGTGCTGGATGGTGATATCTTCATTTTTGGAGATTTTAATTTGCCACTTTTACAATGGTCTGGCCAAATGGTAAAGAATTTACACCAAGTAACAATTACAACAATCCTTCTAGTGACTTTGTTGATTGTTTAGCTTATTGTGATTTAAGTCAATATAATTATATTCGCAATCATAATAATAGAGTACTTGATTTGATTATCAGTAATCTTGATGAAGTAAATGTTATGAGGTGTGATGCCCCACTAAGCAAAATTGACCCACACCACCGACCACGGGAAATCTATCTCCAAAATGTTTCTGTGAAACAACTTAATATAATTTTAGAAATATGCTTTGTTATAATCGTACAGATTACGATAAAATATATGAATAGTTTAAAAATCTTAATACAAATGACTCTGTTGAAATGTTTTACAGTAATCTCTATGATGTTATCAACAGGTACGTCTCCTGTAAATATGCCAGGAGAAGTGTTTATCCTAAATGGTATATGTTTGAGTTAATTAGATTGATCAAAGAAAAACATAAATCACATAAAAAGGTTTTTCACATTTAAAGGGTTTAAAACAAACAGCTATTATTATACTTTCCCTATTTCAAGGCTTAACACTTTTTTGGGCTATTTTGGTCCTATTAGATAACCACCAATAATCTTATACAGTCAATTTGGTCATATGTTAATTCTATTAAAAAAAGAAACGTACCCGTGTTCTATATCCAATAAACAGTCTTCATCTTGTGATGTAAGTACGAGTAATATTTGCAATTACTTTTCGGATTATTTCAATTCTGTGTATACAATTCCATCAGCAGGACCCAGTATTGGCCCCGATAATGTTCAATCAAATACAGTATTATCAAATATCTTGTTTGTTGAAAATGAAGTATTCGATACCCTTATGCAATTAGATACACGTAAAGGTTCTGGAGCGGATAATATTCCTGTTGTCTTTATAAAAAATTGTGCTGTTTCTATTAGTTCTTCTTTAACTATAATATTTAATAAATCTCTCTATGAAGGTACATTTCTTATGTTTTGGAAAAATGCCCTAGTGATCCCGGTGTTTAAAAAGGGTAACAAAAACTTAGTTGAAAAATATAGATTTTGAAAAAATATTTGAACGATTGTATCTAAAATTTTATTTTCTTTTGTAAAAAATGATATTACTGTTCAGCAACATAATTTTTATCCTGGTAGATCAGTGGATACCAATTTAACTTCATACACTGATTTTATTTTGAACTCAATGGACCAGCGCATACAATTGGATGCCATTTACATGGATTTTTATAAAGGGTTCGATACAATTGGTCATGGCATATTGTTAAATAAGTTAAATAGAACAGATGTCCATGGTTATCTGTTAAATTGGTTTAAAACGTACCTCGTAGATAGAACTCAAAGTGTTGTTATTAATGGCTATAAATCTGACATCAGAAAAATAACTTCCGGTGTACCCCAAGTTAGTCACCTAGGCCCACATTTGTTTAATATTTTTATAAATGATATGAAGTTAAGCTTGAATAAAACAGCAACAAGTAATTGTTTCATAAAAATATATTAATTGTATGCTACACTGATAAGAATTATATAAAATTTCTTATGCGTCAAATTACATTTTGCACACTAATAGGGCTATTCAGAGACCAAATATTAAACACTGTCTAAATTAAACATTGTTTAAAGTTTAGACGGTGTTAAATTTATTTGTATATTCAGAAACATAGTAACTGTTTTTTTTTAAAATAATATCTAAACTAAACACTGTTTAAATAATGACAGCTGAAAATTGTGCGAATTGGTTATTAAATAATTGAACTAAACTGTCATTTTTAAATTCATAGCCATAGTTTCAGAGCGTAATAAAGTTTTAAATATATTTTGTTATTATTTTTCCTCGAATTTTCTTAAATAATATAGATAATAGAAAGCAAAATTAAAAGAGAGCGTTCAAATAATTGGAAAAAAGATCGTCTTCTACTACTAAAATAAAATTATTATTAGTAAAATTTTGTTTGTTCTGTTTATTACAGAAATTTTGATATAAAGCTAAAGAAGCATTATTTTCGGAAATTTTTGGAGAATTTAGTATTTTATCTTCCGAATTTTATGGAATTTTGCTTATATGGAAGGACGTCCGCCTTCGTGTTCGGCATACACATTCAAATAAAAAGATTTTTCTATTTATAAATAATGCCAGGTTTGATCCCGGTGGTTTCATAATTTTAATATAAGTGCCATTTATTGCTCCAATAATAGATGGACACCCTGCCATATTATAACAATTTCTCATTTATTTTTCTTGATGCATTACTGAAAATTTTATAAAAACATCTCTTTTTAGAGCCAATGCAACTGAAACTTTACTTATGATACGTGACATAGTAGGTTGACTAAATTCATGAAGATCAGCAATATCATCCTGAAATGTCCCCTACCGAAATATCTTTATTCGGACAATAATTGTAATTTTGAATCTATATGCCGTCCCGTATATGTCACATGATTAATTTCATTTTCAACAAGGTGGTGTATAAACTTAACTATCTGTTTAGAAAAACGATATTTTTCACGCAAAATTTTATCACTATAATTATCATAGAGATTTTCCCTGTTCATATAAATTCTGACAAAATTTGTACATACAAACTCATTTATATCCTTCACTTCTTCAATATCTTCTAAATATTCTTCCACTGAATCACTCATTTAGAAATCTCACGTAGATAATAATCTTAATACACGAATATAAACTACCCTCAAACCTTGTTTAAAAAAATTTGATTAAATTGTAACTTAACTACGGTGACTAAAATGAAATGTTGTCTCTGAATAGACAAAATCAACTTAACCACTGTAATTAAGAAAAATAGTATTTAAAAAATGAAACAGTGTTTAAAAAATATCTTTCAATAAGAAAAAAATTTAAACACTGAATTTAGACAGTGTTTAATTTAAACACTGTTTATTTTTTGTCTCTGATTAGCCCTGTAAGTCGTTAAATAAGAACCCCGAATAGTATTTAATTTTTGTGGTAATATTAGCGTATAGAGAGGCATCTGTGGTAATTTTTTCAATTTTATTTTAAATCATTTACCGGGAAAAGTCCAGTTGTCCACATGCACCTTCTGTCCACATCTGCTCCCCTCTCTTTTATCTATATTATCATTGAAAATTTGAATGCCATTTGAAGCTAAATATATACTCTTTCAAATAATATCTGAATTTTCTATATTTAGTCAATAGTTTTTGGAATATTATGCTTAGAAAGGCAGATAGTGAAACAGATTAGGTGATGTAAAGTTCACGTCAACACTAAAACTCAAATAAACAGGAAGTAAATCACAATTTATTCGTTTAAAATTTGGTATTACTACTCCTGGCCCTAATTGCAGTCTACATACACCTTGTTATAGATTGTAACAGTATCCTTACTGTCTCTTGAGGAATGGCATCCCACTCCTACATCAATGCGGTTTTCAATTATTCAGTGGTCATTGGAGCAGGATTTCTGGCTCTAACCCTTCTTGAGCTCATGTTCGATGGGACTCAGGTACGGGCTGCATACCAGTCAGTCCATGGTCTGCACACCCACTATATTGAATATTGAATATAAAAGTATACGTAAAATGTATTACATGTTTGGAAAATTAGCCAAAATTGTGCCACAATATATTATGAAAAGAATTTATTATGGATTAGTACACTGTTATAAAAGGTTGAAGACGAATAGCTAAAACTAAAATGTAAACATTAATATCAAGTCAAGAAACTATATTATAAATTATTTAATAAAAACCAAAGTGTATCCCCAGGTGTGGGAGCGGTAATTTCAGAAATAAAATTTCATTATTATTTAAAATAATAATTTAATAATAATAACAACAAATTAAATATTAACTAAGATTAAAGAAAAAAATTATTTATGCCATTTTCGTAGACTTCCGAAAGGCCTTCGACTCGATCAATCATAACTTATTATGGGTGCAGCTAACACTTACAATGGGTGTTAGCGGCAAAAATTATTCGATTAATAAGTAATATGTACGAAAAACCAAAGGCCAAAGTCAAACAAAACAATAAAGAATCTGAGGAAATTGACATAGCACAAGGGGGTATCACAAGGAGAAATATTAGGTCCATTTTTATTTTGCTTGTACTTAGATGACATAGAAGAATATTTTAGAAAGCAGGGAGCAGTAGGATTAAATATTGATGGTAAACTAGGTCTTCTCTTGCTTCTGTATGCCGATGACATTGTAATTCTAGCGAATTCTCCTATTGATGTTCAGCGTAAAATAAGAATACTTGAAAAATATGCTAAAGAAAAAATGTTAGTAGTCAACACAGAAAAAACCAAAATTTTGCTCATACACCCAGGAAGACTGAGAAAAACTCAACCCTTTATGTTTGAAGATAAAATCATAGAAATGATAAACAAGTTCTGTTATTTAGGCATTGTTTTCTCATCCTCTGGGAAATTTCTTGAAGCAACAAAACATCAATAAGGCTCAAATGGCTCTCAGTACAGTTCGAACTATTCCCAACAAATCAAAATCAGAAGACTGGGACAACAAAATGAAATTATTCGATTCCATAGTTCAGTCTACTTTATTTTTTTCTGCGCTTCAATTTGGGGTCTACAATATGCTGAAAAAAATAGAAGTAGTTCAAATAAAATATTTGAAGCAATTACTGCATTGCCCAATATCCACACCAAACCATATGCTTAGATTAGAGACCGGCCGACAGAAACTATCTGTCAGCATTTGGAAACAAGCGTTAAACTGGTTAACTCTTTTAAAAGATATACCAGATTGCAGATTTCCAAAAATATTATATCGCAGATTATCAGTACTGGATCAGTCAGAAAACAATAAAAAAACTAGGTGACTCAAATCAAACAATTTCTGATTCGAAATAATTACATCTCTGTCTGGAAAATTCTGAGCAATTTAAAACAGCATGTACCGGACATTGTCGAAACTTTCATGACGAAAGATATATCTACTGACCAACATCACTTAGCAGCCACCAGATATAATAACCATTACAAAATACTTAAAGAAAATAATGTAGATTGTGAACATTATCTATATTTCAAGGCAAGTATTAATAAACTGAGGGTTGTTAGTCAAATAAGATTTTCATCTAAAACAGGTCTTCAAATATACCCCAAAGACATGAAACATAAGCTAGATGCAGAGAATAACTGTACTATATGTTGTCTTCAGGAAAATAAAGATTTATATAATTTTTTCTTTCGATGTCCCATTTACAACCGCACACGACAAATATTCCTTGCAGATTACCTAAAGAATCCAACTACAGACTCATACCTCGAATTATTCAAAATCGAAGAACCAGTAAAACTGAATAAAATTTATTTGTACGTACTTAACGCACTTAAAATTAGAGCTTTTATAACATGTGAATAGTTGCTGAACCGTACATATCCCTTACTCCATATTTTATTAATTTATTTTAATTATTTATTCTATTTATACATGTTTTAAATTTTATTTTGTTTATTTATATAATTTATTATAACTATAAGTATTTTTTATAATATATTATTAAATATTATCTATTTTGTTATATTATATATCTTTTGCATAATTTACAAGTATGTTAGGTCTTAGGTTTGCAATATGAAATGTAAGGTTACAAAACTAAGATCACATATGTTAATTTATTGTTTATTTAAATTATTTTTAACTGCTTATAACGTTTTATTTTATGCTGTTTATATTGTTTATATTCCATTATTTATATTTTTATCATTTATTATTATTTTATTTTCGTGTATATATTATGTATGTTTATTAATTATGTAAACTTCTGCATGGTATTGTAATTAATGTAATACTGAATTGTCTCGGTACAAACATTCAATATCAGCCATTTGTCAAAAGTGTACCATACTTAAAGACAAATATATCATATTATTATTATTATTATGGGGTTTGTCAGGTCTTGACAAGCGTCCACTAATCTCAAACTTCAGCAACCTTTTGAGCCGCGTCATACTAGAGACTATTATTATTATTATTATTATGGGATTTGTCATAAGGGTCGGGTGAGCGCCCCGGGCTGTGAGGGTTGTTTCTGACACTTGCGGTTTATATGGTAATATCTTGGAATCTCTTTTGCAAGGGCTGGGCTGGGCTGGGCACAGAGCTGATGAACTGTGCAGAATGCATGATTGACACTTTATACCAAATATAATTCGCACCCTGACACGTTATTATTATTATGGGGTTTGTCAGGTCTTGACAAGCGTCCACTAATCTCAAACTTCAGCAACCTTTTGAGCCGCGTCATACTAGAGACTAGTGGAGCTAAATACACACGACTGCATCCCAAACCCTGGCGATATGCAGCCGCGGAAATTACGCTAGATCCATTGCCCGCACAATGCGGAGTGACCCGAGTAGCACTGCTTTCTGCATCCTGCTGATCAAAGAGGTGGCAGAAGATCTGCAGACGGGAATGGACTCGATTTCTCTTCAATAGGAGGCTTTCATACCACCCAAAACACCAACTATCAAGATTACAAGCTTAACTTTATACCCGGGATACAGCTTTCTAAGCTCGGACAAGAGGTCCATATACTTGGATCTCTTTTTCCTCCTCCTTGAGAGAGATATTCTTCTCAGCTGGACTTGAGAATTCGATCACAAACATCTGTTTGGTCTCGATATCCAGGAGGGTTATGTCCGGCTTAGTGGCTGTCACTAACCTCGAGGTGGAGAAGGAGTAATTCCAATAAATTCGGCACTTGGAATTTTCCACCACCGATTCTATGTCAGAAGGGACGTACGGTATAACCGGTGTTTGGTCAATACCATAGGCATGTCTAAGATGATAGTAGAGCACGCGGAGAGCAGCATTATGTCGAGACACGTAGCTTGACGCTGCAAGAGATGGACAAGCAGACAGAATGTGCATAATCGTTTCAGGATGGTGGTGGCACAACCTACAGAGTGTGGACTCCGCTATTTGAAATATGCGGGCCCTGTACGCCAAAGTATTTATAACACCATCCTGACACGCAAACACAAAACCTTCTGTTTCTGATCTCAAACCATCAGACTTAAGAAACGAGAACGTGAGTTCGGTAGACAGCTCTAGACTTTTAATATGTTTGAAGAACACAGCGTGCATACTTTTACTCATGTGTTCTTTTGTCAACATGTCTGTCTCGCCTCGTTTCACCGAACTGGTAACTCTGTTGTACTCCTCCCGAGAGACTTGTACTCCAGCGTTTTCCCTGGCGGGACTCAAGTCTGCCAGGTTAAATCTCGTTGCTGCTCTTCGCGCTGCCTGGTAAAGAAACGCCCCTTTGCCACTAAATTCGTGCTCACTAACGAATTTTAATAGTGGGTCCTGCCTTCTGAGGATACTGTTAGCTGTAACCAGGACGAGTCGATCGTGCAAACACTCCAGATTAAGTAATCCCCGACCCCCATTTTGACGAGGGAGGTATATGCGCTGCACAGAAGATTTCGGGTGAAGACTTCGGTTGATGTTCATGATTTTTCTGGTTCTTCTGTCGAGATCCTTAAGATCATCAACATTCCATTTCATTACACCAAAAGTGTATGAAATTAATGGGACAGCAAGCATGTTTGTGGCAGCGATCTTGTTCTTGCCAGACATACATGATCTCCATATCTGCCTCAGTCGTGCCATATACTTGCTGCGAAGGGCCTGCTTAATAAAAGTGACATCCTGGACACCCCTTTCACTGATGCCTAGAAATGTGTAAGACCCTTCGGCATTAAGATGTTTTATAATGCTCCCATCAACCAATTGAACATCTTCACCGTTGTCCAACCCTTTTCCTCTGTATATATGAAAAACAGCGCATTTTTTCAACCCGAATTGCATACCTATCGCGGCAGTGTACTCAGCAACAGCATCTAAGGCGGTCTGCATATTCCTCACGTTCGAGGCGTAGAGCTTCAAATCATTCATGTAAAAGAGATGGGTAATTTTGTGCTTACGCTTCGACGGAGGACCCGCTATGTAGCCACTGCCGCGCCTAAGCTCGATCGATAGAGGAAGAAGTGAGATGCAAAATAGTAGCGGGCTTAGGGAATCGCCCTGGAAAATGCCACGCTTGAAATGTATCCACTCTGTCGACACTGCGGTTGATCCACTTGGGACAACAAATTGTGTCTTCCAGAGGGAGCTCAGTACCCGCTCGTTTAATACGCTGGTAAAGATCTTATACAGCGTATTGAGACAAGTAATCTAGAGTAAAGGTCTAGAGTTTTTCGGGTTGGTTAAATCACCTTTTTTGGGGATTAATACCGTACGCCCCTCTGCTAACCAAGATGGTATTGGTATTTCCCCACGGATAAAAGAAGTAAAGTTTCGTGCAAGATGGCCGTGTGCACTGGAAAATGACTTCCACCAAAAAGCAACGATACCGTCAACTCCTGGTGCAGCAAAATTGCGCGCTTTTGAAATAGCACGTGTTACTTCTTCCGGGGTAACAGGGGGGCATGCCTGAGGATCTGTAAGATGTTTTGTACAGAATTCCTCAAATCTCTCTAAAACTGGAGTGTTTTGCACGATCGTCTCGTGTTCATAAAGTTCCCTCCAGAATATCTCTGTCCTGTCGACTGATAACAACGGTTCAGAAACCTCAGGTTTGGCCATGAAAAGGCGTGACGGGCTCGTGAGGAACATAGTATTTTCATTTTTACAACCACAAAAATGGGGTTTCAGAAATTAAATTACTAGAAAAAAAAGAGTCGTGACTAAACCATCACCGGAGTCGGACGAACCTCCTAAGCATTTTTGGTTGAGAAACCCGGTAGCGTGTAGTGAACCAGATGTAGTCTGGAAGTGTTGAGGACAGTTTTGATGAATTGAACGAACCTCAATAACGGGTTAAACACTGTGAGTGTTGTGAGATGTTTAACGACTAATGAGGTGTTTAAGGAGCTTTTGTGGTGTACGGTGATTGTGAGGTTTTTGTGGGGTGTGTCTTATGGGATTTCGTAGTCATCTTGTAATTGTAAGTTCTAGTGTAATTTGTAAAACTTTTATAAAACTTTTTTCTTAACTAAACATTAAACGTAGATTAAGTAAAATGCAGACTTTAATTCAAACACTAAGGGTGTTTGAATTTGAATTCCTGCCATAAGAATCATAGCAACCGACCAGTGGACCTTTAGGGTTTCAGACTTGATTCCGCTCGCAAGTCTTGGAAGCCACTATGTGGAAGGGCCTTTCAAAGTAAGTACCATAAGTACAATGAAAATACTTAAATTCATTCAGCCTACCGTGACGTTTCGATCAATCCTAGAAATGCCCCCACTCAGGGACAAATTAGATAAAGAAACCAGTATTCTTAATCCGTGACAAATTTTTGCTCAAACATAATTAATAAACCTTAATTAACATAAAAATTTGAATCATAATAAAAACGGTAAATTAGGTAAAAGTAGCTAAACACATATATCTTTAAAATTGTTTATTATATTACCACACGAAATAAAAACTATGCAGAATAAATATGCTTTAATATATGTTACTATATCTTTAATATAAATTGATGTGAAGTGTGAATTTTCACACATTTCAGAGTGTTGTAGGTGTTTATTAAGTGTAAGAAGCCAGAATAATACTGGATGTCTAGGAATATTTCTTCTAAGAGCTACCATTTAATTTTTTAAACAAACTTTAAATAAAATTTCAAAAATCCCAGCGTTTTTTATGCATTTGCTTCGCATTCTTTATTAAATTAATAAGAAATATATTGATAAATGCCTTAATTTTTTGAATTTCAGAAACGTATTTCTCACTATTAACAACGTGTTATTTGTTTTATAAGTATTTCATTATTATAAATGATGATAAATTATTACATTATGATAAATGATGATTTGATACGTTAAAAACAAAAATCTAAAGTAATTAAAACACTACACACTATATTCTACATCGATAGAGTATAGATAGAGCCCTGCGCGGATAAGCTTTTCTGTATCCGCATCCGATCCGCATCCGCACATCCATGATCCGCATCCGATCCGCATCCGCAGCTTTTGTAAATAACAAATCCGCATCCGATCCGCATCCGCAAAAATATCCGCACTATCCGCACTACAGGTTTTGCTGTCAGTTTGGAAAGAACTAACATATTTCGCCTGTTTAGGTAATCTCTGCTCTAAAACGCTACTGAAAATTTTTGGATTTACCAGCTTATTTATTACTAACCTAACCTAAGGGACCCCAAAAGTTTTAAGGCCTAGATGCGCTAATAACTAATTTAAATCTAGAGAGAGATAACAATTTTGGGGGGCCTAAGCGTTCTTTTTCGTAGGGAGTAAGTGGCGTGCTGCTTTTTTTAATATTGAATTTTAAAAAAAAATCAGAAAAGTTACTTGATAGAAGTTGCTTCATATTTTTACAATTGTCTTAATAAAAATAACATAAAGTGAGATTGAATGCTACAAAATATCTTGTATATACAGACAACCGAAAATAACCGAGGACTGCATAGTCAGAACACAATTGCTTGTTTCTCCGAAAGTAACCGAAGATTTAATGTTCACGCGGATATTGCGGATAAGCGGATATGACATTTAATCCGCATCCGATCCGCATCCGCATGGTTTAAATGATAATTTATCCGCGTCCGCAGAAAAGTTGCGGATATCCGCGGATAATCCGCGGTTACCCGCGGATTTGCAGGGCTCTAAGTATAGAGTCTACACACAGTGACGGACTAAGGAAAAACAGGGCCTTAGGCAAGGTTATCATTGCGGGCCTTACTAGTTAAAGAAATCATAAAATAATGGAATAAATTTGTAATAAAACAGTCTTATGGACCCATCAAAAAAAAAAAAAAATACTTGCCCTAAGCAGTTGCCTAGTCTGCCTGTATACAGATATCAACTCGTCTCAGTTGTAAAAAAAATATTATATTTTTCATAAATACAAGAATTCCATAACATTATTAGTCGCAATTTAAGCATGAAGTAAAAAAATAATTAATTTTGTCAAAATAAACTACAATATTTTTCAAAAACTAAATCTGAACAAAAATTCCTCTAGTACGTTTTCTACTGAGATCAATGTACATTATTTATAATATTTTCAGATTTTTAGTTTTACCGCTTTTGGTAAAAGGATGCGGGACAAGAATTTTTTTAGCACATTTTGGGCTAACATCGTATTAAAATAAAAACGAATTTTTAGAAAACTATTTCTCGTTCCTTAATCTATGTCTAAAGAGTTTTCCTTTGATACCCCAAGATAAATTAAAAAAAATATATTTAAAAAAAAATTACTCTTTGTTTTTATAAAAGTGAGCACGGTATTATATGTCTCATTTTGTAATACGTAACTAACAGGGAAAGTTCATTTTTTATGTTGTATATTTACAATACATTTATAATATTATCATAGTATTGGTTCACATGGATACGTCAAAGTCCGTTTACACCATAAAAGTCATCAAAATCATCAGAACTAGTTACGTATTACAAAATGAAACGTCTTATATATTAAAATATATATAAGTTATAGGATCAGTCCTATATGGACTCTTATGGGTTACACAATATTTCATAATATGGCACAACCCGACAACTTGATGACAGCGTGCCGAATCAGCATAGACACATCATGTACCAACGCAATAAATTGACTCACTAGAAGATAACACACTAATATATAAGTACCAATGTAAGACTGTAAATTCATTCCGAATATTTCCATAGTCATACGATATAATAAACTAAGTAATTAACTAAAATCGTATATTATATAGACGTATGTTGTGGTTGATTAAATACTTTTAAAAAAAGCTTAAACCATAATACTTAACATATTTCATATATATAAAAAACAAATAAATATATCTAAATATAGAGATATATAGATATAAAGACTTGGCAGCTCTCTGGTGACATACCAGGTCTACAAGTATGAAATGCGGATTTTTTTAAAATAAAACACATTAAACTCAAAAGAACAGTAAAAGTTTATTTATTCAAAGTATGCTCCATTAGAAGTTATACATTTTTCCCATCTTTCAGGCAATTTGTGAATACCTCGCCAGTAGAACTCTTCCCCTTTCCCCGCAAACCATTCATCTAGCCATTCTTTCACATTTTCATATGAAAAAGAGTGCTGCTCGGCAAGTGCGTGACCCATCGATCCGAACAAGTGGTAATCTGAAGGGGCCAAGTCTGGTGAGTAAGCGGCATGAGGTAGCACTTCCCACTTGAGTCCCTCCAATGTGTTGCAAACTGCTTTTGCCTTATGTGATGGAGCGTTAGCATGAAGAAAGATTACCTTGTGCTGTCTTCTTTCGTATTCTGGTCGTTTTATGAGCAGCGGATGGTTCAATTCGATCAGTTGTTGTTGGTAGCGTTGGGTATTAACTGTTTCACCAGGTTTTAACAATTCATAATAGACCACATTCTTTTGGTCCCACCAAGTACAGAGCATTGTCTTTTTGCCAAAGCGATTGGGTCTTGATGTGGATGGTGAGCCTGGGTTCACCCATAATTTTTTGCGTTTGGGATTTTCAAAATAAATCCATTTTTCATCGCCAGTAATGATACGATGCAAAAAAGACTTTCTTTTGTATCGTGCAAGCAAAATTTCACAAGTGTTTTTGTGTTTTTCCATCTGCCTCTTATTCAATGCATGTGGAACCCATCTGCCGACTTTCTGGATCTTACCCATCTCTCGTAGGCGATTGGAAACAGCTTGTTGACTAACGCTTAACTGCTCTGCTAGTTGTTTTTGTGATTGACTATCGTCTTCCTGTAGCAATGTTTCCAATTTTGTATCTTCATATTTTTTTGGAGGTTTTCCATGTTCTTTGTCTGTAAGATCAAAGTCACCACTTTTGAAACGCCGAAACCATCGTTCACACGTATCTTGCGATGGAGCATATTCACCATAAGCGTCTCGAGGCAGTCGGTATGATTCAGCAGCAGTTTTTTTGAAATGAAAACAAAACAGTAAATCTGTCCGCAAATGCTCTTTATTTGGCACAAAATTTTACATTTTTAACACAGTAAAACAAATCTATATGATCACTTTTCTAATTATAACCTATACGCATTTGACACTTAATGATAACAAAACGCCATATGTGTTGAAATTTTGAACTATACACTCTGTTTGCGCGGCAAGTTTGAAAAAAATCCGCATTTCATGCTTGTAGACCTGGTACTAGAGTTTCATAAATATCGTTTCGGAACCGTTGATTCTTGATATTTAAAAAAACGTACAATAAGAAATTTCTCATAATGCTTAAACATGTTTTTCTGACAACTTATTTAAAAAATCTTCCAAAATATAAACATAATGGAAAAAATTCGTTCATCTATTAACAGAAATCAGTCTTTCCAAAACAGTGGTTCTTCAAAATTGAGATATTCATACTGTTACAATATTTTTCAGTGTTATGGAAATTCTAGATGGTGAGAATAATACCTAGAAATACTTATTTTAAACACATATACAAAAAAAAAAAAACAATTAAAAACACAATTATTTTAAACATTTTTTAATTTAATTTAATATTATTCTGTGTATTTTCCTAATTTATTATAACAAATTCTTTAATCACAAACTTCTTGCCTAATAAGCAATTTTGTTATTACAGCTGCTCATCATTTATGAATTAAAGACATGAAATATTTAAGATACATAATAAGATAAGAAATATGAACGTGATATAATTCTCGCCCACATCGTCTAAGATTGGAGTTGATTGTTTTTAGTTATTACGTTTTATATTTAGATATGTTTACAATATTTTTCTCATGTAAATCATTTCTAGAATGTCCAATTAGTTCATTCTCTGTATATTTTAAGAGTACTTCTTTTTATAAAAGAAAATGAGGATGTAATTACGAAAAATATAGGTAGTCATAATAATAATACTAGGAATAAGTTAGGTACAGTACAAGTAGGAATTTGCCTCTTTTAAAAGTTATTTACCTGTACAATAAGTTGCCTACTACAATAATCAATCTAAAAATGAACATATTTAAGAGGAAAACTTAAAATTTTCTTTTGAAAGGTGCATATTACAATATCATTGAATTTATCAAGAACATCAATAACATAGACTAACAAAATGTTATGTAATGATGTATATCATAAGAATTTACTTATATATGTATGCATTCTATGTGTCATTCATTATCAGTGTAATATATATTAAATATATTTATTTAAAGACACATCAGCTGCGTGGCTATTAGTGTCTGAAATTACTGTGGTTACACAATTGGTATATTGGTACATTATTAATGTTTAAACTTATATTAGATGACGAATATTGGTTGCTTGTAAGAAATTGAGTACGCTATTGGTCATTTTTGAGTCTTGTCTTAAAATGTCTTTAAGGTCTTGTTGTAAATTGTAGTTTGTACGTAGGTTAATGTAGAGTTCACAGTTAATTAGTAGTAGTAAGCTCTTTATTTTTTAAGTTGCGGTATTAAAATTTACAATAAGTTTATACTTATATACATTTTAGAAAGTTCTAAACTATAATTGATTGTGAAATTAATTAATTTTTATCATATACATACTAAAATTATACAAGTGTCATTTCAGAGTGGATGTAATTTTGACTTTTTATTCTTCACTCTTTTCATCCACTGAACATCCGGGTAAACATCACTTATCAAATATGCAGAGATTATTTCACATTTCTGAGTTTTTCTTCACAGTCTCTACTTAGGAGTTCAATGTTCTCTGCTGCGTTGTGGCTCATTCTGCATATTCTATCCTCTGTTTTCAGCCAGTAATCGTTACTCCTCTCTTCATTTCCGACGCGAAATCAAGTTATAATTTGCAGGTTTTTGTTGATTTTTGTAAGGTAATATGGCAGGTTGTTTGTCTGAAGAAATTTGTATCTGGGGTTATAAGTAGATTTAAGTATTTTCTCTGATTTGCATCTGGATATCTTTATTTCTGGTAATAATTGCCCTTTTATCATGTAAGTATGAGGTATGTTTGGGGTCGTTTTCTTGGTACAATTTAAAGTCTTCCTGAAGTCCATTTTTTTGGCAGTACTTTTCAAATTATTTTTCTGAACATCTAAATATATATAGGTAGTTACATTATTAATGTTTAAACTTATATTAGATGACGAATATTGGTTGCTTGTAAGAAATTGAGTACGCTATTGGTCATTTTTGAGTCTTGTCTTAAAATGTCTTTAAGGTCTTGTTGTAAATTGTAATGTAATTCCTTCTATAAATCATAAATTACCCCATATCAAGACATACAGCCCCAAAACTATTAAAGGGTCACCTTCATGCTTTACCGTGGCCTGCAGATTCTGCAAATTTGTATTCGGTCTTTGCTAGACATTTATCCTTCCCTCTGACGCCATCAAATCAAATTAGGTTCCAACAAAAAAAAAAAAAAAAAAAACGGTTTTCGTAAGTCTAAACTATTATTTCTGTTCCAAACTAATTTGAAGTGTTATCTTTTATTTTTATTACTCAAATATGGCTTCTTTTTGGCTATTTTTCTATAAAAATTATTCTTTCTTAGTACTCTACGGATTGTTTCAGCATTCACTTTTTTTCTAAATACTTTTTAATCAGTGCCTTTAATTTTGGAGCACGTAATTTAGAATTTTCTTCATAAGCTGTCAATGTTTTCTTAAAGCTACACAAGCTTTACTTTTTCGAGAATTCTTTATTCTTTCTTTAACTTTTCAATTATATGTTGAACAATAGCAGCATGTTTATTACATATTTTGGCTATATTTCTAACACATTTATTGTTTTTATAATGAAAAACTATTAATTTTCTCCCTTCTTTTGTAGTATGGCGACCCATATTAAACAAAAACTCAGACAATACTAAATCGAAATTAACATTGTATGCAAGAATCATGTTTAAACATGGTAGTGTACGAATCATTAAGACTTTGCTCCAAATTGACGACATTAATCTAATATGTATGTATTATACTATGTGTATACTAGAATATATCATTGTCATTGTGAGGTTTGTTTAATATTATTTTTTATGTTGTTAAATAATTTAATAATATGCAATAAAAACAATTATTAATGATGAAATATGTTAAAAGAATTGTAAAATATATTGATATGGTATTGATATATTTTTTATAATTAACCTTTTTCCTTTATATTTCCGTTTAACTTAACTGTGTCGTTTTGGACTAACAGTCAAAATGAGACTGAATATTTCTGAAACCTAATACAAGGTGTCTCAAAAGAAATTTTATATTCAGTGGATCGATTAAAAAAAATTTAAGCCGTATATAGAAAAAATGTTTATTAATTATTAAAATACACTTTTTGGGGATTTATTTCTTAAAAATAATATCGTCTAAATGTAGACCCTCGCGTTCTCGGCACTCATTTAATCGAACAGTAAAATTACTTATGACGTCTCGGCAGGTGGACTCAGGGATGGCTGCCATTTCGAGACGGATATTTTCAAATGCGCCAGTGAAGTCGGTTTATTGGCGTAAACTTTAGATTTAAGAGAACCCCACAGGAAAAAGTCCATAGGGGTTAAATCTGGACTGCGTGGAGGCCAATTTATGTCACCTGATTTACGACCTGAATTTAATCACCTGATTTACGAAATTAAGCCTCTGACTGGCATCTTGAGGCTTTAATTCTTGCACCAATTGAATTTTGTAGGGGTGCAGCTTTAGGTCTTTGTGCATAATGCGATGTAATGATGATCTATGCACATTTAAAGCACTTGCGCGCTTCCGAATTGAAAGGTTCGGGTCGTCACGAACAGACTGATTAACATTCTCCACGTTTTCTACCGTTCTTGATGACCTAGGTCGCCCGGATTTTGATTTATCTAGCGTTGTACCAGTCTCTTCAAACTTTTTAACCCAATGTCGAATGAGAGGAATGCTTGGCGTATCATTTAAGTGGCGAAAACTTCGAATACTGCAGAATTGTCTACGCGCTACAGTCGCCGAATCACCGTTTTTGTAAAACTCTCGCACGCATAACGCGCGGTCTGCTCCCGAGAAACGCTCCACAGCGACTGAATTCCCAAGAGCCAGGCTACCGATTGACATAACCCCCGCGCCCCTCGGATACGTTGCGTTCACGCAGTAAGCTAAATAAATATAAAATTTCTTTTGAGACACCTTGTACTTATATTCCTTTTTATTTTCTCTACATGAACTTTTTCACAACTATTGCAATTTATTTTGTAAATTCCAGATTGTTAATCTCATGACATTCACAAAACTATTTCGGATGGCAGCAAACTACGTGTTGTTTGCCATGATTAAGTCATGTGACGTTGCTGTATAAACTTTTGTCTTGGTTTTAAGAACTCCATGCTCAGGCAATCTGTTTACCAAGTTTTTGATTTTTGGATTTCCTATTGGGTCTTTTATTACTTATTATTTCTTTCAGTAGTTATTTTTCAATGTTTAAAATAAAATAATATTGTCACATGGGTGGTTTGATGTGAATACGAATTCTTGGCTTAACAATACATTTTATTAAACAGTTTACAACATTAATATTTAGTGGAATTGTCGTGGGGACTGGAGGCAGTCTCCCGTTTACTCCGTACTCACCAGGATCCCTGGTCATGGAGGTAATTGCCCATCAGGAAATCTAGGATTCTGTTGAAGTCTTCTCCCATTCATATGATGACTAGTGCTTAGCTTAGTGGATGAGTTGGAACGTTGGTTAATCGCGAGTAATACGGCAGTCTCTGGGCCGCCATACTTTTACTGGCTTCCTTCCGATGTCCTTTATTTTATACTTAAGTGGTAGTTAAGTTCTCTATTCAATTAACATGAGAAGCATTGCTAAGGTGACGAGACAAAATCAGTTGTTGTTATTATATTTTATCCCAAATATCTCATTTTAGGTTAGGTTTCACATAGTAAAACTGATTTGTCGGTCACTATTAAAATCCAGTCTGTGCGTGGGATTTATTGGTCGGTCCCAATTATTTTATTTCAGACCAATTGTGCCCTTTTTTAATATATTTTATCTCTGTTATTTTGATTTTGAACCGCACGACCGTCTCGACTGTATAAAAGCGAGCGCCCTGAACTAATTCAATCTATAGTTGGTGAACTATAGGTCACATCGTGCGAGGCCAAAATCATCTCTATAATATAATACTCCAACGTGTGTCCTTGGCTGGGTGGCTGAGTGCGTTTGTGCCTATCGTCCAATGAGGTAGTATAATTATATGACGTCAAATTTGAAGCGAGACTCCGAAATGTAACGAAATATTCCGAAGCTTACCGAAGTGTCACCAGCTATAAGTAGACTAAAAACATTTTGGTATTATTCAGCGGCTGGTATTTAATTTATCTGAATTTAATAAAATAACATATAAAAATATCTAGGATTTCGTAGGCATAAACAAGAAACTCTAGATACACCTATATGCTTTGATCGATATGAACAATATATTGCAGATTTATTCTCTAAGAATCTACAAATAGAATTACATATAAAAATGTCTAGTGTTTCGTAGGCATAAACAAGAAACTCTAGATACTCCTATATGCTTTGACCGATATAAACAATATTTTGCAGGTTTATTCTCTATGAAACTGTAAATAAAACAACATATAGCAATGTCTAGGGTTTCGTAGGCAGAAACGAGAAACTCTAAACACTCCATAAATAACATATAGAAGTGTCTAGGGTTTTGTAGGCATAAACGAAAAACTCTAAACACTCCTATATCCTTTGACCGATACGAACAATATTTTGCAGATTTATTCTCTAAGAATCTACGAATATAATTACATACAGAAATGCTTATGGTTTCATAGGCATAAACAAAAAACTCTTATATCCTTTGACCGATGTGAATTATATTTTGCAAATTTATCCCCATATATTACTGACCTTATTTTATATTAACACGATTATTTAAACTGATTTGAGATATTTTTTAGTACATTTTGGTAACGTAATAAATATAAATAAAAGTTATAAACTACCTTTATTTTCAAAATTGTAAATCTAATGCAATGAGTAAAACTCGCCTCGGTATATGCTGTTCACTTGAAGTAAGGCACTTCATGTACTTCATGAAGTAAGGCGTATGGCTAGAGAAAGAAGTCAGAGACGTCGAGCAAGTTCCACATTAAGGTAATGATGTGTTTGCCAACATGGTTGGGAAAGGGTGCACTAATATAAATAAATAAATAAACAACAGTACCCTTTGTGGAAAGAAGGTTTTAGTATTGAACAGAAAAAATTATAAAAAAAAATAAATAACTAGATACATCATTTTCCATCCATGCATATTTTTCAGTAGTATGAATATTCAGGGAACGTAATATGGGGCTCTATCAAAATAAAAATGTCTGTCTTATTAATTATTTTTGTTACAGGAAAAATGTATATACATATAAAAAAACAAATGAATCATAAATTGAATCAACGCTTAGTGAAAAATATTAAAAACTTGTTTCACAAACTTTATGAGCAACGATATACACGTGTAATTGTTAGTAGTAGGTAAATAATTATAGCCAAGTTTCCAACTGTTATTTGGAATTAATTTTAATTAACATTATTATTTTTGTGTAACGCAAACTATACGTTCTACTATTTAATTAAATACGAAAATGACCCCAGAGGTTCATTTTAAACAAGAGTAAAAGTAAATACACATAACCTGGATTCATGAAAATTTTTACCAGGGGTTAAAACTTGGTAGTTGTGTCAATATTTAATCTTGTTATTGACAGTTTGTGTTATTTTTAAATGTCCTCTTAAAATATTGACAAATTAACCTGTTTCTTCCTGATTAAAGTTTTATGAGCTAACAAACTCAATTCTTTATTAGGTAATTCTGAATTTTAAATTGATTCATAAATAAAGTTCGCACTTTAACTGGATGACAGCTTAATTAAATATTAAAGCGAGAAACTTCAAATTTTAGATTTCTTGACTAGCTATGAAATAGTCAAGTGCGGTTGTCATTAAAGGCTAGAGGAATCGGCTCTACCTGTATTTTTAATGATCAATCTAATAACTTACATATGTGTACAATTACTGGGTAGCCCACTGGGAACCACCCTGATTTTTTCATATTGGCTTACTTTTATAGAAAAAGCTCTAGTAGGCCTATTTCTGCATAGAGGCTAATCGCCGATCCGGATGAGGGGTGAATGATTGTGAAATGAGAGTAATGTAAACATATTATTCTCGCCCGAATAATATCACTGCTTTTCACCAGCCCAAACTGCACGACTTAATGCACTCGGCCACTCCGTTGGCTAGCTCGGGTAGGTCGATGTTGTTTTAAATTCACTATTTTGATTCGCGTTACTTTAAGCCCTAAGCAAAAGAGTTACCGTGGCGCTATGGTAAGACGGTTTCCTACTGTTAAGTGCGGAATCCTGCAGTGTTCCTGAACGGAGACTCTGACCAGGTTTATATTCTGAGGAGTACGAAAATAAGCGAATGAACTGTATTGCGTGCAATATACGCGATTGTAGAATGCTGGAGATGGGATGGGAGATATACTGGTTAATGGACTTACCTCGTACTTGAAGCGTGATCGTATCAAAGGGCCCTTTGAATTGCTGTAGTTTACCCATTCTGGAGTAGTAGAAAATGGGACACACATCGTTGATACACTTCATAAGTCCACAGGGCAATCGCGAATTAATAAACAAACAATAAGATATGAGATGAATGTAAACGGAAGATAAATTCGAAGAGACCGAAATGGGTTCGTTTACCCATTTCGAGGACGAGTTTCTAATCAACTTATCAATACTAGACTCAAAACGCTATCAGTCAGCGGTCGATCGAAACTGTACTAAAAATAATATAAAACCTATAAAACTCCCCACTTCAATAATAAAAAAGTCTCACAGAAGCGGGGCGCGAACACCTACAGAACACTGGGACGAGGCTTCGAATCCCCTCCACCTCCTTTGGATTTTTATCTTTCGATATTACGCAGTCAGCTCTGGGGTCAATTCAACCTCAAGTATTTAATACTTAAAATTAGTATTTGTTTATACAGAGATAATGGGACTAGTCAAAACGTCACACTGACCACGTGGCTTTCATAGCTATGGCTAGCGGTCTAGACACTTATGCATCATTATCATGGTGGAGTCACAGGCGCAACAGGGGTGAGAGGCGTGGTGTTATATTTGAAAGTTTGAATTTCATGATAGCGTTAGAGGCGTGATAAGTGCGCGTTCTCGACTCTCATAGCAGTTGTTTTTAACCTAAAATTTTACACAAATATTCAGAGTAAACGATTATTCAATTTCATTAAATATATAAACAAATCGAAGGAGATGTCTAGGTCTTTTATATATTAGGTGTGTGAATAAATTCGGTCCATCTGGCAGTCAATTCCTATACTATGTAATTTTCTAACCTCTAATGTCTGCAACCGGCTTTATGTTTTAGTGTTGAAATATGGCAATAATATTCATTTGAAAAACGTTTGGGTTTGTAGCAATAACATTGTGTTTATCTGATTCGAAAATGTCGAAATTCGGGCCAAAAAAGCATAATTTCCGGGAAGTTCTCATATTTTGTTTTCATTTGAAGAAATAAACCACTGAAGCTCATCGAATGCTCGTAGAAGCTTATGGTAAAAGTGCTCCCACCGATAAATCATGCAGATAATAGTTTCGACGTTTCAAAAGTGATGATTTCAGTGTCGATGACAAACCTCGTCCAGGTCAGCCGAAGAAGTCCGCGGACGAGGAATTGCAGGCGCTAATTGATAAAAATCCGTGTCAACATGAGCTCACATAATTATGGAATGTTGACTGATCAAAATTTCTGTGCATTTGGCAGTCATGGGAAAATTTACAAAAAAGGAAGATGGGTGCCGTACGAACTGAAAGAAAGAAACAACGAGAGGTGCACAAACATGTGTGAAATCTTGCTTGCCATGCAAGAAAGAAATTTTTTTTGGCATCGTATTTTGACTGGAGACATATAGATATATTTCAATAATCCCAAACAAAGGTAATCCATTTGCGACCCAGGAAAACCATACACATCGAGACTAAAGCGGAATATTCACGGCAAGAAAGTAATGCTCTGTATATGGTGGGACCCGAAGGGTGTAGTGTATCATGAGCTATTAAAGCAGAGCCAAACCATCACTACCGAACCGTGCTAACAACAATTAGTCCGTTTGAGCAATGCATTGAAGAATAAGCGGCCGGAATATGCAAAGACAAACGACAAAGTGATCCTCCAACATCATAACGCTAGACCACATGTTGGAAAGATTGTGAAGGCCACCTTGGAAGCACTTAACTGGGACGTTTTACCTCACCCGCCGTATTCGAAAGACATTGCTCCATCAGATTATCACTTGTTCATATCGATGGCACACGGGCTTTCGGGTCAGCACTTGAACAATTATGAAGAAATAGAGAAATGGCTCAATGAATAGATCGCTTCGAAAGACGAGTCGTTTTTCTGTCATGGAAAAAATAATAGCAAACGATGGCAAATACTTTTTATAGTGTATTTTTTCAAGTTTTTTCACAATAAAGTACTTTCTGGAAGAAGAAATGAACCGAATTAATGCACACACCTTGTACATATTTAGACTTACTGCAATATGAAGAAACGAGATGGTTGGCACGTCCCATATATATATATATATATATGTGTGTGTGTGTGTGTGTGTGTGTGCCGTCTAGGTGTCTATGAGTAATATCAAGTAATATCACAAACGACCAGACAATCTCGAGCCGTCGTGTTCCATACTGCCATGTCTACTCTGAATGTGTTTGGGATGGTTTTTTCAGTTCCGTATATTTTTTTATAGAATATACTTTTGTAAAATATTGACAACGTACTCTAGGTAAGAAGCTGTCTAGTTAAGAACACTTATTTTCTATAACTTTTTATAATCATTTGCTTAATTTTGATTAATGTTTGTGTTTTCTTAATATCTCTGTAATAAATTTAGTTTCACAAAATTGCGCCTCACGCCATTTTGATAATTTTCAATTAATAGGTTTAAATTATTTTCTATTTTACTATTTATACTAATTTATCAATTTTCAAATTTACTTATTTTTGTTTTGTTAAAATAATACTTTTCTTTTTTACTATTTTTTGTATTTTACAATTGTAATTTTTATTTATAGACTGAGGATGACTGGATTTACCAGTCGAAACGTCTCTTGATATTTTATAAGTAAACTTTTGACGAGTATTCAAGAATTTTTATTTCCTCCTACACTTTTCGTCAAGAACAACAATCTAATATATATATATATATATATATATATATATATATATATATATATATATATATATATATACCAGGTCTACAAGTATGAAATGCCAAATAAAGTGCCAAATAAAGAGCATTCGCGGACAGTACTACTGTTTTGTTTTCATTTGAAAAAAACTGCTGCTGAATCATACCGACTGCTTCGAGAAGCTTATGGTGAATATGCTCCATCGCAAGATACGTGTGAACGATGGTTTCTGCGTTTCAAAAGTGGTGACTTTGATCTTACAGACAAAGAACATGGAAAACCTCCAAAAAAATATGAAGATACAAAATTGGAAACATTTCTACAGGAAGACGATAGTCAATCACAAAAACAACTAGCAGAGCAGTTAGGCGTTAGTCAACTAGCTGTTTCCAATCGCCTACGAGAGATGGGTTAGATCCAGAAAGTCGGCAGATGGGTTCCACATGCATTGAATGAGAGGCAGATGAAAAAACGCAAAAACACTTGTGAAATTTTGCTTGCACGATACAAAAGAAAGTCTTTTTTGCTCGTATCATTACTGGCGATGAAAAATGGATTTATTTTGAAAATTCCAAACGCAAAAAATCATTGGTGAACCCTGGCTCACCATCCACATCAACTGCAAGACCGAATCGCTTTGGCAAAAAGACAATGCTCTGTACTTGGTGGGACCAAAAGGGGTGTGGTCTGTTATGAATTGTTAAAACCTGGTGAAACAGTTAATACCCAACGCTACCAACAACAACTGATCGAATTGAACCATTCGCTGCTCATAAAACGACCAGAATAGGAAAGAAGACAGCACAAGGTAATCTTTCTTCACGATAACGCTACATCACATAAGGCAAAAGCAGTTTGCAACACATTGGAGGCACTCAAGTGGGAAGTGCTATCCCATGCCGCTTACTCACCAGACTTGGCCCCTTCAGATTACCACTTGTTCGCATCGATGGGTCACGCACTTGCCGAGCACCACTTTTGTTCATATGAAAATGTGAAAGAATGGCTAGATGAATGGTTTGCGGGGAAAGTGGAAGAGTTCTACTGGCGAGGTATTCACAAATTGTCTGAAAGATGTGAAAAATTTATAACTTCTAATGGAGCATACTTTGAATAAATAAACTTTTACTGTTCTTTTGAGTTTAATGTGTTTTATTTAAAAAAAAAATCCGCATTTCATACTTGTAGACCTGGTATATATATATATATATATATATATATATATATATATATATATATATATATATATATATATATATATATATATTAGATTGTTGTTCTTGACGAAAAGTGTAGGAGGAAATAAAAATTCTTGAATACTCGTCAAAAGTTTACTTATAAAATATCAAGAGACGTTTCGACTGGTAAATCCAGTCATCCTCAGTCTATAAATAAAAATTACAATTGTAAAATACAAAAAATAGTAAAAAAGAAAAGTATTATTTTAACAAAACAAAAATAAGTAAATTTGAAAATTGATAAATTAGTATAAATAGTAAAATAGAAAATAATTTAAACCTATTAATTGAAAATTATCAAAATGGCGTGAGGCGCAATTTTGTGAAACTAAATTTATTACAGAGATATTAAGAAAATACAAACATTAATCAAAATTAAGCAAATAATTATAAAAAGTTATAGAAAATAAGTGTTCTTAACTAGACAGCTTCTTACCTAGAGTACGTTGTCAATATTTTACAAAAGTATATTCTATAAAAAAATATACGGAACTGAAAAAACCATCCCAAACACATTCAGAGTAGACATGGCAGTATGGAACACGACGGCTCGAGATTGTCTGGTCGTTTGTGATATTACTCATAGACACCTAGACGGCACACACACACACACACACACACACACACACACACACACACACACACACACACACACACACACACACACACACACACACACACACACACACACACACACACACACACACACACACACACACACACACACACACACACACACACACACACACACACACACACACACACACACACACACACACACACACACACACACACACACACACACACACACACACACACACACACACACACACACACACACACACACACACACACACACACACACACACACACACACACACACACACACACACACACACACACACACACACACACACACACACACACACACACACACACACACACACACACACACACACACACACACACACACACACACACACACACACACACACACACACACACACACACACACACACACACACACACACACACACACACACACACACACACACACACACACACACACACACACACACACACACACATATATATATATATATATATATATATGGGACGTGCCAACCATCTCGTTTCTTCATATTGCAGTAAGTCTAAATATGTATTAGTGTGTGCATTAATTCGGTTCATTTTTTTATTTCGGAAAATACTTTATTGTGAAAAAACTTGAAAAAATACACTATAAAAAGTATTTGCCATCGTTTGCTATTATTTTTTCCATGACAGAAAAACGACTCGTCTTTCGAAGCGATCTATTCATTGAGCCATTTCTCTATTTCTTCATAATTGTTCAAGTGCTGACCCGAAAGCCCGTGTGCCATCGATATGAACAAGTGATAATCTGATGGAGCAATGTCTTTCGAATACGGCGGGTGAGGTAAAACGTCCCAGTTAAGTGCTTCCAAGGTGGCCTTCACAATCTTTCCAACATGTGGTCTAGCGTTATGATGTTGGAGGATCACTTTGTCGTTTGTCTTTGCATATTCCGGCCGCTTATTCTTCAATGCATTGCTCAAACGGAGCAATTGTTGTTAGCACGGTTCGGTAGTGATGGTTTGGCTCTGCTTTAATAGCTCATGATACACTACACCCTTCGGGTCCCACCATATACAGAGCATTACTTTCTTGCCGTGAATATTCCGCTTTAGTCTCGCTGTGTATGGTTTTCCTGGGTCGCGAATGGATTACCTTTGTTTGGGATTATTGAAATATATCTATATGTCTCCAGTCACAATACGATGCCAAAAAAATTTTCTTTCTTGCATGGCAAGCAAGATTTCACACATGTTTGTGCACCTCTCGTTGTTTCTTTCTTTCAGTTCGTACGGCACACATCTTCCTTTTTTGTAAATTTTCCCATGACTGCCAAATGCACAGGAATTTTGATCGGTCAACATTCAATAATTATGTGAGCTCATGTTGACACGGATTTTTATCAATTAGCGCCTGCAATTCCTCGTCCGCGGACTTTTTCGGCTGACCTGGACGAGGTTTGTCATCTACACTGAAATCATCACTTTTGAAACGTCGAAACTATTATCTGCATGATTTATCGGTGGGAGCACTTTTACCATAAGCTTCTACGAGCATTCGATGAGCGTCAGTGGTTGATTTCTTCAAATGAAAACAAAATATGAGAACTTCCCGGAAATTATGCTTTTTTGGCCCGAATTTCGACATTTTCGAATCAAATAAACACAATGTTATTGCTACAAACCCAAACGTTTTTCAAATGAATATTTTTGCCATATTTCAACACTAAAACATAAAGCCGGTTGCAGACATTAGAGGTTAGAAAATTACATAGTATAGGAATTGACTGCCAGATGGACCGAATTTATTCACACACCTAATATATAAAAGACCTAGACATCTCCTTCGATTTGGTTATATATTTAATGAAATTGAATAACCGTTTACTCTGAATATTTGTGTAAAATTTTAGGTTAAAAACAACTGCTAGGAGAGTCGATAACGCGCACTTATCACGCCTCTAACGCTATCATGAAATTCAAACTTTCAAATATAACACCACGCCTCTCACCCCTGTTGCGCCTGTGACTCCACCATAATAATGATGATGATCACTTTTCAAATTATAACCTATACGCATTTGACACTTAATGATAACTTAACAAAACGCCATATGTGTTGAAACTTTGTACTATACACTTTGTTTACGCGGCAAGTTTGAAAAAAATCCGCATTTCATACATGTAGACCTGGTATATATATATATATAGAAACAGAAGGCAACATGGAGATTATTTTAACTTGTTGCAAGAAATGAGACACAGAAAACAGACACAGACAGTTATTTTAATTACAAGAGAAGAATTGAATACAGTTTTTTTTACCTGACATCACAGTTTAGAATGAAGATTCTGTTGGCCCCTGCTTGTAGGTTTATTATCATTGTACTTGGGGTGTATTACCATTATACCCACTGCATGACACTCTGCTGACCAGATATTTGAAACCCAATCCATAATAATAAACTTTAATACTGCTGACAACATTGTAAAAGTCGGTAATTCGCTACATCAATTTGATTTTTTTTTTTTTTTTTTATTAATTTAAATTTCTCTCTTCAGATCTCACCCGTCCGAAAAAGTATTCCTGTCCCCATGGTTTTATGATAATTGGTTTCCATTGTATGTATTTATAAACAGTATTGCCAACTATAGATACTTTCAATGCACTAAATAGACCGTAAGAATCCACCAGAAATGCACCAAAACTGGGGCGTAGTCCGAGTTTGGGGAGTTCAGAAACAATATCAAACAATTACTTTTTTGTTGTATGAAGATGTTTGTTAGTAATAATAATAAATTTATTTATTTAATTTTTATTGTTGAATTATAACTTTTAATATTTTAATATGCAGTACAGAATAATAAATATATAATAAACATTAACTATTAACTTAATCACATTCAAAACAAAAACTACACATTGCAAACTCCCAATTGCCTAGTTAACACATTTTTAATCACAAGATAAAGTAAATGTTTCTCATCTTAACTAACAAAATAGGAACTCATCATAGTAAATTATTATTTATTTTAATTTATTAAAGATAGATATTAAATGCTTCTTCCTCGTCTTGATTTATTTCATTTTTGTATGTTTCGTTTGTTTTGATTTTAGAAACCACTGAATCCGGCAGTTCATAATTAAAGCAACATTTGTTGCATCTTTTAAGCCTTTACTGTATTGCATTAACAGTATCAACCTGGAGCCTATTTCTTAATTTGTTTTTAATTATGTTTAAATGGCTAAAAAGTCTTTCTAATACAGCATTAGAGTGTGGCAATACTAATAATGATGTGTGTGGAGAAGGTTGTACGGGTTGCGGGCATAAATGATACAACTAGATCTAGCTGACCAGTTTCGAAATATTTTATTTCTTCATCAGAGCTGATCAAAAATGTACGGTCATTGTGAGATAGTAAAAATATAGAAATTAAACATTAGTAAAAGTCATAATGTCAAATAATAAAAATAAATAAAATAGTCAGTAGTTAAAATATAAATAAATAAATAAATAGTAAATGAATAAACTAAAGAGTTTTACAAAATATTAATTACGTAGCACACAAGTTATAATATAAGATGTCGCCGAAAATTTAGAGTCTGCAGTTCAACACATTTTCGCAGTTTTAAATCACAGTTTTAAATTATCAACAGATGATTTAAAACAGAAACACACCAGAATTTGCACTAGCGCATTAGAACGAAATTTTGGTCACTAGATAGGCTTTCAATACACCAGATCTAGTACAAAATGCACCAACTTGGCATCACTGTTTATAAATAAGGTAATTATAGGCTAAGTTGTTTACAATTTTAACGTGAAAGACAGCGAAATGCCCGACGGTGCGGCCAGCGTTCAGAGTTGAAATTTCTGAATTTGCAACACCTCGCTTGCAACATCGCGGCTACGACACCATGGTACGAGTTTTTTCAAAATAGAGTGATCCTATTGGTTGAATTTCTCGTTCCACGCTTCCAACACCTGAATGAAAATGAAATCTAGGCATTGGAATTTTATTATTTATTTTTTAAGCCATAAACAGGCATGACATCTACTACAAGAAGGCTAAATAGTAAGAAGGTTTAAGTGGCATCATTTGAAAGCCAGTAAAATTTCTTCTTACAACGGTGATTTAGTTTTTCAATTCATGCAATTAGTTTTGAAGAAATTGCGTTTCAATTATATTCGATAGTTGAAAAACAGTTTTTGTGCAAAGACAATTAATTCCTATAAAAATTAATTGTTTATGTTGTATTTTTGTTTTAATTAAATTGAATCGTTTCCAATGCCAATATTAATAACTAGCTGGGTCCACGGACCTGTACGAAATAGAATGAATTAGCTGTTTCAATTATTTATATTTCCAATTTTCTTGCAAGCAGTCCTTTTTTTCATAACTCTGTCTACTGGCTGTCAGAAATTTAGTTTTAAAGTTCTGAACTTATTAATATCCATATCGTCCATTATGGATATTTACATTTATATCCCGTATTTACCTGTATTAATTATAGATGTTGTCGTGAATTTTCATACATTTCAGGGTTTCGCAGGTATTTAATAAGCGAATGATGATTATTTGGGATGCCAAAACAAATTTTATGTTAAAATAATTTTTTTGTTAATTTTAATTCGAATGCATAATACCATTATTTAGGTTTATAAATATGTGCAGTATTTTTTTTTTTATATATATATATAGCAAGGTTCATTACGATTTTGAAAATTGTGCCTATGGCTTCCATTGGTTGTTTTAAATCATATCTTCGCCCCTCCGACTTCGTGTATTCAATTTCAACAATTACCACTGGTTATTAAATTTACGCTTTTAAGAATTAAATGCAACATTTGTCCAAATATAGCTAGAGTTTTGAAAAAATAATTTAAACAAAATAAAAATGCAAAAAAAAAAATACAGAAAAAATAAAATTGACTCGAGATCGGATCGAAACCTAGTTTGCAAATTAGAACGCCAGAGTGCTAACCGTTACACCATCAAGGCATGCTGGGTGATTGACTTACATACATTGTTAAATATTTTGCATGGTCAAGCAAAAAACACAAAAAATGCGTTATTTTCCGAAAACATAATCTGTTGTACTTTGCCGATTCACACAAATGTATGTTATTTAGAATTTTTTCAGATTTTTATTTTAAACCATCTGGGCTACAGGGTGTGGGACAAAAATTTTTTTGCACAATTTTGGCAAAAATCGCGTCAAAATAATTTATTTTGCAAAAATAAAATTTTGATCGTTAATCCACGTACTAAGGGCTTTCATTTGATACCCTACACAGAATTTAAAAATATATATATATTTTTTTCGATGAGCATATATTTGTTTATATTTTTAGGGGGATATGTTTTTTAGATGTTTTAGTATTTTTCCTATGTGTGGGCCAAAGAGTTGCATAAGCATGCCAAATTTCAACTCTCTAGGTTTAGCCGTTTGGCTACAATTTTTACCGAACTGACAGACAGACAGACGACAAAATGACGGTATAAGGGTTTTTTGGTCATACCTACAAAACCCTAAAAACCAGATCCGTGCCTACAGATACGGATAAGGATTATTAGTGTTCTGATCGGCAGATACGAATACGGATCTTGCTTTCAAGTGTAAATATGAATGACTCTGTAGTGACAATTTGATGTGTCTTCCGGTTCCTAAAAACACATATGCTAACTGACCAGTGTTGTAATAGATACATTAAAAAAAAAAAAATCTAGTTACAGACACAGATACCTAAAAAAAATTGTATCTAGCTGCAGATACAGATACAGAATTATAAAAAATATCTTGAGACAGATACATGCCAAAAATGTTTGTATCTAGATACAGCTAAATACTCTTGAAAAAACACTTAATAATGAAAATACCATATTTTTTACCAAACAGTATATGTTAATCAGTATTATACAGGCTGTTCAAAAATGATCGCTACATCACAAACAACTATTTTCAAGGTAAAATACTATTCTACGGAATAAATTTATACTAAATAACGTATGTATTATGTTAGCCATGTGTGCTGACGTATGAACTGTGTATCTATAAGACTAATGTTAGTCTTATAGATACGCAACTATGTTTTTGTTAAGAGGATGTTCCTTTCAATCAAATTTTAGCCCTAATTGAAGTGGAATTCGTGTAATGTCATGATCATTTTTGATCACTAATAAAAAATTACTGATAAAAAATATGTGATTATTATTATTTTTTCTCTTTCTGTACAAATTTAATTTATAAACAAAATTTCAGTAAACATTCTCACGCTTACCAATTAAATTTATATGCACGTTTAATAATTTATTCAATCTTACGTTCTTTAGAAAACACACTCACTTATCATACTGATTTCATGGCCAGCCCTTGGGTGAGGCGGACTAGAGCCAGGCCTCAAATGAAGAAATGCATCAAAAAAATTATCAAATTGTATTTTCAATCACTGGATACTTTGGAATGGTCTTAATTTGTCTTGCCCAAGGCTTCACAAAACCACGGTCCACTCCCAAACCACTTGTGTGGATATAATTTTTCATATGTTTTTAGTAAATTGCTCATCAAAACAGCAACAATAGTTATACAGAAACTTAGTTTTCATTAATAATGATCCATTTTCTTTATGTGTTTTACCTACTATTGTGGTACTTAAATATCTACTATTTACGACCGTACAAATGCTACGAAAAACGAGTGAGAATATATATATATATATATATATATATATATATTGACATTTCATATAAATTTAATTTATAAACGTCAGAATTTCAATTGTTTTTTGAATTTTGTTTATAGTAAAAATAAAATATTTAAATTGACAATTTATAATTAAACTATTAAATTAGCTCGGTATCATGGTATAAAAATAAAGGACCGATCAAAGTATCTGAAATACAGATACAAGATGCTTAAATTTCAATATCTAGATACAGATACAGATACAGATACATATTTCAAAAAGTATCTAATTTGTATCTAGATACTTGTAACTAGATACATTACAACCAGGGGCGTAGCCAGAAATTCCGCAAGAGGGGGGCTAATTCCATTTTCGGAAGAATGTGTCTAAAATATACTAAAACATTTTGATGCAAAATATGTGCGGATATAGTTATTTTTAAAGATAAATATAACATAGATCATTAAACTGTAACTGTGACATGTGTAAATTTAAACGTGCATATAATTATGAAACGAAATCAAATAATATTTATTATTAATGTACATTTTACAATTAACAGGATGGAACATGAAACAGGAACATGAAAAACTGTAACATTATTTCTATAATACAAATCGGCGAGGCGTTTTTTTCAATTCATCAATTACATCTTCTTCTTTCACTTCTATCTCCCAATGAACATTAAGAGACGCCAAGCCATTGAGTCGCTCCTCCGATATTGTATTTCTTAAATGCGTTTTGAGCCACTTTAAAGTTGAAAAAGATCTTTCTGACGTCACTGTTGTCACCGGCAATGTCACCAGAATTTTCAATAATGCATAAATATTGGGATATAATATTTTATCACACTCAATAATTGATTTTATTGCATTAGTAGGTTTTTGTGACGATTTAATATATTTTCCAAACCACATAATATATTCATTCATTAGAACCTCTTCATTGGTATAATTTAAATCATCCTCATAAAAGTTAGCTAAACGTCTTAGATAGTTCTTATCTTCTATTGTCGGAAAATTTCCTGTGGGTATTAAACACTGGAATGATTCTAATATTTCTTTATGTTTCAAAAACTTAGCATTTAACTGGGAGCTTATATAGTCAATAAAGGGAATAAAAATAGTTGTCCTATAATATGCTTCAGGTGAACTCGAAGTAGTGTTGTTTCGATATATTTGATTAGAGATTACTCGTGGAATAGTTATTTGTTCGAAATTTTGGGAAGAAAAAATCCACCCATGGGATCGCGCGGACGAAACAGCATGGTGACACGAAGGTTAAATAACTTACCTTAGTTAAATACACTTATCTACTATAGATCTCTAGATGTAACATGTAAGCACGAATCAAATAAATTATATGTAACAAAATATTACAAATTGCATTTCATAGCAGCCACGTGTATATAAACGGTGTGGTTTGACTGGAAGGTTGTGATGTTTCGCGCGTAAACGTTCAATGCTAGCCGGGCTAGCCTAGCCCAATACAATATTCAACCTTTTAAAGCGACGGCAAAGCATCAAATTAACTGGGCGACTATTCTTAGGCGGGATTATGGCCAGTTACTGTTTATTTGAATTTTAAATAATGAAACTATAGTTTCAGCAACACAATTTTTTTGTTAAAAACCGAATATTTCAATTTAGACATGAAATATAATTAAGATGCTGCTATTTTCGTTGTTGTATAATCCAACACAAATTTGCACTATCACCAGCTCACGTGAAGCTTCGCCTTGAAGGACGGAGGGGGCTGCAGCCCCCTACCCCCCTCTGGCTACGCCCTTGATTACAACACTGCAACTGACATACAATTTCATTGATTTCAAAACCTCTAAATTTACTCTAATATTTAATTTATACTAACTAGACCGATTTAAAATCCCTCATAAGTAATGTGATGCTAGACTACAAGTCAGAGAAAAGTTTATTTCCCCTTGAGCAATTTTAAACGTAAGCGTATATGAAAACTAATTAGAATTTATCTATGTGATATCTGTTTACGATCTTCTTTGAGAAAAACGGTTACGGTCCCGGATACGAATTTTTATTTTTTGTGGGTCATTAGCGGATGCGGGTACAGATATCAGGCACACCACCAATATTTAACACGTTCGTTACCAACTGGATCATATTTGAGCCATCATAAGTATAGGATGGAGCACCGATTCACAGAGTAACCACCCGCTGCAGTGTTGCCAGATGTCAAAGAAGAAAAAAATCGTACAAACACTTCAAAATGATCGTATTTTCAAGAAAAAAATCGTACAAATCTTTTTTTTTTAATGCGTATAAAAAAATTGCTGTGTAATAATTTGAAAATTATTAAGTATAAATTTATATATTGCACAATCATATTTTTCCTCGAACTTTTTGAATAGAACCAAATAAACTTTTTCATCTGCCTTATTAGAGCCATTAAATATTTATAATTATTAACTGGTCTGTAGCACGTTCCTCATTATCAAACGTATTCTAATTATCACTATGGGTATCCATTATCCATGGCACAACAAAACAAATATCATTCGTAAAAAGGGTATTTTTCAACATATTTTTACTACATTCACATTCAACATGAATACGGAAAGACCGAGCCGATTTGAGCACATAACATCACACGATTTGAGATTGTAGTACAGTACACTAACCAATGAGGAGTGAGCTTTGTATATTTGATTATTCGAGTATGTCCGAGCATTACCGATCATAGCGAAACCAACCGATTTTTTTATATATCGATATCGCATTATATAATAAAAATATTAACTTACTAAAAAATATATATAAATATATATGTTTTTCAATAAAATCGTACATCGAATAGGTACCATAAAATCGTACATCGTACACAATCAAAAATAATCGTTCAAATTAAATCGTACATCTGGCAACAGTGACCCGCTGTAGCTTACCTGATGACAAATATTTTCATTCGGTATATGTTTAAGGTCTTGATATCGTAGTACGGTCTGAGTGAATGTCTGACTAGTATCGGAGTCAAGCGGTCTAGAGATATTTTGTGAGATGTCGTATATGCGCCATAAATAAGAAAAGAACACAAAAAAATTGTTTGCAACATCTGTGTGAGTAACAAAGGAAAACCTCTTGGATTTTGTCCTTCCCCGTGCTTTAAAATACACTAGTCTTCATTATAATTTTCAGTTTATCCAAGGAAAAATTTACTGTGTGCAATTTATTATTATTTTTTACAATTTATTTTTACCAAAGATTTGTTATTATTATTATTATTACTATTTAAAATAATTTTGATGTACTATTTACCAAAGAATTGTTATTATTATTTATTATAATCATTTAAATAATTTATTCGATAGCTAATAATTTAAGAATAAATTTATATTTTTTTCTTAAATTAACATATGGTCAGTGTACATTGTTTGTTTTAACTCAATTCCTGCGAAAAAAAAGTATGTGGTCTCTAAGAAAGTATTTTCCCACGACTATATAGATATACGTTCTTTACAGGCGTGTCTATGATTAGTAAATGTAGCACGTTCCCCACTCCTTTTTATTACAAACCGCTGACCTGTTACGTTATGAGCTCATTACGTAACAGGTTGAGCTCATTACATAATAAATTCAAACAGCAATGGCCGACCGTTCTTAGGCAACGTAATAAATAATTTGAAAGCATATGTCAAATTATTGTTAGTTTGTAAAGGAAACCGGAAGATTAAAATTAAATAATAAAGTTAAAGTTTTAGAATTTTGCAAATATATTTTTTGATAGAGTTGGTCTTCGTCAGTCAGTTAATCAGTTGACGCAAGTATTTTTCTTTTAACTGAATTTATATTCCGTATGACACGTAGGTATATGACCGTTGCTAGGCAACGTAATAAATAGACTGAAAGCAACTGTCAAATTATTGTTAGTTTTTAAAGGGAACTGAATGAAAATAAAGTCGTGGAAAAAGCATAGTACGAAACTTGCATGGAATAGTAATTTCTCATTCGTATGAATTACGCTACTCGCCTGCGGCTTGTGGCGCAACTTTCATACTCGTGGGAAATGACGATCATTACATGCTCGTTGCATAATATACTATTTTCTCTTATGCTGGGAGCGAACGTGTTAATACAGTTCGATTACAAAACTTTTTTTTAATTCTATTTTAAAAACGATCTCAGGTTCTCAAACGAGTTGTTATACATTAGTTAAAGATTAATAAATTATAGCTCTTTTTAGATCACATTTTAACAATTTTGAAATATTTTATAAACAGGTATTTTTTTTTTATCTCTTCTGACAACATTTCATATTATAATTGAATATGATGCAACTAAAAAATAATAAATTGATGTGTAGTCTGAATTTTCACATTTTTCAGGATTCTTAGGTATATTGAAAGTGAAGAACATAAAGAGCCTGAATGCAGGATGTCTGGTTTGATTACAATAATTTTTGCTGTAACCAGATCATATTAGCAATTTCTTCAAAATCATTTTTCGACTCATCAAAGTATTAAGAACCATAATATATTTCAATTATTTAAATGTCAAATAAATTCTTGTCTTCTTGCGTTGAATGATTGACATTGAAGTCTGCAGCTCATCAGATTTCATGATTTAATGATAAACGTAAGTAAGTATGAAAAGCAGTATGCATATAATAGCTATATTTCACTCGGATGATTTCAACCCTCGCCTATGGATCGGGTGCTAAACTTCTTCCTCGTGAAATATAGCTATTATATGCAAGTCCTATGCAATATTTTATCTACAACTTATAGTTTTATCATAAAAAAAAAAATAGTAAATTTAATTTAAAAGCTTAGATATTTTGAAAAATTTTAACATAGGTCTGACGCTGTGTTAAATATTTAACATTGCACTGTTACCATAGTTTTATTAATTTTTTATCAAATACTTAAATTTAATAACTAAATAGAAAAGAAAAGTTATAATAAATATTTATACATACAAAATTTCATATATTGGAAGACGTGTATATAAGTTTTATTAATCTATAATATAATACCCCAACCTGTGTCCTTGGCTGCGTGGGTGCGTGGAAATTGTCTGAAACAATTGAGCGAGGTACCGAAATGTAACGATTATTATATATTAATTTATGTATTGGACAGTAGTGTGCTGTGAATTTTTGTTTTGCGTGTTGACAATAAATTAATAAAAATGACAGTTGTGTTTTTCATTAAAAAATCACTTCACAATTATTAATTTAGTTGTGAAATACACGGATCGGGTTTTTTACGAAACAAAACACAGAAAAATGTTATACTTCCGTGATATTCGACATTTTTGATTAAAATTATTATTAGCAGAAAAATAATTATTTTAAAAAATATTTGGTTTTGATGAAAGTAAGTAAGAAAAATGTGACTTTTTTTTTCTTTATTATTATTTTTTCAATGCTTTATTATTTTTTTATTTCTACTTTCTACGATTTCTAGGACAAGATTTACAATATCCCACTGCAAACTCTATACAGATGGCAGCACATAACGACTACACTAAAGAATTATCAGTGGCTCTAAAACAATGATTTTCGTTTATTTATCACATTAAAATATCATTTACCTTTTAGTTTAGGTTAGATTCACCTTAAAAGCACTATCTTAGGTTATGGTTGATAACTGTTTATTTTTATTTTTTTTATAAACCACCTAAAAATAAATTGTTTTATAAGTTCTGCACAGTCCCACCTGTTTAGAATCTCTGTATATTGAACAAATGACGTGTGTGTGACGCATGCGCAGTGTTCAGTGGGATATTGTAAATCTACCCCCAAATGTGAACGCAATATATTAAAGCGGGCAAACAATTAAACATTACTGTGCAATAGTTTCTCACGATTTATTATACTTTAGTATTTATAAGAATATTTATAAATACTTTTTCTGACTACTGTTATTTTATTTATTTATTTATATTATTTCTATATTGTTTAAACTAGTCTATATCTGGTACAATATTAGAAACTATATTAATCATTTTTATTATTAATTATTTATTTATTTTGTTTTTAACCATTGACAGCAACTTATTTGCGTACTTATCTATTTATTTATAACTATTTATTTATTTATTTTTTAACTATTAACTATTGACGACATCTTAATTTACCTATTTAATATAATATAATTAATTTATTTAAAAACAACAATCGTAGTACAGCTTCTCAAAACTCCAAATTCATATTCATATTCGCCCATTTCACCAATAATCATACTATCATCTTGAGTGCAAGTTAGATCGCCCCCCGTGGTGCACTGTGAGTAATCCAAATGATCAAAAACGACTGGAAGTCCGACCTATTGCACATATTTTATTAAATTATGCAATCTCCTGACTAAGGTACAAGTATATGGAACAAATTTTTTACCTGACTAAACATGACGAGCATTAACTCTGCCAATAATAATTACAACCAAGACTCCCTCACAAAACGACTGGGTCCTGGCCTTCGAATTTGCCAAATAAATGTAGAAGGCATTAGTAAAGCAAAAAGCGAATACCTATCGCAGATCCTACGCGAATATAAAATCGATGTAGTTGCTCTACAAGAGACTCATGCAGCTGACGATATCCAGCTACATACTAGAGGAAACATACATGGATACACTGTTATCGGTGCGACTTACCACTGTCACTATGGTACAGCAACGTAGCATATGTGAAAGCCAGCATAAACAATGCGTATTTGGTGCAAGAGATTTCTGCAAATAATATTTTCTCGATCACAATAGATATTGGTGGTACTAGGATCGTTAACATATACAAACCACCGAACACATTTTGGCCAAATGACGTACTTCCTCGAATTGAACATCCAGCCGTATATATTGGCGACTTCGACAGCCACCATACACAGTGGAAATATGCAACTATAAATGGTGATATTTTAACCAGCTGGGCTGAACTGCATAACTTATACCTTGTGTTTGACGCAAAACAACGTGGGACTTTCTTGTCAGCCAGATGGCAAAGGGAATATAATCCGGACCTTTGTTTCGTGACCCGAGATCCCAAGTCAAAACCACTTCCGGCATCAAGGAGAGTAATTGAAAAATTCCCACATAGCCAGCACCGACCTGTAGTAATCGAGTTAAGCTACCAAATTCCCGTCATTAGATCAGCACCGCTCCCTCGATGGAATTTTGCCAAAGCGTCGTGGTCAGCATTTACCACCGAACTAGACAAAATAGTTAGATGGATTCCCCCAACAGCAAACAATTATTCTAGATTTGTCGGTGCAGTGATAACAACAGCTAAGAAATATATTCCCAGGGGATATCGGAAAGAATATATTCCAGGATGGTCTGATGAAAGTGAACGGCTCTATCAAGAATATCTCCAAAACGGTAATACTGATGTTGCCGATGAATTAATCCAGAGCCTGGACAATAACCGTAGAAAAAAATGGATAGAAATGGTTCAGGAAATGAACTTTACCAATTCTAGTAGGAAGGCCTGGAGTTTATTGAGAAAACTTGATGCAAGTACCACAGTCTCTAATAACAAACCCCTCATTCATCCAGACCATATAGCAAAACGCATCGCCTCGCTGTCAAAAGTTACATCCAATAAACAATTTTCCAAAAAAATAAGAAGTTCCTTAACCATCCTAAAGAAAAAAGCTCCTGACCTTTCAAAGTATTCCTGTCCTTTTTCAATAAGCGAACTTGAAGAAGCCCTTGAACATACGAAGTTAAGAAAAGCTGCCGGAGTTGATGGTATGTATCCTGAGTTCTTGAAAAACTGTGGTAAAAATGCCAAGAAATGGCTGACAAAATTTTTCACCGATGTCCTTAACACAGGGATTATACCTAAAGAATTCAGGAAAACTAAAATCTTAGCGCTACCGAAACCAGGTAAACCAGCAGACAAGCCAGAAAACTACCGGCCAATTGCACTCCTTAGCTGTACGTTCAAGTTGATGGAACGGCTAATTTATAATAGAATTTCTCCGGATGTTACTAAAGTACGTTAGAAGTAAGATGTTACCCACCCGAATAAGCCGGTTTCAGAACAGGTCGTAGTTGCGAGGACCAAGTCTTAGCCCTTACAACCTACATTGAAGCAGGCTTTCATGAAAAATTAAAGACCTCTGTTGTGTATATTGATTTAACAGCAGCCTACGATACAGTGTGGAGAAAAGGACTTATTTACAAGCTTCTCCAAGTTATCCCATGTAAACTGATCACCAGACTCATCAATAACTTCCTGAGCTACCGTATGCTCACAGTATCTTTCAACAATTCGGAAAGCAGAACTATTATTCTTTTGAACGGCCTTCCACAAGGATCAGTATTAGCTCCGTTGTTTTTCAATTTATATGCGGATGACATTGCTCTCGCTACCCAATCACAAAGTTTAACATTGACTGAAGAAATTCTAACTAAAGACTTAGAAATTCTAAGTCAATATTTTGAAAATTGGAGGCTTTGCCCAAGTTTGGCAAAAACGGAAGTATCGTGTTTTCATTTAAATAACAAAATGGCAAACACTACTCTGTCAATAAAATTAAACAACCGCGAGCTCCGTCATACAGCACATCCAAAATACCTGGGAGTAACGTTGGACAGATCACTCACTTATCGTCAACACCTGTCTAACGTATCAGCCAAATTGAAAACCAGGAACAACCTACTACAAAAACTTGCTGGATCTACATGGGGAGCGTCAGCTACGGTACTGCGCACAGCAGCTCTTGCTCTAGTTTTCTCAACAGCCGAGTATTGCGCCTCAGTATGGCTTAACAGCACCCATGCTAGCAAGATCGACGTGCAATTAAACAAAGCAATGAGACTTATTTCGGGAACGATAAAATCTACGCCAACCTACTGGTTACCGACGTTGTGCAATATTGCCCCTCCTCAGTTTCGTACGAACCATGGTAGATGTGCTGCTAGTTTCACGAAATGGGGCATCACTTCCTCGCCAAACTGCGACTGTGGTTCTCCAAACCAAACAGTGCAGCATATTGCATTCGAATGCCCTCTTCGAGCCTATCCTGGCAAAAAGGAGGATTTCATCACCATCCCACATGAAGTTCTGACCTGGCTAGCTAACCTTGACGCCCAAATATGACAAATGTTCGTGCAATAGTTTTTTTTAAAATTATTATTTTGTATTTTTTTTGTTATATATATGTTTCTTTTATTTTTGTTTATTTAATTTATTATTGTTAATGTATTTATATACTTGTACTAATGTATCCATACGCTAAATAAAATAAATAAATCACGATTTATTTCAAACTGATTTGATATATAGTGTAAGTACGCTTTATTCCGTGTTTGTATTTTTTCACGTGTGCTTTTTTCCGTGTGCGTATTAATCCGTGTGCGTATTAATCCGTGTGCGTTTTTTTCGTGTGCGTATTTTTATATTATATAAGAAAATGGAAAATTAATTTTAATAAACATATTTTAAATTTAACGTCTCAAATCATTTTTAGTTTTAACATTATAAAGGTAATGCACTGATTGAAAATGAATCGTTTTCCCATCTTAAAAAGTTAATGAATAAATAATTCGGAATAATACTCATTATTTGTCCAGTTTTTAATAATACGCTAAGAGTTGATTCAATTTGAATTGGATGAAATTAGGCGTATGGATAGAGAAAGAAGTCGTAGGTGTCGAGCAAGTTCCACATTAAGGTAATGATTTGTTTGCCAACACAGTTGGCAATGGGTCCACTAGTATTTAATAATATCATAGAATATAACCTCTTTAAATTGGTTTTCTTTTCCAGCAAATTGATTGCCGACTCATCAGATGAATTTTTAGACAATGCTGTGCACCTGATTCATCGTCTGATTATATTAAATGACTCTCCTTTAATTTGTTGGGCGATTACGGATATCCCTGTAGTTGGTTATTTACTCCTATACTCAATCCACACACTAACCCTGAATAGAACTAGAACGCAGCACACATATTGATAAGATATACCATTTTTTTATTTGTTCTTATTTGGCCGTGATCTTAATAGATTATATTAGCCAGCTGCAATTTGTGTTAGTAGTTACTGATATGATCTGAAGAATTTACTGGTTTGAGATTTTATATTTGTAGGTTCGCGTCATGTAGAAACTGAGTAATGCATTTTAGGAATTTCATGTTGGCTAATAGGTTTTCTAAATTATAGGGAGAGGGTACAATGTCTGAAGCAAATTCGTTGGTTAGTTGTTGTATTGGTATGTTATACAGAGCAGTGTTTCTCAACAGGTGGATCGCGGACCACCAGTGGTCCCCAGAAAAATTTTAGTGGTCCGCGAAATTTTTTATATGTGTTTTTTGCAGTTTTATTTTTAATTTTTTATGCACATTTTTTATGTAAATAATTTATATTTCGTTTATTTTCTGTAAAATTTCTGTGATTTTCTACAAATAACATAAATGTATTCAGTAGCACCTAAATATATTTGTGTTTTGTAAAAAATGAACCAACAATTACACTGGTGAACACAATTTTTGCTGACTTACATCTAAGACTTGTTTCTTACTAATTTAGTGCTGCTGAACTCAAATATCACATCAGTTTTTGCGTATCACATCAGATTTTTGCTCTACATAAATACATATTTTCGGCCAAATAATGCTTCTATCGTTTAATTTTAGACGTCGATACTGTAATTGGTACAAATTTGGCGAACAATAAGGACTAAATAATTACAAAATATTCTTAAAATTTTATTTAAAGTGAAAGAAAGAAAATGAGAACAGTGTTAATTACATTTTAATGCATTTGAGTGTTAAAATAAAAATACAAAATAATTTAAGGATTAAATGATCGTTTGTAAGATCTTCTGGAGTGCACCATTCCCGATAAGTCTCTTTTAATAGTCCAACAGTAGTCAGCCATCATGTGAGTAGTTACTGACGTTACCTTCCTTGATAACGTCTCTCCATCTCTTTTAAATCCTGATGGAAACGTTCACCCTGTTCATCACTAACATCTCCAAGATTGACAGGAAATTTGTCAAGATGACTGTAAAAAATGAAGTTGCACCCCAAATGATGATAATTTTCAATCAAATTTTCAACGACCTCCACATAGTTTTCAGCTTTTTTATTCCCAAGAAATTTTTTGATGAGCGAAAGACTGCCAAGCATTTTTCTCCATATCATCCATATGTACAGTGAAATGTGGATCATTCACTAATTTTCTAATTTGTGGTCCGTCAAAAATGCCAGCTTTTAGCTTCTCATTACTGAGATTTTGAAATGTTTCAGATATATATTTGAAACAGTCACCATCTTTGTTCAACGCTTTTACAAACTGCTTCATTAGACCCAGTCTAATATGAAGAGGGGGGAAAATGATTTTTGTTCACTCCACCATGGTTCGTGTATTATGTTTGGGTCTCCAACATTTAAATCTATTCTCACCGGCCAATTTTTATCTCTCGCTCTGCTGTCCCACAAACACAAAAAACATGGATATTTTGTGAATCCACCTGTTTGGCCAAGTAAAAAGTTTGTCTCATGCTCATTCAAAAAGGTCTATAACAAGTAGGTACATGCAGGTGCATGTAAGGCGTTCCTACGAAATATATTGGACAACAAGAACGAAGTTGAAATTAAAGTAGACGTATATCAGAACGTGAAAAGGTGAAAAAAGTCAAAATACGATAGAATTATAGAATTATATTATTAGTGGCCCGCGTTAGAAAATTATATATTATACTGGTCCGTGGAACGTTTTTGGTTGAGAAACACTGATACAGAGGGCATTGGAGTATAATGTGTTGTAATGTTCCATTGGTTTAATTGTCGCAACTGCAAAGTGATGTGTTGAGTACTCCTATATTGTGGAGGTGAGCTAGATAGCATCCAGGTCCTGATCTTATTCGCCATGCCATTGTTATAAATGAGCGTGCTTTGTCATTTTTGTGAAACCATGTTTTTTTGGGAGGTTTTTCTATATACTGGCATAGCAGGTGCCTTTCCATTCTTTTTTCCATTCTGTCATAATATTTTTACGGATAACATTGTACAAGTCATTGATGGCCGATTTGTTTTTGAAAAGTTCCAAGTCTTAAAAAGACGATTTCCATATTTGTCTATGGGATTAGGATTAAAAATTAACACAAGTCTTGCAATAATAATTGCATGTTGTGTTTTACATAATATGGCAATGTTATTTAAAGACGAAATTCCACCTATTGAAGAAGAAATTCAAATACTTGGAGACTCTTCTGATGCAGTTCCGCTTGGACTAAACAGAATTTTACTAAAGAATACTGCAAGAACTGCAAATATTAACACCGTTTTTACTAGGTTATAAATATTTTTATTTTTTTTTTTGTAATATCTATTTTTTATTACATGCAATATATTAAGAAATATAAGTATAGACTTGTTGTAAATTTTAATACCGCAAGGTACAAAATAAAAAGCTTACTGCTACTACTATAAAGAAATAAAGAAATACATAAGAATACTTTTTCCTACATTAAAAAATATTTGGAAATAATATAAAAATTGATTTTTTATTGAAAAAAATAATACATGACAGTAAATAATTCGAAAGGTTACTTAGGTTATAATAAGCCTGTTTGACGTTTAGGGCAACTGTGAAGTTGATATTCATACCAATCTACCTAATAAAAACCCTAAACTGAATACAGCACTGGAATACTTAACACGTTAAAACCAATGCTATTTCTTTATGAAACTCAGTTAAATTTTAACAACTTACTATTTTAGCATTGATGTTAGCTAACATAAAATTTAGCATTCCTTTATGAAACCGGGTATGATTGTAACATACAACAATGTTTAAAATACTATTATTTATTGTTTCTAACTTATAAATAAATTCTGTTTCTGTGGTTTAGGCGGACTAGATTTTCAATTCTAGTTACTTTTACAGATTAAGTGAGGCCTTTGATAATTTTGTTTAGCAAAAACCTACTTTAAACCATAAAAGAAGAGCTCATAACAACTTACAAAAATGAAAATTCCAGTTAGTTCCGCCTAAACGTTTGGAATAGCCTAAATTATTCTAGTTATAAAGACGTGCTGTGTGAGCTGCAAATAGCCAACACTACTGAGCGTCAAAATTTTAACTAATTAACTAACTTACTAAATAAAAACTTGCAGTGTAAAAAACACGTTCATTTTTCCCGGGGTGCAAGTATGCGTGTACATTTTTAGACTTCTAAACACTTCTAAAAAGTATACTGTCATTGTTTACGCATAGTTCACCATGTGTCTTTTTTGTTTCTGTCCATTCTCACTCAGTTTTTACAACAAATAAAGAGATAAATTTAAGAAAAAAAGATTAAATACTCCTTGTTGTGTGTATGGTTGTCATTCACAGGAAGAACTTCTTCGAATATTAGATGAATTTTATTAGAAAAATTAAAGTGTATGACATAGTGTCTTTATTAGTTCTGCAATTTAATTTTAATACCAACGAGAAAAATGCGTTAAAAGTTAATAAATTCACCATTTATACTTAAGTTTTGCTATAAGTGAAGAAGAAAGATTATCAAAGATTCTAAAATTTTGTTTCTATTTATTGAAGGGAATTTCTACTGTTCAGATGTTTTTATACAAGCTTTTAATGTTAAATTTATCATTTTCCCTGTCTGATATGGGAAAAAAAATCGTTTAATGTTGACTAAACTATTGTTATTATAATTGAAACCCCTTGTTATTTCATGTGGATGTTCCGTAAATGTCTTAGTTTGCAAATATTTAAAAGTTTTCTTGTGTAGAATAAATTACCAGTTCTCTTTCTATAAAATTTCTACAGACATGTGTAGATATTAAGTATTCAAATAAATGTTTTAAGTTCAAAGTATAATATTTAATTATCTCTGTGAGTATAACCTAGCACCAATATTATACCCTCTGAAAATATTCATTTACAAAAAGCAAATTTTATCATAAATGGATTCACATATATTTGTACACTTTTTTAATACTCGGTTATAATTCAAATTATACTGTATATAGCAATTAAACGTAAATATGACCAAAAATTAATTATAAACCAATACTGTTTACATATGACTATTCTTTTTCGTGTCGAAAGTTCAGAAGGCGATAGTGGCGCCGTTTCGGTAATTTTATTCGCGAGTTATTTGATGGGTGTTATTAAAATAATAAGTAGATTTAGTAGTATATTAAATTTTTTAGTGTTTTATATACAGTTTTGGAAAGTTAATGCATAAAACAAGTGTTTACAATGGCGGACATAAGAGTTTATCATATATTGTTTAACTAGTTACTGACATAGTTTTATTTTTTTTATGTTAATATTAAATATAGTACGTACATAGTTGGATTAGGCGGTGTTTATGAGTGGCATGGTAATATTATGTCATGTCTGTGTGACATCCAGAGCGAGTTTGTATTCAGCATAAGATAATTAACATTTTGAAATGTGCCCGTGTACGTATTTGTGCACGTGCCCGTGTAAGAGTTAATATAAATGAATTGTCACATATTACCAGACTTGACGTTGGCAGTCATTTAAAAGATACATAAATTATCATGTACGTTGAGAGGTCATTAACCTGGCATGTCACACCTTGCATGGTACATTACACATCCAACGTGCAGTACTGGGAGGCGTCTCGCGGTTCGCGGTCTAGGTATTTCCGCTGTCATCCGCATCATATCCTGGCGTTCCGACGTCCCTCACATGTACTCATGTGTGATTACCGACGGGTAATTGCGTGTTAGCCTGTGTAATGACCATTTGCCCGAGAATTTTGGGAAAATCATTAGGTTGTTGCATGCTACTGATAGACAGAATGAAGAAAAAATTAATGTTAAATTTGAATACATTTCAGGATTTCGTAGGTATTTAGTGAGTGAGGAACAACACAATAATCTGAACAAATATTCTGAGAATATTTTTTTATTATTCTTGGAAGATATGTGTGTCCAAACTACGAAGGTTACCCATTATGTTTTTACAAATAACCACTAGATGGCAATATTGAAATGTGTCATTACTATAATCGCAAAATTTGACATTTGTTATTGTGAAATTAGTGGCAGCTTAAAAATTGACGAGTAGTTTGTTCACAGAGAGCGTTTAGAAAAAAAAACAAGTTTCTGAAAAACTGGATATTAAAACGAGTACGTGAAGGTTTTCGTTGGATGATATTTTACGATATTAGTAAAGGTCTAACTCAACAACAATTCATAGATTCGCTTGGTTCAACTTTTGGTAATGAAGCACCATCAGAAAAGCTTGCTTTCAATTGGTTTGCAGATTTTCGTCGTGGTCGTGCGTCCGTCAGTGATGAATCTCGTGAAGGTCGATCAAAATCGGTTGTAATTCAAAAAAACATCGATGCTGTGCGCAAAATAATTGAAGAGGATCGGCATGTGACTTACCGTGAGATAGAGGTATCCTTTGGCATATCGCAGACTGCAATACATTCGATTTTGTATGAACATTTAACTGTAAAAAAGATCTGTTCCCGATGGATTCCGCATAATTTGACCTAAGCTAAAAAAAAAAGGCTCGTGTTGATTGGTGTACGGGAATGCTAAAAAAAATCAACTTAGGAACTGTAAAATCCGTATACAACAATGTTACAGGCGACGGAACTTGTATTTATTCATATGAACCGGAAACTAAGCAAGAATCCTCTGTTTGGGTCTTCCAAGATGAACCGAAACCCACAAAAGTTGTTCGTTCACAAAGCACTTCCAAGAAAATGATCCAGGAAAAACAACCAAAAACGTCGCATCATTATTTATCATGACAGTGCAAGCTCCCACACAGCACGTCAAACAATTGATTATTTGAAGGAGAAAAACATCGAATTAATATCTCATTGCCCGTATTCACCTGATTTATCCCCTAGGGACTTGTTCTTGTTCCCCAATGTCAAACAATAAATGCGTGGACAGCGATTTTCATCGCCTCAGCGTTGAAGCTGTTGAAGCCTTCGAAAACTGTGTGAATTTGTGCTTATCGTGCTAATCGTGCTCCTTATATTTTTGTCATATTGTCATATTAATAGTGTAAATTAATTCAAATATAGAGTTTTAGATGCATATTTAAACATCGACTAGTGGATAACAATAGTAAGATTCCAATCATACATTCTCATTATTAATTGTGCAGGTGATTTATAAATTGCCTTGTGAGTCAATAAGGGCGAAATTCACATCCAACTTGACAATCAGGTGATTGTATGATAGGTAGATGACTGGTATCTACTAATTTTTACTTGTTCTAAATAAATAATTAATAGCTCAGTGGTTTTGTCACTGTTTGAACGGTGAGGTCGTGCGTTCAAGACCGCCCGGATACCAATTTTAATTTTTTTTTCTTCTTTTTTTTAATTTTTATAATTTTATTCTTATTTTCAACTATTTATTAATAAAAAACATAGGAAAAGTTAAAAGATAACAAAACATAAAAACAATTTTACTTAAATTCCATTTTAATGAACAATAATTATTATTACTTTAATTAATTTTTTATTTTTAGTTTTTTAATCAATATATAATTAGTATTCTAGTAACATTTCACATATTAACTTTATATTTTATATTTCATATTTTATATTTTATATTTTATATTTTACATCTTACATTTTACATTTTGCATTTCACACATTACCATTTTATTTAGTTTCCTATTACTTTCCGTGGTCTTCTTGTATGTCTAAGTCCGCATGATAGACCCCTTGCGGCAAGATTAGTGTCCTCGTGTATTCCATAACTTTCCGCTTAAAATCTGTCTTTTTTTGTTCATTTACATCTACATTCACATCTACATCTTCAGTTCAAGCTTCAGCATGAGTAGGCTTGATGCAGAACAAATTAAAAAGGTACTAGAAAACCGCGAACTTGTATCTTTCCTACAAGCAACAATCTCTTCCAGTCTAACTGAATCGCCTGCCATTCTTCAACTGAGCAAAGAAATAAAAATGCTCCGGGAAACCAATGCCAAATTAATCGCCAAAGTTGAGGAATTAAGCTCAAAACTTACATCTATTGAATTGAAACAAGATATTGTGAAGAATGTACAGAAACCTGAGTTTGTCATTTCTGAAACATTACAACCGAAGGTAAACGACAAGCAAGCTAGCAATTCGAAAAACTCGTATGCTAGCGCTTTGAAATCCCAGGTTGCAAGAAACGAGCAGCGCTCCGCGAACAAGGGCGATAACAAATCAGCGGTGATACTCGGTACCGGTGCCCCCGACGAACTACTAACTGCTGCGCCCAGCTACAGCTGGGTCTACGTGGGAAGGCTCTGCAAAAATACAACCGAGGAAAATATTAAAGAGTATCTTAAGCGAAAGTGGCCTCAAGGCGACTTTAAGTGTAATGACTTAAAAAACAAAGGCGCTAATAGCTCTTTTAAGATTGGGTCCAGTAACATCGACCAACAAGCACTGTTAGCTCCTGAAATCTGGCCTGAAAAAGTTCTTGTAAAACCGTTCAAGTTTTTTCGGAAGCCAATGCGGACAACCAACGCTTCCCAATGAGCAATACATTAATATCTATCACCAAAACGTACGACGCCTAAGAACAAAAACAAGATCTCTGTTCGAATCAGTACTTCGGTGCAATTATGAAGTACTTGCTTTAACAGAGACATGGCTAATTCCTGAGATCTCCGACTCCGAAATCTTGGATGATAGATATTCAGTTGTACGATGCGACCGCTCTCCACTCACTAGCAACCACAAACTCGGTGGAGGAACATTGCTTGCAGTATCAAAAAAACTCATTTCAATTCCAATCCAAGTCAATCCTGTATTTGGTATTGAGCAAACTTGGATTCTAGTTAAAAGGCACGAGAAAACCTTCATTTTCGGCTGCGTATACTTTCCTCCTGCGTCGCCTCTGGAGATCTATAACGCATTTTCTGCTCAAGTCTCGACTTTACTTGATACTTATTGCAACTCGCAACTTTGCCTCTTGGGCGACTTTAATCTTCCCAAAGTAAGGTGGTTCTATGACGAAGACTCCTGCAGCGTTAACTCAGACTTTCACAACGACAAAATTGCTGAGAGAATCGTCGACGAATTCAACTTTTTCTGTCTAGACTAAATTGGTCTAGACCTCATCAGTAACACATCTGGTCACATTCTAGATTTAGTTTTCAGTAACAACTCTAGTGTCACAGTTGCCCGCTGTGCCGATCCACTACTGGATGAAGATCTCCATCACCCTTCACTGGACTTATTTATTCAAGTAACTAATCTCCAGTTTCTAGAATTTGAAGTTCAGCGGGATAAGTTCAACTTCCACAAGGGTAACTATGAAGCGCTAAACATAGCTTTAGGAGACTTCAACTGGTCCAGTATTCTCACAAAAAATGATATAAATGCGGATGTTTCTTCATTCTACAAAGTTCTGTACGACAATATCAATATACATATTCCTAAATTTGCCTGCAAACCGAAAATTTTCCTAGATGGTTCACCAAGGATACTCGGTTGCTATTAAGAGAAAAAAACAGAGCACTCTCAACCTTTAAATCAAGCAAGTTGCACAATGACTACATACTCTATAGCAATCTGAGAAAAGTATGTAAGGTAAACATTCGAATCGATCGCAATGATTACGTCTTCAACATTCAAAACAGTTTGTCGAACAACCCAAAATCATTTTGGAGTTTCGTCAATCATGAAAAAAGTACTGGCACTGGTATTCCCAAAAATATGTCTTACAATGATCTAAAAGCTGAAACAGGTATGGATATTTGCAACCTGTTCGCATCATATTTCGAGTCGGTGTACTCCAACGATAAGGTGGCGATACCCGTGTTCAACCATGTATATGGGCCAGTTTTGTCTCACTTGGAAATTAACGAAGACATCGTTCTTAAAAAACTGAGCTCTCTTGACATAAACAAAGGCTGTGGACCTGATGGTGTACCTCCTTTATTGTTACGGCGTTGCTGTTCTACACTAAGTGAACCTCTGACCAGCCTATTTCGTCTGTCGGTTGAAACTGGTATCTTCCCTTCCATGTGGAAAACTGCGTTTATAACACCAGTATTTAAATCCGGCTGTAAGTCACGGGTAGAAAACTACAGACCCATCTCTATCCTATCATGCATCTCCAAAGTCCTTGAATCGATCATCACAGAAATAATGTTTTCTTGCTACAAGAATACTATTATACCACAACAACACGGCTTCTTCATAGGGCGTTCCACAACAACAAATTTAATATCATTCAAGGACTACATTCTATCTTCGTTGGAGACCGGGAACGAAGTTCACGCAGTATACACGGATTTCCGAAAGGCATTTGACCGAATTAATCATGACGTCCTTTTAGCCAAACTGAAAGCATATGGAATCCAGCCTCCCCTGTCACTGTGGCTTAAGTCTTATCTACAGGGACGAGCCCAGCACGTTACAATTAACAACTGTACATCCCGAGTCATGAATGTGATTCAGGGATTCCACAAGGCTCACACCTAGGACCAGTGCTTTTCACCTTGTTCATCAACGACATCGGTGTACGAATCTTACATAGCAGATATCTATTGTTTGCTGATGACCTGAAACTTTATTCTGCAGTCAAATCATCCGCAGATTCTCAGAGCTTGCAAAATGATCTGGATGTCGTAGCAGCATGGTGTACAAGTAATTGCCTTTCTCTGAATATAGGTAAATGCTCTTCGATATGTTTTTCGAAAAAACGTAACCCCTCATCGTTCAGCTATGTGGTTAACGGAGTCCCACTCAAGCAAGTGGATGAACTGCGATATCTGGGAGTCATCTTTACTAGCAACCTTTCCTTCGAAAAACATATTGATTCTGTGTGTAAAAAGGCAGCGAGGATGTTAGGCTTCGTTAGGAGGACCACTACGGAATTCACGAACTACACTGCTATCAAAACTCTTTATTTTGCTCTAATCAGAAGCCACCTCGAATATGCTAGTGTGGTATGGAGCCCATACCAGTCCACACACTGCTATCGCTTAGAGAATCTACAGGACAAATTTATTAAAATATTTCTCTACAAAGTGGGAATCAACTACACTTTGTTATCTCGCGACCAGAGAAGACAATTAGTAGGAATCGACACATTAAGAAAGAGGCGTGATATCAGTGGGTTATGTCTACTCCACAAAATTATAAATGGTGCGATACCATCACCTAAAATCTTAGAAAATATTCTAATACGAGTTCCTGCACGCTCTACTAGAAACCAAGATGCATTCTTCGTGACCCAACACAAGACCAACTATGGGAAGGATGTAACTATTGACAGAATCTGCCGCCTGTACAATTCCATTTGTTGCAGAGACCTCAATACTGTTGATATCTTTGACTCAGTTTTTAGCCGTTTTAAAACTTCACTGACGGCCGCTTATGAAAATTTTTAATTCTCTGTTATATTTATGTATTATTTTGAAATGTTCTTCTTGTATTTTTGTTTCGTTTGTAATGTATTATGTATTATTTGGGGCTTACCCGTAAATACGTTGTTTGTTAAATAAATAAATAAATAAAAACCATGTTTTTGAGATACCAACTTTAGAGTGGCAATAATGTTTCGAGAATTGGTTTGAACGCATACAAAAGTGTATAAATCTTAAAGGCGAATATATAAAAACCAATAAAATTGTTTGTTCAAAAAAAAAAATCTTTCTTAGTTTTTGTAAAAGCTTAAAACGTAGCCCTCGTACCTTAAAAAGGTTTGGCTGATCCTTGTGGACAGTTTAGTACCTATGTAGGTACAATTGTTTTAAAATAGAGACATTTGTATGCAGTTCTATCCAAGATCCTAAATTAAATAATACATAAACCATTTCAGTGCATTAACAAATTAATAAATTATAAACAAGTTCTTAATTTATTAATATAATTTTATATCAATTTATTAATATAAACATCAAACATAAAAGTAAGTAGAGAGTAGACTTACTAAGAAGAACTAAAGTAAAATAATAAAAATGATAAAACAAACAATATGCAAGTTCCTTTCTATGTGGTGGCTCTAGGGGTCCTGGCGCCCAGATGAAATTTTAAGTTGTCCCCAAAAATACTAGTAATAAAAAAAAAAAGCAAGACGAATCCAAGTGACCACTTATAAGAAAAAAGAAAGACGGATTCAAATGACAACTACAAAAAAAGGAAGACGGTTCCAAATGACAACTAAAAATAAAAAATTGAAGATGGATCCAAGTGACGATTAAAGACATAAGAAGGAAGACAGATCCAAATGACGATGTAAAACGAAATAATGAAGATGCATCCAAGTGACAATAGACAACAAAAAAAGGAAGATGGATCCGAGTGACGACTGGAAACAAAAGAAGGAAGATGGGAAAAGTGACAATTAGAAAAAAAAAAAAGGAATCCGGATCCAAGAGATGATTAAAAACATAAGAAAGATAAGGAAGACAGATTCAAGTGATCATTAAAAATAAAAAGGAAACCAGATCCAAGTGACAATTGAAAACAAAAAATAAGGTAGTCAGTTCCAAGACTAAAAACAAAAAAAAGAAGACTAATCCAAGTGGCGATTAAATACAAAAAAAGACCGATTCCAAGTGATGACTAAAAACATCAATAAGGAGGACCGTTTCAAGTAATGGCTAAAAAAAAAAAAAAAAGACGAAGCTAAGTAACGACAAAAAAGGAAAGATAAATCCAAGTGACGACTAAAACAAGGAAGACGGATCCAAGTGATGACCAAAAAGAATCTTCAGAATCGTGCATATCAGACACATATTTCAGCGTGCCTAGCTTAAAGCGGCCACTTGCATTGCATCATCTGCTCATCGTGTAAATCCGGTCCTGTATGTACCTGTTAAAGGACATATTGAGCTATTATTATTATTATTGATATTCTAGGTTGTATAATCCTTTCTGTGTGAGACATCAAACAGTAGGTAATTACGTTTTGTTAGATAGTATTTCTGGCGCATAGCAGCTATGGCTGTTTGCACCAATTATGTTTTCAACAGATATGTATGGTAGTACTATGGTTGGTCCATTCTACGTACCTGATGGACTAAAATAAATTCATCTAGCTACAAAACAATCTCTGCTACTCACTTTTAGCTAGACACCCGGCTATACTTCGACTAAAATTAAATGACCTATTCAAATGAGACTAATGACTAACTAAGTACCTATAAGTATCCCATAGTAACCCATAGGTTTGCGTCTTTTGTAGTTTTTTAACAAAATAAAAATATAATAAACTCATACAATTTAAAAATAATGTAAATGTTATTTTTTACTATAAACTATAAATTTTCATCAGTATAATTATACGAACTTACTGTATGATTGTCAATTAAAATTAATAACAAATGATATATACACTGTTTTAAAAACATATTTATTTACTTAAGCGTAAGACATATCTGTAGGTATAGGAGAGTCGTGGTACTAAACTTCCCCACTATCAAAGAATACCTATAATAAATTAAGAATAAATATAATATATTACTAGGGGCCTCAGCCCGGCTACGCCGGGCTTCTCCCCCTACGTTGACAAAACTCGTCGCTTCGCAACTCGTTTTAATATAGTAAGGTATTTTACCGCATTTGTCGATTATAAAACTCGGCGCTTCGCGACTCGTTTTTTGCCTGTCACGTTGTTATCGAAGTGACGCACTTCGGGCGTGCCCGCGGTACATCCACGAAACTTCAGCAAAAATTATTATTATTATTTTTATCATAAGCCTATAACAAACAGGAAGTTCTGAGCAATTTACCGTTGAAATAATTTTTCAAATTGGTGGCATCCCGGCGAGAGTGTCGTGGCACTCCGGTTGAGAAACACTGATATAGCCAATAACACTCGGGAAGTTCTAATCTATACATACAATGTTCAAAGGATTATCGAAATCGGTTAATTAATTTACGTTTGTACCATTTAAACGTAACAATGATATTTTATTTCACTATAAAGAATACATGGATTCTGAATAAAATAGAGAAAAATTAATAAAATAGTTAAATATTATTGCATAGGATTCACTATTAATATATCACTTGGAAATTTAGAAAAACTTTTGAGTAACACTGCTAGATGTAAAATATTCCGATTTTCGTTGTAATAATATATTCGTTGTAGTAATATTTTACGTTATTAAATTTATTATTTTGTTTAACTATTTAAAAAGGTATTTATAATTTTCAGTTTCTTTGTAAATAATTTGGTTTACATGTAAATATATTATAGTCGTTTTTTAATTTATTTAATCACTAAAATTTCACCTATACTTGTTATAATTCAGTAATGCGAAGGAATTGCCTCCTAAATTTGAATGTCAGTAGTTGTTTCGTTGTTCGAGAGAGGCGCTGATGAATACTTTTATCATAATTTTTATGTTTTTTTGAAACAGCATTTTTACTGCAAAAAAAAAAATGGAAGACCTTCATGATGATAAAAAAACACTTTCATCCTATAATAATTACTTATATAAAGAAAAAACATATTAAAATGATATCTGGGTATATAATACTTCAAGATTTAACACAATTAAAATTACGCGATTACTAAATATCGAATATTATTCTGTCTTATCTATCCTCCTAATACATTGTACTTTATACTTTCGGTAATATAGTTAGTAAAATAGTTAAAAACATACAGTTTCCAGAATTAAAATAACAAAACTGCTTAACAGATCTATCCTCACCCTGAAAACTTATTTGAATGTATTCTACAGATAGGTTTAACATTTAAAACGTTCGAACGACCCTTAAAATATATTTTGATAACTTAAAACTGATTCTTACTTTCTTTTCCGTTTAATAGCATTTATAAGCCAATTTTATGGTCAGCAAAAATTTTCAAAATTTATGAAAATGTGTTAAAACCTTAAAAAACCTTGCATTATCTTTATCAACTCTTATGTATTTTTTACACATTTCATCAATTTTATTAATAAAATACCTTCAACTGTAGGATTTTCAATTCAGTTTTGGTCTAAAATCGTCTTCTGAATAGTAAAAAACTAGAAATATGAATAATCATCTTTTATCGTCTGATAAAACCTGTCCGTGCCGACCAATGGTGACTTTAATTCGACACGGATTCGAGGAAAAAATGCATGATTTTTATCAATAAAAATTAGTCAGTACCCCCTGTCGACATAAAATTAAGCCTAAGCACTAAAAAAATATCACCCAGATAAGACGGCGGTTCATTTTCCTCTCTCCGCGTTACCGAAAAAATGAAGATACACCAGCAGTTGAATAGAACATACATACCACTTTGTACAATAAATAGTAGATTCTTATCAAAACGGTCTAAGGATATAAAGAAAACCATCAATATTATTAAAAAAGAACTAGTTTTGTTTTTCTCATTTTTCAAAATAAAACATTTTATTAATATTAAATAACTTTAAGTATATCATCATCATCATTAACGCGACAGCTCTAAATGAGCCAAGGGCTCCTGTTTCCAGGTTTCGTGACCATGTTTTCAATCTATGTACGTTCAGAGTAGCGTACACAGAAAGGCACCTACAGTTTAAAGCCGGTTGCGAACGGCTAAGCAAAATTTGTTTTTGTATAAATATTTTACACAAATTATTTGACATAAGCAGGAATTGAACTCACGTCCGTGCCCTTGCTCAGCGGCCAAGTAGCAGGTACAGACGATTTAACTTTTTCAGCAACAGGCTTGCTCTTTAAGTATATAACCGTAGTTTTACATACTATTAATAAAAAAAAATTATAAAACAACAAATAAACATTCTTTTGTTAATTTCATTAAATATCCTTAAACCATTTCAATGACTGTATTTTATATGAAACATAAAAAAAATCTACATTATTTGAGTTAAAAGTGTTAGGCATAGTTCATAACTGATAGATTCTACCTGCACCCCTAATGAGATAGTACAAAAGGGCAGTAATCCTCATTTTACTAATTATTATCTGCACTCAATGAGCCAATGAGTCATTTAATTTAATTGTGGCCGAAGTGTATCGTTCTGTGCCGTAAACAAGAAAAAAGTATATATTCGTGAAAGAAAACACTTTTTCACATGCTTCACAACAAAACAAGTAATATCTTGTCAGCCATGGCTTCCACAATAACAAGTATATGGACTGACCAGAGGCATCCCCAACTTAAACCTTTTAGAAAACTACTGGGTCATTCTCAATGTACGTCTGCTCAGCGGCAGGGAGGGAGTTCTCAAACAAAAATGTTATGAAGCGTGGTTCTGGCTATTTCCTCTGAAATCGAAGCTGATAAGAAACTCATCAAGATATTTCATAGATTGGCGGCAATATTGAAGCCCAAGCTACATTATATATATATATATATATAGACACTTCAGCGTCAATGGCTATTAGTATCTGTGTTACAGTTTTATACATTTGTTAATACGTGCCTGACTGTCTGTCAGGGGCTGATTACGGGTCTCACATATCTTTTGGTATAGTCTGACCATTATGTGTTCATGTGTGAGTTTCGAGTGTCCAATTCTCAACCTGGTTATCACAATTTGGTCTCTTCTGTTTGTCTCAGTTGTCCATGAATGAATATCGTTTTTTATATATCTGAGTTTATTTTTAGTTGTTGTGGTCCATTTATTCACACGGACCTGGTGGAGTTTAGTTTTGATGGACTGTTTTGTGCACGTAATGTTTGGGGCGATTTGCAGTACTTGGTCTTCGTGAGGTATTCTTTAGCTGCTGCGTTTGCTGCTTCGTTGCCTTCTATGCTAACGTGGCCTGGTGTACAGATGAAAACGATTGTCTTGCTGTTTGTTGAAATATTGTGTGTTTTGTCCTGAATTTTTTGAATTGTTGGATATTTACTCTAGTGATTTTTTAGCACCTGTATTGTGCCGAGGGAGTCGAAACAGATGGCAGTGCGTCAGTGGTTGCTCCTACGTACAATGTACACGGTTTTAGAAATTGCCTGTTCTTCTACTTGATAGATGCCAACGGTATTTGGTAGATGGTAGGTTCGAATGCCGTCTTCTGATATTATGTCGATTCTGCAGATATCTTCGGTTTGAGAGGTATCTGTATAGAAAAATTTGTATTCCCGATATTCGTTTCTAATTTCGTTGAATTTTTCGTTGAAGCTACATTTTTCATTAACTCTAATTGCTCGCATTCTTATATTCAATAAACTACCATATCACTACGGGAGAACAGTTTTTTAATACAATTATAGTTTTTTACTTCAAGGTTAATGCGGAGGGTTGGAGCAATATATAATATTATAACTCTATTTATCTCCTTTCTGGTCAAAGAGAAATGCAAGCAATTTATTTAATGGAAAGATTTCGTAAATGATTACCTTTGCATAATAATTTGAAATGCTTTGTTATTTGTATTTACGAGACCAAGCCCCAAGCCCATAATAGTTCGATCAGTTAAATTGTTGAATTATATGACTTAAAAATTTTCAATTTTCCAACTACAAATACAGAGGTTAAGTCAATATAATGTTTATATAGGTAGATATTCTACAATTTAACAGAATGCAAAATTTAACATTAGTCAGCTGTGTAATTTAAATATTCAGAGATTGAATAGAACGCATGTTCTAAGCAGTGATGGCATCCTACCGGTTCAGAAGGGTTCGCGCAAACCGTTTCTTAAAATTATTGAAACCTTAATTAAGGGAACCGGTTGTAAGAATTATTAAAAATAAATGAATTATTCTGACTTCAGTTTTGAATCGTGCTCCGTGCCCTGCAGTGTTGCAAATGTAATATTTATTTTATAGGTTATTAATAATACGCTCTTAAAATGTTTTCCTTATATTTAACAAATGGAAGTAAGTGATATGTTTTCACTGTTAAAAATACAGAATAGGTTCCTAGATATCACATGACTTTATAGAACCACATCCTGAAAAATTAGGATGCCATCACTGGTTCTAAGTATATATTTCTTAAACATATTTTTGAATATTTTCACATTGGTTATACTTTTAATGCTATCAGGAACCTTATTATACAATCTTGCAGGTATAAAACAAAGACTTTGCTCGTACAAAGTAGTATGGTGCCTCTCAATATTCAAACTAGATTTACTCCTTGTATTGTGATTATGATAATCACTAATTATATTAAAGTTACTATAATGATTTCTGACAAATAGTGCGCATTCTAATATAAAAAGTGAGGGAACTATTAATATTTTAAGATCTTTAAATAAATTTCTACAGCAAGTTCTATATGGAGTAAATGTTAATATTAGAATAACTTTTTTTGCTGCAAGAGAATTTTATGAGCTTCCTTTGATGCTCCCCAGAAAATAATAGTATAATTTATAATTGTATGAAATTTTGCAAAATAAACTGATCTTAATAATGAAGGTGAAATAAAGTACCTGAGCCTTTTTAGCATCTAACATGATCCTGATAGCTTAGTATTGATATAATCAATATGTGGAGACCAACGAAGATTTTGATGGATTATAAGTCCTAGAAATTTAAGTTGTTGGGAATGCTGGAGGGAATATGAGTTTGGAACTCGTATTAATGAGCTACTAATTTGGTATTTTGAAAACTGTGAAAATTTAGGAAGGTTGTTTTGGTTTTGTTCAAGAGAAGTTTATTTTCTATGCACCATTGATTGAATAAGTAACATTGATCATTAGCTCGTGTTTGAAGGTCTTGTGGATTAGGACAGTTAATCAAGAGGTTAGTGTCATCGGCATATTGGTAAAGTACTCCATTAGATAGATGTTGAGGTAAATCATTCACAAATAGCAGCAATATCAAAAGGATCGAGCCCTGTGGAACCCTTAAAAGGGAACCACGAGTAGCCGATTTAGAGTTTTTTGATGTAGATGTTATTGACACAAATTGATCTCTGCTAGTGACAAATGACATAATCCAATTGTTGGGTATGCCAAATATACCAAGCAAACGGAGTTTCTCAGAGAGTATGTTGTAATCTATTGTGTCGAATGCTTTCGATAAATCGAAAAACATTCCAAGACTTAAGCTTTTATTGTCTAAGGCTTGGTTAATACTCCGATATATATTCATAAATGCATTACGTACGTTATGCTTAAAATGCATAACGTACCAATTTTATACAAAATAAAACTAAAATTAATGGCAGATCAGAATAATTTGACCATTATTCAATGTATGACATCGCTATTCTGACTAGGAACTACTTTAATTCTACTTTACCACTTTAATAGTTTCTACCAGTTTCGCATAGTCTTCTCGTGAGAAATTGAGCTATATTCGTTGTAATTTCGTTTTTAAATCATTAATTGTGCGAACTGGGTTCTAACGAAACTCTTTCATTTTATACCAAATTGTTTCCATAAAAGACAAATATGGACTTGATAGTGTCCATTCCAAAACATGGATTTGATTCTCCTGTAGCCTGTAGTTTTAATAATGTTCGGTGTATGACACGGAGCACCGTCTTGCTGAAAAATAAATTCACTTTCGGCTGTCTCGCACATTGATATAGACGGTAAAAAACTGTTAGTTAGAATATGTTTATATTTCTCCCAATTTACAATACCATCTATAAAATGTAGCTTACCTACTTCTCTTGCGGACCTATAGCTCCAGACCTTAACCGAAGACGGTCATTTAACTTTTTTTACCAAGCAATCTCTATGGTAAGCTTCGAACGGTATTCGTAGAACGCTTTTTCGTGTTTCCTACACCATTGATTCTTAACCTTTTTAAGCCGCGACCCAAATTTGAGAAATATGTTCATGTCGCGAGAAAAAAAAAGCCAATTTTTTTCGTTACCTTTTTTTAATATCATGTTCAAAAATATTTCTTTAATTTTACAATAATGCCTTTTTTTAACTCACATGAATTCGTTTTTATTTTATTTTATTTAAAAAAAATAAAGATAAACAAAAGTACTTTTCGATCCAAGGAAAATTTAATGAATAACCACGTATTTTTAATAATTTTTATTGACCAAATTAAAATATATTTAAAACTTATAATAATAATAATAATAGTAACAATAATATTTATTGATTCAGTAGATTACATACAAGTAATGCTGCGTTCAGAACCTCGAAATTAGGAATTAGAATTAGTACTTAGAATTAACGTAAATTTTTGTTATACATAACTGTACGTTACCGTTCACAACCTTCAAAATTAATACTTATACTTATAAATTAAAATTAGATGTTTGGAGACTTCAAATCCTTACGTTAATTTATAATTGACGCATGCGAAGTAAGCACTTGTCAACCTAAAAATTTCTATGACCATATTTTTTTGCTTCTATCCACATCTTTGTGTTTTCTATGAGTATAAATATAAATTTTTCCTCTATTTTAATTCTTTTCAGAACTATGAAACACTCAAAAACTCATTAGCAAATGTAAACAGCTACCAAATATCTATCGATAAAGTAGTAATATCTGTCAGTGGCTTAATTTCTTAATTTTTATTGTGAATTCTGCTTAATTTGTACGTACAAATTTTATATTGGATAACTTATTTTATAAATTGTCAATAATTTATAGCATTTTTACAGTTAAAATTTAAAAAATAAATAAATAATAAATATAAAATTATAAAACTTATTGAAAATAATTTTTTTTTCTTTCTTTATTGATAATATTTACAACTAACCAAAGAGGTTAACCAGTAAATTTAATAACTACTAATAACATGTGTGGAGTTGTCACTCAATAGTGAACCTCCAGTATATAATAATTATATTACAAAACTTAGTACAAATAAAATATTTATAAAAATAATAAAAACCAGTAAATATTGTCACTCGGCAAGTTCCAAGGGTTAAACCCTTGGAACTTGCCGCGTTGTAGTCTACGAATGTCACTGGAGTACATTTGTGTGATAATTTAGACGAATAATATGTTTAGATGCAAATTTTTTAATTTCTTCCTTAACACTTTTAATTTTTAAGTCATTATGTAATGTCATGTTACTCACATACCAAGGTGTACCTGCAATAGTACGCAAAGCTTTGTTCTGAAACCTCTGAATTTTGTTAATATTTGATGATTTAGCACAACCCCATAATTGTATTCCGTATGTCCAAACTGGTTTCAATATAATTTTATAAATTAGAAGTTTATTACATATACTTAGACTAGATTTATGACCAAGAAGCCAATAGAGTTTTCTAATTTTCAAATCTAAATGTTTTCTTTTACTTGTCAGGTGGGCCTTCCAGGTCAGTCTTTTATCTAAGTGCATTCCTAGATATTTAATTTCCTCTGTCGGCGGTAATGCTGTATTATTTAAGTAAACTTGGGGACAAATGACTTTTCTGTTGGTGAAAGTGATGTGGTGAGATTTTGATTCATTTATTTTTATGCGCCATATTTTGAGCCATACCTGTAAATCATTTAATGATTTTTGTAAAAGGTTAGATGCTTCCACTGGGTTGTCATGAACAGCTAGAATTGCTGTGTCGTCAGCGTAAGTGGCCATTGCGATAGATTCATCATTTGGAATGTCTGCTGTGAAAATTTGGTAAAGCGTTGGTCCTAAAACACTCCCCTGGGGTACTCCGGCTTTTATTGGGTATTTTTTCGACAATTCTTCGTCATATTTTATTTGAAAATATCTATCAGATAAATAAGATTTGAATAGCAAGAAGAACTGATAAGGCAAACATTTTTTAATTTTATATAAAAGGCCAGTATGCCATACTTTATCAAAAGCTTGACTTACATCTAGAAAAGCAGCTGAACATACTTTTCGTTCTTCCAAGGTGTTTTCTATAATGTGGACTACACGGTGAACTTGTTCTATTGTAGAATGCTGTTGCCTGAAACCAAATTGATGATCTGGGAGTACATCTTCTTCAATAATAGGTTTAAGTCGTTTTAAAATTAGTTTTTCTAGTAATTTAGACATAGATGGTAATAATGAAATAGGCCTATAAGAAGCTGCTTCGTGTGCTGGTTTTCCTGCTTTATGTACCATAATTACTTGAGCAAACTTCCATTGAGTTGGAAAATGCTGTGTTCTGATAATAGCATTAAATATCTGAGTGAGTAGTACAAGTGTTTTCCGTGGCAATGCTTTCAACATTATGGCTGTAATAAGATCATACCCAGGAGCTTTACTATTTTTTAAGAATTTAATTTCTTCTTTAATTTCACCAGGAGTAAAATAATTTACTGGAAGTGACAGCTGAAAAGGCGATTCGATAAAGTTTTTTGTATTAAAGTTAAGTTTAATTGTATTTTCTTCTTCGAGAGTTGTCATGGAAGGAAAGGGTTGGAATACTTGCGACAAATGATCAGCGAACCTCTCCGCCTTTTCCTTACTATCTCTAGCTCAGGAACCATCACTATTCCGTAATGGAGGAACTAACTGCACAGGTCTTTTGAGCTTTTTTGTCGCTTTCCAGAGAGAATAATTGTCTTGAGGGTGAGACGAAAGGTTGCTAAGGTAATCGTGGAATGTGTCATTTTTTAATTTATATAACAGATTCTTTAAATCTTTGGTTAGTTTATTTAATACCTTTTTGTCATGCAACGGGTGCCTGCTGTACTGCCAAATTCTTCTAGCTTTTCTTTTCTCAGTTATTTTCTCCCTAATGTGTTTTGGATAGTTCATTACAGAATCATTATATTTGTCTATACGGGCCGTAGACTGTTTGGCAGCTTCTTGAATGATGGATGTAATATGTTTTACCGCATTGTTAATGTCTTCTCCATTTTTTAGTGTATTTTTAGTACTGAATTATCTTCTAAATATTTCCTGTAGAGTCCCCAGTCTGTGTTTTTATTCGTTAAGAAAGGCTTTCTGTCTTTTTTAATAATGGTTGTAGTAATAGTTGCAATTACGGATGAATGGTCAGAAAATAAATCAAAGCAGGAAATTACATCAATGTAATGTGTCGATATCCCTTTGGTAATAAAGAAGTCCAAAAGGTCAGGGATTTGGTTTGGATCGGTTGGCCAATAGGTAGGTTCGCCAGTGCTGATGGGTTTGAAATCTCCAGCTATAATGGTTTTTTGTAGTTCTCGTCCTTTTGGTGTTATAAGTCGAGAGCCCCATTGAGTGTGTTTGGCATTGAAATTTCCACCAGCAATAAAACGATTACCAAGAGTTTGAAAAAACTCTTCAAATGCAACTTTTTTTATTGAATGCTTAGGAGGACAATATACAGCTGCAATAACCAGTGAACCAAAAGGGTCATGTATTTTTATACACGTCGACTGAAGGTAATCTTCTTCATATTTCTCTAATTCATGATGTTTAATTTTGTCTCTAATTATGATAGCTGTTCCCCCATGTGCCGTTTCGTCAGGGTGATTAGTGACATAAGTAATATAATGTTTTATTTTAAAGTAGTGTCTGTCAGTGAAATGGGTTTCAGATATTATCAAAATATCTATTTTTTGTTCTGTAAGGACAATTTCAACTTCTTGCCGATGTTGTCATTAACGTTCCATAAACAAATTCTTAAGGAGTTATCCATTATGGTGACAATTTATTTATCATGGTAGATAGCATGTTTATTATCATATTATTTTGGTTCATAAGTTGGCTAAACATATTTTCGAACCTCGTTAAAAACTGATGTAAAGTTACATCACTATTATTCTGTGGCTCATTTTGATTTTCGCTTGAAAAATTATTATGTTGAGCTCCTGCTGCTTCAGCATAAGTTACTCTTTCTCTGCGGGTTGTATTATTATGAGAATTAAAGGTTTTTCCATTGTTCAATGGAGAAGCTTTTTGGCTGTACACTGGTCCATATCTCGATCTTTGAATTTTTTGGTATACCGAAAAACTCTTGTAGTTAGCTGGATGTGGCCCGCCACATAATACACATGTTGGTGGGTCATTTTTTGACTTCTGACAAACTACCTGTTGAATGGTTTCCAGCACACTTAACACAATAATATGCTTTGGTACAATACGACTTAGTGTGGCCATAGTTTTGACAGCGCATGCACTGCGGTATCTCTTAGATTTCTTACGAGACGGTTCAACTGAGATTTTGGTGCTCAGAAGGTACTTGATGTCAAAAATTTTTTTATTGTCCAAATTTGGTTCTTGGTCCACAAAGAACAGAGGTAATGGTTCCTTAGATCGTTTATTACTAATGTTACTTACATTTCGTATATCAAATCCCATTGCTTCCAAAGCTTCTTTTATCTCACTGGGTGAAACTGATGGGTGGATATTGCGTATCACAGCTCTATACGCTCTATCTTGTCTAAGTTGGTATGTGTGGTAGGCAATGTTATATTTTTGGAGAATCTTGATTAGTTTCCTGTAGGCCTCAATCGATTTAGCGTTTACCTTTACATCATTGTCTTTCAGAGTTTTACATTCAAGTTCCTCTCGACTTAAGGTTGTTAACAATGTCGTTAACATAGCTTGATAATCAGTAACATTTTCAATAATAACTGGAGGAGGATTATGTTTCTTTTTTTCCAAAACATTATTTGATTCAATATTACTTTCTTTTGAAATATCCGGAAGTGTTTCTTGTTCAAGAACAGAAAATAAATTATCATTTTCAAAGCTATATTCAACATTGTTCCAAGCACTCTTCTTCCTTGTTGCCTGTGGTGATTTCAGTCTGTCTTCTTCACTTTTTCTTTTATTACAGCGCCTTTTTCCAACTGTTTGCCATTGACTGTTTGTAATATCGTCAGATGATTTTACTTGGGATGCCTGTGTCAGTGTGTTATAATCGCAATCCATTTGCTGACTTATATCTAAGAGACAATTAGATTTTGAAAAAATAACTGTTGGCGGGGCTGACTTTGTCATAGGCATTGATGAAGGTTGTATGCTACATGTCATTATTGTTGACGGCATAGACATTGTCACATTGACAGTAGTGACAGGCACTGCCGTGATATATACTTTTTCACCAACACTGTTCTCCTGCATGGTTGTACGATTGTCACTAGCACTGTTTATTACACTCACAATAGTAATGAACTGTTGTTGATAAAATTATGCAATTAATTTTAGATACCAATAAATAAAATTAGTAAAATATTTTGACAGATTGTGTTAGAAACAGCTGACGGTCAAATTTGAAAATAAATGTAGTAAAATATTTAGTTTTAACTTATTCCAGAAAAAAAAAAAAATAAATAATAAATATCAATACATATTATAGTTGATAAGATATAGGACATATCAAGATCAATACATATGTTAAGTTTTTTACATTTTAAATGCAAATCGTACCTTTTTAATAAGACCCTTGTTCTTGAATACATTTTGAAAGATCTTCAAACCTCGGTCGAATGCTTATCAAGGAGCACCTAATATCTATTTTAGGATGTACTTGTTCCGGTATTTGTTTTTGATCATACACAGAACCGAAAAACCAGTCTCGCACATATATGTTATTTTAACCAGAAAGCATAAAGATCCAGTGTTTTTGTCGAAATTTTACTTGGTAGTTTTGTATTTCTATTAATTGTTCTTGAAATTGATTAATATTAACAAATTCCTGATGCAAACCACTTACATCAAAATTAAATGGCATTCGAACCCAATTATATTTGAAAATATCGTCTGCTGGGAAATGTCGATAAAAGCCTATTAGTTTTTCTAAATGATTAATAATAATTTTTTGTTTTTTTCTGTGTTTTTTTTTTTCATTATTTTTCTAAATAACTAAATAAACTTATATCTAATTAAACTTTTATATTTCATATTGTAAATGTTTAATGGGGAGCTATACACATAATTAACATGCTTTCCTGAAAAGAGTCTACATATTATTTACTAATCACTAAATAGATAATAATACTAGATAAAATGTATTCCTATTTACATTAAGTACTTATCTTCTAAATGATAATATGGTAAGCGTCGTGGACGTCGTGTTCTTCTAGAAACCTGTAACTCCTGTTCTTTGGGATCCTCCACATTTACTGTTGTATTATTAGTTAAGTCTACCAATGTAATATATTCTATATTATAAGCCACTTCATAATAATTTTTCATTCTGGGTCCATTGTTTATATATGTAGGTAAATGACAAAATAAAACAAATATGCACGTACTGTAAATGCACTAAATTTAACGGTCAAAACAAAACAAGCAGGTTTAAATAGGATCGGTAAACATACGCAGTTCCCCTACTTTGCAAAAAAATTAAAAGAAAGTGCTTTTAATTTTAAATTCTTACAATTGATTTACTATATCTTAAAACATACGACATTAAAATAAAATTTTTACTTTTGAATTAAAATTACAAATGAAATACAAATAAAAGTATGACTTTCTAAAAGAAAATCAGTGATTTTATTTTGATAGTTGTTTTTTCAAATCAAAAGTACTTTATTTTTAACATAAGCTTCAAGTGTAAATGCTCTTTATATGAAAGTTAGTACGTTTGTTTTAATGCCAGTTCTTTTAAGATAGTAGTTCTTGTATTTAAAATAAAAACTCAAATCAAAAGTAAAATCAAAAGCATATTTTAAAAGTACAAAAACACAATATCTTTTGATTTTACCTGCAATTTCATTAGAATGAAAGTAAATACTATTAATATGAAATCAAAAACTAGTGTTTTTAATATTAAAGTATAAATTTCCTTCAGTGTAGAGTCTGGGACAGAGAGATTACAGAGTCTGAGCGCACGCAAAGCAGTGACGTGTGTATTATCCATTATTTGGTGTATTACTAACTTTTTTGATTCGACTCTGCGCGACCCAAGAAATATGCTTTGCGACCTAATTTTGGGTCGCGACCCATAGGTTAAGAACCGCTGTCCTACACAAACATCAAGTTTGGACTCGTCACTCCAAATTATGCCTACCCACAGCCTTTGAGTCCAAATTTTGTAGTTTATGGCCCATTTTAATCTATTAGTTTTTTAAATTTATGTCAGCAGTGTTTTTTTTTTTGCCTGTTGAAAAAATGACAAGCTAATAACAACTAGAAATTACAAAAATAATAGAAATTCCGTCAGTAAGCTTACATAGTTTAATAATACCTTGCATAATTGAGTGCATGAATCCGCGTGTAATAAGACGGATCCAAGTGATGACAAAAAAAGGCGCATTTCTGACACATATTTCAGCGTGCCTAGCAGAAAGCTCCCCGATGCATTGCATTGACGATGCACCTTCTTTATACGCACTAATAATTGTCACTCAGTCGGTTATGGAGGCGTTACAGGCCAACAGGGAGTCCTGCCGAACAACATTCGGGACGTGATCGCTGTACAACAACAGGTCAAGACAGATTTTTGGTCTTAAATGCTAGAAGACAACCTACTATTACAGCACCTGAATTGGTAAGGAAGTTACAGCTAGTGCACAACTTAACCGTTAGCCGTGACACTGTAAGAAATCGTCTCCACGAAGTTAATATTCTATCTCGACGACCAATCATATGTCAACCCCTCTCTATAGGCAATCGCAGAGCAAGGTTAGACTGGTGTCACAATTTTCAATATTGGTGTGATAATGATTTGGCAACGGTTTTGTTTACTGATGAGTCCAGATTTGGAATTAATCCAGATTCTCGTCGAACAAGGGTATGGAGAAGGTCCGGTAATTTGGAATGTTTGAGGCACCTCCAGGAAATTCACAGTTACAGAGGTGGTACTGTTATGGCATGGGGGTGGGATAATCATTGGCGGTAGATCTGATCTCGTTTTTCCCAATGGATTTTTAACAATACAACAATATTTGGATAATATTTTTCAACCCATTGTACGTCCATTTCGAGGTGCTGTTGATGATTAGTTTAATCTTGCCCAGGATAATGCCACATGTTACGCGAGTTGTAACGAATTGGCTGGATAACGAAGCTATTGATGCGATACCGTGGCCAGCACAGTCACCGGATCTAAATCCGACTGAACATGCATGGGACATGCTTAAGAGAAGAATTACTTCACATATGGATAACATCCACGGTAATTTTAGATTCAGAGAACTTCTAAGAGCAAAATGGGCACAGGTACCACAAGAAGACATCGATAATGTTATTTAGTCCATTAATCGCAGATGTAGAGCTGTGATCAATCAAAGTGGAGGTCATACTCTCTATTAGTATTTGTTTTTTTGTTTTTGTTTTTCATTCTTTACAATTCTGTAAATTATTCTGCACATTTTTTTTTTTTTTTCAAATGTTGATTATTTTTATAAATAACATTTAATGTATTTTGTTGTAAACTATTCTTTATTGAGTATTTTAATTGATAGAATACAATAAACGTACAAAAGAAACCATACGCTATATATTTTCATATATTTTTTTATATCCCTAAACTTTTCTGATGTGTGTATTATGCATTTGTCCCATATCGCTTATGTTTCAACATATGTAAAATAGTTAAAGGTCCAGTGCGCAGTGCGATATGTGGACGAACTATTCTGAACCTATGCCTATAAGTCTTACATGTAAATTCAGTCGTAAAAATTATATATTTTTTGGTAACATACAGCTCAAATCTTGTATTTTTTGTGTATTAATATATTTTTTTGAAATAAATTATTTAAGTCCGTATTTTTGAACTTTGGTATAGCATACTGTTAAAATTACTAACCGGTCGAACTATTATGGGCCTGGCCTCGCATATTAACGAAAAATCAGTCAGTTGTTCGCATATTTACATACGATATGAATAATTTGACAGAATCTGAAAAACAGCTTTAGTTTAATTTTGGTTAGCATTAAAGCAAACTGGTATCATTCACTAATTCAAAGTAAATCGAATTCATACTATTTGTACTCGCACTAATCACCATGTTATCTGGATGTAGATTACATAAATTGTATAGGTATTTGCTGCACATAGGAAAGTAAATTGAATGAGATCACATACGCGAGTGGTTATGAATTTATCACTTACTGTGTGTTACATCGTTACATTACAATAACAGTATGTGTAACAGAATAATATGGAATTATTTTTATGAACTATATAGTTGAAAATTGAACACATAAATGAGGGTTGGTGTTTTATTATTAATCAAAATTTAATATACCTGCTTTTATTTTGATAAGTAAGTTGCTCTCTTGAAAAGGTTCATAAAAATAGAAAAACCGTTTGTATTTATTATTTTATAAATAAATAAATAAATTTAAGAATTATGTCGAATTGTTTTTACGAACTATATAGTTTAATATTGAACACAAAAATGAGGGTGTGTCTTTTATTGTTAAACAAAATGTAATATACATACTTTTATTTTGATAAGGAAAAGGTTCATAAGAAAAGAAAAACCGTCTGTGTTTATTATTTTATAAATAAATTAATTAATTTAAGATAAATTTATATCAAAATAGGTTTCGCTATCTGGCGTTCTACTGAAAAACGTGGGTAGAAGATTCGAAGTTACTAAAAACGCAAATTCGGTTCGTTTCAAAACAGTTGAATAAGTAATCGCGACTGCAAATAACAGTGAGACGTCTGGTGGTGACTAGCTAAATTAAACAGAAGCGTATATTTGGATAATATTTGTAGCGTGTTGTGCTGCAGTTTATGTGAATTAAGAAGTATTTTAAAATATAGTGACTTAAATACAGTGAATTTTTGCCGAAATATTGTTTGAACAGATAAATATTAAGAAAAAACTATACATATACGCTTCTCGTGCGCCATTAGCTGTTGTACGCAGCGCCGCCAACGTTAGTTTCAGTCGCGAAACGTAAACAGTTGATACTTGAAGGCGCTGTTTGACTATAGTTAACCTTTACAATTTATGTCTCATGTATCATTTCTAAATCAGGAGCGCACCCTGGGCGAAGCTCACAATCTGGGGCTTCACGTTAAAAAAAAACAACGTTTTTTAGGTACACATTTTGCTTGTAAAAGCACGTGATCCCCACCCTAGGAAAAAAAATGCTCCTGAACCCCTCCATGAAAAAGGTGTTGGTATCGGGAGCGGGGGTTCTCTTCCCAGAAAAAAAGTGCGCGCGTCTGTTCTCGATCGTAGCTGAAGCATTTTAATTATAAGTGTTATTATTGTCTGAATCTGAATATTGGAGTGATTATTCAAATGCAGATGAAGATGTAATCTAAAGGTGTAAGATGAATGTAATCTGGATATACATTGTTTTGCCTTAGTCATTCATATGTATAGTCTCCATCATACAGTACACACTTCCAGTCATTTTCAATTTACTGCCAATTTGTTCCCATCCAACTGACTCAAAAGTAGCTGTAAGGTTTCTTGACGCAGCGTCTTACTGCCAGTTTTTTAACGAAACAAACAATATCTAGTGACTTCAGTAAACTGAAAATTCAAACGAATAGAAAATTTCGACGCAGCCGTAAGCCGTAATCGCAAAGAAACGAAACGAGCAGACCTAATGATTTCCTTATAAAAATATCTAAAATATAATTTTGTGTAAAATTTAAAATCTTAATGTTGATATTTTTAAAACTCAGAAAGTTGAATACAATTCATGTCATAATTATGTTTGGTATTGATACATGCTTTGTGATGGTACGGTCACTGCTACCCCATTTAATTTTTTATTTTTCATTTTTATCATTTATTACGCATTCCAAAGTTTTAACTGAAACAGATTAACTTAAGATTCTTATACCTGGTACCAGATGTTCGAGCACAGGGTGTCGGATTTCTCAAAAGGGATACACACAAAAACTAGATAAGTAGGCGTCATAAAATATTGACCGCAAGGATGACAGTTTACATCTGTTCACTGATTAATATATTTATTAGTATTTATTTTTAATATGTCTAATGTTTAGCATAAAATTCTAAGAAACCATTTTTTGTGAGGGTTACAACCCAAATGTGTTAAATAGTCATTAATAGGTCTGTGTCGTGAGAAATTATTAACCATGTCTGGGATCTGGATTATGTACAAGTTTTTATGAAAATTGGAGAGAGAGAAGACAAGTTCTTTGTCTAGAATTTGGGGTATATAATCTTGAAGTTCGAGAACAGAGGGGGCAGTTGGTTTCAGATACTAACTGCTGGTAGGTAAAATCTTGACTCCTTTCGTGTTTAACCCGTTAACTCAAGTAATTTCTCTGTGGATTCGAGGTTGGAACATCGCTCGCTGAATTAGCGACGCCTGTTCTCAGACACTTTGGAATTATTGGGTGAGCGGCCCGTATGTTTCGCGTATCCGCGACGCCCGTGTTTAACCCGTTAACTCAAGTAATTTCTCTGTGGATTCGAGGTTGGAACATCGCTCGCTGGATTAGCGACGCCTGTTCTCAGACACTTTGGAATTATTGGGTGAGCGGCCCGTATGTTTCGCGTATCCGCGACGCCCGTGTTTAACCCGTTAACTCAAGTAATTTCTCTGTGGATTCGAGGTTGGAACATCGCTCGCTGAATTAGCGACGCCTGTTCTCAGACACTTTGGAATTATTGGGTGAGCGGCCCGTATGTTTCGCGTATCCGCGACGCCCGTGTTTAACCCGTTAACTCAAGTAATTTCTCTGTGGATTCGAGGTTGGAACATCGCTCGCTGGATTAGCGACGCCTGTTCTCAGACACTTTGGAATTATTGGGTGAGCGGCCCGTATGTTTCGCGTATCCGCGACGCCCGTGTTTAACCCGTTAACTCAAGTAATTTCTCTGTGGATTCGAGGTTGGAACATCGCTCGCTGGATTAGCGACGCCTGTTCTCAGACACTTTGGAATTATTGGGTGAGCGGCCCGTATGTTTCGCGTATCCGCGACGCCCGTGTTTAACCCGTTAACTCAAGTAATTTCTCTGTGGATTCGAGGTTGGAACATCGCTCGCTGGATTAGCGACGCCTGTTCTCAGACACTTTGGAATTATTGGGTGAGCGGCCCGTATGTTTCGCGTATCCGCGACGCCCGTGTTTAACCCGTTAACTCAAGTAATTTCTCTGTGGATTCGAGGTTGGAACATCGCTCGCTGAATTAGCGACGCCTGTTCTCAGACACTTTGGAATTATTGGGTGAGCGGCCCGTATGTTTCGCGTATCCGCGACGCCCGTGTTTAACCCGTTAACTCAAGTAATTTCTCTGTGGATTCGAGGTTGGAACATCGCTCGCTGGATTAGCGACGCCTGTTCTCAGACACTTTGGAATTATTGGGTGAGCGGCCCGTATGTTTCGCGTATCCCCGACGCCCGTGTTTAACCCGTTAACTCAAGTAATTTCTCTGTGGATTCGAGGTTGGAACATCGCTCGCTGAATTAGCGACGCCTGTTCTCAGACACTTTGGAATTATTGGGTGAGCGGCCCGTGTGTTTCGCGTAACCGCGACGCCCGTGTTTAACCCGTTAACTCAAGTAATTTCTCTGTGGATTCGAGGTTGGAACATCGCTCGCTGAATTAGCGACGCCTGTTCTCAGACACTTTGGAATTATTGGGTGAGCGGCCCGTGTGTTTCGCGTAACCGCGACGCCCGTGTTTAACCCGTTAACTCAAGTAATTTCTCTGTGGATTCGAGGTTGGAACATCGCTCGCTGGATTAGCGACGCCTGTTCTCAGACACTTTGGAATTATTGGGTGAGCGGCCCGTATGTTTCGCGTATCCGCGACGCCCGTGTTTAACCCGTTAACTCAAGTAATTTCTCTGTGGATTCGAGGTTGGAACATCGCTCGCTGGATTAGCGACGCCTGTTCTCAGACACTTTGGAATTATTGGGTGAGCGGCCCGTATGTTTCCCGTATCCGCGACGCCCGTGTTTAACCCGTTAACTCAAGTAATTTCTCTGTGGATTCGAGGTTGGAACATCGCTCGCTGGATTAGCGACGCCTGTTCTCAGACACTTTGGAATTATTGGGTGAGCGGCCCGTATGTTTCGCGTATCCCCGACGCCCGTGTTTAACCCGTTAACTCAAGTAATTTCTCTGTGGATTCGAGGTTGGAACATCGCTCGCTGAATTAGCGACGCCTGTTCTCAGACACTTTGGAATTATTGGGTGAGCGGCCCGTGTGTTTCGCGTAACCGCGACGCCCGTGTTTAACCCGTTAACTCAAGTAATTTCTCTGTGGATTCGAGGTTGGAACATCGCTCGCTGGATTAGCGACGCCTGTTCTCAGACACTTTGGAATTATTGGGTGAGCGGCCCGTATGTTTCCCGTATCCGCGACGCCCGTGTTTAACCCGTTAACTCAAGTAATTTCTCTGTGGATTCGAGGTTGGAACATCGCTCGCTGGATTAGCGACGCCTGTTCTCAGACACTTTGGAATTATTGGGTGAGCGGCCCGTATGTTTCGCGTATCCGCGACGCCCGTGTTTAACCCGTTAACTCAAGTAATTTCTCTGTGGATTCGAGGTTGGAACATCGCTCGCTGAATTAGCGACGCCTGTTCTCAGACACTTTGGAATTATTGGGTGAGCGGCCCGTGTGTTTCGCGTAACCGCGACGCCCGTGTTTAACCCGTTAACTCAAGTAATTTCTCTGTGGATTCGAGGTTGGAACATCGCTCGCTGGATTAGCGACGCCTGTTCTCAGACACTTTGGAATTATTGGGTGAGCGGCCCGTATGTTTCGCGTATCCGCGACGCCCGTGTTTAACCCGTTAACTCAAGTAATTTCTCTGTGGATTCGAGGTTGGAACATCGCTCGCTGGATTAGCGACGCCTGTTCTCAGACACTTTGGAATTATTGGGTGAGCGGCCCGTATGTTTCCCGTATCCGCGACGCCCGTGTTTAACCCGTTAACTCAAGTAATTTCTCTGTGGATTCGAGGTTGGAACATCGCTCGCTGGATTAGCGACGCCTGTTCTCAGACACTTTGGAATTATTGGGTGAGCGGCCCGTATGTTTCGCGTATCCGCGACGCCCGTGTTTAACCCGTTAACTCAAGTAATTTCTCTGTGGATTCGAGGTTGGAACATCGCTCGCTGAATTAGCGACGCCTGTTCTCAGACACTTTGGAATTATTGGGTGGGCGGCCCGTATGTTTCGCATATCCGCGACGCCCGTGTTTAACCCGTTAACTCAAGTAATTTCTCTGTGGATTCGAGGTTGGAACATCGCTCGCTGGATTAGCGACGCCTGTTCTCAGACACTTTGGAATTATTGGGTGAGCGGCCCGTATGTTTCGCGTATCCGCGACGCCCGTGTTTAACCCGTTAACTCAAGTAATTTCTCTGTGGATTCGAGGTTGGAACATCGCTCGCTGAATTAGCGACGCCTGTTCTCAGACACTTTGGAATTATTGGGTGGGCGGCCCGTATGTTTCGCATATCCGCGACGCCCGTGTTTAACCCGTTAACTCAAGTAATTTCTCTGTGGATTCGAGGTTGGAACATCGCTCGCTGGATTAGCGACGCCTGTTCTCAGACACTTTGGAATTATTGGGTTTATCCGGGGCCCTGCGCCTCACAACCGTAGGAGCCCGCGACGCTTGACCGGTTCTCTACGATTCACAACCGTAGAAACCCACACACACACCGAAGGGTTGACAGACCCAACAAAACTGTATTGGCAGGTAGCAGACCCGTCCGTCGAATTTCACCCAAGACACCGTTATGCGCATTCAGCAGCGGTTAGGTGATACAGCAACACATTAGTGATTGCAAATTACTAGGTATAAGATCCTAGACAGCACTAGTGAGCTTAACAATGATATGGCATGATATGAACCGCATGCTTAGTTTGGAAATATAGATTTGATAGTAATATTGGAGTAGAAATTTACGTTATCACTATAAAAGTGTTAATCTAAATTTACCTTACAGCCATCACAATCAGACGCATTATAAACACGTTTGTACTATTTTCTGAATGATTAGACCATTAATAAACTATTTGATTTGAATGTGTCCCGGCGTTTCTTTGTAGACATAGCTTCCCGCTCCAAGAACGAATCGACTTAATAATCCTAAAAACACAACGTAGGGCAAGACGAATAAAATGGCCAGTACATAAATTCCCCAACCGTCACAGTGGTGCCGTGACCAGGAGCCTTGGAGTTCTAAGCAGGATTGCTCAGTCTAAGGAACATGTCAAAGTTGATAGAAAAGCGAGAAGAAATAAATTATTGAACAAGGACAGTATTATTTAAAATAACATCTCAAGAATGAGAAGTAAAGGTGAGAATATTTAGTAATACACTTGTTTTATTTTAGTTACATATTAATAAGATGAAAACTAACACCAAAGAGACAAATTGGAACCTAAGAATAGCCATGGGTCTGGGGGAGAGTCAGCAACTCTATTTTATTTCGAAGGAGACGTGAAACCATTGTTCCTGTTGATATGGACTACTTGATGAGAAATGCGGAATACCGAACTATTGCAGCCAGAATACAGCGGCGTATCAGAGAATTAGTAACCGGGGGAGAGATCCTCCCATCCGCACAAATTTCCGGACTGGCCGGAATAAAATAATCATGGAAAAATCCTCTCCAACTATTGTCATCTACAAACAGTTATATACGAGTGAGAAATAATTAAATAAGAAGAAGAAGAAGGTTAATAACAGTTTATTACCAGCGGTTACTCAGGTTTAGGTCTGAATTAAGTAAGATCTTCACAATAACTGGGCTACCGACGTAATAATTTAATCTGTTATACCTACGACAACGCACTAAATATTACCTATGTCATACAAAGTAAAAAAATCGAAAAAGACATCACTACAAGCTACCTGGACGCTACTAGCCATACATGTTTAAGATCAAAGCTAAGCTGAAATATTGAAAAGGAGAGGCTGCAAATTACAGGTACATATAAAGTCACGACAGCTTACTGGAGTAGCTGCCGTTAGCCAATTAACTCTGCTAGAGAAAGGGGAATTGTAAAACAATCGCACGTAACACAGCAGATACCGCTGGTTGGAGACCATCGACACCGTCCGATATCTGTGTCCCCAACTCACGCCGTTAGAGATAATTTAAAACAGAATAACATGACTCTGGAGTAGCCAGAAGCAAGTACAAATGCTCGAGCTACAGTCGTGTATAATTCTAGAATCTTGAAAGATCACGCAATCCTGAAAGAAAGCAAAGCTACAGCATCTCGCAACAGGACTCATCGGCCTGGGGGAGCCCACCGCCGCCTATGTTGATGTCGCCAACTCCGTATCTTCACGCCCACAACCGACAAGGATATTAATTCGGATAAAATATTTTGATATTCTATCTATGTCATTTTGTTGTGTACAAGTATATTAATTGGTGAGCATTTTTGGAATTTGTTACAAATTTTCGGTTTCACACACTTGCGGAATTACCGGAAAGAGATTTAATAACTTTATTTTGCAAAAACCGGACTGTCAAATTTATAATAATAATAATAATAATTAATTTATTAATTTACGAGATAAAATTCATTAAATTGGAAACCACAGTATTTTAGTTGTTCGTTTGGGGCGCTCGTACTTCTCTATTAATTTACTTCTTTTAACTAGATCGAATTCATTTACGGGGAAAGGGATATTGCGAACCGTTCCTCATTCTATCGCCACAATTCGCAAGGGGGAGTCTGTGATGGTACGGTCACTGCTACCCCATTTAATTTTTTATTTTTCATTTTTATCATTTATTACGCATTCCAAAGTTTTAACTGAAACAGATTAACTTAAGATTCTTATACCTGGTACCAGATGTTCGAGCACAGGGTGTCGGATTTCTCAAAAGGGATACACACAAAAACTAGATAAGTAGGCGTCATAAAATATTGACCGCAAGGATGACAGTTTACATCTGTTCACTGATTAATATATTTATTAGTATTTATTTTTAATATGTCTAATGTTTAGCATAAAATTCTAAGAAACCATTTTTTGTGAGGGTTACAACCCAAATGTGTTAAATAGTCATTAATAGGTCTGTGTCGTGAGAAATTATTAACCATGTCTGGGATCTGGATTATGTACAAGTTTTTATGAAAATTGGAGAGAGAGAAGACAAGTTCTTTGTCTAGAATTTGGGGTATATAATCTTGAAGTTCGAGAACAGAGGGGGCAGTTGGTTTCAGATACTAACTGCTGGTAGGTAAAATCTTGACTCCTTTCGTGTTTAACCCGTTAACTCAAGTAATTTCTCTGTGGATTCGAGGTTGGAACATCGCTCGCTGAATTAGCGACGCCTGTTCTCAGACACTTTGGAATTATTGGGTGAGCGGCCCGTATGTTTCGCGTATCCGCGACGCCCGTGTTTAACCCGTTAACTCAAGTAATTTCTCTGTGGATTCGAGGTTGGAACATCGCTCGCTGGATTAGCGACGCCTGTTCTCAGACACTTTGGAATTATTGGGTGAGCGGCCCGTATGTTTCGCGTATCCGCGACGCCCGTGTTTAACCCGTTAACTCAAGTAATTTCTCTGTGGATTCGAGGTTGGAACATCGCTCGCTGAATTAGCGACGCCTGTTCTCAGACACTTTGGAATTATTGGGTGAGCGGCCCGTATGTTTCGCGTATCCGCGACGCCCGTGTTTAACCCGTTAACTCAAGTAATTTCTCTGTGGATTCGAGGTTGGAACATCGCTCGCTGGATTAGCGACGCCTGTTCTCAGACACTTTGGAATTATTGGGTGAGCGGCCCGTATGTTTCGCGTATCCGCGACGCCCGTGTTTAACCCGTTAACTCAAGTAATTTCTCTGTGGATTCGAGGTTGGAACATCGCTCGCTGGATTAGCGACGCCTGTTCTCAGACACTTTGGAATTATTGGGTGAGCGGCCCGTATGTTTCGCGTATCCGCGACGCCCGTGTTTAACCCGTTAACTCAAGTAATTTCTCTGTGGATTCGAGGTTGGAACATCGCTCGCTGGATTAGCGACGCCTGTTCTCAGACACTTTGGAATTATTGGGTGAGCGGCCCGTATGTTTCGCGTATCCGCGACGCCCGTGTTTAACCCGTTAACTCAAGTAATTTCTCTGTGGATTCGAGGTTGGAACATCGCTCGCTGAATTAGCGACGCCTGTTCTCAGACACTTTGGAATTATTGGGTGAGCGGCCCGTATGTTTCGCGTATCCGCGACGCCCGTGTTTAACCCGTTAACTCAAGTAATTTCTCTGTGGATTCGAGGTTGGAACATCGCTCGCTGGATTAGCGACGCCTGTTCTCAGACACTTTGGAATTATTGGGTGAGCGGCCCGTATGTTTCGCGTATCCCCGACGCCCGTGTTTAACCCGTTAACTCAAGTAATTTCTCTGTGGATTCGAGGTTGGAACATCGCTCGCTGAATTAGCGACGCCTGTTCTCAGACACTTTGGAATTATTGGGTGAGCGGCCCGTGTGTTTCGCGTAACCGCGACGCCCGTGTTTAACCCGTTAACTCAAGTAATTTCTCTGTGGATTCGAGGTTGGAACATCGCTCGCTGAATTAGCGACGCCTGTTCTCAGACACTTTGGAATTATTGGGTGAGCGGCCCGTGTGTTTCGCGTAACCGCGACGCCCGTGTTTAACCCGTTAACTCAAGTAATTTCTCTGTGGATTCGAGGTTGGAACATCGCTCGCTGGATTAGCGACGCCTGTTCTCAGACACTTTGGAATTATTGGGTGAGCGGCCCGTATGTTTCGCGTATCCGCGACGCCCGTGTTTAACCCGTTAACTCAAGTAATTTCTCTGTGGATTCGAGGTTGGAACATCGCTCGCTGGATTAGCGACGCCTGTTCTCAGACACTTTGGAATTATTGGGTGAGCGGCCCGTATGTTTCCCGTATCCGCGACGCCCGTGTTTAACCCGTTAACTCAAGTAATTTCTCTGTGGATTCGAGGTTGGAACATCGCTCGCTGGATTAGCGACGCCTGTTCTCAGACACTTTGGAATTATTGGGTGAGCGGCCCGTATGTTTCGCGTATCCCCGACGCCCGTGTTTAACCCGTTAACTCAAGTAATTTCTCTGTGGATTCGAGGTTGGAACATCGCTCGCTGAATTAGCGACGCCTGTTCTCAGACACTTTGGAATTATTGGGTGAGCGGCCCGTGTGTTTCGCGTAACCGCGACGCCCGTGTTTAACCCGTTAACTCAAGTAATTTCTCTGTGGATTCGAGGTTGGAACATCGCTCGCTGGATTAGCGACGCCTGTTCTCAGACACTTTGGAATTATTGGGTGAGCGGCCCGTATGTTTCCCGTATCCGCGACGCCCGTGTTTAACCCGTTAACTCAAGTAATTTCTCTGTGGATTCGAGGTTGGAACATCGCTCGCTGGATTAGCGACGCCTGTTCTCAGACACTTTGGAATTATTGGGTGAGCGGCCCGTATGTTTCGCGTATCCGCGACGCCCGTGTTTAACCCGTTAACTCAAGTAATTTCTCTGTGGATTCGAGGTTGGAACATCGCTCGCTGAATTAGCGACGCCTGTTCTCAGACACTTTGGAATTATTGGGTGAGCGGCCCGTGTGTTTCGCGTAACCGCGACGCCCGTGTTTAACCCGTTAACTCAAGTAATTTCTCTGTGGATTCGAGGTTGGAACATCGCTCGCTGGATTAGCGACGCCTGTTCTCAGACACTTTGGAATTATTGGGTGAGCGGCCCGTATGTTTCGCGTATCCGCGACGCCCGTGTTTAACCCGTTAACTCAAGTAATTTCTCTGTGGATTCGAGGTTGGAACATCGCTCGCTGGATTAGCGACGCCTGTTCTCAGACACTTTGGAATTATTGGGTGAGCGGCCCGTATGTTTCCCGTATCCGCGACGCCCGTGTTTAACCCGTTAACTCAAGTAATTTCTCTGTGGATTCGAGGTTGGAACATCGCTCGCTGGATTAGCGACGCCTGTTCTCAGACACTTTGGAATTATTGGGTGAGCGGCCCGTATGTTTCGCGTATCCGCGACGCCCGTGTTTAACCCGTTAACTCAAGTAATTTCTCTGTGGATTCGAGGTTGGAACATCGCTCGCTGAATTAGCGACGCCTGTTCTCAGACACTTTGGAATTATTGGGTGGGCGGCCCGTATGTTTCGCATATCCGCGACGCCCGTGTTTAACCCGTTAACTCAAGTAATTTCTCTGTGGATTCGAGGTTGGAACATCGCTCGCTGGATTAGCGACGCCTGTTCTCAGACACTTTGGAATTATTGGGTGAGCGGCCCGTATGTTTCGCGTATCCGCGACGCCCGTGTTTAACCCGTTAACTCAAGTAATTTCTCTGTGGATTCGAGGTTGGAACATCGCTCGCTGAATTAGCGACGCCTGTTCTCAGACACTTTGGAATTATTGGGTGGGCGGCCCGTATGTTTCGCATATCCGCGACGCCCGTGTTTAACCCGTTAACTCAAGTAATTTCTCTGTGGATTCGAGGTTGGAACATCGCTCGCTGGATTAGCGACGCCTGTTCTCAGACACTTTGGAATTATTGGGTTTATCCGGGGCCCTGCGCCTCACAACCGTAGGAGCCCGCGACGCTTGACCGGTTCTCTACGATTCACAACCGTAGAAACCCACACACACACCGAAGGGTTGACAGACCCAACAAAACTGTATTGGCAGGTAGCAGACCCGTCCGTCGAATTTCACCCAAGACACCGTTATGCGCATTCAGCAGCGGTTAGGTGATACAGCAACACATTAGTGATTGCAAATTACTAGGTATAAGATCCTAGACAGCACTAGTGAGCTTAACAATGATATGGCATGATATGAACCGCATGCTTAGTTTGGAAATATAGATTTGATAGTAATATTGGAGTAGAAATTTACGTTATCACTATAAAAGTGTTAATCTAAATTTACCTTACAGCCATCACAATCAGACGCATTATAAACACGTTTGTACTATTTTCTGAATGACTAGACCATTAATAAACTATTTGATTTGAATGTGTCCCGGCGTTTCTTTGTAGACATAGCTTCCCGCTCCAAGAACGAATCGACTTAATAATCCTAAAAACACAACGTAGGGCAAGACGAATAAAATGGCCAGTACATAAATTCCCCAACCGTCACAGCTTCTACTTTTTAAATTTTTAGTTGAGTTTGTCGCTGCTCCACATGTTTATGAAAATATATGCGCGGTTAAATTCAATACTATTTAAAATTTGTTGAAAAGATATTTGATCATCCATAAAATATTTAAACATTGCAACCCATTTATAATGGCATGTTATTTTTTGTTATTCAACATATTTTTGCCATCCCACAAACTTTTCATTAGTAATATAATTTTTAATAAAGCAAATTTGTTAACATGAGCGTTACAACAGTGAAAAATGAACAGAATATATTTATTAATAGTATGCAAAAAATGTGCAACAATTAACTGATAGTTTTTAACAAGTGACATACAACCTTTCGATGCACATGACTTTCCAGACACACAATACTTCCTTTTTAGGTCCATAAAGAAATACGCAAACATGTTTACAAAACAGTTTTCTTTGATAGTTATTCACCTCTGTTTACAAATATTATCCTGAGCCCATAACCTGTATCCATGATTAACGCTCATGGATACAGGATACAACAGTGAAAAATGAACAGAATATATCTATTAATACTATGCAAATATTGTGTATACATCAACAATTAACTGACAGTTCTTAACACGGGATATACTCCCAATTGATTCTATATGGACGACTGGTAAAACATCTGTTGGTCCGAACCATGGAAGCAGGCAAGAGTGAAGGTGGCAGTTCAAAACTACGTACGATCTAACACTTCTCTTCAGAGTGACCCAGCTAGAACATATTTCATCTCCAATGCTTCCAAAAATTTATAATGTTTTCCTCTTCCATGTCCTTTTGTCAGAATATCGGTGATCATCTCCTTTGTACTTGTATGGCTTTTGCGAACTAACCGTTCTTTAAGGCATCACGTATAAAGTGAAATTTGATATTAATTTGTTTCGACTTTGTGTAGAAAACTGGGTTTTCAGCCAGTTTTCGGGTACCCAAGTTATCGTGATGACGAGATTTTCTTAATTACGTAGTCCCAGCTCTAAGAGAAAATTATGCAAGTACATCGCCTCTTCAGACGCATCGGTTAGACCCATATATTGAGCCTCGTTCATGGAAAAAGCTATTTTTTTTTCTTGTCTTGAATCCTATGATATCGGGGAGTCACAAAATGGAAAATAGAAACCAGTAAAAGATTTTCGATCGTTCAAGTTACTGCCCCAATTGACGTCCTATCCGTCATATCCGGCGATACAAGTAGAGTCTTTTCGGTATCCATATTCCAAACCAAGGCTCATAGTTCCTTTCAAATACCGCAAAACTCGCTTAGCGGTCGTCAAATGGGTTTTGTCGAAAGCATGATTAAATTGACCATTGAAAAAAAAAAAAAAACAAAAACTCAGTATTGACGTCACGGATGATTAATCAACAAGTCATCTACATGCGTAATGATGTAAGAAAACTCACCATTTGGTGATATATGTAGACGCATGGATCTGCTTAGCACGGTGTAGCTCCCAATTTCATCAAGGAGTTGTCGAGTTTCTCAGTCCATCTTTCTCAGGCTTGACGCAGAACATATAAGGCTTTACGAAACAAGCATGCCCTGTCTTTGTTAGAGACATGGTCCAACATCGTTTTTACTTCGTGTTTGATCTGTGGAACAGTGTTTCAGCCAACGTATATTTTTTCAAGAACCTCCGCAATGTGTTTAGTGAACTCCATGAAAATCTCTTCGTTAAGTTCTTCCCTCAGATATGCCGTCGATACATCGAGTTGATGTACTATACAATAGACGAATAGAACTTAATCTGGGTTCAAAAATAAATGTCTCATTAAAGTGTACACCTGTTTTTTTGGTAAAAACATTGTGCTACAAAACGTCGCTCTTTTGTTCCGTCTTTTCGCAACTTATTTCGTAGAACGAATTGATTACTAATTACCAATTGATCCTTCGAGCGATCAACGAGTTCTCACGTGTTATTCTTCAGCACAGAACACATTTTGGTGGCCATAGAATCATACCATTCTTTTCTGTTCAGTTAATTTAAAGCAGCCAGCACGGAAATTTATGATAATAGCACGTCATCCAAGACGCAATCAAGTTGATTTTCCTCCCTCCAGCTTCAGGAATTTTCACCATACGAGGATCCTTACGTGGTATTCCACGCCAATTCATACGAAAAATTCGGAGTCAACCAACAGCTCTTCCAAGGATAGACTCAGCAGCTCGCTCAGAATCTTCAGAATCAATTTTAGATGAATTAACGTCTTCTTGAGGCATTGTAAGAGGTAGTATTCAATTTTCACGGTCTCGAGATCAATATTCAGATCTTCGTACTTGGTGTCATCTGCGTCAAGATTATAGTTGGTTTTCTTGGAGAACTTGACATCTCTGTAAATGATGATCTTACGATCTTCACGTAGCCAAACGCGATATCCTTTGGATTCGTCGGCATAACCAAGAAAACTGACCATTTTTGATCGATGTTCCAGTTTCCTTTTAGTTTATCGACTGTCCAAGCAGTAAACGGGGGATACAAATTCTTGCAGTGCTGATAGATCGGGGGTCGACCTGGGCATACTTCGAATAGTGTTCGCCTATTCAAATTTTTGGAAGGGCAGCTATTTCTTAGGTAATAGATCATATGTACAGCTTCATCTCAGAACGTGGTGAGCATGAAAGACCGGGACAGTAAGCAGCGTGCAGTTTCCATCGACGTTCGATTCTAGAGGAAGAATCGAAAATGAACAGAAAATGAAAATGATTACGAAAATGGTTACGCCGTACTGTTCGAGAACATAGCTATATGGCATCCTAAATTTTTCACTCTAAGGAGGCGTTTTGGGTGTTTCGATGTTAAAAAAACTTAAAATATTTCGCTTGTTATTGAATGAACAAAAAAAAAAAAAATGTGTATAATAAGAAAATAAATCTTTTTTCAATGCTTTCTTTCAGTTGCATAAATATTTGAGGAGTTACCTAAAACTAAACTTTTGAAATATATCCGTTATTATTGACTAGTAAAAACGTATGTGACAAAAATCATTTATAGAAAGAAAAACAATCTTTTTTATTTATACACTTTTTCGATTAGTTAAATATCTGGGGAGTTACCCCTAAAACTAAATTCTTGAATTATTTAACTTACGACGGATGTTTCCTAAATTCTGGGAATTGTGCTATAATTTAATTAACTTATAGGCAATGTTATAGGTGCCAGATAAGTCTTGACATGTTTATGCAACTATCTAGTGCAATATTGTTCAGTCTGATTTAGGTGTTCGACTGATATAGACGCGTTCTCATAGCACTGTTTTTGTAACCATGGAATACGCAGCAAAATCTCAAAGAGCAATAATTTTCTTTTTGTGGAAAGAAGGTGTGACCTACTGAAAGAGGACAGGCGAATGACTATTCGTCAAATTAGTGTGCGCCTAGGGATAGGTACACGACAAGTTGATGACATCTTGCATGATTGTTTGGGCGTTAGCAAGGTTTCGCCGCGCTGGGTGCCAAGGCTGTTGGGACCAGAACAGAAATTCAATAGGAGACACCGAAAAAGTTCTTTGAGGACGGCTTAAAAAAATTAGTTTATCGTTGGGATAAATGTATTCAGTTAAATGGAGATTATGTTGAAAAACTACATTGTAATATTGACGAAAATTAACAAAATAATAAAAATTATAGCTAAATTCCCAGATCTTTGGAAACATCCCTCGTATTATTTTACGTACGTTTTCGCAGAATCAGAAAATAATTCTTTTCTGTTCAATGCAGTTCTTCATAAGATATTTAGGGAACTAAAGTGAGAGTTACCTTTAAAGTTAAATATCTCATTTATCATTTACTTAACAGCAAAAATTAATATATGGAAAGTTGTTATGAATATGAAGAAACGTATTCTCTGTTCAATGCGAAGTACGAGCACGCCAGCTAGTCATGCATATGAAAGTCTATTCACGTTCGGTTGCTGTTGGCCGCGGGTAATGCAGTCTGCAGCATTACCCGCGGGAGCGGTTGACTCAATTGTACTCTTATTACGCCCTTTTCAGATAACAATAAATTTTAGTATATTGTCACCTCTGTAATCATCTGTGAACACTACCGATAATTGCAGTGTTATTAATAACTCTTTTTTACAATTTTTAAAGTAAAATAAAAAATGTTTGAAAAAACAACTGCTTTTTTTTATTAATCTAATTTTTTAAATTGGTAAATTAATTAGGGAATAGGGCCTCAGAAGGCGTTTGCTCTTCCGGCCTCCATGTTAGTAAATACAGCCTCTATAATAAAGAACGTATGGTCACCGTAATTATACTATGACTAACACGGAATTATGCTGGTTATCATGAAAGTACACCACCCTACACATCAGTATCAAAGTCGGTACAATACTACAATAAAAGTATTACAATGTATGTATGTACTACAATAAAATTAAAAATGTCTTAGTTACTATTCATAGTTTGATAGACCAAGGCTATGGCTTTTCCAAGAATGTTATAATGAAAATAATTCTCAATATCACGAAATTAGCTGAGGTTTCCCACAATGAATATTATATTATGTTTTAAAGATATAAACAAAATAATCAAAATAACTAAGAACGAAAGATATATGTCGCCACTTTTACGAGGTGTGATCGGAAAGTTTCTAGAACGAACTAAAAGACGGAGTTACGCGCACATGTCGTTCATATGTTTTGAAAGCCTAATCTTTCATATAACTGCAGTCAAATTTCCATACTGGTCGTGCATACAGTATAACCGTCACAGTCAACTGGAGCAACAGATGACGTACATTTTCTTAATCATGAATAAAATCGAGTTCCGTGCAGTGATAAAACATTTCCTTTTAAATGGCTTAAATGCTAGAGATATAAAAACGCAGTTCGACGGAGTTCATGATGAGTCTGCTCCTACATATGCAACAGTTGCAAACTGGATTGGCGAATTTAAACGAGGTGAATTAAAATGCACAGAAAATGCACCACGTTCGGGTAGACCGAAAACAGGTGAAGAAATGGTTAGAAAAGTCCACGGAATCGTGATGAACGATTGCCGACTAAATTGTGATAGATAGCAAAGCCAGTAGGTATTTCATATGACCGCACACATAGCATTTTCTCACTGCAAGATGGGTGCCGCGTTTGTTAACAAACGAACAAAAGCAAGTGCGCATAACCATTTCTCAGCAATGTCTAGACATGCGCAATACAAAAGATTTTTTGCGACGTGAAAACTGAACTGTCGGTGAAAGGTGGATACATCACTACTCTCTTTTATTTTATTTATTTTACATCGGCCTATTTCTGCAACGAAGCTAATCGCCGATGCCAGGGAGCGAGCTCCTACACCTGGATGAGGGGTGAATGATTGTAAAAATGGGAGTAATGTAAACATATTATTCTCGCCCGAATAATATCACCAACGAAGAAGGCTCGAACCATCGACCGGACAGTCGTACTGGGTTTCCGCCAGTACAAACCGCTCGTAGTGCGCTCGGCCATTCCGTTGGCTCATCACTACTCTCCAAAGACCAAACAATAATAGTGGATAGCACGTGATGAACCAAATCCGAAGTTGGCCAAGATGAGGCCATCAGCTGGTAAGGTTATGGCTACCATCTTATGGGATTCCCGAGGAAAAATTTCTACTACTTGCAACATGGAAGAACAATAACAGGACAGTTTTATGCGTCATTATTAGACAAATTGAACGAAGAAATCAAATTCAAAAGGCCTCATTGGACAAAAAAAGTCTTGTTCCATCAAGATAATGCACCTTTCCAGAAATCAGTAATCGTGATGGCGAAAGTGCATGAATTATAATTCGAATTAATTTTCTATTTCCAAAACTGAAAAAAATAGTTCGCTGCGAATAAATTCTCACCAAATACTAAAGTCGCCGAAGCTGTAGATGGATATTTAGAGGGTTTAATTAATTATTATTTTTCAGAAGAAATGAAAAGTCATGAAAAGCGTTGGACTAAACGTATAGAGCTGAATGGAGACCATGTAGAAAAATAAATACATAATTTCCCCAAAAACTTATGTTTTCTATCTCGTTCTAGAAACTTTCCGATCAGCCCTCATATAATCACTGGCTCATATGTACTCATCACATTTTTTGCTAAAATGCAACGGCATCTGACAAAGAATGGTTGGAGACGAAACTGTCATCATAACTTTTTCTGCAAGTTTTTTTATTAAATGGTTTTAAGAGTGATATAAATCCTCCTTTTGGATGCGTCTGTGATATATCGTAGAGGGAGAAGAGTGCAATATACCCCAAGTTACAATTATTTTCTCATTTATGTGATTCTGCGACATAACATCTTAGCAAGGAAAGAGCGAGTAATCCTATACTCGCAACTCTACGTTATCCTTAACATCCAAACGATTTCATTAAATGAATTCAAGGAAATAAATAAGACAGATTAAGAATCAAGTTTCGCTTTGAAATTAATATTTTCATTCGTCATCCGATTATGTAAAGAGACGTTAACATTTACAGAAACGTTTCGCATACACAGCATAACAACAAAAAATATATACACAGATATGCTTATAAATATTTTTATCCACAAACAAACTTCTTGCTTTCGAAAGAAATACAATTTTCAATAAACGAGAATTTTCGCTTGTCAAGGAACAAATATGTACATACAGGATATAAAATGTAACTTATGAAAATAGTGAGAATGCTCTACCACATCCAGAATTAATTTAACTGTATTAAGATTTTGATGGTACTGCTCCAGGCATATCAATAAATATATATTTAATAACACAGGCGTGAATTTTAAACCCTTTTAAAATGTGTTAAAAATCTGATAATTGATTTTGAGTTTTTTTTTTTAAACCTTTCTACAGTCACTCACGTATCGGCCTGTACACTAGAATTTGAGGCAAAACTGTTAGTCCTAGAGAGTTGAAGTTTGACGTGCATATACAGTTTTTTGACCTGCATATAGGAAAAATACTAAAGGCCGGTTTCTGAAAGCTTAGTTAACTATAACCAAATAGTTAGAAAATGGTTGCTATGGTTACTTATGGGATTGTTATATTGTGACCGTAGTTGACCATTTGCTTATTTATAGTATACTAAGCTTTCAGAAACCGGCCCTAACACATCGTCCGAAAAATATAAACAAACTTGTATTTAATGAAGAAATAAATGTTTTAAAAAAATATGAGTATGGTATTAAATAAAACTTCTTAATGAGTAGATAAACGAGCAAAATTTTATTTTTGAATAATTTTGAATTGGTAAAATATCTAATTTTTTGTTTCGTTGAAAATATAATAATTAAAAAAAAAAAATTATTGTGTGGTATCAAAAGAAAATTTTTAGCCGCAGATTAAGGAACGAAAAGTAGTTTTTTTAAATGTATATGTTGTTACGATCAAAGCGTTAATTGGGCGGACGACTTCGAAGTAACAGTGCCTTTTGGGTTAACCAGGCACAGAGCGAGCGATTGTTTATAAAAACGGTAGGGTGGGAAAACGGGAAGTAGAAGTTGACGACACAAGAATATTGCTCAGAAAGAAAACAAGAATGGAACAAATAGATAATTTCAATAAACATTATGAAAAACGGAACAAAATAAATAACAATAACAAACAAAATAACACTAGAAATAATGAGTTCAAAACTCCAAACGTCTCTTCGTGAAGCCCAGAGGCGTTTGGGGTGATGGACTTAGGAGGGAGGCATAGGTCGGGGTATTCTGGTTGTTAGGAGTGGTGACAGGCGACAGCGTCCAAGTCGTGGTTGGAGTCGCGACGCTGTGCAGTGGTGTGAATAACGGCGAAGTTGGTGGTGATGGGGTGTCAGCTCCAAACAGCTCGTGGATCCGATCCTGGATACGGAGCTCTAAGGGCGTCTTAATGTCCGGTGTCCTGGGGGCTGTGCGCTTTCGGTGAAAGACCAGCGGTGAATATTGTGGCGGAATGAACGGGAGTTTTGGCTTCTTTGAAGGTGGCGTTGAGGGTGGCGAGAAGATGGACGATTGTCGTTTGGCTGGTGGCGTATGCGGCGGCGACTCAGGTCCAAAGAGCTCGTTCCATCGAGCCCTCACACGATCTGCGAAGTCGGAGGGTGATGATAGTGATGATGTAGGGGGGGGAGGTTACCCCGTAATGCGGTTGATGTTGGTCGGGCTGAGATCGGGTTGATGCGGCGATTCGTTGGACTTGGATCTTCACACGGCTTTTTGAAATGGTCGGTCTTGTTAGTGCTGGTTATTGGCAGGAGATGGGAGCGGCGTCAGTGGTGCGAATAGTGCGGCTATGCCAGCCGGAAAGCTAGCAGAGACTATGGAACGCCTGCCGTGCAGCGAGCGCTGGTATTTGGTAGGTGGCCCGCCAAGAAGCGAACTGTGATGTTTGGTGGGTGACCCGCCGAGAAACGAACTGTAATAATACTTATTCCTGCCTTGAAGCGAGATGTAAGTTTTGCTTTCGAGTTGCTTTTAGGCCGTGAAGCGAAAGCAGTTTATCCTGTAAGCCGAGGAGCGAACTGGTGACGAGGGTCTTATCTTATCTTATCTTAACCTTTGGTAGTGTACCGGACTAGTAGCCCTCTCTAACACGTCTCTATTAGAGAGAACATGAAGTTCGAAAGTGGAGGTAGACCTGCTCCGCAGGCCTATAAGGACGAAACATAACAGCGTGAGAAAAAACTCACGCTTGAAATAAAATCGAGAAAAATGGTATAAAAGATGAATAAAGAGATAGTAGCTTAGCCGTCTAGCAGGAAGGATCCCGGTCTGCGGTACTTCCATACTTCAGCTGGATCATAGTCGACAGAGAGTGTACCTACCATACCAATGTATGGTAGGGTTAGAGTGGGCCTCTGCAGTTGCAAAAACCTTCTCGGCGCTAGCGCGGATGAAGTCTACAATGGTGGGTACTCTCAGATCGGATCTGATATCAGCGTTGCGGATGAACCAGTCAGCGCTTGCGGCCTGACGTGGGCACTTGTTCTGGAAGACCTGCAACCGCTGTAAATGGGCGGTGCTGGAGTAGGCCCAGACACAAGATGCGTACGTCAGGATAGGACGGATTATAGTGGTGAAAATCCTAGTCTTATTGGTAGGGTAGAGGCTGCTCTTTTTGCTTAAGAGGCAGTTGAGCATGCCTTTGGCTTGGTTGGCTCTGAGGATGCAGTCGGTGGCATGCCCCCTCCAGGATAACTTAGGGTCAAAAGTGAGTCCTAAGTATCGCGCTTGATTGCACCATGGAATGTCCTCACCAAAAAGGCTAACCGAGCCAGTCGGTAGTCTTGTTTTTTTGGTGCAGAGCATTGCCTTGGACTTAGCCCCGTTGACGGTGACGCGCCAGCGCGTACACCACCGTTCGAGACTCATACAGGTTTGTTGGAGTCGTTCGGTGATAAGCGCAGAGCTGAGAGATCGGGCCAAATACGCGGTGTCGTCCGCGTATTGACACTTGATGGTTCCTGCTGTTGTCGGCATGTCGTTCGTGTAGAGTGTGAACAACAGCGGCGACAGCAGAGAGCCTTGTGGAACCCCAGCCTCGACTGGTCTCCGAGGTGCGGCTCTCAGAGGAGCGGCTTGGTTTTGCGCGGTCTATAAAAGACCGGCTGTCAGTGCTAACAGCGCAGGTTAGCGGCAGTGCGGCTCTCAGAGGAGCGGTTTGTCTATGCGCGGTCTATAGAAGACCGGCTGTTTGAGCCGACGGCGTAGGTTTGCGGCTGGCCGTCGGTGACAGTAGCGGAGGCTAGATTACCTCGGCTGGTTTTGGCTTTAGAGCCCTTGCCCTTACGACCACACATTGGTCTATCAGACGTGTTGATAGGTGTGGGTGTAGAACTCTTTTAATAGTAGCTCTTAGAAGAGCTGGTTGTTGTTGCAACAGCCCCTGATCCGGAGATCTGGCAGCTGTTGATCGGTGCGTCTTTCTCCCGGCAACGGGAGATAGACGGTTGGTGGAGCATTGCCGGGCTAGACTCTATGGTTACCGTGGATCGGGCCATAGAGACATTACCGGACGTGGAGCACAAGCTCTGATTTTAGGTGCGACAACCCCAGATCCTAGGATCTGGCAGCAACCGATCGATGTGTCTCTTTACCAGCAACAGGAGAGAGCCGATTGTTGGAGCAGTGCCGGACTAAACTCAGTGGTTACCGTGGGTCGGGCCACAGAGATATTACCGGACGAAGAGCTCTGGATCGCAGTGGTAGTGGTTCGCTCAATGGTGAAGAAAGTATGTCGGAACTGTACCGAGGTAAAGTTCAGAGTGATGGTGACGAGGGTACAAATTCTCGTCTTTTTATTTGAAGTTCGGTAAGAATGTGAGTTTTATGACTGCTAAAAAACATTTTAGTCCAATGAGAACTAAACTCCGCCCATTATAGAGGTTTATAACAATAACCGCTATAAAATCTATGTGATTCGCAGTTCTCAATCGATGGCTAAAATCTTACTGAATCCATTGGTATGCGATAGTCACAGGTGTGACATACCTGTTGCGCGCTATCGTATAAAATACGTAATCTCGTCTGCAACAGTATGGGTCAATCCTACTCACTGTACTGCAACTATTATCTCTAGAAGATACCACACATGCGTATTTTAGGCTCCAAGCCAAGCCTGGAGCAACGAGGTGCAAATTTAGCCTATGTGGAGGCAAATTGGTAAGGCACTTTCAATCCTTTGGACTTGAAATACCTAAAAACTCAGTCTTGAAAGAAGAAGACAAGTATAAATAACATTCAAACTCACATAAAGCCCGATACCAGTGATGGTAAAAGGGCTCAACGATTAAGTAATGTAACAGTAATCTGTCATCATTATTCCATTTCAACTACCCTTGTACCTACATCTTCTCCAACTCTTTAAGGTGCTGGTAGAACCTCTTAACGTCTTCCTCACTTACTGCCCCAAAATTATTTATTTATTTATTTTGGGTGATTAAACAGAGAAAATATTCCAACAAATTTCCACATACATTTATCAAGTATATATTAAGTATATATTAAAGTATATATACTACACTAAATTTAAAAAAAAAGAAATGTGCGAACAGATATCCAGATGGTTGTGTAAAAAAATTATTTAAACATCATATTGCAGTCAAGCAACATGCAATTTTTAGCATAGTTTCGGCGTAGTGCCACAGTATAATACAGTAGTTACACTCGACCGTTTTTCTGTACCAGATTTTTCACGCGTATGCGTGAGCCCTGGGTAGGACGCGAAGTTTTCCGAAGCTATTCCGAAGCATATAATATTTTTAAAATTCATTTTAGGGTCATAAAATGCAAAATTCTTAATTTTGACATTTTAAAATTAAATTTCATTTTGTAACTAATTCCTTGTTTAGTGCAAATCTTCCTAATTTTTAATTATTTCATTTATAACTTTATTTAATTTTTCGTCAGTTCTCATATAAAGCTTCGTCCGTATCCATACGCGTAATAATCTGTATCGTTCTTTAGCATCCTAGGTAGGACGCGGTAGCTCGAGGTCACGAAAATATGGTACACGAACATCAAAGGTTCCGACAAGAGTGGGCTTACTGTATTATACTGTGGTAGTGCTTAAAGTAGTTATTTTAATGTGTAATGTGCTATTATGGTAACTAATTGTCAACGCCAATAATCAAATCAAATAACGCCATAATTTATGTTCTGCCCTGCGCCTCACTTGCCTGGTTAGAGTACTGCGTATAAAATAGCATACGTTCATGTCTACCTCTTGTGAGTTCTCAAGAGACTACTAATTTCGAAAATATATTTATAAATATCATTAAATAAATGTACGAGATTAAAATTATGTCGTTTCATTGATTATTTTCTCCCCAAAAAATAATTAGTCTAACCACCCTTGGGGAAGATTAAATTAAGAATGAATTTGTGAATAAAATGTTACTTAAACACAGGAGTAATTAATGAAGTCACTGGGTTGATAATATTAAATAAATTTAGCGCTTCAAAACAGAGAAGGTAAAACTGTAGCTTCGAGGCCGCTTGTAGCCACTGAGGCCATTTTCTGCGGCTTCCTGAATGAATTCATATTTTACAGAATAAATCGTATTATTTTTAATAATATGGTTTTGTTCTAATTTTATTATTTTAATTTTATTATTAAAACGAAAATATTTATATTACCAAACAGTAAAAGATGATTCATAAAAGACGAATCTGCCTCGGTTGACAAATAGGTGCTGCGGGTCAAAATGATTGAATTTTCATAAAGAACATATGTGCCAATTGGTGTTCCATTATCATCAAGTGCAGTATCAACGTAAAATATGGTGCATAGGCACTAGACTAAGTCTTAAAACAAGATATAAAACCTAGAAAACGCATGTTTTATGCCTAGTTTTGATTTATAACTAGTTTTAAAACTTTTTTGCAAAAATTTAGGTTGCTTGTAAAAATTTATTTTCAACAAATCAATATTGTACAATAAATAAATTTTAATAAGCTCATTGTTTGATTAATAACATCGTTACTTATTTCCTTGAAATAAAAGATATTTAATTTCAATGAATTTATTACTACAGTTCTGTTAATTAACTACCAGTGGTAAAATGATAAACTAACGTTCTCTCTCTTGTAATAATATGGATTACTGCTGTCAGTTAAACGACCTAACATATCGTATCAGTTTTAAAAACGTTTAAAAATGTTGTTTGGCAATTTTACCACTAGATGGTACTAATTTATATCCCATACTAGTAAGTATCGATACTTTTGATTGGATATTTGAGTAGTATTGATACTTCGTATTAAATGCCGCTTGAAGCAGCGGTATCGAGATTATGTGGGTATCTAATCATCCCTAGTCATGCTACACATGTTTCTAAAGCTTTTCTGTAGTCGTGAAATACAATCATGGGGCCCACTTAGAACGAAAATTCTCTGCCACCATACGATGTGTTCATATGCAGATATAAAATGAGGATTTAAATAATCGTTGACAGACCGAACTATCAATCAACCAAAATGTATCAATTTTTTAATGTTCAGATAACCAGAGTAATTTTTTACTGGAAAAATAGCCCTCGAGATCGTTAATTTTTCGTGTTTATGTCCCATTCAACGTAATAATTATGTCTCATATATTTGTTACATACACATAATATGTCTAAATACAGTGATTTAATATCGCTACTAAATATGCAAATGCGGCATTAAATGAAATATAATGTTTTTGTTTGAGGTTTGAATGTTTGGTTGATGTTTGATATTATTTTTCTCTTTACATCAATGAGATATTTGTATCTAAACAGCTGACAACTTTGCGTATTTCATTATTGATTAGGAAGGATATTGTTTTCAAAAAGTAAAAACGATATTGATAACACTGGCAGCATATTTCGCTCCTGTGAATGGAAATTACGATGAGCTTTGAACAGTTTTTCATAAATGGTTATAATTCTTCTGTAATAAGTACAGATACACATTTCCTTTTATGATGTCATCAAACAGATGAATTGTAATCAATCACATTCCGACAATCAAGTAAAACTCATTCATTTATAAATATACCCCATTTATCTCGATTTTGTGCGGTTCGTAAGGATATCTCTAATGGCTCACGTAGTATGTCTTTAACAACATTGAGGCAGCACTATGGAGATCTGCCGCGTCTTCTTTTCTGTCGACTTCAATTTGAACAGTTGTCTTTTTTTTATATTTATTTATTTATAGACACATCAGCATCTGGCTATTAGTGTCTGTGCCATAATTGTACATATTATTTAACATTTGGTATAATTTTACATTTAACATGATATGAATTACATATGTATTATACATTTTTGGTTAAATTTAATTATTATATTTTAGTGTAAAAATTGACCTTAATGTGTCATGGTTCTTCGTCAATTATTTGTTGTTCGAGTTTATGTATGGTGCGTCTAAGTCGTGCTTTAACGGTTTTGATTGTTACTTCGCTACGAAGCTGTCTCATTATTTCTGTTAAGATTTGTGGGTCTTCAGTGTAATTTTTGCTTAAGGACAATAGGTCCTTATTATTTTGGGCTAATTCTATGAAGTTTTGAAACTGACTCATAGTTAAAGTGTGTTTTTCAAAAATATGTTCATTAGGATATAACCAGTCTTCAGTAGATGTACCGGGGCTCGTGGATCTGGTTCTTCTATTTTTAGCTAGTTTTTGAATTTTACTATGGTTATCTTTTTCTGGTTCTTTTTGGTTATTTCCATGTTGATAAGTATTTATAGATTCTAGACTGTCAGACTTGTCCAAAGTTTGTTTTTGTTGTAGTATTTGTTGTTGATATTGCTATTGCTTTTGTTGTTCTTGTTTCTATTGTCGCTGCTGTTTAGACAGTGGCTCTCGTTGTTCAGGCTGTTGTTGTTGCTGTCTAGATTGTTGTTGTTTTTTGTGTTTTTTTTTTGTTGCCCGGGATTTTGTTGTTGCAGTTCTAGCTGTTGATTTCTAGCTTGGTATTATTGATCAACAACTAGCTGTTGTTCGACAAACTGTTGTTGCTGTAGTTGTGTTTGTGATTGTAGTTGTTGTTGTGGTAGTTGTTGTTCTGGTTGTAGTTGTTGTGGTTGTTGTTGTAGTTATCTTTTAAATACACAAATATATATACAAGGGATACGCTAAAATTATTGAGAATAACAAAATCGGTTATGTTATGGAATACGAAAGTAGTACTATAATTTTATGCAGTTATTTACCTGTCATTTGAAGTTAAGTTGTAAAAGTTGTAAAAGTATATATTATTATTTTAGTAAAGTTTAATCGCTTACGAGTGCAAAGAAAGTTTAGATTATGTTTTTGGTAAACAAGCCCTTTAACTACAATTCATTGCTGGTATAAAGAATTTGAACGTGCCAGGAGTTCTGTTTAACATAAAAAAAGAACATGATGTCCTCCTACAGCTGCTACCGAAAAAGCTGGTGTTAAGAATATAATTTAAGAAGACTATAAAGCCACTTATGCGGTAATAGAGGCACATGAGTTTTCTAATTTCTAAAAAGCGGACCGTGTAATAATTTGTCATAAAATTTTATTTATTTTTTTCAAAAATTGTGACAGTTGACGGAACTTATATCACTTTATTTGACGTACTTACAGGCGAAGAGAGTTACGTATGGATTCTTGAAGGTGGGGAAGCTCCAGTAATGATGAAGAAGCAGCGAACCATAGAAAAAGTACCTAATGTATGCTGTATTCGTTAGATGCATGGCAATTAAGCTGGATGGACAGCAGACAGTTACAGATAAAGGGTACACTGAAAAATGTTTGCCTGAAGTGCTCAGTAGAGTTTCAGAGGAAGGGATTATGTTACATCATGATAATTCGTCTTCCCTTAGGGCACTTTCAACGCTCCAGTTTTTGGCGGAAAAATTATAAATGTAATACAATACCCAGAATACTCACCTGATTTAGCAATGTATGATTTTAAGCTATTTTTGGGCTTAAAAAAATACGGGGTGGAAGGTTTCGTCTGAGGAAGAGTTTTACGCTGCAATTCATGATTGTTTTGAAGGTATTCTGAGAGAAGATTGGTTGAGAGCTTTTAAGAAGTAGAAAGAAAAACTGACCAAGTATTATATAAAGCCACTTATGCAGTAATAAAGCATCAACCTAAGTTTGGATCTATTAACAAAATTATATACGATTACCTGAATTTAAATTTATTATTGAAAGGAACTACTTTGAACATATTGAAAATAAAATCCTAAGAAATATGGACCATGTGTCTTATCTACAATCAAAGTAACTCAATTATAATGGATAAAAAAAGTTTGCGTGTGCTGGTAGGTCAGACAGACATGCCAGGTGTGTAAATTAAGTAACCGGACTGACAACAAACGTTTGATTTGGCAACATTTGGGACGCGAGACTTGGAGGGGCGACAGGTGATCATGTGATACGACGTGTGCGTTCTAAAAATGAGTGACAGTCATTTCGAGCAACTGTGTGCAATCAGGTTTTGCTTCTTCTTGAGCACAGTGCAACGGAAACTTTTGCAAAACTTCAGCAGGCCTACGGAGACAGTGTTTTATCAAGGACCCAGGTTTTTTGATGGTTTAAGGCATTTTCAAAAGGAAGAGACTTGACTGAAGATGACTCACGCAGTGAAAAACCTTCATCTTCAAGAACCGTTGAAAATGTCGACAGAATCCGGGATCTTGTGCGTTCAGATCGTCGGTTGACAGTCAGAATGATCGGGGAAAAGTTGAATTTGACGCACGTTACCGTTCATCAGATTTTGAACAATGAATTGGGGATGATGGACAATACGCCTTGTCAGACAGCAATTTCAATAAACGTGTTTTTGACCAGTAAAAAATTCCTGTGGCTCCTTAGCCTCTGAATGCGACTGACTTGAGTCCTTGTGACTGTTTCCTCTTTCCAAGATTGAAAAATCACCTCAAAGCACGTTTTGGGACACTCTAAAACATTCAAATGTCCGTAACCGACCAGTTGAAAGTTATTCCAGTATCCGAGTTGCAGAACTGCTATGAGAATTGGAAGAACCGTCCCAAGGAAGTTACTTTGAGGGAGACAATATTGAATTGTAATTCTATTCGAATAAAAAATATTTTAAAAAATCAGTCCGGTTACTTAATTTACACACCTCGTATGCGTGATGATATAACGGTTCCTTGGTTATACCTTTTTCTTCTAAGTACCATACTTGATGCAGTTTTCTGTAACTACGGATTTTCATTTTCTCTCTCCTCGGCAAAGCGCTCTAATTCTGTGTTCTTGCACTTCACTTTTGTATCTAGTGCACTTACTAAACCTATTATTGCTCTACCTCTACGGAAGACGAGATTCTCCTTTTTTGTAGGCCCCGCGTCTTTCATTGTAACGAACGTCACTGAAATCAATCGTCCTAACTTGCAATTACTAATATTTCTTCTTTCTCTTATTCGTAAACCGATAAAGCGTGACATCGAGACATTTAAAGACGAACAGTAATATAATAAAGTGAAACAAAAGGTCTTTTTAAAATGAGAAATAACACAACAAACTGAGAGTTCATTACTTTTTCCTGAAATTAATTCTGATCTAAAAGACGGAAGGACAGAGAAATGTTAGGCCGGTAAAAAGGAAGATCAAAAAGCCCATTATAATTGGATATTATTTTTTAGGGTCTTCAAACGAACTTTTCTTAAACTACGAAAAAAAAAAAGAAACAATGAAAACTTCTAAACAAATACAATGTTGAGGAATGTTGTACGTACAGTCTTTAAAATTATGCAATTAAAAATTTAATTGTTCGTTTTTAATTATAATTAAAAATATAAGTAATATTTTTTTCCATGCAATATTTTTTTATTAATTTTTCATTAATAAAATATTACTTATTTTCTTTTTTGATAATGTCTACTTTCAAAGGTTGGCAGGCATTAAGGATAATTTGTCCTCTGATATAACAGCTAGGAATAAATCTACACATGTGCATCTGAAATACTTTCAGAGATTCTCCATGCAGTTTTTCTACGACCTAATGTTCTAATTTCTTGTTGATAGTCCGAACTATAGTTTATCTACGTTCCAAGATATTTGTATCGAGAAACTCTTGGGATTTGCTTATTATTCAGGATCAGAGCTCCAGAGGTTATATGTGTTTTTTGATGACCATGCAATTGGTCATCTTAAAATTTAGACGATGACTAAATTCTTTGTTCACTTATTTACTGTGTGAATCTTGAAAGATCTTGGAGGCTATCCGCAAAGTGAACTGTTAAGAAACCCATCCACTATTACTTATGTGTTGTCTGTATGTCTGTTTATAACAGGGATGGAAATCCTGCTGCCTCTTAAGCCATTTTGTGCGGCCACCGGAATCTATTCAAATTATTCAAACAAACCCTTTTATTTGTAATAATATGTTTTCTTCGTCTTTTATTGTTTTTATTTTAATCTTAAAATTAACATAATTAAGATTAAAACAAGATTCAGTTAAATAATCCACGCCGATTGATGGGCATAAATGTAACATTAGTATAACATAATTTAGTTCTAATGCAAAAGAATTTAGGCTTTACACCACATATCTCCGAGGCATCCACTTAGTATTAGAGTACTGTCAAGATAATATTATAAAGTATCTTTTTGATTTCAAAGATTTCCCTTGATGTATAAGAAACGTAAACGAACGTGTTTACTGGTTACAGCCAATGTGCCTGCTTTCTTGCTTTTGATCTACTTACTGTTGAAAATCAACATTGGTATATCTCTCACAAATTAAGACCTATTTATGGAGTTAGATAAGATGTTTATTTATTCAAAAGACAAAATCAAGTTACAAATTATTGTATTGGAGACCAATATTCAATTTCTTTCATGAGAAAATATCATTTAATTAGTTAACTGGGTCCTTAAATGGTTCTTTAGTATGGTAAAATACACGTCGTCTTTTTTTCCTTTGCATTTGTAATATGTGTGTGTGTGTGTGTTTGTATGTGTGATTTAGAGTTGGTCGTGGTCGTAAATAGGTTAATGTGAAAAGGATTGTACGGGTTGCGAACATAAATAATGCAACTAGATCTAGCTGACCAGTTTCGAAATATGTTATTTCTTCATCAGATATACCCATATAAAAAACAGAATTTAAAATACAGTAGAAAATAATAAAATTTTAAAATATGCCTGATCTAATAATGTAAGATCTTTGTTCGGTAGTTAAAATTAGTCATGGTAAATAATAATAAGATAGGCGTGAGTAGATAAAAATATATGTAATAAATTAGTTTAAAATAAATAAATAAACAAATTAAAAGTTACAATACACACAAATTAAAATAAGGTAAATTAAGATATCGCCATGAATAGAGTGTGACGGAGAACGCAATACTTATACAGCAGAAATCAGGAAATTTGCAAAGGAAAATTGCAGAGACCTGTTAAGTGAAACAAGCAATCTCTCTTAACTTACCAATTGTCGAGTTGCTATCAAAATTGTTACTGAGAAATTTCGTATTTTATATGGTTTTATAAGGCAATTTTCACGGATATTTTTGTTATGAGCCGAGTGGCACCGAAGATCAAGACTACTAAATTTTCAACAAGTTTTGACAATAAATTAACACTTTGATGACCCTGCTACCAGATTTGGGTCAGTGCGATATTTTACCCAAGTATAAAACAGCAAGTATAAAACCAGGTATAAAACAAAGTATACTCAAAGCCAAGTATAAAACATGAACCCAACTACAAATGATCATGAAAGATATTATACAAAAATCGTTAAAAGATTTGAAGGCCATACCAAATACTACCTTCTAGAACTGTTAGGAAGAGTATTATATTCGATATGTGAACACATACATACAAAAAAATAAATATTGTCTTAAACTTTATTTAACATCAGTCAAAAGTGCATATCCCAATATATTCTATAGTTTAAATTTCAACAAGTCACTCGTAACTTCCACCAAACATATATATATATATATATATATATATATATATATATATATATAAAATTATTTAACAAAAGTTGCTATAAAAGCGATAAGTAACAACTTTTACTTGAGATATTTTTTGATAAAGCAGCATAAAATAAACAAGTCTGTCAAGATGGCGGTCGGTCCTGTGGTAGCCACATCTAATTTTTTTAAATTAATTTAGTATGTTGTAGAGCAGGGGTTCCCAATCTGAGCCCTATGGCCCCCCAGGGCAAAACAAGATAATTTCGGGGAGCCGCAGGATAATTTTTGAAAACGTGCTATGAAATATTTCAAAATAAAATGAGCACGTCATCGAATTATAAAATTTAAAAGAGATAACAATATAAATAAAAGATTTTTAAGAAACTTACAAATTGTTTGATTTCATTTATTGCCAATCTTTTTAATATTTGACGGCAGCCATCGCATATTCGTATTTGTTGAGTCGTTTGAGTATTTCTCAATACTATGTATTTACTCGTATTTACGACCTACAGTCAGTGCCGTAACTAGGCCCGGGGCCCAGAGAGGAAAATATTGACATAATAATTGTATTTAAGTGAGGACCATGATCACTTGGATTTTAGAAGTGAGACCTTTATTATAGGTCATCATTGTATTTTAGGACATTGTATTATATAGTTTTGAGCGTGGCCCAATTATAAAATCTTGTCCAGGGTCCGAAAAATGTTAGTTACGGCCCTACCTACAATTAGCATTCAAAACCCATCGGCATCTATTTACTGCATTCTAAATTACTATTCCTACCTTAAAAATGTGGAGGCCACAAGATTTGGGGCGGATTTTCAATTGGGGCCATGGTCAACAAAGGTTGGCAATCCCTGCTGTCGAGTAGTAAATTTATTAGTAGTAATATCGAATCTTTGATGCATTTACTTAGAATCATAATGCCCTTCAAAAGTGTGTTTTGATATGGTAAAATTACGGCAAATTTCATTTAGCCCCTTACCATTAGGTAATGAATGAATTTGATGTTTACTGTATGACTTTTTCAAGAAAGATATACTTTTTCATTCCATTTCAAATATACGCATAATATTTAATTAAAAATTAAATAAATAATAAGTTCCCAAAGCCTAGATAGGCGTATAAGGGGCAGACAAGGTAAGTGCTCCGTTTCTAGACCACCGGTCATAGATATGAAAACCACGTGGTCAGTGTGACGTTTCTACCGGTCCTATTATCCTTGTATGAACAGATACTCATTAATAAGTATTAAATACTTGAGGCTGAATCGACCCCAGAGCTGTCTGCACAATATCGGAAGATAAAAATCCGAAGGAGATGGGCGATATCGAACCAGCGTCCCTGAATAATAAATAATGATATTTATTGGTGTTTTATTATATTAAAGCAAGTTTACACAGGTCAAAATCAATATAAAATCGAGACATTACAAAATACACTTCGTTCAACATAAGAAAAACACAGGCGGATGTTAGCGGCTACCATGTACAGACACCACATTTTGTCCATTACGGTATCAACAGTTAGCAGTTAATTTAACACATTTCAATGGCGTCACTTACTTTGATTTCTTTTTGACTACATGTATTCTGCGATGTTGTTCGTTTATTTCCGTTATTATTATTTATTTCTCGTATGTTTCAAGGTATACCTTGTACTAAAATGAGTAAAAATGTATTTGAAATACATGCTTTTGTGTGTTGGTATCCACAACAATTGTTTAAAACCCCTATGTACGTCAGTGCGATCAGCTGTTTTCTCGTACAGAACTGATGACGTAATTTATGATACCCTGTGTTTTTCTTATGTTGAACGAAGTCTAACATATGATATTAAATTCAAAAGCTTATAAAAATTCAAAAGCTTATAAAAATCAAAAATTAATGAATAAAAGATAATTAAAATTACAGTGTTAAAAAAAACTTAAAACAACTTTAATTTTAGATCTTAAAACCGAAATTATTTTCTCTCAAACCCAATAGGTAACCTCAAGCCTGGGTTTTCGGTCGTTTGCTAATGGCGTTATAAACTAACCACTGGTAAGTGATATTATTTTAGTAGTTTAGGTTAGGTTTAACCAAATTACAACTCTCAGGTCAAACAATCCCTTTCCAATATTAATACCCATTGTCTAAGTGACTGATTAAAACACTCCATAGCGAATACAATGTAATAAGTAAATGGAAATAAAATTGTTGTCATAATTTTTAGTAGCGATACTCAATCATGGCTCTGTCATCAGACAACCAGTCAGATTCTCAGAATTCCAAATAAATTTATAGAATATGGAATGGATGGAATTTATTAGGATATTTAGCAAATAAATTCTTTTATATTCAAAACACGTACTTAAAATTTAAAGTAATTTAAACTGTATAAAAATATATAAATAATTACCTTTTATCATTATAGTAACGATCAAGCACAGAGATAAAGCCAATGAAGTTTATTACTAATCAATCAAACATAATATAAAATACGTATTATTGTTTCGACATCAATAATCACCTTATTTGAAATGCTATTCAAGTCATTTGCATATCCTAAAATCTAGTTATACCATTGATATAATAATTAATAGACTTAATTATTATTTAATTAATTAATAGACTTGAGATATACGTTGCGAATACTCCGCGAATACCTTGCGTCTATTTTGCGTAAACCTCGCGAATACCTCGCATCATTGGCGACTCCTCATGAAGAGCCAAAGAGCCATGGCTCTACCATCGTAAAATTATGGCAACACCATCACAAATTTATCATTGAAAAGCTTTTATTTTTTTTTAAAATACCGGTAAATACAAATAAACATACATTCGTTTAAGTACGGAATGCTCCTATTGCCATTCACTTGATGCGACAAAGCATGTATTTATTTAGGCAGGCGAACCAAATCGAAACTGATTCCGTTTTCAGACGGTTTGTAGGCTTCGGCGGAGAGTTGGCGGGTAAGAGCAGCTGGTCAGTTCATGCGGTAGAATTACTTTAGATCTTGGACCGAGTTACGGTTGCATGTAGAAGCATCGTCATTATAGTGTGTTTTTTTACTGTGGCGTGTGTGTGTGTGTGTGTGTGTGTGTGTGTGTGTGTGTGTGTGTGTGTGTGTGTGTGTGTGTGTGTGTGTGTGTGTGTGTGTGTGTGTGTGTGTGTGTGTGTGTGTGTGTGTGTGTGTGTGTGTGTGTGTGTGTGTGTGTGTGTGTGTGTGTGTGTGTGTGTGTGTGTGTGTGTGTGTGTGTGTGTGTGTGTGTGTGTGTGTGTGTGTGTGTGTGTGTGTGTGTGTGTGTGTGTGTGTGTGTGTGTGTGTGTGTGTGTGTGTGTGTGTGTGTGTGTGTGTGTGTGTGTGTGTGTGTGTGTGTGTGTGTGTGTGTGTGTGTGTGTGTGTGTGTGTGTGTGTGTGTGTGTGTGTGTGTGTGTGTGTGTGTGTGTGTGTGTGTGTGTGTGTGTGTGTGTGTGTGTGTGTGTGTGTGTGTGTGTGTGTGTGTGTGTGTGTGTGTGTGTGTGTGTGTGTGTGTGTGTGTGTGTGTGTGTGTGTGTGTGTGTGTGTGTGTGTGTGTGTGTGTGTGTGTGTGTGTGTGTGTGTGTGTGTGTGTGTGTGTGTGTGTGTGTGTGTGTGTGTGTGTGTGTGTGTGTGTGTGTGTGTGTGTGTGTGTGTGTGTGTGTGTGTGTGTGTGTGTGTGTGTGTGTGTGTGTGTGTGTGTGTGTGTGTGTGTGTGTGTGTGTGTGTGTGTGTGTGTGTGTGTGTGTGTGTGTGTGTGTGTGTGTGTGTGTGTGTGTGTGTGTGTGTGTGTGTGTGTGTGTGTGTGTGTGTGTGTGTGTGTGTGTGTGTGTGTGTGTGTGTGTGTGTGTGTGTTGTTTTGTGTTACTATTAGAAATGAACAGTATCAGTAATCTTTTGAAAAAAAAACATTTTCTTCGTATTCCCTCGAGAAAACACTCAAAATAAAACAACTGGAAAGTCCGCTACCAGATTTGGACATTTCAAAAACCCAGAATGTTTCTGCCTCTGCTTCGAGCGAACATGAAAATTTAATACAAACAATTACTTAAAGAACAATTGGATTTGCGGATGCGACGAAAAGCAAGCTGTTTTTTGTTTTCCTTGCGTTTTATTCGGTGGAGAATTAAATGGAGGAGGTAATAAAAACGAGGTAATAAATTACTGCAAGCTGAGCTGATTCAGAACTTTGGGTAAAATGGGTGGGGAAGAGAAGAGGATTGGCCGGAGATTGGCCCTACCACTCAATATTTTCACGAGCTGCCACTCCCTCGCGTATACCGTGTGAATACCCCGCGTATATCTTGTGAATACCTCACGAAAACCTCGCGTGTACCTGGAGTATACCTAACGTATACTTACTGTATACTTAGCATATACCTTGAGTAAAGTTCGCCTATATCTCGAGTATATTTCGCGTACACATCCAAGATAAATACATTTTCTATGCGATAGACTAAAAAAATACAGTGGGTTCCATTTAAGATACTATCTTGAGTATTATATGCACAATTTGTACACAATTTAGCCCGCAAAAAACTGAGGTGCGTTTTATATTCGCGTAGGAAAAAAAAAAACATTAATTTTTAATATTGAACAAGCATATGACCAACGAGCATATGAGAAATGTTGAAACACACCTGATAATACGTATATATGAATTTTATTTTATCAGAAACTTTCGCTAATTCTAGTATGCGTGCGTATGCGTACGAGTGCGTATTATATTATGTTTTTTTTAATGACCTTTGGTGCTGTTGCAATTAGCCAGGAAAAGTTTTTATTTGTGAAAAATTTTATGCCTGAACGGGATTCGAACCCAGGAAGTTAGCAACGCAGAGCACATGTGTTACCATTACGCTACGCCGGTCGGCTATTCGTAATGTTACGGTATATTTTTTCGGAAGTCGTTAATTTGATGATATTTATTAATTTAATATTTCTATTTCTAGAGTAAAATACTTCATCTTTTCTAATTTATCTTCCTTGGATTTTCTTACAATAAAGAAGTTAGCAACGTCTAAATAGTTGCCGGTAACACACTGTGAATAAAAAACTCAAAATTGCGTGGAAACCCTTTGGTCGCGGCATAGTACTATGTGATATTTTCCTTTAACATGAAACACAAAGAAAAATATAAAAAAAATTCGCATACCATCAAAACAAAGAAATATACCGACCATCACGTAGTTACTAAAGTAAATACTATTTATGACCTTAATACTAGTTAGCAGGGCTGGCGGAAGCGGGCGCCGGTGCGAGGGAGGCGCTGAAATGAGATTCAAAAGGGCGCTAAATGTCAAATGAATGTAAAAGTAATTTAGTGAAATGTAATTTTAGAAGTGAGGACCTTTTTTTTAGGTATTCACTTGAAATTTAGAAAGGAAGAGTTTTTTTTTAGGTTTTTGAGGTAATATTGGTCCATTTGACATGCTCGTAAAAAGCTAGTTACGCCCTGCCTACGGGTGCCACAGCCCCTAGCTCTGCTAGTTAGTTAGCTAAAATTTTTGGTGCACAGCTACAAAGGCTATTTGCGCTGACTTTAAGACAACCTTCTACAGGCCCTCTGATAAACAATAGATACAGGGATGCTGCTTGTCGCACACCGCCCTTAAAATTTTAAGCAAATGGGAAAACCGTCGGCTACAAAACATTTCATTTAATGTCTAATCTTGAAGTGAGTTACACGTATAAAGTAGTAAATTTCGTGTTAAAAGGTTAAAAAAAATTAATGAAGAAAAAAAAAAAAAAAGGAACATTTATTTCCCTCATCTGTACGAGTACAATAGAAAAATCAAGTTCTGTTTAAACCATTTATATTAAATCTATTGATATTGCTACATCAAAAACATTGTTTATTCTTCTTCTTTTTTGGGCACTGTCAGTTATATTGACTTGTGCTCTCATTCACATAAGTTCTGCATCTTAATCTGTTCATTGTTAGGTCTTTCCATGTGTCTTGTGTACCAGTACTTGTTAGATATTCGGATATCAGATCTCTCTATCTCTTGTGAGGTCTTCCCACTGGTCAACGTGTAACGATTCTTTTACCAAAATTTTTAGGCCATCGGCAGCTTTTAACAGTGGAGGCGGTCGTGCGGTTCTTATTTTAATTAATTGTAAATTATCTGGGCGCCAGCTGGTCTAAATATCTTTAACTATTAGACCGACCAACAAGTCTAATATTGAAAGAGAGAGAGAGAAATAAGAAATTTATTGAAATTTAATAAAATAAATATATTGTAAATAAAAAAAAAAATGACAATTGAATTTGAAACAACGAAAATAGTTATAAATTAGGAGTTAAATTGGATTACAATGCAATTTTGCGATGGTCGACCAAACTGACTATAAAGTAAACTTAACATTTAAAAAAAAGTCATTTCCTAATTAACTCCTATGATAATTTTGAAAATATATCTTAAAATATAATTACTACAATTTAGATGGTGTTTCTACAGCTCTCTCCTTTCTATAGCTATATCCACATGTATATACTCTATCTCTGCTATTCGTCTACGGTGGGAGTGAAAAAATATGATATAAAAATGGAAGCCTGAAAATCGTAGTAGAAGTTAGTATCGCATACAGATAAGAGACAACAATTACTGGTTGTTTAGTTTATGTTGTGAACATACCGAAGGTGTTGTGCGGCTTCAAATATTAATACGATCAGAATAAATCAGAATAATATTCTTGGTTATAAACCCTTTTTCAATGTTGGGGAAAATCCTCCACAATTGGAGTCAACAATTTTATAGTATATAATTGTTATCCAACAAATTATATATACTAATAATCACGTTGCAATACCACATTGAAGATTACTGTATCGTATTATTTTTTTTTGTCTGTTTATTCTTTTCAACTAATGACAACCATAATTTTGTTTCTTAGCCTGCTATATCTGTATACGATATCAAAAGAATAAAACACCTACTACGAAATAAATTTATAACAAACGAGCATTCAATATTCAGTTTCTTTTTGTTTACTTCTTTTAATACGAAATGATATTGCTGTCCCTTATCTTTTCATGTTAAATGGTTTCCAATCGTACATATATAATTAGCTACCGTATGTTAGTGATTTTGTAACACTGTGACGTCATTCTTCCTAAGGTTCTCGTGATTGGCTAAATGGAAACAGGGTGTTCCCAGTTTGACTTGATTGACAGGTATTTTGCAGATTTATTCTCTGAGAATCTACGAATATAATTACATATAGAAATTTGTAGGATTTCGTAGGCATAAACAAGAAACTCTAGATACTCCTATATCATTTGACTGATATCATCAATATTTTGCAGATTTATTCTCTAGGAAACTGCGAATAAAATAACATATAGAAATATCTAGGGTTTCGTAGGCATAAACAAGAAACTATATACACTGTTATATCCTTTGACCAATATGAATAATATTTTGCAGATTTATTTTCTTAGAATTTACAAATATAATTATTTACAGAAATGTCTAGGGTTTCGTAGGCATAAACAAGAAACTCTAGACACTGCTATATCCTTTTACCAATATGAACAATATTTTGCAGATATATTCTCTAAGAATCTACAAATATAATTACATACATAAATGTCTAGGGTTTCGTAGGCATAAACAGGAGACTCCTATATCCTTTGACCGATATGAACAATATTTTGCAGATTTATTCTCTAAGAATCTGCGGATAAAATAACATACAGAAATATCTAGGGTTTCGTAGATATAAATAAGAAACTCTAGACACTCCTATATTCTTTGATCGATATGAAAAACATTTTGCAAATTTATTCTCTAAAAATCTGCGGATAAAACATCGTATAGAAATATGTAGAGTTTCGTAGGCATAAATAAGAAACTGTAGACACTTCTATATTCTTTGATCGATATGAAAAATATTTTGCAGATTTATTATTTAAAAATCTGCGGATAAAATAACCTCTAGAAATGTATAGGATTTCGTGGGCATAAACAAGAAACCCTAGAGTACTCCCTATATCCTTTGACCGATATGAACAGTATTTTTCAGATTTATTTTCTAAGATTCTACGAATATAATTGTATGCATATATGTCTAGAGTTTCGTAGGCATAAACAAGAGCCTCTAGGTACTCCTGTTTTCTTTGACTGATATAAACAATATTTTGCAGATTTATTCTCTAAGAATCTACGAATATAATTACATACATAACTGTCTAGGGTTTCGTAGCCATAAACAAGAGACTCTAGATACTCCTGTTTGTTTTGCCCGATATGAACAATATTTTGCACATTTATTCTCTAAGAATCTACGAATATAATTACATAAATAATTATCTAGGGTTTCGTAGGCATAAACAAGAGACTGTAGATACTCCTGTTTCCTTTGACCGATATGAACAATATTTTGCAGATTTATTCTCTAAGAAACTGCGGATAAAATTTTACATATAAATGTTTTGGGTTTCGTAGGCATAAACGAGAAACTCTAGACAAGCCTATATCCTTTAACTGATATGAACAATATTTTGCAGACTTATTCTCTAAGTATCTACGAAATACATATAGAAATGTCTAGGGTTTCGTAGGCATAAATTAACGTCTCAAATTATTTTTAGTTTTAACAATATAAATGTAATGTACTAAGTAAAAATGAATCGTTTTCTCATCTTAAAAAGTTAATGAATAAATAATCTAACTATATAATTAGCAAGTGTCTGTATGTAGTGTCGGTAACATTATGACGTCAATTTTTGTAAAGTTCTCGTGATTGGCTGACAGGTGACGCCCACTCCCGTGATTAGCTAACTGGTGATATCCTGTCCCATTGTTCGCAGACTGGCGAAGAAATTAGGATACGTTAAAAAATAAAACCAAATACACATACAAACAATTGAAATTTTTATATTATAAATCCGTCATTGTTGACGGGTAATAACCTAGTATAAATATAAATACATACTGAGTAATGGCCATTGTAACAAAATTGATTAAATAAATTGGATGGATTTTTTCGGCATTCGTACGTGAAACAAATTATAAAAAATATTAGATATTTAATTAAGTTTAACTAATAAATATATTTATAAACCCAATCTAGTATCTTAATAGAATAATTTTTATTAATTAAATATGGTTACATATATCAAATATCTAATTTCACGCTTGATGCATTTAAGAATTGATGGCGTCCAACATTCGATTTTCCAGTGTTTTGCATAAAAGTTGAGTTATGTTGAATGATGGCGACAAAAATGTCCGCATTCCATTGTCCTATATCCTTTGAATAATTAAACTGTGAATTATTCGCCACTTTACTCTGCTCCTGTTTTCCAGCAGCGGTTAAGGAACTTGAGCGAGTAGAGAACCCTCGCTAAGATCAGGGGAAGCAAAAACAATCTACCCCAGGTGAAACGTATCGACTCTAGGTCTCAAAGGGTGAGGCTTAAAAACTTTTATGATGTTTTAATCGCAGTAATAAAACACATAAATGCCAACAGAAGAGAGCTTCTTAAGAACCTATTTATATCTTGTCAGTATTTTATACCACGCAGTTTTATAGCTGCATAATCTTAAGTTATTATAGATAATAGAAACCCTCTTATTTCCCTCGAGATCTACTTACATTTATTACTATTACCTACAAAATATTGTTTCTTATTAACCCATTGAAACTGAATCTTCAAATTTCAGAAAAGTTATAAAATAATCTAAAGTTAATTCCAGACTGTATAATACACTGAGCCAAAAAAAAGAAAAAAACGGACACTGAAATATAGATTTAAAAGCTTCAGTTAGTCCTAATTTAGCTGTTTATGCATTGTTAGCTATTGTATAGTAAGAAGGAAGCACAAAAATATTATTTTTTATTACCAAATAATTTTTTATTAATAATATTACACAAAATAAAAAAAAAATATTCTAAAAAAAGTAAAAACAAAAACAAAAATTCTATCAATTTGCGTTAGCAATAGGGTTTATAATAACGTTATTGCCTACTCTAGCTCATATAACAGCCCTTAGTTATCGTAGCATACTTAGAATAAGATTATAAATCTTTTCTTGGGATACATTGTCCCATTCTTCTAAAAGAACCCTACGCAGTTCCTGAAGGGTTTTTGGGGGTTGTGGGTGCTGCCGAACCCTTGGTCCTATCATATCCCATACCTGTCCAATGGAATTTATGTCTGGACTTCAAGAAGGCCACGGTAATCGACGAATTTTGACTTCATCTCGGAACTCCGTGAAAATTTTCGCAACGTGTGGACGAGCGTTATCTTGCATGTATATGAAATCTTAACCTAGAAATGGAGCAAATGGTACAACCTTCGTTTAAACATTCCTAAATATACCGGGCAATCGTCATATCCCCATTTTCGACAAAACTCGGTCCGTCTTAGCACCTCGAGAAATGCCAGCCCACACCATTACACTACCATCGCCAAATGACTATTTGGGAGATTAATAGCAGGGTGTGAATCGTTCATTTGGCCTTCTCCACACTCGTTCGCGTCCTTCAGGTGATCTGAGGTAAAATCTGGACTGTCTGAAAACAAAACGTTGCTCCATTCTTCCTTAGTCCAGTTCATATAACTACGAACGAACTGTAGTCTTGCAGTCCGATGAATTGTGAGCAACAATGGACCATGTACAGGTCTGTATAACGTTAGTCCCTGCTCTGTTATTCTTCTACGAACTGTTTTCACAGAAACTGCTGTTCCCGCAAAATTTTCCGAATCTTGAGCGACGGTTGTTGCCAGTAATGCTCTGCCACGGAGTACAGATGTTATAATAAAAGGATATTCTCGGTAGCTAGTGGCTCATGGTCGACCTGATCCGGGCTTCCTGAGATAAAGTCCTGTTTCCCTATATCGTCTGATAGTAGCAGCAACGGTACTTCGAGAAATATTCACTATACTTGCAATATGACGTATGGTGTAATTCTCTTCGTAAAGAGCTAATGCTCGCCCAACATCTTCTGGACGCATATTTATTTTTAAGTTTAAATTTACTTCTACAAGCAACAAAGGTTCTTAAAACACTAAATATAACATTATTTTTTAGAATTTTTTTTGAATAAATATGATTTAATACTTCTGATAGGTCTTGAGTTTGACCACATTTATTTCAAATATTTCTATTTGACTTGCCTATTCCTTTTAAGACAAGCTTGCGTGCTTTAATTTGTTTAAATATATATTATACTATCTGTGTTTTACTATAAATTGATAAGGCAAACTCTATATATCACACTAGAAACTAATAAATTAGAAATATTTAAGTGTCCGGTTTTTTTGTCTCTGAGTGTAAGCTCGAAAAATTAGACTTCTAATAGGCTTTAAATTTTATTTTTGTAAATGTTAAGTAGGCAATTCGTTATTTAAAGTTACTTTCGGAATGGAGAAAATGTTTTGAGCATATTCTTTAGTTGTTGTGATCATAGACACACAGTACATTGTGTCTAACCAAATAAAAGCCCTGAGTGGGTGCGTTCGACGCTATCTTTGATTTTTAAGGTTGGGTACATACGTATAAAAACTACTTTGCTGACGACGTAGTCATCTTTAGTAGCGACATTACAGAGCTGAGTACGATGCTAAAAGAACTCACCGAAGCATTCAAATGTGTAGGTTTTGAAGTAAATTGGTCCAAGAAAAAGATAATGAGCCAGGAGAAAAAAAAAAAAAACAGAAATTTCAATATCACTGAAAACTAAAGTTTACGATTCATCCTGCCTGTTGCCACTTACGGTCTGGAAACGATGACATTAACAATCAAAAGTGCTAACAGGCTGAGAACTACACAAAGGGCAATGGAGAGTGACATGCTTGACGTAAGTTTGCGGGACAGAATTATAAATTATGAAATTCGGAGGTGCAGCAAAATTACAGACGTAATACACCGCATTGCGAACCTCAAATAAAGCTGGGCAGGACACATGGCAAGACGGGGCTCAACTAGGTGGGTAAATAAAATAGTCCATTGGCGCCCGCGGCAAAACAAAAGAAGCGTCAGAAGATCTCAAAAACGCTGGTTTTATCAAAAATCGTGTAAAATATTTTCTTTTTTCAAAAATAAAACTGATCTTTTATCTCCGCATCAAGATGTTTTATTTGATACCCTATTCACATTTATTTTTAAATATTTATTTCTTCGTTAAATACAAATTCGTTTGTATTTTGCATAAAGATGGGCTTTGTTAGGCACTAGTAGCTACCATTAATGCGTGCCAAAAATTTTAACTATTTGTTTTTGGGGCGATATGTGACTCACAGATAAGTGAGCGACGATATAAGGGTTTTTTCATCATATCTACAAAATCCTAACAAATGTGGGTGTAAAGTTACACACAAGAAATACTTATTTCCATTTAGAAATCAATAACTTTTCTTTTTAGTACTTGAACACTAGATATTTTGCATATTAATTTGATTGTTATATATACATGGAAACAATGTAATATTTTATATTTATTTTCAAGGGGGATTAAAGGATTTACTTTTTGATAATTTAAAAGTTCATGCGAGAAAATACACTTCAACTCATATTACGGATGGCTGTTTTTGGTTTGATAATCGTACTCAGGTTAATGCAGCATGTAAAGAAAAATATTATGTGTGACAGAAAATCTAGATAAGTCGTCAAAATACTCCCTACTTATCGCATTAAATATTCCACTTTATATCCTTGGTAAAACAGTGGCGTATCTAAGAGGCAAGGAGTAAAATTTAATAAATTAAAACCGTAATTCGTACCGCAAAGTCACTTATGAGTCGAGTGGTCTGATTTTAGAAATCGCCTACGCTCTATCATCTCCTATTTGGCTGATATTTTAACTGGTTGTAGATCAGTATTATAAATTAAGTCGTGCAAATTTTTACATCTCTATATTAAATATCCAGGGAGATATGGCTATCTGTTTGAAGGTCTGTCTCGCATCGCAGTTGACGACCGTAGAATTTTCAAAGTTTGAGTGTCTGTAATTCGACAACCAATGCTTGTGATCCGAAAATGGGTATTCCAGTTTATCTTTTTGCTCTAAATCAGAAAAAGTAATGCATGCTGAACATGCCTAAAAGTATTGCCTTTTTCAGGATAAGGGATAAAAATTGACTAAAAATGAATTGCAAATTTAGCCTAACTTTGTGGTTAATTATTTTCAGAACGAACAAGCAGGGAAATTATGTTTGGTGCACTTATTAAAGATATATATGAAGCCTAAGGGTATAAAACTAGAAATATCACATGATTAATATTTTGAGAAATCTGAATTTTTATTGAAAATTCTTTTATATGTAAAATTAAACTAACTTTTAGGTGAAAAATATTTTGTAACATAATATAAAAAACTATTAGAAATGACAACATGGGAAATACAATAAATAAATTATAATAAAATATAAAAAGTAATAACCTCATATTCATAACCTGAAAAAATAATGCATTCAATGCTGGGACATCATAAATGGGGGTCGCAAAAGGAAACACTTCTGAATTTTTATAAATCCATCATACATTCCAAATCAGATTACGGCTGCATAAGCTATGGGGCTGCTGCCCAAAGTACATTAAAAAAACTAGATCCAATACACCACACCGCATTATGTATATCATCTGGAGCCTTCCAGAGTAGCCCTGCTGTAAGTCTAAACTGCGAATCTTGGGTCATGCCGCTCAGTTATAGAAGAACAAAACTAGCATTGTTCTATATTGCAAATTTGGCAAGATATCCAAGCATCCCTATTTACCTTCATTTTTTCATGAGTCCCCTAAATCATATCAGGCAAGACACATACTCACCTCAGCAAAAACTACTTAAAAATCACTTAACTTCATGGAATAAGCCCTTCCCGTACATAACCATAAAACCATTTAACCATACATCACCATGGATGCTGATCCTTCCCAAATTTAACTTACAACTTAGCATACATAAAAAGAATGAAACAACTGTCAACGAATATTCACCGACGGGTCAGATCACCATCATAAAAGCGGTACTGCTTACGTCATCCAAGACGAGAAATACATGTACCACCTCCCTGATACAGCAACTAATTTCACTGAAAAAGCATAGAGCCTGCTAAAAGCCACCGAATACATGAGCAATAAGGAAGATAGAAATTATGTTATATATGACTCACGCAGTGTACTAAACACAGTTAAAGTACTGTATTCAAGGGACACACTGATCCAGAAGATACAGGAAAATTTCCATAACGTGGCCCTCCAGGGTAAAAAGGTAATCTTGGTGTGGGTTCTCTCCCATGTGGGAATAAGAGGGAATGAACAGGCTGATCTAGCAGCAAAAGAGGCAGCAAACCTTTCAATAACACCGATATTCGTACCTACCAGCGACATCAAATCCAACTTAATGCAAAACTGGAAACGACAATGGCACAATCTAACGAACAACAAACTTCGCCATATGTATAAAAGGAGACACCAAACCCTGGGCTCCAGTAGGCAACAGAAAAGAACAGAGACTTCTCACAAGACTCAGAACTGGCCACACATTCATTACATAACAACATCTAATGTAAAGAAAAGAGGTGGAAAACTGTGACAAGTGCAATAAAATTGTAACCCTAGAACATATAATCCTGGAATGCCAACTATATGAAGAACTTAGACGGAAGCACAAAATACCAGACAACCTTAAAGAAGCGCTAAGCCCAGAAAATGAAAACATTTTATTAGACTACCTCAAAGAAGCAGATCTGTTCCGTAAAATTTAAATCCTAAATGTTCTATTATTTCTAAATTATCTAACTTAAATGTTTTATCATAAAATTGTAAATATGCCTCATTGTAAATTAATGTCAACATTCATCTTTGTAAATCAATGTAAATTACTGTAAATGTACCGGGGTGCTAGTAACTACAGCAGTTGAAGTGCCCCCAAAATATATCCTAAATAAAAAAAAAAGGAATTTTGTAATTTTATATTAAAAATGCAAAAATGCTACTACATAGTTTATTATAATATACTACATACTACAATGCGCACATTTTTATTATTTCTTCCCCTTCTTAGTATTTTTTCTTAAAGAGATAAATTTGTGAAAAATATAGATGCGTCAAAATTTTGACAATAGTTTTTAGGTTTCTGAAGATTTAAATATTTCCTTTCATCGATTGGGAGAATACCTAAAACAAAATAAGATGCTGTCTAATTTACAATATAAAGTACGTATTATGTAAAAAATTACTTGTATAGTTTTGTTCAAGATGAAAAAACTCATTTCCTTCGTTTTCGCTTTCCTTCTTCCTGGAGTTTGTAAGAGGACTTTGTAACCAGTGCTCGTTATAAGTTGAATGGTGTTCTAATAATCTGGTGTGTTCTTCGGTACAGTAAATTTCTTTTATAAGTTGTGTACTATTATAGTGTAATGGTTGTGTTTTATAGGTTGTAAAGGTTGTGTATTTGGGCGATACATTCGGACATTTTTTGGTGTTTGCCGTCATTTCCAAATTAATTTACACACTACTCAGTTTTACAAAATTCACTGCACACTAGACAGCCTAATACTACAAAAACAAATATGTAAACTGCATGGTTTTGAATACCGACATTCCCTTTTTCATTCCAGTTAGGCATGGACTTCCCCTGTTTTATTCTAGTAGAGGTAAATTTCAACACTAAATCAAATGCACACCTCTTATTTTATTCTAGTCAGAACTAACACACTCACTTCAATATGATAGTGTATTGTTAAATTCTCAGCAGGATTACTCAATTAGATATGGAGATATTGCACTACAAAAATGCTGTAAAACATAAAAACATCAAATCTGTCCTATATTCGGCCGCAAATATCCGGAAATTATCAGATTTTTGTTTTTTTTTCCAGTACATATGAGAAAAGCAGATTTATAACTATTAGAATCAAGCTTATTTTGTTTTTTTTTTTCTCTGCTAAGACACGAGAAACAGGACTAAAAATTATATTTACGGCTGAACCAAGGTCAGTTTTGGGTTTTACGGCATTTTTGTAGTGCAATATATCCACATTTGCTTGAGTACTCATGCTGATAATTTAGAAATAAACTAACATACAAGGGTTACCTTTTATGTTTTTACAAATGACTACTAGTTGACAATATTGAAATGTGTCATTACTATATTCGTAAAATTTGACTTTTGTTATTGTGAAATCAGTCACAGCTTATAAATTGACCGAGTGGTTTGTTGACAGTGAGCGTTAAGAAAAAAGTTTGTGAAAAAATGGATATTACTCGTGGAGGTTTTCGTTGGATGATTTTTTACGACTTTAGTAAAGGCCTAACTCAACAAAAATGCATCGATTCGCTTCCTTCAACTTTTGGTAATAAAGCCCCATCAGAAAAGACCAGTTTACAATTGGATTGCACAATTTCGTTGTGGTCGTGTGTCCGTTAGTGAAGAATCTCGTGAAGGTCTACCAAAATTGGTTGTGATTCAAAAAAACATCTATGCTGTGCGCAAAATGATTGAAGAAGATCGGCATGTGATTTACCGTGAGATAGAGGCATCCTTTGGCATATCGCAGACTGCAATACATTCGATTTTGCATGAACATATAGCTGTCAAATAGATCTGTTCCCGATGGATTCCGCATTATTTGACCGAAGCTCAAAAAAACGGCACGTGTTGATTGATATAAGAGAATGCTAAGAAAATTCAACCTAGGCACTGCAAAATCCGTATACAACATCATTACAGGTGACGAAACTTGGATTTATTCATATGAACCGTAAACTAAGCAACAATCCACTGTTTGGGTATTCCAAGATGAACCGAAACCCACAAAAGTTGTTCGTTCACAAAGCGTTTCCAAGAAAATAATCGCTTGTTTTTTCGGTTGTACTGAACATATCGCAACTATTCCTTTATATGCTCAGTTCATTTTACATATTGATCTATAATCAGCTAAAATTTCATCTAAATCGGAGAGGATCGAGCGTAGACTCCCAGACAGTCTGATATGAAATGACCTTTATGCATTGTACAACATATAGCACACAGCATTCCCGAGAAAAAAGGTGTAGTCTAAAAAAGCTCAATATTTTTTTTAATCGACACTTGAAAGGCCACAAAATTTGCGGCCCGCATTAGACCCACAATATTACGAAGAACTACAGATATAATCCTACTAATCCCACAGATAGTAAGAATGCGAAAGTGTTTAAATTAAAATGAAAGGCAATTTGAACACTTGTAAATAAAAACATTTTACTCCCGTCATTATAGAACATACAGTTTTAAGTAAACCGTAAAATATATTTAAAAAAGGAATATTGGCTTCTTTTAAAAAGCTTTATCCAAACCCAGCTTTACCGAACTCGACATACATTACCATTTAAAAAATCGAAGTTGTCCTTGATATTCCGTGCTTCCGGTTTGTTTCGGAAAATTTCAATACAACCATTTTATTCTTTGGGTAGATTTGGTTATCAATTTTTGTTCCACCTTGTTCACACATCGCGTTTCCGAGAAAAAGATGTGGTCTAATACACCCAATAGAAATATATAGTTTTAAATAATAAATTCACATTTATTGCAATATAAATAAATATTGTAAATTCATATAGATGTTTTTACTATACCTACGAGGTGTGTAAATTAAGTAACCGGACTGATTTTTTATTTATTTTTTTTAAAATTATTTTACATTGGCCTATTTCTTCAACGAGGTTAATCGTCGATGCCAGGAGGCGAGCTCCTACACTTGGATGAGGGGTGAATGATTGTGAAAATGAGAGTAATGTAAACATATTATTCTCGCCCGAATAATATCACCAACGATGGAGGCTCGAACCACCGATCGCCCAGTACAAACTGTTTCTACCAGTCTAAAACCACATAACTTAATGCGCTCGGCCACTCCGTTGGCATTATTTTTTTAAAAATTATTTGAATAGAATTTCAATTCAATATTGTCTCCCTCAAAATAAGTCTCTTGGGAAGCCTTATAGCGCTGGAGACGGTTCTTCCAATCCTCATAGCAGTGCTGGAACTCGGATACTGGAATAGCTTTCAGCTGGTCGGTTATGGACGTTTAAATGTTTTCAAGTGTCCCAAAATGACGTCCCTTGAGGTGATTTTTCAATCTTGGGAAGAGGAAAAAGTCACAAGGACTAAACTCAGGCGAACAAGGAGGCTGAGGAGCCACAAGAAGGTTTTTACTGGCCATTAGCTTGTTTATTGAAATTGCTGTGTTGCGCAGATTTTTTTCATCCCCAATTCATTGGTCAAAATTTGATGAACGGTAGTGCGAGTCAAATTCTACTCTTCCTCGATCATTCTATCAACCGACGATCTGAATGTACAAGATCCAGGATTCTGTCGAAATTTTCATCGGTGCTTGAAGATGAAGGCCTTCCGCTACGTGATTCATGTTCAATCAACTCTTTTCCTTCTGAAAATTCCTTACACCACCAAAAAACCTGCCTCTATGACAAAAAAACTGTCTCCGTAGGCCTGCTGAAGTTTGGCAAAAGTTTCGGTTGAACTGTGCTCAAGTCTGAAGCAAAACCTGATAGCACACCATTGCTCGAAATGAATGTCACTCATTTTTAGAACGCAGTAGAAAACACTGTTTCACGAAAAAAATCGCTATGGACAACAAAATTACCCTACCGAGTTCAAACTCGTACTGAAGGCGTATCATATATTCACCTGCCGTCCCTTCAAGTCCCGCGTCCCAAATGTTGCCAGATCAAACGCTATGTTGCCAGTGCGGTTACTTAATTTACACACCTTGTATATAATTCTCATTTATATGGCTAATCATTCTATCAACCCAGGGCCCATACAATCAAGTATGGGCCCAGGGTATTGTATGTATTAACTAGAGATCCTAACTGTTTTTTATTTATCGTTACGAAAACTGTTCGTTTTTCTTGGAAATAAAATTCGCTATTTGTTATGCTCTAAAATTTGCTATAACCCTTGGAAAATTTTTATTAGACATGAAAATAGCAACAGATAATATTTTATTTGTTTCGATGATCGCACAATACATAACGCGACCCAAAAACATTTTATAGCTTCGATCAAAAGGCACTTAACAGGGTCCATAATTTCGTGGACCCATAAATAAAGACAATTTTGAAATATTGTTTGACAGTCTATTATATATCATAACATTTTCCAAATACTTCCGAGCATTATTTTTTATCACTTTTTTGTAGGTTTTTTATTTGAGTTTTTTTACATACCCCCATAAATAAAAAACAAATAAATTTACATTTATCTAATGTTATAAATTCAGACATTAAAATCTTCAAAAGCAAAGAAATAAGTAAAGTATAATGTTTCATTTTAGTTGTAGCACGTGGACTGGAGGTCGTTTAAAGAATAATTTTGGAAAAGATTCAGATCTTGTCAGATGAAGGGCGTTTTAAGATGTGGCGGCATAGAAATATATCAAAATAATACCGTTAGATGGTATAAGTGACACCAGAAAAATCTATGTACTCAAGCAGTTTTAATTTATTTTTTGTATATCAGAGGAACAATCTTCAAATTGAGATTATTATTGTTTTTCAAATTTTAGTCAAGATCTAAGGTGGTCTTAATACAAGGTGTCTCAAAAGAAATGTTATATTTAGTGGATCGATAAAAAAAAAAAGTAAGCCGTATATAGAAAAAATGTTTATTAATTATTAAAATACACTTTTTGGGGATTTATTTCTTAAAAATAATATCGTCTAAATGTAGACCCTCGCGTTCTCGGCACTCATTTAATCGAACAGTAAAATTACTTATGACGTCTCGGCAGGTGGACTCAGGGATGGCTGCCATTTCGTGACGGATATTTTCTTTCAAATGCGCCAGTGAAGTCGGTTTATTGGCGTAAACTATAGATTTAAGATAACCCCATAGGAAAAAGTCCATAGGGGTTAAATCTGGACTGCGTGGAGACCAATTTATGTCACCTCTCCGGGATATCAATTTGCCTGAGAAAATTTCACGAACAAGTGGTAGAAACATATTGGACGTGTGTGAAGTTGCTCCGTCCTGTTGGAACCATGTTCTTTGGTTATAGCCAGGAAAGTTTTGCAATTCAGGTACCAAGAAGTTGTCTAACATCTCCACATAACGCTCTGAATTCACTGTAACTGCACGCCCCCTTTCGTCTTCAAAAAAGTAAGGGCCGATAATTCCTCGCGCCGACATCGCAGCCCATACGGTCACTTTAGGCAAATGTAAGGGTTTCTGAGGTTTGCGTTTCGGATTCGTTGCACTCCAGTAGCGGCAGTTCTGCTTATTTACGTGGCCATTAAGATGAAAATGAGCTTCATCCGAAAACAAAATGTTGGTAAACGTTGAAAATCGCTCAATCACCTGATTTACGAAATTAAGCCTCTGACTGGCATCTTGGGGCTTTAATTCTTGCACCAATTGAATTTTGTAGGGGTGCAGCTTAGGTCTTTGTGCATAATACGATGTAATGATGATCTATGCACATTTAAAGCACTTGCGCGCTTCCGAATTGAAAGGTTCGGGTCGTCACGAACAGACTGATTAACATTCTCCACGTTTTCTACCGTTCTTGATGACCTAGGTCGCCCGAATTTTGATTTATCCAGCGTTGTACCAGTCTCTTCAAACTTTTTAACCCAATTTCGAATGAGAGGAATGCTTGGCGCATCATTTAAGTGGTGAAAACCTCGAATACTGCAGAATTTTCTACGCGCTACAGTTGCCAAATCACCGTTTTTGTAAAACTCTCGCACGCATAACGCGCGGTCTGCTCCCGAGAAACGCTCCATAGCGACTAAATTCCCAAGAGCCAGGCTACCGATTGACATAACCCCCGCGCCCCTCGGATACATTGCGTTCACGCAGTAAGCTAAATAAATATAAAATTTCTTTTGAGACACCTTGTATAATATCCTCTTTTTTCTCTCTGTCTTTTCTCCTCTCATGTATAGCACGTAGGCCTGAACAATGTATGAAGCTACCGAAAAGAATGTTCAAGTTTTTGCAATATTGGTCTACTTGACCAGCTTGTAAGTTTCAACACATAAATATATATGGGATCACCTGTAACCAGCAATAGTTATGAAATAAAATGTTGACTCGTACTTTAAGTTGGTATCAGAGACAATAAAGATGCTGATGAAGCTGCAAAGCGATCTGTTATTGGTTTTAGCTTTTTGTTTCCAGTTGACGCAAAAATACATATAAAACAGCTGGTGCTAAAAGGCAGCATGAGTGGATCAGTAGTCATAATGTTAAATTAATATAGATCAAGAGGGACATCAATCCACAGATATGCGCCAAAAATTTTAAATAACTAATCTTTCTTTCACAAAGAAATTACTTTAGTATTTTTAAACATTTTACTTTACAACCCAAATGTACCATATGAAAGGCAATAATACGCTATATTCTCGGTCTAGTACAGCTCGCTTCGCGATCAAGTGATCGCAGTGGTTATTTGTCCCTACTATTTTGCAAACATTCAACCAAGTCAGAAACAGTTTTTTAATGTTAATGTTAGTTTATTAAAATTTACACATTTTAAAGAAAAATACAATGAAGTTCAACATTTTATTACTAACTCTAGAGAGTTTCTAAAACATGTAATAACCTAGCCTAACCTATGCATCTTCCAACTGAAACAAATTTATAATCCATTAGAAACAATAAATAATAGTAGAAGCAAACAACCACCGCGATAGCTTGAACACGCGGTGACATGGCTTTGCGGTAAGATGGCTTTGCGGTGAGATGGCCCTACGGCGAGATAGCTATCGGTGAATCAGCTGCGACGAGACAGCCGCGGCGAGTTACCATTCCAACCTATTCTGACATATTCTTCTGAAACTTGACCTGTATAGGAAGAATCTGGAAAAGAAGTTAAACTTTAAAAAGTAATTTTGGAAGAAAATCTGATATAACACACAAAAAGAATTCGGTTGACTATGATTGACTGGTCACATAAAATGGAATGTTAAGTTCCAGGATCTCAACGAAAATATTTTCAGTGAAACCTTGAATTGGCAAAATGAAAGCAAGTAAAAGATGGTGATTTACAAGATATAAAGAAACCAGACGCGAAGAACTGGTAGTCGACTCAATCAAGTACATAATAACGACGGATTTTTATGGCAAGATTCATTCCTGGTTGTAGCGCAAATGATGATGTTGCTAAGAATATACTCAGAATTTCCTAGGTTGAACGAGTCAGTAACAATGAAGTCATCAGGAGAATGAATTATCTACTTGAGATCATGCAGTTGAATGATAATTACATTGGATGATTGGGTACTTGGCTCCCAAAATTGACCCCTTAAAACATTTTTAAGCTAAAACAAAGGGGATTTAAGGTTGTAGATGTCCTACTTGGCCATTAACAATTAATAATTAATGCAAAACAATGATTATACATACAGTACTATAATAACTACTATATATAAAAAAAAAATTAATACTGTACATTAAATAAGATCTTGTCTTTATTAAAAGGAGTGATGCTGTAAAGGAGGTAGGGTTGAGAATACAGTGGTTATTGTTTGGGAGGTGTTTTGTCTCTTTTCGGTCTTTTTTGGCAAAGTTCCTTGCAGAGAGTCGAACCAAAATTTATTTCGTTCCGTTTTACGGTTTCGTTCCAAGTAAATGTTTTTCGTTCCAGTTTCGGTTTCGGTTTGTCTAAAAATTCCGTTACAGTTCTGGTTCGATTCCGGTTCGAGTAACAAGTTAAAATCGAGTCTAACATCAATTTCTACCGGTATAAATTTTGGTTTAATTTTGTTTACCAAATTCCCTTCTTATTCTTATTTTTCAATTATAAAATTGAACATACAAAGAAATAGAACTAAATTAAAAATTTTATTGTCAAAAACGAAAACAAAATACAATTTAAGAACATAAAAATGAAAATACAAAAAAAAAAAAAATTCAGTTGTAAAAATAATATTTGAAATTTGAAATGAAAGTAAAATTAAAAATCCATGTTTAATCCACACATTAATATGTTCTCTAAAATTTGTTTCTGATAGATTCATTCTTTTATCAGTCAATATAAGTTTTATTAGTAAGAAAGCGATTAATTTATTTATTGAAAAATAAAAAATTGAACCGAAATTAACCGGTACTAACATTTCGTTCCGGTTTCGGTTTCGGTTTTTAAATTGAGCAATTTTACGTTCCGGTTCTGTTAAAAATTCCGGTTAATTTCGGTTTTCGGTTCGGTTCCGGTTCGACTCTCTAGTTCTTTGTGATCAAATGAATTTATAATTAGAGTAGACTTTGACCAAACTGTTAGCAATGTTATTTCATTATGTCATATTGAAAGTAAGGTTCAATCAAAAACATTCGTAAGACGAAGGACAGCTTACTTTAGTTATTAATTCATTTGATGACACATTCAAAGTATAGTCTGTCTCTGTTTCTGCTTCAGATATGCAAGAAGATATGTAGGTATCTTTTTTTTTAGGTCTGTCCAGGTTTTTCGAAATTTTAATCTGGAAACCTTGATCGAGTTGCGAATTTTTTTAGAGTAGAAGTACATTTTTTCAAAAAACCTGTTCGAGGAACAAATTGTAGGAGTAGATTAGCGATTGAGAAAGGGATCCCATTGTATCGATTCGAAGTTGGATAAATACGCCTTTTGCTACAGAGATAAATTTTACAGATTTTTTTTTTTATATGTAACACCACTGCAAAATTCTAAAAGAATTCTTCTTATAAGGGTCACTTCTTAAGGAATTTTCGTTATGCATACCTTCATTGTTTTAATTATAATATTTACTGGATATTTAAAAATAAATGCAAATATAAAGGGATTTTTGAAATTATTCTTAATTAATATAAATTATTAATAATAAAAAAGGTTTGGACCTTGATCCTAAAATTCGTGATACGAAGTTTTGTCAAGGTCTCGGTATTGTAATTGCTACAGTGCTGAACCCTCGTGGATAACTGAATGAACTAGTTGCATGTCGTACATGGCGTGACTAATTATCAGACATGAAAATTTATTAGCTATACAAAATTTGTAATGAAATGTATTTATTTCATCGAAGAGATGAATATTCAGATGTTATAGGGCAATTTTTGTTATAAAACTAATTATTAGGTCATTAACATCCCATAGTAGTATTACCGAGCCGCTGCGATGTTCTCTAGATTAGTACAACAGATTGAAATAAGAGCCATACGGTAATTTTTATTAGCCTTTCGACCGATAGTTCTCAAACTTTTTAAGATTTTATAGGTATGACCAGTGGAGAATCTAGACTTTCAAGGGCCTAAAGCTAATAATCATTTTGGGGCTCCTGGGTTAATGTAAAAAATCCTTAATTTTACGGAACCTTTACCGCAAAATATATACATTATTCGTAGGGCACTAGAAGGGTTTTGTCGTGCGCTAACATAAATAAAAAGCAATAGTGAGTTTATACCAATTTAAACATAAGTCTGTCATGCATTGAATAGTTGATAGTTTTACTTGGTGAAACTCGCATATAGTAACAGGTTCTTAAATAAAATACTAGGTAAAGTTTTACAAAATTGTTTATTCGTCATGCTGACTACAGTTTTTGTGTAAGCCATTATCAGAGCTAGAATGACGGGCACATTGTAGCGAGTCATTGTATGAGTCTTTCATATAAATTCAGCCAAACAATTTTTTTTATCTTCAATCTTTAGTGAGATTTTGTTTAATAAATTTAAAACAATGTTGGCCAAGTCAAGATGAGATTGTCGGATAAAAAATGTATATAATCTTAAACATAGTTTAAGTGCTATGAAGAAATATTTGATATGTTCCATGATAAGTGTCCATCCTTAAAGAGACATTCATTGAGCAGTAGAATATAAATTTTCAGCTTGGTGATTATGCATTAGAAGATGATCCACGTTCTGTACAACCTGGGGAAATGGTATTTCAGGAAAATATAAATGATTTTAAAACCTTAATCAAGAGATCGCCATATAACGTACAGGCAGATAGAGGACATCCTCAAGATTTATGCACGAGCTCTTTTTGTGCATGGTAAGTTGAATTTTATGAAGATTGTAGGGTTTGGGTACACTATAAAAAAAAAATGAACTCGTGTCACACAAGATTTTTTGGATAGTTCTGGATTACGATCACTATTCTCTGTATAGACATAACATCCTTTGTATAGTCCAGATTTTGAGCTATGAGATTTTGGATTGTTCCCCTACATCAAAAAGTAGAAAGGCCGTATTGCTAATGAGCACCAGCTGTTAGTTGCGTGAGATGAATCTTCTGATTCTGTTGCTATAAAAATTGGGAAAAAAAATTACTTGCTTTGACGAATATTCGTACTTGTATGTATAAGTTCGAAAGACGATTTGACGAACACTTTTGGGGACCTCATAGCGTTTTGGGGCCCGTCACTCGTAGCGTCATTAGCGTCATGGTAATCCACCCCCGAGCATGAATAAGAAACCCTTATACAGTCACATATGCTTCTGTTTGTCTGTTCGGTAGAAACTATGGCCAAACTGCTGCACATAGAAAGTTGAAGTTTGGTATGTTCATATAATATCTTAACCCACATGCGAGGGGCGGTTGAAAAGTAATCGGTCTAAGCAAGAAAACATAAATTTTCGGCAAAACTCAATTTATTTCTCAACAAAGTCTCCTTTTAGAACTATACACTTCGTCCAACGGTTCTTTCCAATTTTTCAATGCCCTCCGAATAATTCGATATCTCGAAGTCTTCAAAATAGGCCTCTGTTTAAGAGATAACCTCATTCGACACAAATCTGTAACCAATGAGCCATTTCTTCAAGTTTGGAAATAAATAATAGTCGTAGGGGGCCAAAACTGGCGAACTGGTGGATGTGGAACCAATTCGTAGCGCAATTATGAAATTTTGCCAATACGTCTGCGTATTTGTGGAACGGTACTTTTTTCTTCGTCAAATGCGGCCGCTTTTGCTTAAAATATGCATCATAGCTGTTGAATTAGTTCAACAGCTTTGCGTAATATACGCTCGTAATCGTTTTGCCCTTTTCCAGGTAGTCGATGTGAAGCGAATGGTACGTGCGCTTCCCACAAAACTGTGGCCATAACTTTGTAGACCAACAGACTTACCTTGGCCTTCTTCGGCTTCGATTCGCCATGAGCAGTCTACTGTTTCGACTGTTTCTTGGTCTCTGGTGTGTTGTAATCATCCACGATTACGAAACGGAGCGAGAAGTCCTTCTTATCGCGGTTGAACGTCGCCAGATATTCCTTCGAAATGGTCAGAAGATCGCGTTAGTTGTCGACTGAAAGCAAATGCGGCACCCATCTGGCAGAGAGCTTCTTCATTCCCAAATATTCATACAAAATGCACCCGTTCGGTTGAGAGGCCCGCAGCCTCAGCTATCTCGCGCTTAGTCATTCGTCGATTGTCGATTATCATTCCATGGATTTTATCGAACATTTCTGGCGTGGTGACCTCTTTTGGACGGACTGGTCGCTCATAAAAAAATGCTCTTACGACCGCATTTAAATTCAACTCTCCCATATTTAATTGTTGATATCGAAGATGCAGAGCCCCATTAACATCGTTCAATTCGGTATTGATCTCATCATTCGTTTTCTTTTTCAAAAACAAGTATCTAATCACTGCACGATATTCGATTTTATTAATTTTTGTAAAGTTGTTCGCTTTCAATGACTGTCAAACTAAATGACGCAGCTGGTTGAAAATTTACAAAGTAGTCATCTGAAGGTTAGGATTATGAAAAACAACATTGATTTGATACTGGTGGTGGCATCTCTTGCCTAGGTCGTTTACTTTTCAACCCTTGTATAGGAAAACTATTGAGAAAAAAGAAAAAAAAACAACGAATAAATCAATAACTTGGATGCACAATTGTAATTATTTTATAATTAATATATTAATTGATGCATATCGACGTGTAATGTTTATGTAGCCATTACGATAAATAAATAAATAATTGAGACTTCAAAAAACATATCATCCGGAAAATATAAACAAATATCGAAAATAAAAATATAAACATTTATCGAAATATTTTTTTTTCTTTTTATTTGTTTAAAACAATCATAATATTAGAACTTGTTGTGTGGTGATTAACGGGCAATATTTTAGTTTTTTCTCAAAATGCAAATCCAACTTATAGGTTGGACATGTGATGCATATGTCAGAAGGCTTTAGAAACAGTCATTTACTTGGAACTATAAACTGGCGTTCGTAATATAGGAGCCCCGAAGATAAATATAAAGACGTGTTACTACAGACACTTAAAATAGTTAAGTGGGAAGAATTGGCGCATAATCTAAATGAATGAAGGAGAATTATGCGGAAAGCAATAACCTTGTATGAAGATAATAAACAGCAAGCGGTATGAGCTAAACCTATAGCAAAGAAACAAAAAAATATGTAATAGCAATGGCACTTTCACGCTATCATGCTCTACCTGTGATGACAACATCCAAAACAACTCACTAATATTCATCATAGAGCCTTCGAAAGAGACAGTGATAAAAATAAATATAACTATTGTAACTCCTAGGGCCAGTTGCACCGCTAACACTTAAACTTTAAGTATAACTTAAAACTGTTAAGTGACGTTAATTCCATTGCACCGCTGTTTAAGTGGAACTTATTTTTTGTTAAGTGAAACCTAAATTAAGCCCTAGATTAGGTTGGGCTTATTATTTAAGTGAAACTCAAATGTCATATTTTGACAGTTATTGAAAATATAAGTATTAACATTTTTAATTATAAGAATGGATGGTGAAGTAATTGTGGACGATGAACAAGATATTTTGGAAATATATTTAGGTTTTATCGAAAAAATTGTATGAAGGACAAAATTATTTGTAATAATGGATGAACATTTCGAAAATATTTCGATAAATTAAGATAATGTGTGCCAGTTATTAGAAAAATTGGATTGAAAATTTTAAATGACAGGTTTAAGAAGATCTGTGGGCATCATCTACAGAAACTAAATGCTAATATAATTAACCTCGAAATAATTTTATTTAACATTAAATACATCGTTTTTGTTGAAAATAAAATTATTTAGAACAAATAGCAAGACTTAATTTTTGATGTTTATGCATTGTACTAGTATTAGGTATTTGTAATAATAAATAATTTCTTATTACGTTTTATAATTGACGTTTTCACTTTTGCCTGGGGAAGCCATATATACTAGGGCCGACTTTGGTGAGTAGGTATGGGCTCTTCCATACCTTTACGCGGAACTACCTGGAATTTTCATTTTTGTAAATCGTCATAAGCTCTCCTTTTAAGGCTTTTGCTAAACAAAATGATCAAAAACCTTATTTAAACGGTAAAAGTTACTAGAATTGAAAATCTAGTTCCACTTAAACCAAAAAAAACAAGCTATATTGTATTTCAATTTTATTTAAAGTAATTTATAGTTTACTTTTATTCATATTTATTTATATTTACATACATATTTTAATTTTAGAGTTTCACCAATTTAAGAAATTTTGAATACTTTTTACTATACTAGTTGTCATCCAAAAACCGTAGCTGACTATTATTTACCACGTTAAATGTTAAAATTAGAATTTGGTAAAAACAAGTGACAGTTATTCTTGATAAAAACGTTACATATTTAAATTATTCCGTGTTTCACCACCTTAAACCATTCCTTAATAAAGCGCTCCTCAAAAGTAGTCGGTGCAATGCATTTATTTTTTAAGGGTCACTTAAACTTAAGTTACACTTTGTAAAGTGTTAGATTTATTACAACGCTGTGCAAGTGGCCCCTAGCGACGTAAATACAGAATCTGAAATCAATGGGCTGCGTTAGGCGCAAATAATAATCTTTGTTGCTGTGTGCCAAAAAATTTTAACTAACTAACTAACTAACAGGATCTGAAATGGAAGCAATGCTTTTGGCCACCGTAACTTTTTGAATTTTCACCCCTCCGCCCGGGATCATAACTTGAATTCTTAAATCTCTGCTCCCAAGGTCAGCATAGAGAGCACCACATATATTTTGCTTCTTGACCCAAATATTCTAGTTATGCCACTTATAACTAATATAGGCGAAATAGAAGCAGAATTGTTATTATTACGAGGGTTGTCTTTTATATTCTAGGTTTTAGATCAAAAACAATTATTTATCAACAATAGTGGCTTTTTTTTTTTTTTTTTTTTTATTTTTTAATGGCCTTTGCTACTGTGGCAATTAGCCAGGACAATTTTTGTTTTGAGAAAATTTCCATGCCATAACCGGGATTTGAACCCGAGCCCCCATGGTTGGTAGTCAAATGAGCTGACCACTACGCCATAGCGACCGGCATAGTGGCTTTATTGTTTTTCAAAATATTGTCCATGAAGATCAATACACATGTGTTTGAAGGCTCCGATTGAGGCTTTTTTCACTGCTATTTTCAAAATATGTGGGATCTAACGAGAACAAATCTTTTTGATGGCCAAATGTTCATGCAATAGTGAATGTATGCTGGTCCTACTAATGCCCAAGGATACTTCAATCTCACGATAAGTGACATGACGATCTTGCAGTATCTTGCAGAACAACAACCGATTTTGGACTACCTTTACGAAATTCGTCCTTAAGTGAAATACGGCCACGATTGAAGTCGGAAAACCATCGATAAACAGTACTCCTTGTTGCTTCATCGCCAAAAGTTCATCGATGCACTGTTATTGGGTTGATCCAAGTCAAAAATTGTAAAAATTAATCGCTCGAAAATGTTCACGATTTAATTCCATTTTTAGCCGAGATGATTTTTTTCAAGTTACTGTAAACAACACAAATAGCACTCGTACTTCAAAACGTTCTGAGTAAAATGTCAAACTTTACGATAGAAGTGTCAGTTGCCAGATAGCAGCACTAGTTTAGCGCAATCCCGAAATATAAGAGGCAACCCTCGTATTATTAATTTCTATGAATGATATTTCAACTGCGTAAAATTAAGGAACAAACTCTCTCCAAAGTTGCCGTTGAATAAATGACTTAGACAAGATGGCACTTTAGCTCCTACCCTCTTCAAAATACATATTCAGGAGGTCCTGGAGACCTGAAGACACAATGCAATAATAACTGCAATCGCGGACTAAATCTTTCCAAACATCTGATTAAAATCTCAATCGCAAACGCAGTAATGTGCAAAGATGCTTATAGGTTGGGCACGTGTGAGCATTAATGAATTTGCGCTTGAGATACGGTTTAGATGTTTGTTTTTCGAAAAGCATAATTGGCACGAACGCTGTACTTCAACCTGTCAGGGATTACATCCGCGAACAATACTAATATAGGTATATTATCATCATTAGCGCGAAAACTTGAAGTGATTGTAGACCCGTTATTTTCAGGTTTCATGATTATATTTTCAGTCTGTGTATTTTCAGGATAAATATGGTCGCTATCACGTTTATTTTTTAGTGTACACAGAAAAGCTTCTACATTTTATAACTGGTTGCGAACGGCTAAGCAAGACAATTTATTTGACATAGGCTGGAGTTGAACACTATACCCTTGTTAGTGGTTAAACGGCAAGCACAAAGGTCTAAAGGTCGCTTGCGATCACAGGCTTGTACCAATATAGATATGTACGAGTATAAGTAGATATTGGAGGTAATGCAATTTATATATTAACCTCGCGATTGCGAAGTCCGTACTTCGAATACACTCCAGGTTTTCATAAACAGATGCGTAAATTAAAAATACTATGCATATTCTGGCCAGACCTGATTGCTAATGGAGACCTATGAAGAAAATTCGGACAACCTAAAATTGAACAGGAAATATGTCGTATGAAATGGAAATGACCATATACTTCACAAACCCAGATGATATCACCCACAAAGCCTTGGTGTGGAATCCACAAGAGAGGATCGACCAAGACACATGGAGATGAACCAACCTGAGCGAAGGATATAGAGGGGCTGAACTAGAAAGACTGTCCGGAAACAGAATTAATTATTGGGAGTTAATTAGGAGTATCGTGGGTGTCTTTTGTTCCAACATGGAATGGTGGGAAGCGATATATCTACTGATTGCAAACATACAACGATAATTTTGTTTCATATATATTTTTAAAAACTGCAACTTTAAATTAAATGAATGTAGATATAAAACAAATAAAAACATGTTGATATTATTTTCAATAATACTCTTGTTGATTTTGTTGTTGTTCCCCTTTAACATATCCGGTAGGAAATGGATACCTTCCTCATGCTTCATGTTTAGTAAAAACCTGCCATCAAATTGATTTGTTGCTTTTATTTTCTGTCAAATTAAAAATAATTTGTGAATGTACAATATTGATGTTGATGGAACATGTGGTTATTAATGTCGCATCCAGGACACTCAAATGATGACAACAAAATGAATGAATTCAATTGTAAAATTAGTATTCAACTATTTAATTGTACCAGTGACACACCTAAATCAATTATTACTTTTAATTATGTTCCTATTAACATTATACCACGTGAATAAATTAACATTAAACCTACGTGAAGTAGTTAGACTGGAAAAATAGCGTTTTATCTGGCAACATTTGGGACGCGGGACTTGGAGGGGCGGCATGTGAACATTTGATACGCCTTCACTACGAGTTTGAATTTGGTAGAGTAATTTTGTTATCCGTAACGATTTTTTTCGTGAAACAGTGTTTTCTAGTGCGTTCTAAAAATGAGTGACATTCATTTCAAGCAACGGTGTGCTATCAGGTTTTGCTTCAGACTTGGGACAGTGCAACGGACACTCTGGCAAAACTTCAGCAGGCCTACGGAGACAGTGTTTTAACAAGAACCCAGGTTTTTTGGTGGCTTAAGGCATTTTCAGTAGGAAGAGAGTTGATTGAAGATGATCACGCAGCGGAAGGCCTTCATATTCAAGAACCGATGAAAATATAGACAGAATCCGGGATCTTGTGCGTTCAGATCGTCGGTTGCAAGTTATAAAGATCGAGGAAGAGTTGAATTTCACTCACACTTCCGTTCATTAGATTTGACAATGCGCCTTGTCACACAACAATTTCAATAAACGAGTTTTTGGCCAGTAAAAACATTCCTGTGGCTCCTCAGCCTTATTCATCTGACTTGAGTCCTTGTGACTTTTTCCTCTTCCCAAGATTGACAAATCATTTCAAGGGACGTCATATTGGGACACTCGAAAACATTCAAACGTCCCTTACCGACCACCTGAAAGCTATTCATGTCTCCGAGTTCCAGCACTGCTATGAGGATAGGAAGAACCGTCTCCAGCGCTGTGTGGCTTCCCAAGGAAGTTATTTTGAGGAGATAATATTGAATTGCAATTCTATTCGAATAAAAAAAAAAAATAAAAATAAAAAAATACATTCCGGTTACTTAATTTACACACCTCGTATATTTCTATTTAATTCTTATTTGAGATTTTTGTCATTAAGCGAATTTTATTACAAAGCACACAATTATCATCTATCTTCTGTCAATGTATATTCTGCACGCCAATCGTCATATACCATATATATGCCCATACCTGATGTAAATAAACATCTTCGTTTTATTCATGTGTGATTGCTATGCGATTATCCATATGATTTTTGTTTTAAACAGGTAACATGTCGCCTGAATAACTCTGTAGCGGAACAGTTGCCCAAAAACCCGAAACAATCGATATAAGTTACTAGATTTCAAAATCTAGTTCTGCTTAAACGTTTGGAATAACATATAGTAGCTTAGCTCGGTATTATCGTAAAATTTTAAACCCGTGTTTTAAAATGATTCTATTATTCACGTTTGTGAATAAATAAAACGAATGTCACTGGCACCTCCTAGTAGAGGGTACTACAGGCTATTTTGAGGGTTTAAGCGGAACTAGTAAATTTTTCGATTGAATAGGCGTTTTGGCCATTTGGTTTCAACTTTATGAATTACATAGGTGTACAACTTTGCTTCCGCCGTTTTTTCCGAAAATCGAGGCTTTATTGTAAAAAACTGGTTATACATACTACTTTCTCCCATCTTTCGGGCAGCATACGAATCCCGCGTTGAAAAAACTGGTTATCTTTTGAAGCGATCCACGAATCGATCCAATTTTTTACTTCGTCATAAGACCGGAAGTGCTGGTTAGCCAGGCCATGTGCCATTGTTCGAAACAAGTGATAGTCAGAGGGAACAACGTATGGAGAATACGGCGGGTGGAGCAGGACTTCCCATTTCAACGTTTGCAGGTATTTTTCCATGTATGTCTTGACCACACTCACAACATGGGGTCGAGCATTGTCGGTATGCTATGCCGGTCTTCGACTTAAAAATAACCGTTCTTGAAGCGTCGAAACCACTCACTACACGTTCTTTCACTAATAGTGGCCTCACCATAAGTATTTGAAAGCATTTGATGAGCCTCATCCGCAGATTTCTTCATATTTAAGCAGAAAATTAAAACCTCCCACAATTGACGAGAAATTGGCTCGTAAACTAACATTTTCAATCGAGAATAACTTTATGATGCAGACACAAATCGACTAATGTTTTTATGGGGTCATGTTTACAGATGCCCAAGTTTATTGCATGACGTCTATGATCTATTTATTTCGACCACTTCTTACCGCTAAAGCCATCTATAGGAAAACGGTGGAAGCAAAGTAGTACACCTATATTTACATTATCACTTTGTCTTGATAAATGTTTTGTGTATGTGTTTTTATAAATGCCATTTTCATTACATTTTGATTTCATTCTTAATAACAGTATATTATTGATACACCCTGTATTCAAGATTGAAGGAACACTGTTGTTCTAGCAACGTGTGAGCAAGTTGAAAAAAAACTGATGGCCAAAGTTAAGAATTACTTTAAGAATCGAATAGCACTATTGCATTTTTTTTTTCGGAACGAACCGGAAGTACAGGATATTAGTACCAAGTTTGATATTTTAAATAGAAACGTGTGTCGTGTTGTATATACTTGGATAGAGCTTTTGAAAAAGAACAACATTTACTTAAACATTTTTTAAAAATATTTTAGGGTTTAAGAATGATTGTTTTCTCAATAAAAAAAGAAATATATTTCACTTTTAAGTCGTACCAACTCGAAAGTACAACTTGAAAGTACTTGAAAGTGAAATATTCTATATATGTACACATATATAGAATTTTTGTACACGTACAAAATCTAAATTAAAAACGAAATTATTTTATAATAAACTTTTCGCGGATTCTCCGTTCTCGATTTCCAGGAACTTCTGTCATAACATACGTCTTTTGTTAGTCCTGTTGTTAACATTGCTTCTTCTCTTCCAACTCTCCAACTTCGTCTGGGTCTTTCTTGTTTTCTTATCCTCTCTGGTATCCAGTTTAGTATCGTTTTGGGCCATCTATCTTCCATCATTCATTTTGCGTGATCAAACCAGATTAGCTTCTTGGTTTCAAACGTGTCAATGATATTTTATTGCATTTTTTCTAATTGTGTAATTTTTTATTCTGTCCAGTTTTGATTTTCAAGAGCTCATTCGCCAAAAATCCATTTCCGTAGCTAGTTATTTATTCCTGTTCCTGCTATTGATGGTCCACACTTTTTTAATTTTTAATTTTAATTTATTTATTTTATATCCAAAGTACAAAACAATACAAGTAGAATTTTACAAATAATAATAATAATATGTACAGTGGATAAAGGCCCATGATCAGTCATTGTAAGAACACAAGGACTGATCTTTCTCATGAGCCCGCAAGAAGGAAGAAAGTAAATAGAAATATTGCACATATTTATATAAAGAACCAGGTTTCTTTGATAAAAGCTATTGACAGTTACACAATTGTCATAACCAAAATTAAAACATGCAAGTATGTAACGTAACAGTTCTCTCACATTGCCAAATCGCTTATCGATAAACTTTATCTAACTAATCTCCAAATACCTCTCTTCTAAATTTTTCAAATCTAAACCTATTTTTTTTTTTCTCGCCGGTTAGTGAAATCTCTATTTGAGACATAATTTTCTCCCTTAAAACCGGTAACACTCCTGATCCTTATGACATACCCGTGAAACTATTAAAATCCGTAAAAGAACCTATCATTTCTCCTCTCACGAAGCTAATTAATCTTTCAATTTCAAGTAACTGCTTTCCCGACAGACTTAAACTGGCTTAAGTCCTACTGATACTGAAAAAGGGAGACAGTAACGATGCCAACAATTACCGACTAATTTCCATTTTGCCTGTATTTTCCAAGATATTTGAAAAAGTGCTCTTCAAGTAAATGATTTAGCACCTAATTGATAACGGTGTGATATAAAAGATAAAGGAGCTGTTGAGTGAAGAAGGAAAGGGAGAAAGGTGGGTGAGAGTACTCGAGGAAATATGGAAGGAATTCGGAAAGGTAAGATAGAACTGAGAACAGGAAGGAAGAGAGAGGCAAAGGAGGAGGAAAAAAAGAGGGAAGAGATGCGAAGAAAGAGGGGAAAAACAACTGGAGTCAAGAAGGAAGAAGACCGGAGATGGAAGCTGAAAAGAGAATAGGAAGAAAGAGAGGAACACCGGAGGAAGAATGTAGAAGAAGAAGAAGAAAAGCCATAAAATGTATTATATTATTATTTTATTATTATTATGATTTTTAAATGTACTGGTTTAAACCCTAAACGCCGCAAGGCCTAGGGTAAATAAAGAATAAAGAATCAAGATGATAACGGTGTGCTCTCAAACTCTCAATTTGGTTTTAGAAAAAGTACAACAGATGCAATTCTGGAATACATATCTTTTATAACTGACATCCTTGAATCTGGAGAATACTGCCTTAGTACCTTTCTAGATCTAAGTAAAGCATTTGACTGCATCTCGCATGATATTTTAATTATTAAACTTATATTCTATGGATTTGATGGCAACAGCCGTTCTCTAATCAAATCAAACTTATCAGACCGGAAGCAGTTTATACTTTTTGGTGATGTCAAATCTGAAACTCTTCCTATAAACTTTGGAGTCCCGCAAGGATCTATTCTTGGGCCTTTGCTATTTCTGCTGTACGTAAATGACTTTCCTCTCTTTATAAATTCAAAATCTATTCTTTACGCAGATGAAACTACCTTACTCTGCAAAAATTCTAACTTAAATTTCCTTCGCTTAGAGAGTAAATCCGTGATAGAACACGCTGCATCTTGGTTTGAGAGGAATAAATTAACTTCAAATACTGGCAAAACCGAATCAATGGTGATTTCCACTAAGAAACACGATTTTTCAAACCCCCCGTACGTCAAGTTTGTTGGTATCCACATCGACCCATATCTTCGCTGGGATCAGCACTGTGAATTCTTAAGCCGAAAACTAAGGTCTACAGTATTTTCAATTCGCAATTTAAAAGCAGAAGTTTGCCAAAAGTCGTGCTAATGACCTAATTTTCGTTATTTCAGTCACACCTGAACTACGGCATTCTTGTCTGAGGACACTCACCAGCAGCTCATAGAATTTTCGCTCTTCAACGCAAAGTTGTTAAGGTCCTAGCTGGTGCTCCTGTTAGAGCTGACTGTCGTGAGCTCTTCATGAAATTAAAAATAATGACTTTACCTGCCTTATTTATCTACCAATGCCTAATGTTCATGCACAGGAACTTATGTAACTTCCCCTCTTCCAACCACGGGTTTGACACACGGCAAAAAAATAATATACGTAGTAATTTCCTTCGTCTTCAAAAATCAAGAAATAGTGCAAACTACTACGCCATTAAATTTTTCAATATAATACCTGAGGAAATAAGATCCCTACCAATCAAGACATTTTCAAACAAACTTTTTTTCAAAGAATAAACTCTATTTCAAAGAATATTTTATTGACAAATCGCATTTATGAAATTGATGCCTTTAATAATGTTCATATTTAATTTATATTATTTCATTATGTAACTTAGACTGACTGTAAACATATTTTATATAATGTGGTCAATAAATGTATTATTCGCACTTCATGTTCGTAGGTAAGTATACTTTGCACTATTGCCACAAAAACTGTTCTTTTTGTCTGCTTTATGATGTTCTGATCCCATGGCATGGAATATATGGACCTTTCTACTTGTCGTGCTCTATTGATTCTGAAGTTGATTTCTTGGTTACTCGTACCTGTGTTGTCCATTAATACTCCAAGATATTTATATTTTGGTACTTCCAGACAGGGCCGGGGCGAGGGTCGTTTGCGCCCATAGGCAAGATATAATGCGGCGCCCCTTGGCAAGATATAATGCGACGCCCCTAGACAAGACTTAATTCAGCGCCCCTAGGCAAGACATAATGCGGTGCCCTCTAAATATAATTCCATGGAGGTATAAGAAAAATATTAAAATAGAATTGTTACATGCTACACATAAATACATACAAGTCCTAATTTAATGACCTTCCGGCGACCTCATCTCGTGGCGCCTCTAGGCGGTCGTCTAGATTTGCCTAGTGGTAAAACTGGCCCTACTCTATGCAGACGGGTCGGTATTTTTAGTTGTTTCAAGAATTCAAGCTACATTGTTAATAAATTGTCTTAGAAAACACGTTATTAATTGCTGAAGTTAGTTTTTCCTTCATTTTTTTCTTCTCATTTTGCATCAATTTGGCGCCCTTTTCCACTGATCACCTGAGGCAAGTGCCTCGCTCTCCTCATCCTCGATCCGGCTCTGCTCCCAGTATTTTCTCGCTGTTATCTAGAATTAAATCTTTAGTGTCATTTTCCCCAACAAGCATGCATTCAGTTTTCTTGGTATTAATATTCAGACTTGCGTTGCTATACTGCTCTTTTAGTTTCATCCTCATCCTTGGCAGTAGAACCTGATCATTAGATAATAATTCGTTACATCTCCAATATCTACACCCAATCCTTGGTAATCAATTTAAATACTACTATTATTTTGACTAGTATTACTGATTTACAAATTACAACTGAGTAATTTATAATTCATTTGTTTTCGTTAATTTAGAAAGTTTCTTTTGTCATATGTTGAACAATTTAAACTTTATAATATACCTGACCTAGCCTTTTATTGAGTACAACCAAAATGTGCCTCAAATAGGTTGTTGATATTAATTAAGTTAAAACCGAAATTACTTTCCTTACAACCCAACACCTGGGAACAAACTAAATATAAAGCATAATGTGTATTATTACAAGAGTAATAAAACGAGAGTTTCAACGCAAATCCCAGTATAATTTCCACAAAGCATTTATTGTTTTGCATTTTAAATTTAGGGATAAATTACACATATTTGCATTTCTAAAACAAATTTTAAGTCTTATTATTTATTAAAATGGTATTATTATTAACTTAATCTCCATTATAACTGGAAATAAAACTACCAAACTGTCAACATAAGTCACCAAACGGAAGCGGAATACTCAAAATGATTTCAAAAATGTGTCATCGGGATTTATTTCGTTTCACACTATAAAAAATGAACGTTACGTTAAATGATTTATTTTGTAGATTTCTGCCCCATTTTAGAGTGTCAATTTGCATTATTTTTCCATTAATAAAAAATTATTCCGCTATCATCAAATAGTGCTATCTGTGTGAGATCGTTATGGCAGAAACATCGTTTGATATTTGTGAAATGTATCTGTTTATTCATAATTACCTTGTGCTCTGTGAATTGAGTCCGATGGTGAAGAAACTGCGTTAGATGCTATCGGTGAGAGTGGGCTAAATGGAGAGTTGGGGTTGCGTGCTAAAACACAAAATTTAATGATATATAAATGGAGACTCGAGTGAAGCAAAACTTTTCTAAAACATTTTCATTCTTAGGAATTTTATTCCATTGGAGAGCTAAAACGAAACATCGTTTTGGAGGCCGTGAAATCGTCGATTAATTTTAATATTTCATCCACATCTTAAGAGTTCTCCATCTAAAAAGTTGAGCATTAACCTGAAAAAATTATAATCCAAAACCAAATCCTGGTGAATACGCATGTGGTGGGAAATTTTCCAGTCCAAGTTTGAGTAGTAATATTTGACTGATCAAAATGATATAATTAACGGATATAGCAGTTATAGCAGTAATATTTTCAACTTTTATGAGATTATCGTAGAGATGCAGGAGTGGTTGATACTGCATGCCCCGGCGCAGATGTTTAATATAAATGAGTAATATATATAAAATAAAAACACACTAGATGAAATTCAACAAAATAAAATATTTAGAGAAACCTACATACGAGCGTGATTCAAATATAAACGGTATTTTTTTTTATACATTTATTTATTAATAATATACACAAGTGAAACCTACAGTTTTTCTCTACATAGCCTCCTTCACGCTCTACACACTTTAGCCAAAGTTTTGGAAGCTTGAATATTCCGTGTTCAAAAAAAGTTTGAAGGCGCGTCAATCAACTGCGCACACGTTCCTCGACATCTTCATTGTTTTCGAATCGTTCTCCTCCAATCAATTCTTTCATGGGCACAAACAAAAAATTGTCACTGGAGGACAAACCTGGATTGTACGGAGGGTGGTCGAGGGTCTCCCAGTGCTTTTCCTTCAATTTGTCCCTTATCAAAATCGCGGTGTGAGGTCATGGAGAAGGTGTTACCGCGGATTGCACGCGTGCCGGTGACCACGCCGCGCGCTTTTTCACCTCATCGTGACCGCGTGATTCGTGCCGACACCTGATACCGCTAATTGACTTAACTCGCGCATTTTTAGCAGGTATTGCTAAAAATGACCCTATTAATGGGCGGAGTTAAACCCTCATTGGCTGAAATCCGGGAATTCCCCGAATGACGTCAATATTTAGTATAAATAGTAGCTCCAAACTCTGGACAGCTACCAGTTCACTGGTCAGTATAGCTCGCTTAACGATCGTGCTGCAACAAACGCGCTTTACACTGCGTTGACCGACTCGCTTTACGCGGGTTTGGTCCCCTCGGTTCACTTTACGCGGGACCGCAACAAACGCGCTTTACGCTGCGTTCTACGATAACGCGCTTTACGCTGCGTTCTACGATAACGCGCTTTACGCTGCGTTCGACGATAACGCGCTTTACGCTGCGTTCGACGTGACGACTCGCTTTACGCGGAGTTCGACTCGACGTCTCGCTTTACGCGTAATCGCTAACCCACTCCTCCCGTTCGTTCTTTCTAGGTGGCACGACGGCCACCAGCAACGACGATGGGGAAGAACGGCTCGAAGGAAGCTCAACGCTCCCAGAGAAGGAAGACCCGAGAGCACGGTACACAGCACCACTAACATCATCGGAAGCGGCGCCCCATAGTTTGGTCGCGCCCGGGGCCGATCATCCTCCCGAAAGTGGCGCCCCATATTTTTCCGCGCCCGTGGCAAAATATCGACCGCCTGCTAAAATGACTCGGGACAACGACACCAATCCAGTGTCGCTTACCGCTGCTCCCGCACGGCTCCCAGGGCCGAGATCGCGCCTCCACCAGGGCACAAAACCTGCGGATATTCGGAAGAATAGCAGCGCCGCCTGGAAACCAGGACCACGAAAGCCTTCAGCTCTTCTGAGTCCTAAAAACTCCACTGACCTCGCTTGAAGCGCCACCCGCCAACAGATCCTAACCTACAGTCACCCATCGCTCTGGATGAGCATTGGAACGAAGAACTGCACAGGATAAGCGCATCACGCATTCCGTCACCGTAACCTCAGCGAGATGTTCGGCGCAACGGACCACAACTTCTGCTGGCGCTGCCACCAAAGGACACTAGATCGTCCACAAACGTCCACCACGGACAAAACCACGACGCTCGACGTCCATCGAATATCAACGCCGCGACGCCTATCACCATGTTGGACGCTCGCCGTCCTACCACAATCCCTAACCCACAATCCTAGTCTTCAACTTTGCATTGTTGTTTTTGTATTGTTAGAATAAGTTTAGATTAAATACACTTCTGTACGTTTATTTATGCTTTTGTTAAATAAATATGTAAATTTAATTGTGCTTTTCATTTGGAACACCCCCAAAGGGTCACCCTACCTCAATTTCCGACGCTTTAGCAAGACAAGGCTCTTCAAGCCCAGACGGCATACTAGAAACCCTGCTCGTGAGCTTAGCCTGGGTACATTGTTTTGGATAGTCATCTTGGGAACTTCTCCTGAGGTACTACCTCCTGTAACAGAGGATGACATCTCTGATGAGCTTACCTTGTCTTTTGTTTCGGTAGGCGGCATTTGCTGACTCTAACAACTCGCAATAGTAGGCCGCATTCACCGTACGTCGATCGTGAAGAAAAACAATGAGTAAAACTCCTTTGTAGTAAAAAAAAAAAAAACATCATCTGTGTGACTTAGCTTTGGGCGTCGATCATGACTTTCGTTTTCTGTACTTCCTCGGCCTCCTTTAAATTGTCTGGCCCAAGTATACATTCGGTTCTGGAACAATGTAACGTTCTCAAACTGTGCCTTTAAACGAGTTAAAATCTCCTAGGGTTTAACCACTTCATTGGTTAAAAACTTACGAGGAAGGAACCTCTTGTTCACTCATGGCTGTACTTAGGACAGAACAGATCGGAGCAGCTAATCAGGCAGGGTCCCCCTCCCTAACACACCGACCATCATCCAGCTCGGAACTGCTTCCTGAGTACACTAGCAAAATTACTGTTTATATTTGAATCACCCTCGTATTTCGGCTGTTGGATGTAGAAGGTTAAAACAAAATCACTCTAACTATATACAAATTCTTGTTTCACATTTGGTGTAAACAAAGAAAGATAGTAACATTCTTATCGTAAGATAGTAAAGTCCTCGTATAATCGGTGAGGTTAAAACATTAATTACTATTAATTTCATGATAGGTTTGTGACGGTTGGGGAATTTATGTACTGGCCATTTTATTCGTCTTGCCCTACGTTGTGTTTTTTTAGGATTATTAAGTCGATTCGTTCTTGGAGCGGGAAGCTATGTCTACAAAGAAACGCCGGGACACATTCAAATCAAATAGTTTATTAACGGTCTAGTCATTCAGAAATAGTACAAACATGTTTATTAATGCGTCTGATTGTGATGGCTGTAAGGTAAATTCAGATTAACATATTTATAGTGATAACGTAAGTTTCTACTCAAATATTACTATCGAATCTACTCTTCCAAACTAAGCATGCGGTCCATATCATGCCATATCATTGTTCAGGTTACTAGTCCTGTTCAGGATCTTATACCTAATTATTTGAAATCACCAACGTGTTGCTAGATCACCTAACCGCTGCTGAATGAGCATAACGGTGTCTTGGGTGAGATTCGACGGACGGGTCTGCTACCCGCCAATACAGTTTTGTTGGGTCTGTCAACCCTTCGGTGTGTGTGTGGGTTTCTACGGTTGTGAATCGTAGAGAACCGGTCAAGCGTTGCGGGCTCCTACGGTTGTGAGGCGCAGGGCCCGGAAACCTCCCATGGCGGTGTTAATCATAATCACAGCCAAGTGTCGACGAAGACGCACACGGGCGGCGTGAGTACGCGGATCGTGGCGGCCGTCCACCCAGGAATGTCTACTGTGTTGGAGAACAGGCGTCGGAAACGAGCGTTGTTCCACCGCTATTCCACAGAGAAATCCCTCGCGTCGGCGGGGTGAGCACGGGCGGCGTGAGTACGTGGATCGTGGTGGCCGTCCACCCAGGAATGTCTACTGTGTTGGAGAACAGGCGTCGAAAACGAGCGTTGTTCCACCGCTATTCCACAGAGAAATCCCTCGCGTCGGCGGGGTGAGCACGGGCGGCGTGAGTACGTGGATCGTGGTGGCCGTCCACCCAGGAATGTCTACTGTGTTGGAGAACAGGCGTCGAAAACGAGCGTTGTTCCACCGCTATTCCACAGAGAAAATCCTCGCGTCGGCGTAGTGAGCACGGTCGGCGTGAGTACGTGGATCGTGGTGGCCGTCCGCCCAGGAATGTCTACTGTGTTGGAGAACAGGCGTCGAAAACGAGCGTTGTTCCACCGCTATTCCACAGAGAAAATCCCTCGCGTCGGCGTAGTGAGCACGGGCGACGTGAGTACGCGGATCGTGGTGGCCGTCCGCCCAGGAATGTCTACTGTGTTGGAGAACAGGCGTCGAAAACGAGCGTTGTTCCACCGCTATTCCACAGAGAAATCCCTCGCGTCGGCGTAGTGAGCACGGGTGGCGTGAGTACGCGGATCGTGGTGGCCGTCCACCCAGGAATGTCTACTGTGTTGGAGAACAGGCGTCGAAAACGAGCGTTGTTCCACCGCTATTCCACAGAGAAATCCCTCGCGTCGGCGTAGTGAGCACGGGCGGCGTGAGTACGCGGATCGTGGTGGCCGTCCACCCAGGAATGTCTACTGTGTTGGAGAACAGGCGTCGAAAACGAGCGTTGTTCCACCGCTATTCCACAGAGAAATCCCTCGCGTCGGCGTAGTGAGCACGGGTGGCGTGAGTACGCGGATCGTGGTGGCCGTCCACCCAGGAATGTCTACTGTGTTGGAGAACAGGCGTCGAAAACGAGCGTTGTTCCACCGCTATTCCACAGAGAAATCCCTCGCGTCGGCGTAGTGAGCACGGGCGGCGTGAGTACGCGGATCGTGGTGGCCGTCCGCCCAGGAATGTCTACTGTGTTGGAGAACAGGCGTCGAAAACGAGCGTTGTTCCACCGCTATTCCACAGAGAAATCCCTCGCGTCGGCGTAGTGAGCACGGGCGGCGTGAGTACGCGGATCGTGGTGGCCGTCCACCCAGGAATGTCTACTGTGTTGGAGAACAGGCGTCGAAAACGAGCGTTGTTCCACCGCTATTCCACAGAGAAATCCCTCGCGTCAGCGTAGTGAGCACGGGCGGCGTGAGTACGCGGATCGTGGTGGCCGTCCGCCCAGGAATGTCTACTGTGTTGGAGAACAGGCGTCGAAAACGAGCGTTGTTCCACCGCTATTCCACAGAGAAATCCCTCGCGTCGGCGTAGTGAGCACGGGCGGCGTGAGTACGCGGATCGTGGTGGCCGTCCACCCAGGAATGTCTACTGTGTTGGAGAACAGGCGTCGAAAACGAGCGTTGTTCCACCGCTATTCCACAGAGAAATCCCTCGCGTCGGCGTAGTGAGCACGGGCGGCGTGAGTACGCGGATCGTGGTGGCCGTCCACCCAGGAATGTCTACTGTGTTGGAGAACAGGCGTCGAAAACGAGCGTTGTTCCACCGCTATTCCACAGAGAAATTCCTCGCGTCGCGGCGTCGTGAGTACGCGAAAGATGCAAAGATTTTACCTACCAGCAGTCAGTATCTGAGACCAACTGCCCCCTCCGTTCTCAAACTTCAAGATTATATACGCTAAACTCTAGACAAAGAACTTGTCTTCTCTCTCTCCAATTTTCATAAAAACCTGTACATAATCCAGATCCCAGACATGGTTAATAATTTCCCACGACACAGACCTATTAATGACTATTTGACATATTTGGGTTGTAACCCTCACAAAAAATGGTTTCTTAGAATTTTATGCTAAACATTAGACATATTAAAAATAAATACTAGTAAATATCTCAATCAGTGAACAGATGTAAATGTCACCCTTGCGGTCAATATTTTATGACGCCTACTTATATAGTTTTTGTGTGTATCCCTTTTGAGAAATTCGACACCCCTGAAATACCGCACATCTGGTCGTATGTACTAGCGGTAACTAGAGGTATAAGAAACGCACTTAAGATAATCTGTTTCTTTTAAGACTTGGAATGCGTAATAAATGATAAAAATGAAAACTAAAAAAAATTAAATGGGGTACCAGTGAGTGTACCATCACAGACTCCCCCTTGCGAATTGTGGCGATAGAATGAGGAACGGTTCGCAACATCCCTTTCCCCGTAAGTGTATTCGATCTAGTTAAAAGAAGTAAACTAATAGAGACATTTCCAAATACGAGCGCCACAAACGAACAACTAATATACTTTGGTTTCAAATGTAGTTAATTTTTCCTTGTCAAATTAATAAATTATTATTATTATTATTATAAATTTGATTGTTCAATTTTTGCAAAATAAAGTTATTTAATCTCTTTCTGGTAATTCCGCAAGGGTGTGAAACCGAAAAATTTTGTAACAAATTCAAAAAATGCTCACCAATTAATATACTTGTACATAACCAGAATTACATAGATAGAATATCCAAATATTTTATCCAAAGTAATCTCCTTGTTGGCTGTGGGCGTGAAGATACGGAGTTGGTGGCATAGGCGGCGGTGGGCTCCCCCAGGCCGATGGGCCTGGTATAAAGTAAAGTAGTTACGTGTAAATAGCTTCCCTTCTTCTGTTGTCCCAGATTGTGGTTGATGCAAGATGCGGTTGCCTTGCTTTTTTCCAGGATTGTGTGGTCTTTAAAGATTCTCGAATTATACACGAGCTTATTGTACTCATTACTGGCTACCTCAGAGTAATGTTTTTCTGGAATACTATCTCTAACGGCGTGAGCAGGGGACACGGCTGTCTGAAGAAGGCGTCGGTGGTGTTCAATCAACGGTATCTGCTGTGTTACGTGCGATTGTTTGACAATTCCTTGTTCTCTAGCAGAGTTAACTGGCTAAACGGCAGCTTCTCCAGTAAGCTGTCGTGACTTTATATGTACATGTAATTTGCAGCCTCTCTTTTTTAATATTTCAACTTAGCTTTGCTCTTGAACATGTATGGCTAGTAGCGTCCAGGTAGCTTGTAGTGATGTCTTTTTCGGGTTTTTTTCTTTGTATATCATAGGTAATATTTAGTGCGTTGTCGTATAACAGCTTAAATTATTACGTCGGTACCCCAGTTATTGTGAAGATCTTACTTAATTCAGACCTAAACCTGAGTAACCGCTGGTAATAAACTGTTACTAACCTTCTTCTTCTTCTTATTTAATTATTTCTCACTCGTATATAACTGTTTGTAGATGATAATAGTAGGAGAAGATTTTTCCATGATTATTTTATTGTGACCAGTCCGGAAGATAGTGCAGATGGGAGGATCTCTCCCCCGGTTACTAATTCTCTGATACGCCGCTGTATTCGGGCTGCAATAGCTCGGTATTCCGTATTTCTCATCAAGTAGTCCTTATCAACAGGAACAATGGTTTCACGTCTCCTTCGGAATAAAATAGAGTTGCCTACTCTCCCCCAGATCCATGGCTATTCTTAGGTTCCGATTTGTCTCTTTGGTGTTAGTTTTCATCTTACTAAGATGTAACTAAAATAAAACAAATGTATTACTAAATATTCTCACCTTTACTTCTCATCCCTGAGATGTTATTATAAGTAATACTGTCCTTGTTCAATGGTGTATTTCTTCTCGCCTTTCTATCAATTTTGACATGTTCCTTAGACATAGCTATCCTGCTTAGAACTCCAAGGCTCCTGGTCACGGCACCACTGTGACGGTTGGGGAATTTATGTACTGGCCATTTTATTCGTCTTGCCCTACGTTGTGTTTTTTTAGGATTATTAAGTCGATTCGTTCTTGGAGCGGGAAGCTATGTCTACAAAGAAACGCCGGGACACATTCAAATCAAATAGTTTATTAACGGTCTAGTCATTCAGAAATAGTACAAACATGTTTATTAATGCGTCTGATTGTGATGGCTGTAAGGTAAATTCAGATTAACATATTTATAGTGATAACGTAAGTTTCTACTCAAATATTACTATCGAATCTACTCTTCCAAACTAAGCATGCGGTCCATATCATGCCATATCATTGTTCAGGTTACTAGTCCTGTTCAGGATCTTATACCTAATTATTTGAAATCACCAACGTGTTGCTAGATCACCTAACCGCTGCTGAATGAGCATAACGGTGTCTTGGGTGAGATTCGACGGACGGGTCTGCTACCCGCCAATACAGTTTTGTTGGGTCTGTCAACCCTTCGGTGTGTGTGTGGGTTTCTACGGTTGTGAATCGTAGAGAACCGGTCAAGCGTTGCGGGCTCCTACGGTTGTGAGGCGCAGGGCCCGGAAACCTCCCATGGCGGTGTTAATCATAATCACAGCCAAGTGTCGACGAAGACGCACACGGGCGGCGTGAGTACGCGGATCGTGGCGGCCGTCCACCCAGGAATGTCTACTGTGTTGGAGAACAGGCGTCGGAAACGAGCGTTGTTCCACCGCTATTCCACAGAGAAATCCCTCGCGTCGGCGGGGTGAGCACGGGCGGCGTGAGTACGTGGATCGTGGTGGCCGTCCACCCAGGAATGTCTACTGTGTTGGAGAACAGGCGTCGAAAACGAGCGTTGTTCCACCGCTATTCCACAGAGAAATCCCTCGCGTCGGCGGGGTGAGCACGGGCGGCGTGAGTACGTGGATCGTGGTGGCCGTCCACCCAGGAATGTCTACTGTGTTGGAGAACAGGCGTCGAAAACGAGCGTTGTTCCACCGCTATTCCACAGAGAAAATCCTCGCGTCGGCGTAGTGAGCACGGTCGGCGTGAGTACGTGGATCGTGGTGGCCGTCCGCCCAGGAATGTCTACTGTGTTGGAGAACAGGCGTCGAAAACGAGCGTTGTTCCACCGCTATTCCACAGAGAAAATCCCTCGCGTCGGCGTAGTGAGCACGGGCGACGTGAGTACGCGGATCGTGGTGGCCGTCCGCCCAGGAATGTCTACTGTGTTGGAGAACAGGCGTCGAAAACGAGCGTTGTTCCACCGCTATTCCACAGAGAAATCCCTCGCGTCGGCGTAGTGAGCACGGGTGGCGTGAGTACGCGGATCGTGGTGGCCGTCCACCCAGGAATGTCTACTGTGTTGGAGAACAGGCGTCGAAAACGAGCGTTGTTCCACCGCTATTCCACAGAGAAATCCCTCGCGTCGGCGTAGTGAGCACGGGCGGCGTGAGTACGCGGATCGTGGTGGCCGTCCACCCAGGAATGTCTACTGTGTTGGAGAACAGGCGTCGAAAACGAGCGTTGTTCCACCGCTATTCCACAGAGAAATCCCTCGCGTCGGCGTAGTGAGCACGGGTGGCGTGAGTACGCGGATCGTGGTGGCCGTCCACCCAGGAATGTCTACTGTGTTGGAGAACAGGCGTCGAAAACGAGCGTTGTTCCACCGCTATTCCACAGAGAAATCCCTCGCGTCGGCGTAGTGAGCACGGGCGGCGTGAGTACGCGGATCGTGGTGGCCGTCCGCCCAGGAATGTCTACTGTGTTGGAGAACAGGCGTCGAAAACGAGCGTTGTTCCACCGCTATTCCACAGAGAAATCCCTCGCGTCGGCGTAGTGAGCACGGGCGGCGTGAGTACGCGGATCGTGGTGGCCGTCCACCCAGGAATGTCTACTGTGTTGGAGAACAGGCGTCGAAAACGAGCGTTGTTCCACCGCTATTCCACAGAGAAATCCCTCGCGTCGGCGTAGTGAGCACGGGCGGCGTGAGTACGCGGATCGTGGTGGCCGTCCGCCCAGGAATGTCTACTGTGTTGGAGAACAGGCGTCGAAAACGAGCGTTGTTCCACCGCTATTCCACAGAGAAATCCCTCGCGTCGGCGTAGTGAGCACGGGCGGCGTGAGTACGCGGATCGTGGTGGCCGTCCACCCAGGAATGTCTACTGTGTTGGAGAACAGGCGTCGAAAACGAGCGTTGTTCCACCGCTATTCCACAGAGAAATCCCTCGCGTCGGCGTAGTGAGCACGGGCGGCGTGAGTACGCGGATCGTGGTGGCCGTCCACCCAGGAATGTCTACTGTGTTGGAGAACAGGCGTCGAAAACGAGCGTTGTTCCACCGCTATTCCACAGAGAAATTCCTCGCGTCGCGGCGTCGTGAGTACGCGAAAGATGCAAAGATTTTACCTACCAGCAGTCAGTATCTGAGACCAACTGCCCCCTCCGTTCTCAAACTTCAAGATTATATACGCTAAACTCTAGACAAAGAACTTGTCTTCTCTCTCTCCAATTTTCATAAAAACCTGTACATAATCCAGATCCCAGACATGGTTAATAATTTCCCACGACACAGACCTATTAATGACTATTTGACATATTTGGGTTGTAACCCTCACAAAAAATGGTTTCTTAGAATTTTATGCTAAACATTAGACATATTAAAAATAAATACTAGTAAATATCTCAATCAGTGAACAGATGTAAATGTCACCCTTGCGGTCAATATTTTATGACGCCTACTTATATAGTTTTTGTGTGTATCCCTTTTGAGAAATTCGACACCCCTGAAATACCGCACATCTGGTCGTATGTACTAGCGGTAACTAGAGGTATAAGAAACGCACTTAAGATAATCTGTTTCTTTTAAGACTTGGAATGCGTAATAAATGATAAAAATGAAAACTAAAAAAAATTAAATGGGGTACCAGTGAGTGTACCATCACAGGTTAGAGTAAGTGAAACCAAAAGTTTATGTAGCTGACCATGCTTAGATAGAGAGATCTTAAGAATATCGTATTTATTAAATATATTTGAAATGTTAAACACATATTTACTTTTGTTTGCCTCATATTTTTCAATATCTTTGGTATTGTAATTAAAATACTGTATTGAAAACATTGTAGCCAAGTTCGATAAAAACAACATTAGCTTTGTAGATATTGTTTAGATAAACATTTTTATAGCAGACAGTATAAAAAGAAATAGGAATCGATAAAAATGCCAAATAAAAAGTTCTGTGTAAAACCGTCGTTTAGAGTGGAAACTCACTATTTTTCTTTTCTTTTTTATAGCACATTCTATTATGTTTTTTGATATAATGCGTGTGTAAAATTGTTGATAAAAGGCTTACAATTACTGTATCTAATTAAATATTTTAATTTGAAAAGTTTGTAAAACTAATAAAAAAATACATAAAGAAATAGCTATAAACAATATTTTTTTTATGATGTGAAGACGAAATTAAAATTTTTGTAGTTTTTTAGGTTTTAATTAAAAGAACATATTCTGTAAATAACCTATAAAGTAAACGTTAAAAATCATCACTAAACCCTTTTATATAGCTTTTTTTGACTGGGGTTTCTCCTGTTTGTCTGGCATACCCGGTCGGCAATGGTAAGTAACTTTGAATTCATCTTTTGATTGGGCGTCCAGGTGGTTTCTTCAGGGGCGTACGGTGGATATTTCATTAAGGTTAAGGTCTTTGAGGAAATGACATGTGCATAAAACTCACTGCTAAATGCACTGTATACATCGGGTATTCATTACAGTGCTATACCGAGAGGTGAACGACTATCCGCACTAAATTTGAAACCTCTTGAAGATAGGCGTCAGATTTTTACAAAACGTTTCCATGGTGATGATAAATAATATCTCTGTTGGAAAATATTAGGCCAAGTTATTTCTACTCTGCTGCTAGAATGTATTTTATACAAGTACTTTGTGATGGCGGTCGGTCCTGTGGTGGCCATAGCTGATTTTTTGAGAATAATTTTTAATTGACTATATTTAATTTGACTATAAAGAGCTCTCATTAATTTTTTTCTGTTTAATTGCTTAGTAAGTAATTGAGTAAATAAGTATTTCACTACTATAAATGTTTTATTGGTAGCTTGCTTCCAAAGTTGATTCTCATCTGTTAATATTATTATGTTTTTATTTCAAACCAAGACGTACAAATAGAGATGTTCCAATACTATTGATACGATACCAGTATCGATATTTTTCATTCGATATCGCGATTTTAGTATCGATACTTTACTTATATCACTACATTTGTCGTTTTTTTTTTTTTTTGTTTTCTTTCCAGTAAACATCCGGCTTCTGGAACATACTGACATTGCACATGGGAATAGGAAACTAAAATCAGGCATAGGCCAACGTTGTTCTAACAAAACTGAACATGAACTATCATTGTATTTGAAAAATCCATTTTCACCTCTGATATCCAATCCGCTACTGGTTTGGGACGATATGAAGACAGTCTTCTTCAACTTCAAATAAAATTGCTCAGAAATTCTTGTCTGTAGTAGCGACGTCAGTTCCTTCAGAGCGCTTATTTTCGAAAGCAGGAGCCACTGTATGCAGAGACAGAAATAGGCTTCTGGGCAAAAGGCTGCTTTTTCTCGGTGCTTGCAATGAAGAAGAATGGATTATTTAATTATATATATATATATAAGGAAATAAAAATTCTTGAATACTCCTCAAAAGTTTATTTATAAAATATTAAGAGACGTTTCGACTGATAAATCCAGTCATCCTCAGTCTATAAATAAAAATTACAATTGTAAAATACGAATGTCTACTCTGAATGTGTTTGGGATGGTTTTTTCATTTCCGTATATTTTTTTTTATAAGAATAGTCTAGTTAAGAACACTTATTTTCTATAACTTTTTATAATTATTTGCTTAATTTTGATTAATGTTTGTATTTTCTAATATCTCTATAATAAATTTAGTCTCACAAAATGGCGCCTCACGCCATTATGATAATTTTCAATTAATATGATCAAATTATTTTCAATTTTACTATTTATACTAATTTATCAATTTTACTTATTTTTGTTTTGTTACAATAATACTTTTCTTTTTTTACAATTTTTTGTATTTTACAATTGTAATTTTTATTTATAGACTGAGGATGACTGGATTTACGAGTCGAAACGTCTCTTAATATTTTATAAATAAACATTTGACGAGTATTCAAGAATTTTTATTTCCTCCTACATTTTTCGTCAAGAACAACAATCTAACTATATATTTATATATATATATATATATATATATATATATATATATATATATATTAATTCGGACTTTTGGTAATTTTGTTTAAGCTTTATAAATCATACTCACATTGCAAATTCTAGATTAAATTGATTGTCATTATAAAATGTCCTTTTCATTGCATTTTATTTTTTTGTCATTTTTTGCTTCCCATTTTCCATTTATTTATTTGTTTTGTCCTCAAAATATCTAAAAAAGTGTTAAAATATTTAATAAATGTCATCCGTTTCTATGGTTTCACTCACAGTATAGTTTCACTGTTGGAATTGTAAATTTTCACATACCAACCTGAAAAATGAAACAAACCAAGCAAGGTCCGTTTCGTGACTCGTGACAACTGTAATAATGTAATCAGAAACCAGGAGAGTATATATATTTTTTTTATGTGCCAAAATGTAAATTAACAAAATACAATACATAAACATATTTCTTTGCCTAGTTACACCAATAACAATATAAATTATTATCGCCAACTAATACATAATATACAAGATATTACAACTACCTAAAAGAATGAAATTCCCATTTAGTTCCGCCTAAACGTTTGGAATAGCTTTTATACTTTAATCTATTTATTATTGTAAAACAATTAAATTGTTATTATAAGAATGAAATGTTTTTTACGTTTTATAGAAAATATATTCATTTTTCGTTTCGATACTTGAAAATATCGATATTTTGTTTCGATACGATATCGGTATCGATACTTTTTATTCGATAGTATCGATACTTTTTATTCGATATTATCGATACCAAAATATCGATACTTTCTGAGTATCGCATATCCCTACGTATAATACCTTAGCCATAAATACAATAAAGAGTCGTTACATTATTAGCGATAATTTAGCCATGAATTAAAAATAATCAATATTTTAAAAACCAAAAAATAATGAAAATTCTTTCGAAATAATAATTTGATCAAAAATTCCTATTGTACTATTCTGGTTACATCATTCTGCTTATCCAAGATTTTTTTCATATATTTGGATTCATCATTCTGGGTTTTAAATTGAAAAAATATATATTATTTTATTCGACACAAAAAATTCGAAATTTTTCGAAAGACTAATCATAAATTCCTGTTGCATTATTTCAGTTACCATCAATATATATTATTGAGTTTTTTAGCTTTTTAGACCAACCTCTCTGGGAAATAGGATGGTGAAAACTTCTTTATAGTTTTCGGAAAATTTGTTTATTTGAAGCTGTTTTGATCATTTCTACAAAACCCTAAAAAGACTGAAACATTTGTGCGAATGATATTCTGAAATATCTCACTTAGTACTTACGTTACAGCAATAATGTATATGTATAACAAAATAACGTATGTAGTACGGGTTCTTGGGATAATAATAAATAAAATCGTACATATATAATTAGCAAGTGTGTGTTTGTGATCTGGGTAACATTGTGACGTCATTTTTTCTTAAGGTTCTCGTGATTGGCTAACTGACGACACTTGAGGTCTCTTGATTAACAGGTATTTTGCAGATTTATTCTCTAAGAATCTACGAATATAACTACATATAGAAATATGTAGGCATAAACAAGAAACTTTAGATACTCCTATATGATTTGACCGATATGAATAATATTTTGCAGATTTATTCTATAAGAAACTACGAATAAAATAACATATAGAATTGTATAGGGTTTTGTAGGCATAAACAAGATACTCCAGACACTCCTATATCCTATGATCGATATGAAAAATATTTTGCAGATTTATTTTCAAAGAATCTGCGGATAAAATAACGTATAGAAATGTCTAGGGTTTCGTAGGCATAAACAAGAAATTCTACACTCCTATATCCTATAATCGTTATGAAAAATATTTTGCAGATTTATTTTCTAAGAATCTGTGGATAAAATAACATATAGAAATGTCTAGGGTTTCGTAGGCTTAAACAAGAAACTCTAGACACTCCTACATCCTTTGACCGATATAAACAATATTTTGCAGATTTATTTTATAAGAATCTACAATTATAATTATTTACAAAAATGTCTAGGGTTTCGTAGGCATAAACAACACTCTCTAGACACTCCTATATCTTATGATCGATATGAAAAATATTTTGCAGATTTATTCTCTAAAAAACTTTGGATAAAATTACATATAGAAATGTTTAGGGTTTCGTAGGCATAAACAAGAAACTTCAGACACTCCTACATTCTTTGACCGATATGAACAATATTTTGCAGGTTTATTTTATAAGAATCTACAAACATAATTATTTAAAATAATGTCTAGGGTTTCGTAGGCATAAACAAGACTCTCTAGACATTCCTATATCCTATGAGCAATATGAAAAATATTTTGCAGATTTATTCTCTAAAAAACTGCGGATGAAATTATATATAGAAATGTTAAGAGTTTCTTAGGCATAAAAAGGAAACTCTAAACACGCTTATATCCTTTAATTGATATGAACAATATTTTGTAGATTTATTCTCTAAGAATCTATGAATATAATTATATATATAGATATATCTAGGATTGCGTAGGATTAAAAAAGAAACTTTAGACACTCTTATATCCTTTGACCGATATGAACAATATTTTGCAGATTTATTCTCTAAGAATCTACGAATATAATGACATACATAAATGTCTAGGGTTTTCGTAGGCATAAATTAACGTGTCAAATTATTTTTAGTTTTAACAATATAAATGTAATGTACTAAATAAAAATAAATCGTGTTCCCATTTTAAAAAGTTCAGGCATAAATAATCTAACAATATAATTAGTAAGTGTCTGTATGTAGTTTCGGTAACGTGATGACGTCAATTTTTCTCATGATTGGCTAACTGGGGACACCCTGTCTCTTGATTGGCTGACAGGTGACACCCTCTCCCGTGGTTGGCTAACGGGTGATATCCTGTCCCGTAATTCGCTGACTGGCGATGAAATTAAGATACGTTAAAAAATAAAACCAAATACACGTACAAACAATTGAAATTTTTATATTATAAATCCATCATTGTTGACGGGTAATAACCTAGTATTATCATAAATTGTAATAAATCTGTTACCAGTCTAGAACGATATATGGTTTCGGCACACAACCATAATGAAGGCCCAAGGTTTTCCATCCCTCAGTTGCCACGGCGGCGCGACCTCGCCATTTCCTGGTTCGCCTTCATTAGTGACTGTGCGCGGCCTAAGTACACCTAATACCTCAGGGTGCCTTGCCTCTATGTCGCCGTTGCCGTCGCGATATGCTCCGTTATGCTATTTTCATTTTCTACTTCAACTTCAGCTCACGCCGCACACCTTAAACAGTTGCTGGCTTTAATACCTTATTTAGAATAAAAAATATAGAGGGTTTATTTCCTTCAACCCTCCATGGACTTCTTAAAATATTTTTAGATTTATAAAATAGTAGACTTTGTCATGCAACTAACAAATAATGGAACAGTGCTTCTTAAACTGTGGTCTGAGTTGATTTATGCAAGAGTATTTAAGTTAGGTGTGACACTAAATTTATGTTCAGTATAATAATGTTACATGGTAGCAATTAAAACAAATATTAATTGAGATTTTGTTTGTTTGATAAAAATAACTAAATATTACCTTTACAGGAAATGTGTAGTTTTCGAAGGTATTGCGGGAGTTTTGGAAATTGGTGCGATTAATTGGTCTTGAGGCGCTTTTTTCAAGGTCACATTTTGCAACTAAAATTTTTTGTTGAAACTTCCAAAAAAGCCTCGAAATACAAAAAAATGTTTTTCTGACTAACACTGTCTAAAACCATTTGTTCCTCACATCGCTGAATATTGTTCTCCATTTCTTTAGCTAGACACTACACTAACTAACATAATAATAATAATAATAATCCTTCGTCGATTTTGACTATAGGATTCACAGTAAATATATTTATTTATTTTGTAGAGTGTTGTGTCTTTCATGGGCTCTAAGGTGACAAAAGAGACTTATTTGGCCGTAAAACGTCCGTCACAAATAGGGCATGTTAGCACGGCAGTGCTCTTGTTGTCCGATGTGTCCTGTTTCTTCGCTATTGCTTTGGTTCGTACGGCTTGCTGTCTTTGGTTTTCATACATGGATAATGCCTTTCGTATAGTTCTTCTCCATATATTCCGTATTTTGCGAACTCTTCCCAATTATGTCAGCTTAAGTTTGCACTTTTAAGTGTCTGTAGTATCACGTCTTTGTATCGTTTCCTCGAGGCTCGTACATTACGAACGCCAGTTTGCAGTTCAGAGTAAAGTATCTGCTTCGGTAGGCGTTCTCCTGGCATACGTATTACGTGTCCAACCCATCTAAGTTCGTTTTGCATGAGCAAACACTCTATACTGGTGGAGTTGGCCCTATTGAGAACAGATATATTGTCGACGTGATCCTGCCATTTTATTTTCAATATTGTTCTTAGGCATCGTTGATGAAATCGATCCAAAGTGCGATAGTGTCGGCGGTACGGGGTCCATGTTACTGACGCGTACACTAGGGTTGGTACCACCACAGCTTTATAGTTAGCAAGTTTTGAATCGAGTCTGAGGTCGTGGTTTAGCCACTCCTTTTCTAAGACTTCCAAATGACTTAGCACCAGCTGATAGTTAGAGCCCTGCGCGGATAAGCTTTTCAGTATCCGCATCCGATCCGCATCCGCATATCCGTGATCCGCATCCGCATATCCGTGATCCGCATCCGCAGCTTTTGTAAATAATAAATCCGCATCCGATCCGTATCCGCAAAAATATCCGCACAAAATGTTTTGTTGTTAGTTTGGAAAGAACTAACATTTTTCGCCTTCGAGTTACCAGTTTATATATTACTAAGCTAACCTAAGGGACGCCAAAAGTTTTGGGGCCTAGATGCGTTAATAACTTTGAAATTTAGAGAGAGACAACAATGTTGGGGGTCCTTTTTCGTAGGGAGCAGGTGGCGTGCTGCTCATGAAATACGTGTTGATAGTACAGTCAAGTATCATATTTGTGTCAACTAACATCTCATGTCAGTTTTACCTTTTACAAGGCGAGGAAAAAGTAATGCAACGTGGCTATATTTTTTATAATATTGAATTTAAAAAAATAAATCAGAGAAAAGTTACTTGGTAGAAGGTGCTTCATATTTTTGTGACCTAGTATTTTCTTACGTCATTTCATCATGCGTTAGGCAATGCAACTTTAATTTTTCAAATAACAACCTATGTCATTTTTCAAATTTTTGGAATCAGCAAGACTTTTTACTTCGGGTACTAAAAAAATTGGCAGGTTACATAATAAAATTTTCGAGATAAATTTATATAGGTAAATTTTTGTATTTAAATAAAACCTAAATCAGTTTTATGCAAAAAAATCGTTTATTAGATTTAAAAGCCAGAATTAGAGCAGAGGTAGGAAGAATTACATCGAAACTGTACCAGGTAACTTTTGTCCAAAATATTATTTTCTATATTCCATAATAAAAACAAAGTTATGTTGATTGTCCCAACTCAATCTATGCTATAAAATAGCACATTCGTATACAGACAACTAAAGATAACCCAGGACTGCGTAGTCAGAACACAATTGCATGTTTCTCCGAAAGTAACCGAAGATTTAATGTTCACGCGGATATTGCGGATAAGCGGATATGAAATTTTATCCGCATCCGCATGGTTTAAATGATAATTTACCCGCATCCGCAGAAAAGTTGCGGATATCCATGGATAATCCGCGGATACGCGCGGATTTGCAGGGCTCTACTGATAGTCGATTATTTATTTCTGCATCGAGACTACCGTCACAGTAAATGATGCTCCCAAGGTATTTAAAAGCGTTTGTTTCCTTGAGAGCTTTATCGTCAGCAAAAAAGTTAGAAATTGCATTAATTGTGTTTTGAGCTCTTACCATAAATTCAGTTTTTGTTCTACTTATTTGCAGACCAAAACGCTTGCTTGTTTTAGATAGTATTGCAACTCAAAAGTGGCTTTGAATGTTGATAATTTGTGTAGCTCTCCGTCAACTCTATAACGAATGTACACACCACCCAAGTAGTCACAGTAGGCAATCTCTAATACTGCTGCAAGAAATATGTTGAACAGTGTAGGTGCAACAATAAACCTTGTCTGGTACCAATAGTAACTGGAAATGAATTCGACTGGGTTCCGTTTAAAGAGACTTTTGTTTCCGTTTGGTCATGCAAATTACGAATGAGCTGTAGGAGTTTTGGAGAACACCCGAAATTTTGCAGTATTATCCAAAGCAATGGACGAGGATCTGTGTCAAATGCTTTGCTAAAATCGACGAAACAGATATATAAGTTCCTATTTCGCTCGATGCATTTTTTCTGAAGTTGTCGGATGACAAATATTTGCACCCTCTGTTTCTCCTAAAACCAGATTGTGGTTCTGGATTATGAGCTTCGGATATCGAACTGAGTCTGTAATTTAGTATCTTTGCGAGCACTTTCCCTATAGTTGATTAAAGGGAAATACCATGATAACTGTTACAACAGTGTCTGTTTCCTTTGTGTTTGTATATTGGAATTATTACCAGTTTCCCAAATTTGAATTTAAATATCTGTAACTTTTGAAATAAGTAAATTTCCACCGTATTTAAGAATTTCTGTGGATAAGTTGGCTTTTCATCAAAATAGTGCAGTATTGGGTACTGGGGAAATACATTAGCTACGGAGAGATCATACATGTTGTCAGTATTAAGTAACTCAGAAAAATATTCTCGCCATCTTGAAAGTACAAGGTGTCTCAAAAGAAATTTTATATTTATTTAGCTTACTGCGTGAACGCAACGTATCCGAGGGGCGCGGGGGTTATGTCAATCGGTAGCCTGGCTCTTGGGAATTCAGTCGCTATGGAGCGTTTTTCGGGAGCAGACCGCGCGTTATGCGTGCGAGAGTTTTACAAAAACGGTGATTCGGCGACTGTAGCGCGTGAAAAATTCTGCAATATTCGAGGTTTTCGCCACTTAAATGATGCGCCAAGCATTCCTCTCATTCGACATTGGGTTAAAAAGTTTGAAGAGACTGGTACAACGCTGGATAAATCAAAATCCGGGCGACCTAGCTCATCAAGAATGGTAGAAAACGTGGAGAATGTTAATCAGTCTGTTCTTGACGACCCGAACCTTTCAATTCGGAAGCGCGCAAGTGCTTTAAATGTGCATAGATCATCATTACATCGCATTATGCACAAAGACCTAAAGCTGCACCCCTACAAAATTCAATTGGTGCCAGAATTAAAGCCCCAAGATGCCAGTCAGAGGCTTAATTTCGTAAATCAGGTGATTGAGCGATTTTCAACGTTTACCAACATTTTGTTTTCGGATGAAGCTCATTTTCATCTTAATGGCCACGTAAATAAGCAGAACTGCCGCTACTGGAGTGCAACGAATCCGAAACGCAAACATCAGAAACCCCTACATTCGCCTAAAGTGACCGTATGGGCTGCGATGTCGGCGCGAGGAATTATCGGCCCTTACTTTTTTGAAGACGAAAGGGGGCGTGCAGTTACAGTGAATTCAGAGCGTTATGTGGAGATGTTAGACAACTTCTTGGTACCTGAACTGCAAAACTTTCCTGGCTATAACCAAAGAACATGGTTCCAACAGGACGGAGCAACTTCACACACGTCCAATATGTCTCTGCCACGTGTTCGTGAAATTTTCTCAGGCAAATTGATCTCCCGGAGAGGTGACATAAATTGGCCTCCACGCAGTCCAGATTTAACCCCTATGGACTTTTTCCTATGGGGTTATCTTAAATCTAAAGTTTACGCCAATAAACCGACTTCACTGGCGCATTTGAAAGAAAATATCCGTCACGAAATGGCAGCCATCCCTGAGTCCACCTGCCGAGACTTCATAAGTAATTTTACTGTTCGATTAAATGAGTGCCGAGAACGCGAGGGTCTACATTTAGACGATATTATTTTTAAGAAATAAATCCCCAAAAAGTGTATTTTAATAATTAATAAAAAAAATTTCTATATACGGCTTACTTTTTTTTTAATCGATCCACTAATTATAAAATTTCTTTTGAGACACCTTGTATGTCCTGAGTATTGTGGCAGTTACCAGAATTGTCCTTATTATGTAGATGCACTATTGAACTAACTAAATATCTCTAACCCCCAAACACGTATTAACCTCTTGATTGTTATAACTCAACTTCTTTAAACATCTCCTAACCGTATGACTCTTAAAACAGAACTAACCTGAGAGGTTTACATCGTCCAACTGTAAAATATCATATCACACCCCGGTCATCCAGACGACAGTTATTATTCATAAATTAAATGGTATAATCTGCCCAGATAATTTACTAAACTAATATTTATTTTACAAACAGAATTGTCAGCAATATAAGAATTTACATGCTTTTCTTTTCATGCCAACTTTACAAAGGTCTCAAATTACAGTAATAAACATAATTAGCCCTTAAGTGTTCTTTCTAAGAAATAGATTATTTTTTATCATTTAAAATTTTTAATATGTTACTTGAATAATTGAATAATTATATTGATTTATTTATGATTTTTATTTCAGAAACAATACCAAATTTGCATCCCTTACAGATGAAAATTCCATGAAGGTCATGAATTATTTTTTCCACAAAACCTTGGCTGCTCCAGGTCGAGAGAATCAGAGAGACTAAAAGGTTGATCAAAATTTTCAGCTACATAAAAGTTCCATAAATATGATGAAAATAACACAAAAATAAAAGAAGAAGAATAGGAAGAGGACACTGAAGATATAAATGATTTTAATGAATAATTCAACCAGTTTATTCTACACGCATCTTAACATTTCATATTACTTTAATCTCATTCGTTTGCCATTTCATTAAGTTATTTGCTGTTATGGTATATATAAACAAGAGCATATTAGATTTTTAATGGAGATATTATGAGCTGTTGCAGTAATATATTAACTAAATCTCTCCCCCTTTATTCTTTCATGATGTGTGGAAACCTTGGAGTATTATTAAAGCTGCGATTACAAGAGTAAATCCTTGCAAACATCATAATATGCCGCTGTAACAGATGTGCGCATTGCCGTTTGTTGTTAACACGCGCTTTGAACCAAGGACTCCAAGTTCTTGTGACATAAGACTAGATGCATTGATAAATCTTCTTGCTTCTGTTCGAATATTATGTACTTCACAAACAAACATGTAAACTAATCTAGAGCTTATTGTATTTAAAATTGCGCTGGTAATGGTTAGCGCTTTAATAGAATCAATAATCTTAGATATAAGATTGCTAGAAATTATAACATTTTAGCTTATATTTTAGTTATATTTTATAACGAAATAAGAATATTATGGCTAAAGTATTTTGTAGTAGTATTTATTTATTTTTTGCCTAACGGCTTTAAAATCTACATTTTCATTTACATTTATATTGATATTAATAAAAATAATAGTAATAATAATAATAACAATAACAAGTGTGTTCAATTTAACATAACATAACATTTAACATTTTACACCCACTTTGCTAAATTGGACTTTTGGCCTCTAGAACCTTGTACATCCAGTCCCTTCCCTTTCCGGTGTCGTCCAGAATTTCTTTTCTGCTCCTACTTTCTTCCTGTAGTTCTCAAGTATTTTGTAACTAAGGTACCAAAAATACTAATGCACTAAGATGATTAAACATTTCACTTAATTTATAGTTTAACCCTGGATAATAAAAGATATATTGACAACTAGAAAAAACGCTCTCTGAGAAAACCTAATGGCTGAAAATACTGTAGTAAAATTGTAAGTGTAAATAAATTTCAGCGTTTCGTAATCATATAGTAAGTGAATAAAGCCAACAGTGGACAATATTTAACAAATTTCTTTATTAGGGTTTTGTAGGTATCACCACCAAAAAACCTTTATAACGTCACTCATGTGTCTGTCTATCTGTACGGTAGAAATTGTAGCCAAACGGCTTACCGTGGAAAGTTAAAATTTGGCATACTTATACAACTTTAGGAATCACAAATAGGAAAAATACTGAGAGTTCAAAAAACATATCTCGAGATAAATATAAAAAAATAAATATTTTTTAAAATTTTTAAAAGGAATATCAAAAGAAGCCTCTTAATGCTTGGATAAACATGCAAATTTTTATTTTTGAAAAGTAATTTTTTTTTATTAGATTTACGTTAAAAATGATTCAAAAAACGTTTGTCCCCAACCTTATCTTCCTGAGAGGTTGATCTAAATATCTGAAAAAAATCTCCACAATGAATTTTGGTAGGAACCGAAATAGTTCAACAGGAATTTTCAATCGGATAAGTTTTTCGAAAAATATCGTTTTTTTTATGTCGCCGATAAACAAAAATATTTAAAAAAAAATGATTGTGTTATATCAGAAGAGAGCCCGTTAGGACGTAGATTAAGGAACGAAAAAGAGTTTTTTTTAATTCGTTTTTTTTAATACGATAATAGCAAAAAATATGCTAAAAAAGTTCTTGTCCCGCACCCTTTTACCCAAAGGAGTTAAAGTAAAAATCTGAAAATATTATAGGTATTGTACATTATTCTAAGCCGGAAACTTACGAGAGGAATTTTCGATCAGACTTCGGTTTTGGAAAATATTGCAGTTTTTGTGTTTTTGACAAAATTAATTATTTTTTCAATTCATGGCTAAATTATGGTTAGTAATGGTATGTATTTTTGTATTTATAACTAAGATAGTGCGCGTAATTTTTTTAAATTAAAAATATAATATATAAACAATTGCGAACCGAGTTACACACACAACACCGCAATACACTCTACTGTATAGTGTAGTGTTGGACCTGTGGGATTATATTATTTTATTGTAAACACTGGTTATATTTCATTTAGAATCTTGCAGACAATATAACCCCACAGATCGAACGCCAAAACACGATAAATTGTTCTTACTTGGCTATTTCAACGCCCGTGTTGGTCAAGACTATACGAAATGGCCCAAAGTTCTTGGACATCATGGAGTAGGCAGCTGTAACACTGATGGCCAATTTTTACTAGGTTTTTGTAAACAACATGACTTAGTAATCACAAATACTACCTTCAGACTGCCGAATATGCACAAATACTCTTGGATGCACCCTCGTTCAAAACAATGGCATTTAATTGACTTCGTTATCACTCGAGCAAATGGCCAACAAGACGTGAAAATAACTCGAGCAATGCGTGGAGCCGACTGTAACTCTGACCATATATTCATCCGCTGAAAGTTGGCATTGAAAATATCAATGAAAAAATACATAAAAATCCAATAAAACCAAAACTTAATCTTCACAACATACCCAACAGACCCAATGGTTCAGCAAAGTTTTGTGAATGCGGTCAACGCGAATACCGCCTCTTTTTCGTTTCAACATAATAAGACAGCCGAAGAAATCTGAGGTAAATTGGCTCCAATTTTATACGAATCGGCATATGACGTTGTAAGAGTCACAAAGAAAAAGAACCCTGACTGGTTTGATGACAACGAGCCCGAACTAATGAACCTGATCAACATTAAACGACAAGCTCTGATCAGCTGTCGTAATCATAAATCTGTTGAAAGCCATGCTAACTATGCCCACGCTAGAACGATGCTACAAAAAAGATCCCAAGAGCTGCAAGATAAATGGTGGATGGATTTTGCTATTCAGCTCCAAACTTATCACGACACACTCGACATCAAAAATTTCTATACGACTACTAAGAAAGTGTTTGGACCTATCCGTCGTACGAACGTACTGCTACTAGCTGCTGATAATAACACCAAATGCAAATATCACTAATATAATATACGATCTTATTACGAAAAACTGGAATTCAGAGATTGTACCGAAACAGTTTCGGGATGCAAAAATCACTCCAATATTTAAAAACAAGGGTAGCAGAGCAGACTACAACAACTATCGTGGGGTAAGTCTTCTCTCGGTTGGAGGAAAGATATTGGCTAAAATTCTCTCTAATCGGCTAAGAACCGAAATTAGCGACAATGTGCTACCAGAGTCACAGTGCGGATTTCTCCCTTACAGAAGTACCAACGACTTGATATTTGTAACCCGTCAATTGTTAGAGAAAAGTCGTGAACAAAATATGCCTCTATATATTTGTTTCATTGACTTTACTAAAGCTTTTGACTCCGTGCCTCGTGAAGCTTTATGGCAAGTACTACATAAATATGGCTGTACTTCAAAGTTTATCAATATTATCAAACAACTGCACGATGGTATGAAAGCATACATATCAGTCGGAAATATGTCATCTACGCCTTTTAGTGTATAAAATGGTACTAAGCAAGGCTGTGTTCTTGCACGCTCGCTATTTTCACTAGACAGCCGTACTGCAACATACCTTTAACGATTACACTGGTGGTCTTGAAATTAAATTCCGTACTGACGGTGGACTGTTGAAGTTATCACGTCTTAACAGCAAGAAAAAAATCTCCAATAATTTTATTAAAGAGCTGCTGCATGCTGACGACTGCGCCTTAGTAGACAACACACCAATTCGTTTGCAGGAAGCTATCATCAAATTTGCTGATGCTGCAAAAGATTTCGGCCTTGCAGTAAATCTCGATAAGACGTTTATCCTGTGTAACCAACCTCAACAACTGCATAAGTTCTACTTCGCTGGCACCGAATTTGAAGAGGTGAATGCTTTCAAATATCTCGGTAGCATAGTTACATCGAAAGGCACGATCGATGACGAAATTACTGAGAGGATATGTTTAGCTACCGCAGAGTTTGGAAGATTGAGGAAATTAGTCTGGAATGTCAGAGGTCTACAGTATCAAACCAAGATAAATGTTTACAAGGCGGTGGTCTCTCAGTACTCCTATATAGTAGTGAATCTTGGTGTCTCTATCGTAGACACATCAGATTCTTGGAAAGATTTCATCAGAGATGTTTACGATCTATTCTGAAGGTTAAATGGCAGGATTACTTGCCTGATACGGACATTCTAAAAAATGCAGGTATGTTGAGCATTGAAGGTACCCTAATCCAGAAACATCTGAAATGGACAGGACATGTAATTAAAATGCCAGATAACCGTATGCCTAAGCAGGTACTGTATTCAGAGCTATCACATGGCAGTAGAAACCCTGGAGCCCCGTACAAAAGATATAAATATATGGTCAAGTGTTCACTCAAATCATGTCACCTCCTACATTCATCTTGGGAAAAGGTATGTACTGATCGCTCCAAGTGGAAACACTCGGTGTATTGTGCAGTGAACCAGTTTGAACAGCAGAGAATAACACTGGCTGAGACTGCTCGTGCTCGACGGTAATAGTATGCCTGTGTCATCTGGAGAGTATTTGTGCTGTGTGTGCGGAAAAACGTTTGTGTCGCGTATTGGACTCTACAGTCATGAAAAGGCACATTCAAGAAGGAATGTGTAGATTTATTAGCAAAGCACCCATCGTCATTCGACGGGGTTGGATATATATAAATTAAAGTTCAATGTTGTTCAAATGCTTTTTTAAAAAGTAAAATATTATTTATTATATTTTCCTTTCTTATTACATTTCACTTAATTCTAACATGAGAATCAGACTACTGATTATAGGCTAAAAAGATGTTTATTACTTGAGTAATTTTACTAGACTGATGTTTAAATATAATAATTACATTTCCTAACTAAAAAGTGTCTATCTGTCTTTATTTGTATTTTGTGTACGAATGAATGTCGTGTTATGTTTCAGCGTGAGATATGTGTTGTCAGTAAATAAAATAGTACAGGTGTCAGTGTAGTGTTACTATATGTTAAAATTACATGAGGAGTAGGTTATGTAACTCCTCCTTCCCCTAGAATCTGGCATCGCCAGGAAGTTGGAACGTCCTTCTGGAAAGTTCAATGTCTTTAGGTTCATCAGGAAGTTCAACTTCATTTTCAATGTTCGTTTTTAGATTTGGGGACTTTTTATTATTAATTTTTGCTTTGGCAAATTTTATGGTGAAATACATTACACTAATAATCACTAAAATGTATAACACTAGAGTCCAAACACTAGGCAATGGGAATGTAATGTCTATTGGGTTTTCTTCAAACGTCACGGCGTTGGTAGAAATATCCTTCAGGTTCAATGTCCTCAGTTGAATGGAAATATTTGGCTTTTGGTGTTTTTGAAGTTGTAATTTAAATTCGTTATTCAAAATTGGTTTTCCAAAACTTTTTCTTTCATTTAAGAGTTCTTGGTTTTTAAATTTTAATTTACAATTATCTTCCTTGAATAGGTAGATACCATTTAGTAATTTAGTTTCTGTTTCTTCAAAACATTTTATTTCGATTTTCTCTTCATTTGGAAAAACTGCGATATACTGGTTAATTTCAGGAATAATTTCAACGTGATTTTCGTCGATATATAATTTAGTGTATCTGCACTGATTGGGATTTCCTTTTAAAATGATTTCTTTTTCGCAACTTGTTTGTGTGTTGACTTGTAGTTGTAGTGGACAATGAAATGTTTTGCTTTTAGGGCATATGTCTCTCAGAGGTAATATTTCATTACTTTCAGATTTTAACAGATATTTTGCATTTGGGACAATTGGTACAAATTCAGATTCATGCTTTGTAGGAATAGGCAGGAGGTAATATAATTCATATTGTTTTTCATAATCTAAGGGAATTGATAAGAAATAAATTATTTTCTTATTTTCAACTTTGCAATTAATTTTGATAATGCTTTCAAAATCTAAAATATTTTCGCGTTTTAATTCGAACGGTAGTTGACCTTTATAATATTCAGATATTTTAGTTAATTCCAAAAATAAGGTGTCAGGTTTCACAATGCTTGGGTGCAATGCTCCTAATTTGCAAAATGTTATAGAATTCTCAATGTCTTGCATTATATACAAAATTGAATTGTAAACTATCAATAATTGGTTGTATACATCTTTAATATTTAGTATATCGGAAACATGGAAACGTTTTGCGATTACTTCATTAATTTCCAAAATTTTGTTTTTCAAAATTTCTTCGTTATCTCTTATGTCATTGACAGTAAGATTAAATTCTCTAATAATTTGTTTATTGATTGAATATTGCATTTTCAATTGATTTCCTATCTGATTTTGGTTAGTCTCTAAATGATTTATAATTTTGTTGTATCTTTCTCCATCTTCATTGTCTAAATTTCCAGTTAAAGTTTTAAATATTGTTCCGAGACCGTTAATAAGACCTCGTTTATTTCTTGAATTTACTAAATGAACACCGATGTGACTTATTTTTTCGTTTAGTGATAATCGTACATATTTTAACATGTTATCATAATTTTCCAATTCTTTAGCGTAGTAACTATTATTGAATATTTTTGTTTTAAAATCATCGTATTGATTATTAAGTCTATAGATTTGTTGGTATATTAAATTTAGGTCGTAATAGTGAACTAATGTGTGTTCTGATTTTTGCAATTTTGCGGGACCAAGATTTATTGGTAAAATTCCTAAATTTTGAGTGATATTCTTTATTTCTGCTCCAATTCCGAATGGGAGGAACCTGGAATATTTTCAATCTTATGAATAATGATTTTTCTGGGTCTTTTTACATTTGACAAATTAATTTTTTCATGAGTATTGAAATGTGAGGGCTTTATTTTGGCAGTTTTTAATTTTGTATCAATACTTTTTATGGATTCGGGTTTGTATTTATTTTTTGTCTTACTTTGTTTTTGACGGTTTTTTACATAAACCTTGTCGGGAATTTTAGGGAGATCTTCTTTATTTTCATTGACTTTGTCAATTGTTTTTACTTTAGTCGCTTGAATGCGTTCATTTAAATTTTTATATAAAATTTTGGTTTTTTCTCTATGATTAATTATATAATTATTAACTAATTGTTTTTCTAGATCTAAGTTAAATGGGGATTCGGTATCTATATGACCTGTTATAATTTCGTACGGTTTTAGTTTAGTTGTTGAATGAATTTGCATTGTATGCTAAAATCGCGTAAGATACTTTTGTTTCAATTGGGTCTTTCTTATATAATTCTTGATTATTTAAAAGTCTTAAATGTTCTACTAATGTAGAATGAAAACGTTCTACAATTGAATTAGATTCTGGATGTTGTGAACTAGTAAAATGTAATTTGACTTTGTGTAATTCTAATAATTCTGTAACAACAGTATTTTTAAATTCTAATCCATTGTCAGAAATTATTTGATTGGGTATACAATGATGAGTGAAATATTTTATTAAATTGTTAACAATTTCTATTCCTTGCGCAGAATTCAGTTTGTAGGCTTGAGCATACTTTGAGAATGAATCAACTATAGTTAGGAATTTTGCGTTTTCAAATGTGATTGTGTCTACATGAACTATTTGAAAGGGTTTTACAGCTGTGGGGGTGATATTAAATTTTAAATTAAGGGGTCTTCTGTCGTACTTAGTAATTTGACAAATTTCGCATTGATTGATGAAAGTTTGAATTGATCGTCTTTGATTCGGCCAATAGTATATATTTTTTATTCTACTGTCGGTTTCGTCTAAACCTCTATGGTTTGTTTTACCTTCGTGTTGATTTTTTATAACTTGCAAAATTTCGTCAATATCTTGAACATCATTTAATTTCTTTGTACATTTTATAAAATTGATTTCTGAATTTTTAAAGTATTTTTGGAGGACTGTGCTAAGTTTTTCATAAAGGGGGTCTTCAAAATATAAGTGGTATTTGACTTTGGGGGCAACATATTCTTTTAAAAATTTAATTATCTCTTTTTCAAAATTGTTTTTTGAAAATTGTACTAATATTCGTTGTTTATCTTCGAATAATTTAACGATGTTAGGAACCGCTGGTTCGAAATTTACTTCAGATATGATTATCTGATTCTTTCCAACATTTACTGGGGAATCTACAATAGGGATACCAATGACGGGATTACTTAAGCTTGTGTGGATTGTTTGATCATCGTCATCACTATTATTTAAATTTTGATCGTCATTGTTAGTGTCACTCATTTCAACAATTAAAGATTCCGTGTCATTGTTGTCTTTAGATGTGCATTGTCTTGTCATGTATTGGAAAATTCCGTCTGATCTATCAATTGTTTCGTTTGTATTTATATCAATTTTTATTCTAGATAACGCGTCCGCGTTTTTATTTAAAGAGCCTTTTTTATATGTAATTTCGTATTGATATTCTTCAAGCTTTAGTCTCCAACGAACTAATTTCGAATTGGGTTCTTTCAACGAAAACAACCACTGAAGGGGTTTATGGTCCGTTACAATATTAAATTTTCTTCCAAAAAGATAGGGTCGAAAATATTTCGTAGCCCAAACAATCGCCAATAGTTCTTTTTCTATTGTGCTGTAATTTAATTCTGAATCATTTAAAGTTCTACTTGCGTAAGCTACGGGGAGATCCGAGCCGATATTACCTTGAGACAATACAGCGCCTATCGCGTAATTTGATGCGTCTGTAGTGAGGTTAAAAGTCTTAGAAAAATCGGGAAATTGTAGTATAGGATCATTAATTAATAAATTTTTGCACAACTCAAAACATTTTATATAGTCTGCGTCTTTAAATTTTACGTCACTATTTTTCTTTAAACATTTCGTCATAGGTTTAGTCAGTAAAGCAAAGTCTTTAATAAACTTGCGGTAATAGCCCAAAAGACCTAAAAATTCTTTAATCTGCTTTTGAGTTTTCGGTATGGGGAATTTTTGAATAGCTTGAATTTTGTCTGGGTTTGGCTTAACACCATCAGGAGTAACTACATGTCCTAGAAATGCTACTTCTTTACATAGGAACTCTGATTTGTCCAGCTGTATTTTAAAATTAGCTTTTTGCAATCTTTCGAAAACTTCGCGTAAGCGTGCAATGTGTTCTTGCAGGCTTGTACTAAAAATTATAATGTCATCTAAATAGACAAGGCAAGAAACATTTAGGATACCGCGTAAAATATGTTCCATGACTATTTGGAACGTGCTGGGTGCGTTTCGTAATCCAAATGGCATTCTAAGGAATTCATAGTGCCCATTTTCTGTGTAAAGGCAGTTTTTGAAATTGATTCTTCCGCGAGTTCAATCTGGTGGAATCCGGAAGCAAGATCAATAGTAGTAAAATACTGACAACGTCCGAGTTTGTCAAGAAGGTCTGTAATATTTGGGATTGGGTACCTATCACCTATTGTCTTTTCGTTCAATTTTCGATAGTCTACAACGATTCTCCATTTACGTTGTCCGGAAGCGTCAAGCTTTTTGGGTACAATCCAAATGGGTGATGACCATGGGGAGTACGAAGGACGGATGATATTTTGGTTCAACATTTTTTGTATCTGTTTATGGACCTCTTGTCGATGAATTTCAGGATATCTATAGTTTTTGCTATATATTGGGATTTCGTCAGATGTCCTAATGACATGTTTAATTTGATTGGTAAATGTCAGATTAGTATCATCTGCATGAAAGATATCTGAAAATTCGTTAATAATTTTGAAAATAGCGTTTTTTTCCTCTTTATTCATGTGATTCGTTCGAATCTTTGAAAAATCAAACTTTTCGTTTGTTTTATTTTTATAATTTATACAATTAAAATTGGGAGTAGATTCCTGTTTATATACACTAAACGGTTCTACTATTATCCCTTTATTTGGGGTAATTCTTACATTATTTTCGTAAGGATTTATTATTGAGCATACAGCTTCATTATTTGTTACGTTAGTAACGCATTCAGGAATTTCTAAGTCCTGTATTTTTGTATGGGGTATGACAACTGTGCCATTCTTAATATTTCTTACATTGATTTTAATAAGTTGCTCAGACTTAGCCTGTACTACTGTGCAATTCGTACTAGGAGACTCTAACTTACGATAAAATATCTCAATCGATGTTTTAGGAGTAATTAATAAGTTTTTATTTAAGTCGATTGTAGCGTTTAAGTATCTCAAATTATCTAGACCAATTAAACAATCGAAATAATTATGAAAATTAAATAAATAAAATTTCAAGTCTGCATTTTTAATCTTAAATATTTTTGAACATGAAATTTGTGTACTAAATTTTTCGGTAGATGTACCGTGTGCGGTAGATATTTGAAAAGGGTCTTTAATTATTTTATTTTTAAAGAATTTAGTAGCAATATCAGGTTTCACGAACGATTTAGTGCTACCTGTATCTATAAGAACTTTTAATTTACTGTCAGGGAAAATAATATAAGGTAAACTGGTTTGATCATTTGTAAGATTCATTAATTCAAATTCGTTTCTGAGGCTAGTTCCTCTAAAAAATTATCATCTGAATTTTGGGAATCCTGTTCTATATTAAATAATTCCTCGGAGGTAAAATTTGGATTGGATGTATTTCTGTTTTGAAAATTTGACTGTCGAGGTGGAAATCTTTGATTTGTAGTAGGTGTTCTGAATGTATTGCGAGTAGAAATACTCATTGGGGTAGGTGTGTAAGTATTTTAGTTTTGACGTGTGGTGTTATTGAAAGGTCTTGGCGTGTTATTAAATGATCTTTGATTTTGTGGTGTGAATTGTCTTTGATTTTGTTGTGTGAATGATTGTGTATTAGTTTGTGGAGTTCTGTTAAAAGTGTGTTGAAAATTTTGTCTTGGAATGTTATACGTGTTTTGTCTGGGGTTATTTTTATTAAACTTAGGTTCAAATTTTTGATTTTTAGTGAAATATGTACCTGGTTCATTAAGTTGAAAATCATTGGTAAGCATATTGAGTGCCGTACCCAGATCTGAGGGATTTTTAGTGCGCATAAGCGAACCGATAGGTTCTCGTAAACCTCTTAATAAAATACGCGTTGCGTAATTTTGGAAATAACCACTTAGAACTCGACTTTCTTCTGGGGATGAACAATGTGTATTTATATAAGCTATTTGTAAATTCAGTACCTTCTGAATTTTATTATAATAATCAAAGGGTGTCTCATTAAATTGTTGTTTAAGATTCGTTAATTCTACACAAAGAGTGAAACTGTCTCTTTTATCGGAATATGCATTCAATAAACAAGTTTTCAAATCGTTCCAGTCATTTATTACGTTATTTGAGAGATTAATAGCTGCTTCTCCTTTTATTTTGGATCTAATACTCGACATTAAGTATTCATTTTGAAAATCATCTAGGTCAATTGTATTATAAAATCTATTTACTAGTTTTTGACAAATTTCAATAAATCTAGCTAATAATTCGGCTTCGCCGTTAAATTCGGGGGTCATTTTTATGAATTCTGACCTTAAGGTCGGGATATTATGTTGTGGTGCCATTACGGTAGGTGCTTCAAAAATAGCGGGTTGAATTGGGGTTTGAGCGTTAGCCATATTTGTAAATTGGTTAGTAAGGGTACTTAGGAAGGTTTGGTTTAGTGAGCCTGAATCAGAATCTGTCTCAGTGTCAGAATCTGTGTTAAAATGCAATTTTATATCTCTGAACGACATGTACTCACAGCAAGAATACGGTGGTCCTGATGTCCATATGTACTCTATGTATCAGGGGTCGATCTGCCTAGGTGTCTGCTAGACGTGGAGGTCTCTCGGAGTTGTTCGCACTCGTTGATGATCACTTCACTTTTGTTGAATACACTCAACTGTCCTTTTGCACCGTTTGAGTAGTTTTTGTAAGTTCTTTTTAAATAGTCAACAAATCGTAAAACGAACTTGTTATATGCTTTAACAATTTGACTATCCTACCGACTGCGCCAATTAAAGTTCAATGTTGTTCAAATGCTTTTTTAAAAAGTAAAATATTATTTATTATATTTTCCTTTCTTATTACATTTCACTTAATTCTAACATGAGAATCAGACTACTGATTATAGGCTAAAAAGATGTTTATTACTTGAGTAATTTTACTAGACTGATGTTTAAATATAATAATTACATTTCCTAACTAAAAAGTGTCTATCTGTCTTTATTTGTATTTTGTGTACGAATGAATGTCGTGTTATGTTTCAGCGTGAGATATGTGTTGTCAGTAAATAAAATAGTACAGGTGTCAGTGTAGTGTTACTATATGTTAAAATTACATGAGGAGTAGGTTATGTAACTTATATATATAGTGTAGTGTTGCAGTGTTCAGTTATTTTATTATAATATTACACGCTGTGATTCAATTTATTGAATGAATGACTAGATTTTCTTAAAGGGATCAAAGAGGAATATATCATTTATAGTAATGAAATACTTATAAAACAAATAACACCCTGTTAATAGTAAGATATACGTTTCCGAATTTGAAAAAAATAAGACATTCATCCAATATATTTCATATTAATCTAATGAAGACTTGAATAAGGAGCAAATTTAGACAAAAAATTATACAAATTTAAAAAAAAATGAAGCTCTTAATTCTCAAATAACGAATAAAATTGATTATCAAAAAATCTTGATTTTGATGAGATTATAGACGAACATTCTTAGACATCCAGTATTATGTTGGCTTCTTACAATTATTAAATACCTACAAAACCCTGAAATGTGTGAAAAATAACACTATACATTTTTATATAATCATCAGTTTTTTATATAATCGGGTCCAAATCAAAAAGTTTCTAACAGTTTTTTCAGATTTCAAAATCTAGTTCCGTACGATGCCATTATATATAGCAGGTTTCTTTGGTTTAAGCGGAACAAGAATTTGCATTCTAGTAACTGTTGACGATTCAATGAAGCTTTTGATCATTTTGTTTAGTAAAAGCCCACTTTAATCTTTAAACAGTCAACTACCGATAACTTAAGAAAATTTAAATTCCATTTTGTTCCGCTTAAACTTTTTGAATAGCCTATATTTCATTTTGTAATACGTCACTAGATATGGTGACTTTGGTAATTATTGTGTTGTAAATGGACTTTTTGGAACCATGTGAACTTGTAAACAATGCTTTTCACTTTTTGGTTAGATTTCATTGTATTAAAGTTAAATTCATTCAAAATTAAAAATGTCAGATTGTCATCAATGTGAATTATTATTTGTTAAATATTTTGAATGGTGCCATTTCAGAATTACCACCCAAAGATGATATTATAAATACACAACATAAAAAATGAAGTTTACCTTTTAGATACGTATTGCAAAATTAAACATATTATAAGAAATAAATACTAAATAAATAAACACATAAAGGCTATTCCAAACGTTTAGGCGGAACTAACTGGAATTTACATTTTTGTAAGTTGTCATGGTCTCACTTTTTCTGGTTTGAAGTGGGATTTTCCTAAACTAAATGATCAAAAGCATCACTTAATCGGTAAAAATTACTGGAATTGAAAATCTAGTTCCACCTAAACCAAAGAAACAAGTTATATTTTATTAATAAAAAAAGCATGTAAATTTTATTTAAATACAACAGAATTAAATAAACATATAGGCTGTTTCTTTGGTTTAAGCGGAACTAGATTTTGAATCTGGAAGATGGTTCGGCGTCAGACGTATTCATAAGTTATGACTTGTAGAGTACTTGTAAGTAGATGCTGCCTAGATGGTCTCCTACAACTTTTCAGTATTTTTCAGTATTTCAGTATTTTTTGTAACTATAATAATAAAGATAATATTGGCTGTGATCGCTTTCGCTGTTACACCTGTATATCATTGACAGATGTTTTTCCAAAATCTTTAAGTCCATTTCTAATAACGTAATACCCCGCCACTCGACTGCCTTTTAGCTCGACGTTTTCGCCATTCGACGTAAATGTCGAGAGTGAGAGTCGACGGAAGCATCGCTATGAACTTTTTGTTTTTTGCTAAAATAAGTGATTTATATTTATAATTATGGGTCCAAAGAAGGCTAGAGATGCAAGCATAGCTAAAAGGAAAACAGTAAGAATCACTATGGAACAGAAAAAAGAAATAATATCCAAATATGAAAGTGGTATTCGTGTGACTGAGTTGTCTACAAAGTATGGCATTCCTAGATCGACAATCAGTACTTCTGTACAGCATAAGGAAGCAATTAAAAGTTCTTCTTTTTTTTCTGTTTTTTTTTTTCTTCTATATTTTCTATTACAGTACATTATTGTACAGTATAGTGTATGACTACTGTACATTATTGTTTTATGTATTCTTAAATTGTCATTACTCAAAATTTTAAACAGTGCCTTAAAAAATTATACATATATGTGTTTTCTTATATGTATATGTATATATGTACATATGATTCCTTTATTTCTTATGGGGAAATTTCACTGCCACTTGCCACTCGACGAAATCGCTATTCGATGCTTTTTCAGAACGAATTAACGTCGAGTGGCGGGGTATTACTGTATATATATATAAGATTCCAATTAATGTATTGAGGCTCATTTGGTTTCTTAATTTGATTTGAACGATGTTAATTTGGCTACAAATTTAATCTACGTCTGCGTTTGATTGAGGAAGTACTAATACAAAAAATGTTAACTACGCAAGTTCTTTATATAGGTTATGGTTGTCAGCATCTCTGTATTCAGATACTTCGAACCAAAGTTTCAAAGTATCGGTAGTAAATCCCCTTTTAATAGCCTATATTTTACCATTGATTAACAATTTTGTTTTAACTCTTTATGCTATTAAATTCCGCTCTAACCTCTAAGTTATATTTTTACGCACCACTAGAGTTGCAAAAGCGCCAGATCTAGCGCGAGAAGTGCTAAGTTGGCGATTCTGGATATTAAATGGACACTCTTAATACTTACATTAATGAAGACAAATTATTTTTAAAATACTGTTCATTTTATTATGGTTACAGCATAATTTTTTATGTGTTCTAAACATGGGGTTGACAACGTACCTGTTTCAAGGTATCACGGTATCTATATATGGCTCTTTTGATATCTGCAGGATTTGCATTCTTTTTTTGTGGGGTTTCTTGTGGAAGTTCTTTCATTTTTTCGCTTTGGCTCTTCTAAAATGGTTCGCGCCTCCGTATTTAAATCCTTATCTTTATATTATTTAGTTAACGAGACGATTTTTAGTAGGATAAACCACATGTTTTATGTGTTAGAGTCATCAATTGTCTCTAGCTATAGGCAGTTGTCGATACCAGTCTAGTTTGTTTGTACTTATTATTGCAGTTACGACCACTGACTTCGGTCAGTTTGTCGTCTCGTCCTATTCATAATTTTGCTACTACGCGAAAGGGCAAACAATTTCAAAAGAAGAATGTTCCTTTTTGACAAACTAATAAAGAGTGTACTACTGTATGGGATAGAGATATGGGGTTGGAAAGAATACGAACAAATAGAGCAAATTCAAGAGAGGTACATACGGTGGTCACTCGGACTAGACACACAAACCCCATCATACATAATACTGGCAGAAACCGACAGAGACAAGCTTAGAATCGACACTGGAAAGAGGGCAACAAAATTTGAACAGAGAAGCAGAATCAGCAGTAACGAAATTTTTAGAAAATGCATATCAGAAAGAGACAAGAAACTGGAGACTGACTGGTGGAAGGAAAGGAAAAACTACTTCAAAAGAAATGGATATAGCCTGCAGAAAAAAGAAGAAAGGAGCAACAAGGAGAAGATGTCATAACTTGTAGTAACTGACAGAGACAGAGACATACAAAAACAAGAACAACAAAATAGAATCGACAAGTCAAGGTACAACACAAACTACAGGAAGATTAAAACACTTGAACAACCAAGATACTTAAGGACAGACGGGAAGCATAAAAAAATAATTGCGAAAAAATCATAAAAAGCATAAAAGAATAATTGAAGATTTCGCTGCGGAAACGAGGAGAACACCAATAATTTCTGGTGGGAAGAGACAAGGAAATTGTGTAGGATGTGCGGAGAAGCACAAGAAAATATAGAACATATAAGGAAACGCAAAGAGATGAAAGTGGAAACGAGAAACAGAGTACAGCTATTGGATGACGAAGGAGGAGGAGTAGAGTGCATGAAAAAGGTTAAAAAACGAAGGAAAGAGCTAACAAACAATACACAAAGGACCTGAAAAAAATGATTTATTTAAATTCTGATTTTTATTTACTTTTTATATTTTATAGAAAATGATAATATGTATTGGGTATTTATATTAATTAATTAATTCAAATGGGTAATTATGGTAACTATGTAATCTATTCGAAGCCGCAAGGCAGGAATAAAATCTACTAATAATACTACGCGAAAGGGATTGTCTTTAAAGCTCAACTGTATTGTGTAAATTGTTCCTGTATCTAACCCTTCCGCATCCGGTTGGTGCAGCAGAAGACGACACAAGGGGCCTCTACCGACGCATCCAGGCATCACTGAGAGGGAAGGTCCGATGTGCCATTTTGTGACCCCTATTTTATACCCGTTTACATGACCGAACGCAGACAGCTTATAGTCCATATCTTTAGAGTAGATTTTCTGACGCACATCAGGAGCGACGCTACAAAAAGTAAAGAATGAGGATTACTGACATTCTGTATTGCTCCCGTCCCAGATTACACTTCATTAGATACCAATTAAACAGTAACTGCAACAGTTGATATGAAGTATCAATTTCATATAAATTTTTAGGGTTTTAACGTCACTCATGTGTGTCTGTCTGCCTCTATGGTAGAAATTGTTGCCAAACAACTTAACATAGAAGGTTGAAATTTAGCACGCTTATGTAACTCTTTGACCCACATATAGGAAAAATAATGAGAGTTCAAAAACACGTTTCGAGATAAATGTAAACATATATCTATTTATAAAAAAAATAATATTTTTTTAAAATTTTTAGTAGCGACCCTGCTTCTCGTGCTAAAGATCCCGGGTTTGAATCCCGGTCAGGGCAAGGATATCACCGCTCCCAACCCGGATTAGGTCACCGAGGGAGTTGTAGACCCAAAACTTCGCTCTTAGGAGTGAAAGGCCCGTACCCAACATAAAAAAGTAGCAGTACGGTGGTGAGAACTACGGCTTGATGAGACTACTGTGGGACGTTTATAGGCTGAAGAAGATCAAATGAAACCTATGAAGTAGATAAACAGGCAACATTTTATTTTTGAAAAATATTTTTTTATGATTCTCGCCAAAAATATGTCAAAAATCAGAGTGGTTGGTCTAAAAGTCTGAAAAATTGGCATAATGTACATTGATATGAACCGAAATAGGTCAACAGGAATTTTTGATCAGATTAGTTTTTCGAAAAATAACGATTTTTTGTGTCGTTGAAAAAAATTATTATTTTTAAAAAATTGACTGTGTGGTATTAAATGAAGCTCCTAAGACGTACATTAAGTATCGAAAAATAGTTTTTTAAATTTTGTTTCTATCAACACGATTTTAGTCAAAAATATGCTAAAAAAGTTCTTGTCCCGCACCCGTTTTTAAAGAGGTTAAACTAAATATCTGAAAAAATTATAGGTACTGTACGTTGATCTGAGCCCGAAATATTGCTTTTTTGAAAATATTGCAGTTTTTGTGCTTTTCACAAAATTAATGTTTTTTTTAATTGATGGCTAAATTATGGCTAATAATATAATGGATTGTTTGTATTTATGGTTTAGGTAGTATATGGCTTTTTTTGAATTAAAAACATAATTAAAAAAAACTAACAGCTGAGAATCGAGTTCATGTAAGGAGTCTAGAAGCGTAGCGCATACTGTTATACGCCATGATTCAACTTATTGTTTGAATTAGTTTAGTTTTTTGTTTTTAAGGTATCAAGCAAGAATAAATTATTTTTAGTAGTGAAAATAGTTTTTGAAAAAAATGAAGCCATTTAGCAATATATTTCTTATTAATTTAATGAAAAATTAGATACAAAGCAAATGCAGAAAAAATCGCTGGGATTTTTTAATTTAAATTTTATTGTGATGAAATTTTCGCAAATTATTTATATTCAGTTTAATTAAATGGAAGCTCTTAGTACCTACTAAAATAACGAATAAAAGCGATTATCAAAAACTTTCTAACAAAAATATATTATTAAATACGTACAAAACCCTGAATTGTGTGAAAATTCACAGTTCACATTAAATTTTTCATTACTAATGTTGAGACCTAAATTTTTGGCTTTGTTGTAAATACCTATCATTAGTTATTTTGCCAGTAAGAAAAATGATTATACGGTACTGAACAAACTATTTTAAACCTTAGGTCATGTAATAACTATGCTTTTCGTGAAAATGGATGAAATCAATTATTATGCGGAGCTACCTAATAAAGATCTCCTACTTTCAAGATAAGGTCCCATAAATTGAAAATAAAACATAAATAAGTATACCACGAACCTACCATTTCCTTTAAATATATGCAAGATAAGGAGTCCGTAATGACACCGCCTGTTGCATTGGGAAAATAGCTCACAATTTATGTGCCCTAAAATCATTAGGTAAAAATCATGAAGTGAGGAAACGATAAATCTCACTACGATCGCCTGTGATAAGAGACGATAAGAGATGTCGCTAGTCGCAACAGGAAATGTTGTTTATCAATGCAAATATTCCATAAGCGCTAGTTACACTATTGTTAGATAACTTTAAGGATCTCTTTCCTGATGAAATTTGAGAATACAAAATACTGTATACTGTCGAAACACGATCGCATATACATATATATTTAGGTCATGGGTGCCCGCAGAATTTTTTTCACGAAGGGGGCAAAGATGAAGGAATTTTTTTGAAAATATTTAGTAATTTATAAACAAATTTTGTAAATATTGAACAATATTTAAAAAGAAATTTTAGGCGTTTCAGAAAAAAAAAAAGAAATTTTAGGAAATTTTAAAAAGAAATTTTCTGCGATCATTGACAAATTGACATTAATGACTTTTTCTATAATATCTACTCTATTATTAGTATTTGTTCCCTGTGCGCACTTAATATACTCAAACCGGATAAAGAATTATTCTTCATAGTTGATGTAATAATAATTGAAATAATAGTGTATATAGATCTATAGGCTAACGATACTTCAGATAAAGGGCAGTATAAGTTATTCCCTTGCTCTGATTGGTGATTAAGTATTTGTTAACCAGCAACGCTAAAAAAATTAAAATGTCATATTATAACGTTTTATTTTAATTTTTATTGCAGTTATATAATTTGGTTGCAGCAGAGTAGTGGTTAGCTCACTTGCTTTGAAAGTGTGGAATTATAAGATGGGAAAAAAGCTTTACTATGAGTGCCTGTATCTCTGTTGGCAAAGAAATTTCGTGCATGGAGGCTCCAGCCCAGCTCAAAACAGAGGCTACGTATTTTCTCCTCAATAATAAATTGATCAACGAAATACTAAAGATATCCCAATAACAGCATCCTACCTTACAATAAAAATCCAAAATATCTGGGATATAAGCAGAATCTTGAGCTAAAAACAACATCTCACAAATACTATTGCAAAGATCCGACATCGCTTCCTCTAACGGTGAGGAAGGGATTATCTTCCTCAGTGGAGGGTTGGAAATACTGCGTATTTTCATCGGCTGTTGATTTTAACAATTTAAGATAATTCCGCGAGGTCATGTCGTGACAAAGGTGTGTGATATCATCGAAAGAATTGTTCACCTGAAACGAAATTTTTCTAGACATATGGCTAGACTTCAAAATGCTAGATGGACAAATAAGATACCCGAAAGGAGTCTTGAAAATAGCAGCAGAATATTCTGGACGATCCCCATTAGGTGGACATATGATACAAAAAAGTTTCTGGGTGGTGGAAACCGAAGGCACAGATTGTTCCAAATGGAAAAACATGAGGAGGCCTACGTTTAGAAGTTCACAAAATAGGATTGTTAGTGGTGGTATTGAAGAGGATGTTAAAATTTAATGTAGGATATTGATATTGATTAATATTTTATATCAGGTGTGCCGGAAAGTCACGCAATGCGAACTAGTCACGACTTGTTCGCTGAATTGAAAAGACGTCTTTTGCGTTTTGGTTAAACTTTTTGGTTAATTATTACTTTTGTTTCATTTTAAACCCTTACATTTTTATTATATCAAAACATTTTTTACACTGTTTAATGTTTCATGAGTACCATACAAAAAATTCTACTACAGTTGCTACAAAAAACATTTGCACTGTTTATGGTGATAAACTAAGTGTAAGCACATGTCAAAGGTGGTTTAAAAAATTTAGATCAGCAAATTTATGCTTGGATGATGATCCCCGATCTGAAAGGCCCTATAAAGGAATCATTTATTATGAGATGTTAAAACCCGGGCAAAGTGTTAATTTTGATCTTTACTGTGAACAATTGGATCGACTGAATCAGAAATTTACCAGAAAACGGTTAGAAATTGTGAATAGAAGAGAAATTATTCCTGCATCAAAAAAGACACGTGAAAAACTTTCCGGGCTTGGTTGGGAGGTTCTACCACACCCACCCTACTTACCAGAGATTGCACCTTCTGACTATTACTTATTTCGATCCCGGGAACAATTTTTAAGAAACAATACACTTAGAGATATGAACCATGTTAAAATGACCCTTGAACCATAAATTTCTTCAAAAAATCAGGAATTTTATAAATCGGGAATATTTTGTGTTCCTGATAGATGGCAGAGTGTTATCGATCACGATGGAAACTATTTTAGTCAATAAAGTACATTTTTTTTTCTTTCGATTGGTTTTTATATTAATAATACCAAATAAACGAAAACACTTTCCGGTACATCTGATACTAAAATAATGATTTAAAAAATTGATGTGAAGTGTGAATATTCACACAGTTCAGGGTTTCGCAGGTATATAATAAGTGAAGGCGACATGCTGAGTGTGTAGGACAAATTTTACTTTGTAGTAATGACGGCAAAATGAACGATATTTTTAAAATAATTTATCGTCTGTTAATCATATAATAAGACTGGTTATTAAATTTACGCTCTTAAAAATTAAATGCAACATTTGTCAAAATATAACTAAAATTTTGACAAAATAATTTCAACATAATAAGAATGCAAAAAAAAAAACCAGAAGAAATAAAATTCACTCCGTACTATTCGAGTACTAGCGAGTTTTAGCTTACGACACCACTGCTCTAATCACTACGCTATCGTACGCCTTGCATGTGGGTGTATTACATTGGTATAACTTTTGTACTTTGTGAACCAAAAACCACAAAAAATGCGTTATTTTCCGAAAACATAATCTGATCAAAAATTCCTGTTGTACTATTTTGGTTCACACCAATATACATTACTTTTTTTTTTAGATTTTTAGTTTAAACCATCTGAGCTAAAGGGTGTGGGACAAAAAATTTTTTTGCACAATTTTGGCAAAAATCGCATTAAAATAATTTATTTTGAAAAAATAAAAATTTGATCGTTAATCCACGTACTAAGGGCTTTCATTTGATACACTATCAGAATTTAAAGAAAATATTTTTGTTTTCGATGAGCACATTTTTGTTTATATTTTTAGGGGGATAGGTATGTTTTTTAGATGTTTTAGTATTTTTCCTATGTGCGGATCAAAGAGTTGTATAAGCATGCCAAATTTCAACTCTCTAGGTTTAGCCATTTGGCTACAATTTTTACCGAACAGACAGACAGACAGACAGACGACAAAATGACGGTATAAGGGTTTTTTGGTCATACCTACAAAACCCTTGATTATAGAGCGATTACAGGACAAAATGTGCCCAAAAGCTAATGTCCACACAATCGGAATTCGTTTTTTTTTAAGCATCCTTCACATCTTACCACGTCGCTCTACAAGTCTCCGGTCTAACTAAGAAAAACATTTTTTTTTAGAAATTCTACTTCATTCATCAACATACTCTCCTTCAAGAGTGATACATTCATTACAACGCCCCTAAAATAAAAAAAAAAATTAAAATATCTAATTAATTTAAATTTAGCATACCAATCAGTAATAGTTGATTTGCCTGGTGCAGAGTCTCAAGCTTATCAAGCCACTGTTTGGCTTCAACAGTATTTTTTTCTCATCAAAAAACCATGTTTAACTAACACACGAAATTCTTTTTTTATCCATTCTTTTGAAAATTACAAAACTGGAGTCACTAAAACCACTGTAACCTCTAAACTAACTGTCAGAATGTCATGAAATTTTCACACGTATCGTTTGAAGGTTGGTACTATCCAGAAATCATATGGGTCTGTCAACATTGTTGCCATATATATGACAGACCGGAGACTTATTGAGTGAAGTGTTAGGTAGCTACGAAGCCCTGAATGAAATGAGTAAGGATGTACATTTCAAATTGTGAAAACGACCTATAACACTAAATATTTATAAGCTATTCTAGTCGTAAAATGGTTTTTCAACTCACAATTGAATCAAATGGCAATACAAATTGTCCAGGATAAAACACACTTTATGTATTTCACAATTTTCCATATTCAAATATTTATAAAATAATTTCTAAACAAAAAAAATTGTAATACCCATTATTTTTTTTGTTGAAAACGGTTAATGTTTATATTCATTTTAAAAAAATCATAACTGTGTAAACACGCCATTTGCAAATGCATTAAATTGACAACCGAATGCCAAATAGTTAGTGTAGTCACAGTTCATATAATAACGATAACAGTCGCTATGTTATCTGCATCCAAATATCAACATTAAAATACACGCCATTCACAATTATACAAATAGCTAAATGAAAATTGAGAGATTTTCTAAATTAATTTCAGGAGTTTTGCATAATGTCACTTTGATACACAAATTATTTATATTATCAAATAAATCAGCTATTTTAAACGCAAGAATTTTATTAAAGCATGCGATATAAGAAATGCATATTAGTTTTGTAGGACAGTGGCGGGTCATACGTGCTATTTGTATAGGTTGAGCTTTAACAGCTTTTTGAGGTGATGAAAATCGCTGCCCACGCATTTTTTGTTTGAGACTGGGGAACAAAAAAAAAGTCGTTAGGGGATAAATCAGGTGAATACGAGCAATGAGACATTAATTCGATGTTTTTCTCCGTCAAATAATGAATTGTTTGACGTGCTGTGTAGGAGCTTGCATTGTCATGATGAAGAATGATGCAACGTTTTTGGTTGTTTTTCCAGATTTTGTCGATGACTTCTGGCAAATAATTTGTTGTATACCATTCAGCATTAACTGTTCTCCGATCCTCAAAAGGAATGGTTGCGACATGTCCAGTACAACTGAAGGAACAAGCGATCATTTTCTTGGAAGTGCTTCGTGCACGAACAACTTTTGTGGGTTTAGGTTCATCTTGGAAGAACCAAACAGTGGATTGTTGCTTAGTTTCCGGTTCATATGAATAAATCCAAGTTTCGTCACTTGTAACGATGTTTTATACGGATTTTACAGTGCCTAGGTTGAATTAGCATTCCCTTACACCAATCAACACCAGCTTTTTTTTTGAGCTTCGGTCAAATTATGTGTAATCCATCGGAAACAGATCTTTTTCATAGCTAAATTTTCGTGCAAAATTGAATGTATTGCAGTCTGCGATATGTCAAAGGACGCGTCTATCTCATGGTAAGTCGCAAGCCGATCTTCTTCAATCATTTTGCGAACAGCATTGATGTTTTTTTAATCACAACCGATTTTAGTAGATCTTCACGAGATTCATCACTGACGGACGCACGACCACGACGAAATTCTGCAAAGTAATTGTAAACAGTCTTTTCTGATGGTGCTTCATTACCAAATGCTGAACGAATCGAATCTATGCATTTTTGTTAACTTAGGCTTTTACTAAAATCGTAAAAAATCATTCAACGAAAACCTTCGCGAGTAATATCCATTTTTCCTCAAACTTGTTTTTTTCAAATGCTTACTATCAACAAACTACTCGGTCAATTTATAAGCTGCCACTGATTTCACAATAACAAATGTCAAATTTTACGAATATTGTAATGACACATTTCAATATTGCCATCTAGTGGTCGTTTGTAAAAAAATAAAAGGTAAGCATCGTACAAGGCGACTTATATTTCGCGGAATTATTTTAACAAGTTTATGGAACACTAGTGTTCCGCGGGACACTGGTTAAGAACCACTTATCTATACCAAAAAGACCTTTCTGTGCAGCTGGTGGTATATAAAGGTTGTGCTGTATCACGAACTCCTTCGTGAAATGGTTACTGCTGATCACTATCGTCGAGCCAATTAACTAGACAAGAAAGCCGGGAGGACATTTTGCTTTATAACAGCCCTAATACTCAGTGACCTATCTTCAACTTGAGCGGACAATTTTTGCCGGCGAATTTACTCAAACTGACCGATTAAGAATTTATTTATTCGTATCATTTATTCAAGTCGATGCAAAAATTTTAGCTGGACAGCACGAGCAAGTTGTGGTTGGGATCCAAAAATGGATTGATGTTTTCACGGTCTACAATCTTTTTTCGCTCAGGAAAGTTACCCTAGAAATTACAGTTGGTTTTTAAAGATGAGGGCATAGATTTTGGTGATTGTTTTGTTTTATATTTTACATAAATAAATCTAAAACTTGCGAAAATATATCTAAAACTTTTGCACACATCTAATAAAATTATTCATTTCAATGTTCAGAAAAATTTTACTAAAACTTCCTTAATTTTTTATACCTTGCGGTCTAAAGCTGTAGTCGAGTTAATAATATTCTGACGTTGTTCTCCATATTTATTTTCATCGTGTTTTTTTCCTTTGTGTATTTTCTTACTTTACACCTCTCTTTGTTGTAGCTTTTTTTGTTTTTTTTTTACCAAGTTTTTTCCCGTCTTCATGATTTAACTTTTCTTGTTGTTCTTGCTTCAAACACTCATTTTATTATTTTGTCTTCAGTCATTATGTGTATGAGGAGGTATCATTCAAAACGTGATTTGTTACACAAACATCATAATTTATATATTAATAAATAAATAAATAAATATTGGTAACAGTGTCTTCATCTTCGTTAAATGTAAGAGGGTTAACTTTTATATTTTTACAAACGACCACTAGATGGCAATATTGAAATGTGTCATTACTATATTCGTAAAATTAGACATTTGTTATTGTGAAACCAGTGGCAGCTTATAATTTGACCAAGTAGTTTGTTGACAGTGATCGTTTAAAAAACAAGTTTATGAAAATATGGGTATTACTCGTGCAGGTTTTCGTTGATGATTTTCGATGAGTTTTTAAAATTTTAATAAAGGCCTAACTTAACAAAAATGCATAGATTAGCTTCGTTCCTCTTTTGGTAATGAAGCACTATTAGAAAAGACTGTTTACAATTGGTTTGCAGAATTTCGTCGGGGTCGTGCGTTCGTCAGTGATGAATCTCGTGAAGGTCCAATCAAAATTGGTTGTTATTCAAAATAACATCGATGCTGTGCGCAAAATGATTCAAGAAGATCGGCATGTTACTTACCGTAAGATAGAGGCATCCTTTGGCATATCAAAGACTGCCATACATTCGATTTTGCATGAACATCTAGCTGTGAAAAAGATCTGTTCCCGATGGATTCCGCATAATTTGACCGAAGCTAAAAAAAAGCTCGTGTTGATTGGTGTAAGGGAATGCTAAAAAAATTCAACCTAGGCACTGCAAAATCCGTATGCAACATCGTTATAGGTGACGAAACTTGGATTTATTCATATGAACCGGAAACTAAGCAACAATCCACTGTTTGAGTCTTCCAAGATGAACCGAAACCCACAAATTTGTTCGTTCACGAAGCACTTCCAAGAAAATGAGAGTCGGAGTAGAGGATCGGAGAAGAGTTAATGCTGAATAGTATACAACAATTTGTTGTGACAAAATGAGGAAAAACAACCAAAAACGTCGCATCATTCTTCATCATGACAATGCAAGTTCCCACATAGCACGCCAGACAACTTATTATTTGAAGGAGAAAAACATCGAATCAATGTCTCATATTCACCTGATTTATCCCCTAACGACTTTTTTTGTTGTTCCCCAATGTCAATAAAAAAAATGCGTGGACAGCGTTTTTCGTCACCTCAAGAAGCTGTTGAAGCCTTCGAAAGCCATGTTTTTGAGATACCAATTTCAGAGTGGAAAACATATTTCGAGAATTGGTTTGAACGCATGTAAAAGTTTTAAAGGCGAATATTTTGAAAAACAGTAAAACAGTTTGTTCCGAAATAATTTTTTTCTTTCTTAGTTTTCGGAAAAACTTAAAAGTTAGCTTTCGTATAAAATTAAATTATTAAACTAACCTAGAACATGTTTTATATGGTGTAAAACACCAAAGTCCTCAAGCAAAAAAATTATAATTAAAAATAACTTAAAAAAGCGCTTTTTTATTTATTTATATTATTATTATATTATATTAAGTTTATATAATGGTACAAAAAAATGATCTTTCCATCTGTTGAAGTTTCTCAAGAGGAGACTGTAAGTGATTGTTTGGAAAATTAAAGTTGTGATTTGCATATTTAAAAAATGACAAATAATCTCCTTAGAACCCTTTTGGAATAATAAATCCATTCAGTCCATTTAAACCATCATTTGTTCACTAAGTTCATTAAAAACTAATTTTGTCCCAATAGTCGATTTTTCGTATTTTTGGTCTTTAAAAGTTAATGACATGTTTAAATTTAATGTTTAAAACCTTAAAAACAAGTGGATAAACAATTTAGCTTCCCAACCAGTGGCGGCTCCAGGACTAAGCAACTGGAGTGGCAATCAAAGATTAAATAATAATTATAAAAAAAAAAAAAGCTTACCAGTTATACAGTTTTGTTTTCCTATTGAAGATTGTTCAGATCAAACATGTGACATTTATTGAGCTTTGTAGGCGCAAATAGCCATTGATGCATTGCATCAAAAATTTCAACCGGCTATACAACAAAACTTTATACAATTTAATAATTTATTAATTACCTATACACCGATTTTTATCCACCGTTTCATTATACTTTAAATCGAGGCTCTAAATGCCCAATTAAACTGATTTCGTATGTCGGTTTTTGCTAAAATATTAAATTTCACATAGGTTTTAATATGCACTTCGCTAAGTATAGTTATGTTAGTTATGTTAAAAGCATATTTCTTTACACTTCCACCTTTCACAAATCTACTCATTTATTTCATACATATTTTTATTAAAATACCTTTTAACTTCTTTATTTTTAACTTTAATTGTAGATGACATATTCAATAAAGGTTATGGCCTACCACTGGTTTTGAATAAAGTTATTCTTCGAAAGTCAAAGCCCTTCTAGTATTCAAAATACGTAAAACTATATTACTTTTATTTAGTAATTATTCATTTGTTCCTGTGTCACAATAATAGCAAACTAAAAATGTAAATACTGTGAAGTTATTCGTATTTCAATAATTGGCGCAATTCAAAACTTGTCGTTTCATAGTGTAGCTAATTTCAAAGCTTTGAGTAATGTCCTAATGGGTATAGCGACGTTATAGCGCACGATGCTACGCAAGAAGAGGCAGATATAGGCAGTTTCTTAGGGCAAAATAGTTGAATGCCCGAAAAATGAGCGCTGCGGTGTGAACTATCGCGCAAATTCAAATTGAGCAGAGCGTATAAAAATTAACTAGGTCCTAGGCTTAAAGATTTAAATGAGAAATGAAATAAAAATCTTAACATCTTAAAATAAAATGTTAACATTTAAAAATATAAAAAGATTAATTTTTCTTGGGGGGCGGCATTGCCCATTTGCCCTTACATGAAAGCCGCCCTTGTTGCCAACTGAATGGAAACAAAATTGCATTACTGTGATAAAATACGTTTTTAATATTACCTCCTCATATACCTGTGATGACAAGGAAGACGGTGTGAGGAAGTGAAATTGTTTAATTATTTAGGAAACGCATTTAAAGAAAACTTTACTCTTAAATAATAGCCGTGGCTTCGTGGTAAGACGGATGCCTACGGTGCAAAAGGAATCTGGTTTGAAGCCCCCAACCTCTTTGGATTTTTTATCTTCCGATATTGTGTAGTCAGCTCTATGGTTGATTCAGCCTCAAATATTTAATACTTTAAATGAGTACCTGTTTGTGCAAAATTAATAAGATTGGTCGAAATGTCACACTGCGCACGTGTCTCTCAAATCTATGGCCGGCGGTCTAGAAATGGAGAACTTACCTGCTCTACCCCAATACACCTATTTTTTATTTATTTTTATTTATTTGTAACATATTCTTAAAATTATTGTGAAGCTAACATTCAAATTTATTTGATGATTGTATAATAGCTGTTTATCCAACAAGTAGTGAAATGGGAGTGTTTTAGGTACAAGATGTGAAAGTTACCACCGACAGCCAACGGCAGGCGAAGGTGGACAACACGCCGTGTGCCTAAAACTCATTTCGCACGTGTTTCATGCGTTATTTTCTATAACAGTAAAATAAATTAAATATTTCTGAAACTGACATTTCTAATATTTTTTTAATAAACTTGTTAGTAGGCATGGAACAAGTGATTTGTTTGCCTGGTATTGCTCATTTATTATAAACAAAGAAATAAATTACTTTATAAAATATATAGGAAGTGAAACTACATCAAAAAACTTAGTGGATAATGAGCAATTCGGAGATTCCTTCAGATATCGACGACGCAGAAGACGCTGCTGTATCAACGTTGATACCAGATAAATCCAAAATACTCTACGAAACTATGTACAACAAATTTGTAAGATGATGTGACGAGAAAAAACACGTGTTGTGTTTGAAAAAGTGGTGTCACCATATTTTGCAGAAATATCTAAAATTCTGAAACCATCTACATTATGGAGAATTATTCTATGCGTCGAATGACAATTTGCATAAAAAAGAAATATAGGTTATTCCAAATCTTTAGGTAGAACTAAATGAAATTTTAATTTTTGTAATAAGTCACAAGCTCACTTTTTCCTGATTGAAGATGACTTTTGCTAAATAAGTTGATACAAGACTTCATTTAACTGATAAAATACTAGTTGTTTAAATCTAGTTCCGCTAAATCAAATAAACAGGCTAAAGGCTATTCCAAACCGTAAAGCGGAACTGAATGGGAATTTCGTTCTTTTAAGTTGGCACGAGAAGGGATCTTGCTTGGGTTATTTCTTGTTTAATGTTGGTATGTGAAAATTTAAAATTCGAGCAGTACAACTATGGAAACGAATGACATTTGTTATAAATAATAATATATTTTTTCAAATTTAGAAGACAAAAAAATAAATAAATGGGAAATTTTTATTAAGAATGACACAAAAAATCTAAATGTAATGAAAATGACATTTTATAATGGCAGTCAATTTAACCGAGAATTTGCAATGTGAGTATGATTTATAAAGCTTAAACAAAATGACCCAAAAGCCCGATTTAATAGATAAAAATTGGAATAGCATATACCTATGTATACAGATATTAGTAAGTATTCTTATGTAATTGTATTCTTAAAAAGATATGTTATTGATCTATAAATTCTAAAATCTTTTTTCATAACCTAAGTAATATTATTGTTAATATTTACAACAAATAAAAAGCTTATTTAAATTATGGCCTATAGCGATTTTTTGTTATAACATCTGTCTCTTTTAGTAGTGACAGTTCAAACCTTCCACACCCCTCCTTGGCTGATAATGACCACCTTGTGGTGGTCTAAATATCTCAAGACTATTATTGTTTTGAAATAAATGTTTTATAAAAATTTGATCAACAGAGAAATTTCATTTATATAAATTAAAGTTCAATGCTGTTCTTTAGACGGTGTAGATTTACAACATCCCACTGCACACTGCGCATGCGTCACACACACGTCATTAGTTCAATATACAGAGATTTTAAACAGGTGGGACTATGCAGAACTTTTATTTATGTCATTAAACTAGAAGATGGGTAGCTCGTTTCCAGAAACCATTGTTTTAGAGCCACTGATAATTTTTGAATTATTTAGTGTAGTCATTGTTATGTGCTGCCATCTGTATAGAGTTTGAAGTGGGATATTGTAAATCTTGTCCCTTTAGACTTTTTAAAAAGTAAAATTTAGTTTATCAAATTACTTTTTTAACACTATTTTAACATGATATCAGACTGGCTGATTTAAGGCTGAGTGATGTTAACTATTTGAATGTTCAAACTATTCTGATATAAAAAACATATTTATTACAATTCTTAACTAAAAGTGTTGATCTGTCTTCACCTTGTATTTCATGTACGAGTGATATTGTTGTTATGTGTCAACGTGAGATATGTGTAGTCAGTAAATAAATTGTACGAATGTCAATGTTGTGTTACGTTATTATAGTCTAATGACATGAAGAGTAGGTTATATAACTTATATATACACACGTCAATATCTAGCTAATATGTATGTTACCATAGTCCTAGTGACCGTCACTATACAAAAACTGTCGTAGTTCCGTTCTTATAAATGTGTGTTATGGAATTGGAATAAATACAAAGTCTCTGTGGTAAGGAGATATTTTAAAAATGTTTCGGCGAGCTATCAATAGCCGTTCGGTAGCCGACGTAACCCTCAGAATCTTATTAATCCGGCACCGGATTTGGTTTCTAAAATTTTAAATTAAAGGTTAGGGTTTCAGTTAAGGTTTTGAAATTTCTGTAGGGGTTCTCGGGGTTCCAGGATTCAGTTCCGATTCGGTTTACCGGCTCTACTTACTACTCTTTTCCTTGTCACAATAGATATTTCTATAATTTTTCTTCTATAATAGTCTCCATTGGTTCTGTGTCTACTGATATGTCTCTGAATTCCTTATTACTAATTTTGTTTGACTCACTTTTCTTTCGAAATCTCACTTAAAATAAATTTTTATTTTAGATCTTTGTTTTTCTGTGGTAATCCATAATTAAAAGGCGTATGTCAAAATCAGTTTTTTTATCAGTTGTTTTATTTTAAAATCTCTATTTTGGTGTTGGTGTGTATTTCTCTCTTCGTTAAGAACGACGTTTTGATGCAGTTCAACAATTAATTTGTTGCGTAATATTTAAATTTAGTTAAACTCTCTAACTATGAACATCATAGCAGTCAGTTAACAATCAGTTATTGAAGTTTAGAGTTATGAATAGTTCATGTAGAACAAGGCATTGGCCTTGTTCTACACTGAATTGTTTCTGGGTTGTTGGTTGCCCAGGTGCATAAACAATATCGCCACCCTCATTTATAAACTATTATTTAATTATTTTAATATGTAATGTTTTCTTTGACTTCTGTATATACAAAGTTTTAAATATTTATCATGCAAATAAATATTTTCTAATTTTTATATTAAAAAAATTAAATAAAGATCCATTAAAACAAAGCCATGCGGTTTTAGACTGTTAGAAACAGGCGGGACTGGGCGGCCGGTGGTTCGAGCCTGCTTTGTTGGTGATATTATTCGGGCGAGAATAATATGTTTACATTACTCTCATTTTCACAATCATTCACCCCTCATCCAGGTGCAGGAGCTCGCCCCCTGGCATCGGCGATTAGCCTCGTTGCAGAAAAAAAGGCCGATGTAAAATAAATAATATAATAATAATAATAATAATCCATTAAAATAAAGGGTTTTATGTAAGATGCATATTTTATTTCGTATATAAACATAAAACGCTAAGTACATAACAAAGATAAGTATTTGTGTTCAATATATTGAAAGTGGCTTTAAACCCTCAATTTAAAAATTTTAGTAGTTTTTGGTAGTAAACATTTTTATTTCTTTTGAATGCTCAGCTCTCTAAAGTGCGAATTACATATATTTTTGAAGATGTTACTTATTATTACTGCTTACTTAGTACTTATTTTTTGCAAAAAGATTAAAAATATGCACCATTGATGAGTAATCCTCAAAGGAATTGGGAGTAGGGTTAAAAATAGAGGTGATATACTTCAAGTGTAGCGTGGTATTGTAAAAGAAACCTGTCAGAGAAGAGTCTTTACTTGGTGAGTGTTACTATTTGTACTAACAAGCAAAAATTAATGTGAAGCGTGAATTTTCATACATTTCATGGTTTTGTTGGTATTTAGTAAGTGATATTTAGTAATTAAACTCTAAATTAAATTAAATATGCCTTCAGTATTTCAAATGCTCTCAGCAAAGTCTTCGAAAAGATCACATATGCTCAGCTTTCAAAATATGATTTCTCCAATAATATTATTCACGAAAAACAATCCGGATTTAGACCAGGACACAGTACAGGATCTGCTTTATTTGATTTTACGGACGATATATCTGATAGTATCAACCATGAACTTCTTCTACACAAATTAAATTACATTGGTAATGATACCCATTCTACAAAATTTTTCGAATCATACCTCAATAATCGTTCGCAGAGAGTATTGTTGAATAAAAAAAGGCGGACGATAGATTCGTTTCCAAGGGAGTACCACAAAGCTCATGTTTAAGACCAGTTCTATAGTCTTTGATATGGAAAATTCACTGAAATATTGTAAAATTCGTCTTTTTGCCGATGATACCCATTAACACTTATCTTTCAAGCCAGAGACAATAGTTTAGCAGTTAAATATGTGAATAAAGATCTAGTTTCTTTAATTCATTATTGTAATAACAATTGCTTAACGGTTAATACCAAAAAATCAGCAGTTATGCTCTTTGGGAATAAATCTACTCCTAATGATTTCGATCACGGCCAAGTACAAATTGAACTTAACCATAATATTCTACAGTTGGTGCAGGAGCATAAAAATCTAAGCTTTGTTTTAAATGCTTAGTTGATATTAAATGCTTAGTTCAGAAGATTATTTAAACTGAGTATCTAAAACAATGGAAATTATCATTGATATTGAAATAAATAAATAATATTCAATCACCAACGGTAATTTTTAAAATAATGACAGGAAAACCTATCTAACTAAAAAGAATATCTCTGCATAGGTTCAACCAGTTAGTAAAACATTTTACTTTGATTTGTAGACATATTTCGATAATTTGCGAGAGAATAAACTACGTGCTCCCATCTAGAGTCTCACAAGCGTACAAAATTACAGTAAGATATCAGGTCGTCAAAGATGAAATTTGTAGTTAATAATAATGCCAATTTTATTATTTGACATTAGCTTAATATTTCACCGTTTTTTTTTTTTTGTTGGAAAGTTACTTTAAAAAATATCAAAAACTTTTTTTTAAATTAATTTTGTTGAAAATGGTACGGTTGGAATTTCGCACTATTATGAATTATGAGTTCTTACGTGGAACTACAGCATCGCAGACCGCGCGAAATATTAATAGTGTATTTGGATCTAGTGTTACTACGCAGCAGACAATATCAATTTGGTTCGCCAAATTTCGTACAGGTAATTTAAAAACCAAACAAAAAATATATACTGGCTCGTCGATCACAGCAGAAATATATTGCAACCAACTGGACGAAATTATGAAAAAACTTAAAGAAAAACAGCCTAGATTGGTCAACAGATCGACTCCTAACTTATTGCAAGATAACGCTAGACCACACACTGCATAAATGACTGTGACCATACTCGCCAGACCTAGCTCCCACTGACTACCACTTCTTCCGCAATTTGGACAACTTTTTAATAGGAAAATAGTTTAATTTCGACCACCGGATTTTATACCACCGGCCTGAACAACCTGCCACTTAAATGGCAAAAGTGTATAGACAATATGGCTGCATACTTTGATGAATAAAATAATTCCTTATATCTGTAAGTTATCAACCAACTTTGCTTTTTTTCTACAAATTTCATCCTTGACGACCTAATAACTATTATAATATCGTTGTTTACAAAAAAAAAAAAAAAAAACGAAGTATTATCGGATCAAAAATTCCGATTGCAGTATTCCGGTTGGATTATTTTTTTTTTTAGATTTTTGGATTGCCACTCCCTTCAATACAAAACCCTAAAATGTGTGAAAATTTCCATCATACATCAAGTTCTTTAATAATGTATGACACTAATTATTGATATTAACGTCGCTATAAAGCATTTGAACAAAATATTTTCAAAAATATTGGTTTTAAATCCGTAGATTTAAATACTTTCACTGAAAAATGATTCATTAAGCGGGGTACACTTGTAAAAAGTATCCTCGATTAGGTCTTACACAAAAAAGAAACGCACTGTCAGATATACAAATGTATATTTGTTGTTTAATAGTTGATATACAAAATATTTCGTTAAAGTAGGAATTCGTTAACCAAAGAACGCATATAAAAAGTAACCTCGATTGGACTTTGCATAAGAGAGAAAAACTGACGAGAAAACAAATGGATATTGATTGTTTAATAGCAGATTTACAAAATAGTTCATAAAATCGGGAATTCATTCACCGAGGTACGCTCATAAAAAGTATGTTATTATTGAAAAAGAATTAGTTAAGCGGGGTACACTCATAAAAAGAATGCTCTATTGTGTTTTTCATAAGAGAGAAACACACTTATAGACATACATATGAATATTTGTTGTTTAATAGCACATTTACAAAATATTTCGTTACGCAGGAATTCGTTAACCAAGGTACTGGCATAAAAAGTACTCTTGATTGGGCCTTGCATAAGATGGAAACAAACTGGCGGGCATGGCGGTGGATATTTGTTGTTTAATAGAAAATCTACAAAATAATTCGTTAAAGTGGGCCTTCGTTAAGCGAGGAAGGCCTGCAAAAACTATCATTACATGAAAGTGGAAATATTATTACCATGTATATAAAACGTCATCTAAATCCGACCAGTGGATTACGAGGACGGAGTTTTTCGTAGACAAACAGACACAGAGAGAGACGGACTGATAAATGAAATTCTAAAAATGGTCTAAGCTAAGCATATTAAAGCTATCAAAGCTAAATAATAATAATAAAAAAAGAATGTACAAACAAAATCGTCAACTTCGTATATATATTGATTTATATCTAAAATATTGTAGCTTTGAAAAAGACACCGAAATTGCAGTCAGCGTAAATAAATTAAAACATTAGTGAGATATTACCAAGCATCTTACCGATTACTGGCGCAAATAGCTATCGTTGCTTGCGCCAACAATTTTAACTAACTAACCTACTCTTACCGATTACCGTGATGGAATACTTTCAAAGTAGCACTACTATAAAGTAGTTTTATCAAGTTTACAAATTTCTCGGCGATTCCTTCCTTTATGAGAATTAAGTTGTTTAATACCATGTAATTGTTCTCGGAATATTGCATTTGAACCCTCTCAATCAATTGTATAAATAGCGAGGAGTATATTACGTTGTGCTTATATGTGATAGGTGCTGTGAGAACGCCCTAAGCCGATTGAGGACTTAAGAAAGTTAACCAGAGTAGCTAGAGGGTCGATCTTTCATTCCTCCACGTCAGTGTACTCTACTCACATTTAAAGCTCTCTCATAGACTAGTCTAGTGTACATAGACAACCTACATGTCTACTTGTGTTCAAACAGTGCTACTTAAACGGTGATACAAGGGTGATAAGGCATGCACACTACTCTTACCGCTTTATCGAATACTTGCAGAGATTACAGGATTTAGATTACAAATATAAAGCGGAGACAACAATAATAATAGTTAAAATAGTTGTACTCGAATAGTTGTTAAACTTGTTCTGGACAAATTGTATGAAAGAAAGAATAGTTTTTAACATACTGCAGCAGATATTCAAAATACTGCATTCATTTTTCAAAATTTTCAAGTATAACCAAGAAACCCTAAACAACTTATGTGTTTGTCTATACCAGGCGTAGCATTTTGTGCTGATGTGTCTTTATAAAGTTTGTATGTATAATAAAAGACGATTTTCCAACTTTTTCTTCTTCTTCTTTTGGCCCATCTGTTTCGAACATGGCAAGCGGCACCTTACTGCCTGGTATCAAAAATAGTTCTGTGGATGAACTAACCTGGAATAAAATAGGTTAGTAAGTAAGTTAGTAAGGATACTAACTGGTCAGTAGAGCCTTCAGTTTCGAGAACCTCTTCCCTCTTCAACTTTTTTTCTATAAAATATTTTGTAGCATACTTTATTTTTGCTGGTTCTTCATCACATATCTAATATATATGTTTCTTTTTTTTCATTATGATTGTCAACATTACCTTTGCTGACTCGGTCGATCCAGAAGATTATTTTCAGTAGCCTCTGATATGGTTAATTTTTTTTTTTACATTAGAAACAGCGGGAATCTTGTGCTTTTCACTTAGTTAAGGAAGCTGTCCAAAATCAACCGGATTTTTGTATGTTTGCCATAAACTGTGCAACTTTTTCCGCAATACGGCCAATTCATGGTGAAGTAGTGCCAACAACGAAGGGATACTGCGCTTCAGAACAGAACTTGGTCCGGTGGAGGTCAAAGCTGCGATCTTCTCTTCTTATCTCATGCAACATATGCGTCACTCTGTACAGAGACCCTGATTAGAACATTTTATTACATTAAATTTAATATTAATGCATATGTACTGTTTGCTATCTGAGATGTAAATAACGTCACTTCACGAGCATGTTGTAAAACAAACGATTTATTGATTCGGCTTACATAAACTGATATATGCATCTACTTCGTTGTTATGTTTACTTTTTGTCTTTTTAATAACGAAGGAAAAAAGAAGTAGTAAATAAAACGAATATAGAATATATAATTCTACCAATCAGCACAAACAATTGTGCTGATATCCTTTGTTCTCTTTGTCTGTGATCAATAACAAATTAAGATGGGATATATAGAGCATTTCTAAGCAAGAAATCAACAATTTACTTCCACTCATTTTGATTTGAAACACATACTTTAGACCAGTGATATGAACTCCATCTCAGATGGTAAATAGTATAACAAGTTAAGTTATATAACCCATTTGTTTCTGACTGCGTAATGCAACCTTTTGGTTTCAAGTTTACTGAAACCATAACCGCGCATGTCGGGTTTACCGGCTAAGGTGCGTGAGCATATTTTTGTTTTCATTATCTGACCTATATTGAAATGACCTTAATTTATTTTATTTTGCGATTAAGTTTTAATTAATTTATTCTTATGTTATACTTGATATTTGCAAGTCAATATTTTGTCTCATATAGCAAATTAATATTCAATTCGAGAAATTTTTTTAAAATTATTTAAGCCCGATTTTGGTCCGAAAATATTTGAAATTATTTTTTTCCCATTTTATTTTGTCACCGAGAGGTTAACACAAAAAATTAATTATACATACCAAAAAAAAAAAAAAAAAATAGCGGAATTTGTTGAAATGATAAAGCGACACTTTAACATGTGATACTGGACTGTGGTATTAAATTTGTTACTGGATTATTATTATTATTATTATTATTATTTTTAAATAAATTATTCACTTTTGTAAAAACAAACTGGGAAAAACAAGAGGGGAAATTTTGATTTCGATAGTTTGCACCTTTGAAATTGTATATCATGATATAAGCTATTCACTTTAATAAGGACAAACTAGATATGGTTATTTTGGTTACTTTTATAGTGTATTACTGACTTTAAATGTCAACTAAAAATATTCCTCACGCTGTAAACTGCGTACCGGCTTTAGCTTTATAGGTTATGATCATTATAGTTTTTTTTATTTATAATTTTATTGGCCAATCATTATAGTTAAGATATCATTTTTCATTATGAGATATGACAAATGGATCGACATTTTAAAAAAGTGACCATTTTTAATACCAACATGACATACAATTTCAAAGGTGCAAACTATTGAAAATAAAATATCCTCTTAGTTTGATCTTACAAAAGTTAACAGCATATATATTATCAGATATTACAAATTTATTAAAAATATCAAGTTATCAACTTGGCATATCATTTGACATATGTCATGTTGATACTGATACAATATTTTCTTATATAACGTCAGTAATACACTAATAAGTACCCAAAATAACCAGATCTGGTGTGTCCTTACAAACGTGAAAATAATGTACAGTTCGATTATCTAAAGTAGTCCAGTCAAGGTCATATTCGAATTATGTACATAAGTACGTTTATCGTAGTTATACCTTATAGATAAACAACAAATTTTGACATGCTTCGTTTGTATTTCTCTTACTATTTTGTCAATGTGAGTGAGAGAGAAACACATCAGTACGTAAATTATTATTTCAGTCATATTATCCAGAGAAGTCCAGTCAAGACTTCTCTGGATAATTGTACTTTACACATTTATTTTATGTAGTTATATTTCAGATTGTTGTAAAAATTATTATTATTATTTTTTATTGTGGGGCATCAAATAAAAACTCTTTAAGCTTGGATTAAGGAACGTAAAGAAATTTTTAAACTTTTTATTTTGTGACTATTTGACACTATAATATGCAAAATAGTATTTTATTTAACAAATTACCCGAAGGCTATATTTCAGGCTGAAATTCCAAGTACCGCATTTATTGGAATAACTCCTTCCCCACCTCGAGGTAACTGACAGCCATTTAGCCGGATATAACCCTCCCGGATATCGAAACCAAACAGATATTTGCGAACGAATTCTTGAGTCCAGCTGAGAAGAATATCTCTCTCAAGGAGAAGGAAAAGAGGTCCAAATATATGGATCTCTTGTCCGAGCTTACAAAACTGTTTCCAATGTAAAAAGTTAGGCTTTTAGTCCTGATAGTTGGTGTTTTGGGTGGTATGAGAGCCTCCTGTCCAAGGGAAATAAAGTCCATTTCCGCCTGCAGAATTTCTGCCACCTCTTTGATCTGCAGGATGCAGAAAGCAGTATTGCTCGGGTCACTCCGCATTGTGCAGGCACTGGATCTAGCGTAATACCCGCGTCTGCATAGCGCCAGGCTTTGGGATGTAGCCATATGTATTTAACACCACTAGTCTCTAGTATAACGTTGCTGAAAAGGTTGCTGAAATTTGCGATTAGTGGATGCTTGTTAAGACCCGACAAACCCCAAAATAATCTCTTTATTTATAAAAAATATAAACAAATACAGTAAAACCTCGATATAACGGACTAATTGGGGGACGGGGTGTCCGTTAAAGCCGAAAGTTCGTTATATAAAAATAGGTTTAAAATAAATCAAAAAACTTTTTTCAGAAAATATGTACACTGTATTTTGATATTAATAAAAAATATAAAACACAAACAAAATTATATTTAATTGTCTTCGGACATTCGTCGTGAACTGACGTTGCTGTTTGATATCGACGCGCTTGCTTTCGGTAATCCTGCTTTGAAAAAGGAATCAAGTTTTGTTTGCACTTTTGAAGTTTGCTGTTTTTTTATAATCAACTCTCTAAAATTACGAAAATGGATTTTGATGGACCGGATTTTTTGTCCGTTATATCCAAAGTCCGTTAAATAGAGGTCCGTTATATCGAGGTTTTACTGTACATAAGAGATAATAATCTGAAATAAATTGAAATTCCGGAGAAAAATATGGAGACAGCGCTAGAATTGTACGTCCTATATATTTATATCATTCTGTTTATTAACAATCATATGCCAGTGTTTGGTATAAGTATCCATTTGAAAAGAAGTTAAGAGACACTGCTCTATCTTATGAAAATATCTGCAGCTGCAAGGAAAACATCCTTTCCGTGAACACAGCCGTTGCACTCATGCAACTTTGTAAATGGAAATAGATGGATTTAGATGTGAGGAAACTAGAAAAGGTAACAAAATAAAAATAAGCAAACAGAGGATTGGAACGGGACAACTTTTATTATTTAAATGGAAGAAGTTTGCGTAAGAGGAGTAGAAGGAAATGTATGAATGCAAATAAACACAGACATGTTTAGTTACATAAATATATGCTGAGAGTATGCGCCTGCAACAAATACAAGAGATGAGCTTAAATAGACACTTGGGAACTTAATCTAAAGATAAGCGCTGGAAAAAATTGTTAGATAAACATCTCATCATAGCTTAGGAAAAGTTATATAAGAAATGGAAGTTTTATGCAACAGATGCGTTTCCGGAAATATTTTAGTTATTAAAATATAAACTGTTTATAAGGAATATGAATGAAACGAAGGAGAAAATGACTTTTGTCACAGAACAATGTGCACGAGAAATAATCGAGTTAGATAAAAAAGAATAAACCTATATTAGCTTCACAGTATCGTCAAAATATTTAATACTAGCAGCATACTTGTACTTCGCACGGTGTAAGTTCAATTGATTATAAAATTAATAATAAATAGTTTTTCAGTATTTCCCTTACAAGTATGAATTTATGAATCATACTTGTACAAACCCTCGTAGAGGAATCATGTGTTTCATTTTATTAACATGACATGTGCAATTAGCATTTATTTTTTAAGAAATTGACTGATGATGTGTAAATTGGATGTACACGAAACGTTTCATTTTATTTTATTGACAATATAAACTGACGAATACCAAGAGAATATTGTTTTATTTATATATATATATATATATATATATATATATATATATATAAAGCGTTTGTAATGTAGTCTACAAGATATTTTATTGCTAATACTTTTAGCTGATCTGAATCCAAATTGAGCATTACTGAAATAATCATTACATTCAAAAAAGTTATATATTCTTTTGGCGATGACATGTTCTAAGATCTTTGACATAATCGGTAAGATGGAAATAGGTCGATAATTGGAAAGATCTTCATAAGAACCTTTTTTATATATGGGTATAACTTTGGCTCTTTTCATTTGTTCTGGAACAATTCCCTGTTCTATGCAGTTATTTATAATATAACTCATAGGTTCAGACATCGACTCCTTGACTTTCTTGATCATAATAGTATTAATCCCGAAAATATCCATAGTTGGTTTGGATTTTAAACTGGAGATGTTGTCTTTAACTTCTTTACTATTAGTGGGCTTGAAAAAAATTGATTTCCCATTTACTGGTATTTTTGAAGCTGTATCGGTATTTTCAGAATTAGGTATTGTGTCTATTAGCTTGTCTGCAATATTAACAAAGAATTGATTGAACTTATCTGGTGAGTGTTCTGATGTTGGAAGACTTTTTTTACGACCAGTTTCTCCATTAATTATTTGCCAAAGTTTTTTGTTTGTTAGTGCTTGTTTCTATTTTATTTATATTTTGATATCTTTTATCTATTTCTAATTTTGCGTCAAATTTTTTTTTATAGTTTAAATACAACATTAATATTTCTTGTTTTTTTGTTTGGAGAAAAGCTTCTCTGATTAGGTCCAGGGTTTCTTTCATTTGCCATACGTCAAAAGAATATTTTGTTGTCTTCTGATGTGTTCCAATATTGACCAGAGGAAAATGAACATTATAGTGGTAAAGAAAATTTGTGAGAAAGTTTTCAAAACTGGTAGTGGCGTCTGATTCACTGAAAACACTCGCCCAGTCTTCTTCTTCTAAGGATACTTGAAATAAATTTAAAGAGTATTCATTAATTTTCCTAATTTTCTTGTTCTTTTCTGTTTTTTTGACTGTTTCTAAATTTATTTCAATGATTTGACAGTCATGATCTGAAGTAAATGGTTTAACAAGTATCACGGATTTAAGTTGTCTAAAATTGCAGTTCTCAAATGAATGTGCATATCATAATGATAATATGAAAAAGCTATCAGCAAGATACGTGCAGTATTTACTAAAAATTAATCAAAATATCCCATAGGAAATCGTCTCATGTCGTCCTAACAATTTGATTTTATGTCTGAATGTATTGTCGTTAGAATAAATGTTCAGATTCTTTGGTTATTTTCACGCAATATACGTAACATATTCTAAAAAGTCTCTTATCGTCGCGTGAAGTTCTTTCAACGACTAAAGAATATAGCTACCATTTTGTAAATAGTGAAGCCAAAAATACATCTACGAGTTCCCTTTCATATGTAAGAAGCTTGTGAAAGCCGTGATTCCTGAGTTAATTTGTGTTGGAAAGTCTGACGTATATTTCCCTATCGTTTCCTTGAATGGGGCATTGATGCTGTGTCTCCACGGTAATCTACGTTTCACTGCTCTCTTTCAAAGCCAACATCCGGATTCCGGATTGACCCGGAGCCTATCTGACCAACCCACACTTCCCCGCACATCAACTTTATTTTCCCTTTTCTCCTTCAATCACCAAACGACAGTTTTACTTCCTTAACTCAAGATTTGTTTGGATTAAATTAAACTTAAATAATTGATTTACGATTTGTCTGTTTAACATGAATAAATAAAATCTATTTTAGAGGGTTGTTGCTTTTACGTTTATATTTTTTAAGATGTTTGCTTTGTTAGCCCGGAACAAAAAATTGGTAATTGAACACAGGGTCGGCATGGGAGAAGTGTTTTTAGCTGCAGTTCTGTAAAAATTATTCTAGAACAATGTTTTTATAATATATCCGCGAATCTCTAACGACAGTTAAGGTAAGTGTGGATCATCAGTTTAATGTGGTTCAAAATTTATGTGAATTGTAAAATATTTTGGGTTCACTTTTTATTGCAATTGCGTTAAAATTATTTCTATTTTGGAAAAGAAATTTTCTTTAATGTCTTATACGAAATAAAAAAATACTGTTTACAAAAATTCATAAAATTCCATATTATTTAAAAAAAGTATGTAAAAAAAAATGCAAAAAAATTACACTGGCTTACAGCCTACTGTATTTGAAGTTAAATTAGTAAATTCTCAAAAATTTTGTCATTCTAAATAACAATATGCTAAGCAAAAGTTCAAGTTGGCTTTGGTTTTCTTGGAACAGGTGATAAAGTGTAACGCAGGTTGCATATACCCCAGACGGGAGGTCTTATCATAAACTCACGTATATTTATTATTCTTGGAATTCTTGGGGTGTCATGACATGTTTGTTAGCATCTAAAATTATTACTAGTTTTTAGTTAGTCGTGTTTGTACCTTGGAGTGATATAGAAATGTTAAATTATGAGTCCAAATACTGTTATTTAGATAATAACACAGGTCAACATGATTTTTGTAACATTAATGATAATGCTCCTTTTGTGTTTAATTTAGGTATTTATTAAAACACCTCTTCACTGAAATGGTCTAACACGTCCCATTTTCAAGTACCTGTTTGTCCCTTATATCACGGGATTATTTAAATTATTTGTATCTGGCATTAGGCAATGTAGGAAGAAATACCGCGAGAGGTAGCAGGGGTATTTCCAACGTATTCTACGAACCTGTAAAGGCACTTTCATGTTTCTCTAAAGGTAAGTTTGTTTCTGTCTCGTGAACAGTAGAACTTAATACGGAGTATTTTATTATACGGAGCAGAGATATGGGGCTGGAAAGAATATGAAGAAGTAGAGAGAATTCATGAAACCTTTATCAGGTGAACACTTGGACTGGACAAAAGGACCCCAAGCTACATAATCCTAGAAGAGACAAAAAGGGACAAATTAAAGATAAGAAACGGAACAACAGCGGTAAAATACGAAAAGAAGATTAAGGCTAACAACAACTCCATATTTTAAGAATGCCGAAAAGATAAATAAATAAGCCAACGAACCAGCTGGAGAGAAGACAGAAAGAAATATTTCGAAAGAAACGGATATGGTATAGAAGAGATAAGAATAAGACAAGACGGAGGAGAAGAACTAGAATATATATTAGAGGAACGAGACAGACAGGTACAGAGAGAGGAGCAACAAAACAGAATCCAGAAATCAAGGTATAGTCAGGGCTACAAGAACATACAAGTTTCCTCAGTGCCCCTATACCTCGCCAAGCCAAAAGAAAAAAATCAGAAGACCATCGCTAGATTCCGGTGTGGTAATGAAGAACGGGCTAACTTCTTCTGGAAAACTGAATGTGAAAGGACATGCAGAATATGCGGGGAAACCACTGAGACAATAGAACACCTACTGTCCTGCAAAAATTAATGTACAAATTCAAGGCCGAAAGGCATGAATAAACGATTATCTATCTATTAGTACAGTCAAGTGTTTTGGTCGTATTATACATAAAATGGCAAGTTCTAGTCGTCGATGTTGCAAAAATCCAGCGGAAGTTTTGTTATATGTGTGGACGATTTATTTTAAAGTCACAGATTAGATCTATATCCGAGGAAGTCAAAAAGTCTATTTTTTATATTTTAAGTGCCAAATCGGAGATCAAGATGAAAGTTGGGCCCCTCATGTTTGCTGAGTGAGTTGTCATGTAAATTTATTGCAGTGGATGCAACGCAAGAAAAATCATATGCCGTTTGCTGTTCCTATAGTGTGGAGAGAACCTACTGACCATATAAGATTGCTACTTCTGTATCACTAAAACAGAAGGGTATTCAAAAAAGCAAAAGGACAAAATTGAGTATCCAAATTTGCCTTCTGCACTAAAGCCAGTTCCTCATAGTCAGGAATTGCCGGTGCCGATTTTAAACTTGGACAACATTATATTTCCCGATGATTCTTCATCAGGATCTGATCCACAACTTCCTGAGAACACCAGTAGTGACCCAAAATTTTTACCAACTACCAGTGAACCTCACTTAATAACTCAAATTATTTGGTACGTGACCTGGGTTTGTCAAAACAAAAATCTCTATTTCTTGGTTCTAGATTTCAACAGTGGAACTTGTTACATAAAAAAGCATTTGTTTCATTTCACCGAGAACGGAATATAATAGTTTCAAGTTTTTATAAATTGGAATGATCGCTATGTGTCTTCTATGATATTGATGGTTTAATGAATGAGCTTAAAATGGAACATGTAACTTCCGAGTGGCGTATTTTCATAGATTCGTCAAAATACAGCCTAAAAGCAGTCTTGCTTCATAATGGAAACAAAAGAACATCTATTCCTTTATCCCATTCAGTGACAATAAAAGAAAACTATGATAAATTAGCTACCATATTAAATCAAGTTAAATATGAACAGTATCAGTGGGATACTTGTAGAGATCTAGAAGTGGTATATTGCCAGGGCTTCAAAGAGGTTTTACAAAGTATCGCTGTTTTTTGTGTCTATGGGACAGTCGAGCAACAAAAGAAAATTTTATAAAGAAAGATTGGCCTCATAGAACTTTTGAACCAGGTACTTCAAACATAAAATATGCTCCCTTGTTAACCCAAAAAAGGTGTTTCTGCCACCTCTCCACATTAAGCTTGGACTAATGAAAAACTTTATTAAAGCTATGGACAAAGAAGGAAATGCTTTCAAGTACCTAAAAGAAATATTTCCTCAGTTAAGTGATGCAAAACTAAAAGAAAGCATTTTTATTGGACCTCAAATAACGAAACTATTAAGTGATTTCCCCTTCAAGAAAAATTAAATAACAAGGAATTGGCAGCTTGGAACTGTTTCGTAAGTGTAGTGAAGGGATATCTGGGTAACAAGAAAGATGAGAACTATAAAATCCTCATACATGAACTATTAAAAGCCTATGAACTGCTAGGATGCCGCATGTCCTTAAAAATGAATTTTAAGCACTCGCATTTGGATTTTTCAGGAAAATTTGGGTGCAGTAAATGACAAACAACCACAGAGATTTTACCAGGACATCAGGACAATAGAAATACGATACCAGGGACGCTAGAACCCATCTATGTTGGGTGACTACTGCTGGTTTTGAAAAAGAAATGATTATACTGAACACAAGAGAAAAAAGTTAAATATTTTGTCGCTGTATGATATCTTCATGTAACATTTTATATCATTTATTGCACATGATCCTTTATAAAATGCCTTAGATTTAACATGTTTTACATGTTTATTTAAATAAACATTAGATTGCAAAAATATGTAGTTTTCTTTTCTTTATCCGATCACCAAGCCCTGTAACAAAATAAAAACGGTACGTGTTCCAGTATTTAGCATATCATTCTCAGATTTAGAACCACAAAATACTTAACATACATCTATTTTTATCAATGTTACTTCAAAAAAGTTTAAATTTGTCGAGCTGTGTAAGCCACAAGATAGTGTAAATAAATCAAAAAACTTTTGTTATATTTGTTGTTAACTGATCATTGTGTATCAAAAACGTGGTATTTACCACAATTAAGAAGGCGTACCAGTTGTATTTTGGTTCCAAATTAGGGGACCAAGGCAAAAGGTCATATATGTCGTAGCTATTGTGCGAAAAATCTTCTTAATTGGATAAATGAAAGATCATGTTATAGATTGTTATTTTGACTAACTTTTCGTTGTGCCCAGTATTCACAGCAGATACTGGGCTGGCAGCTTTCGGCAAGTTTATCACGCCTTTCATCCACCCTGGAAAGATTTCTACCAATCAAAGTCTGTTCTGAGTGATAAACACTTTTCTTAAACTGTTTTTGGAGATGTTGATACATTTTAATCGCTTTACACTTTCATTGAGAAGAAATTTAATAATTACACGTTGTGCTACCTAATTTCAAACATCTTTGGGCACCAACTGAATAAAAAGGAAAGTATTGATACAGACAAGTTGGAATTATTTATGACATTAGCTGCTATGATTAAAATAAAACCTCATTGCAGTAGTCCTTAAATTATGTTTAGAAAACAAAAAAAGAAAAGAAAAGAAAACTAATATTTTAGGTAGTTCATTTATTTTATTTTCTAGAATCAACAAAAGAAAATTATGGGTCTAGAATACCTATTTGTATTCAAAATAATACAAAGGTATGATTTTGGTTAAGGGTAAAGAATAAAAGTGAACATTTTTAAGCCTGTGTAATCTGATCAATAATTGCCTTTGCAACTCTTGCTTAAATCCAGCGAGAAATATTGCACTTAAGTGAGGGATGCATGCACCAAGTGTTTTTCGTTACAACTAAAATTTCTATACTTTTGGATGACACTAAATTTCTGTTGAACTAGTTCGGTATACGAGCTCAAATTCACTGAATTCACCCGCATCTATTAATCGTTAAATTTTTGTTATCAAAGTTTTGTTAAAAATCAAATCACAAATTTAAGGGAATGAGTCATATATATTTTGAAGAGTTTAACATTTCAAATGTACATTAGTAAATTTTAACCATGAAATGTTAATGAAGATGGTAGTTCGTGTTCCTGGTTGACTTCAAGAAATATGGAACTTTTTTTCGCAGCAAAATTGTCAAGTATCTTATTGCTAGTAGACGGGAACACGACCGACTTAAAAATTAATGACAACACTTTTGAGAGAGTTCCTACTTTCAAATACCTGGGCACCATGATAAATCAGGTGAATATGATACAGCAGGAAATTACAAATAGAATTAAAGCTGCTAATGCATCGTATTTTGTACTTGATCCCCTCTTCAATACGAAATTCTTGTCTAGGAACACCAAGATCAGGTTATACCAACTTATAGTACATCCCGTACTTATGTATGGCTCCAAAACATGGACCTTACCAAAGAGTGATCGACAACACTTCATAGTTTTCGAAAATCTTTGTTCAGAATCATATCGTTTCAGAATCTTTGTTCCCATTCAAATTAAGGGTGAATGGAGAAACCGTAAGAAAAAAGATATCCGAGAACTGTATCCAGGGCCAAGTATCACCCAAGAATTCAGAGAAAGACGAGTACAGTTGATAGGATACGTTAGGAGGATGAGGGAGGATAGAATGGTTAGGAAGATATGGGAAAGAAGATTGAATACCCGTAGACCTGTGGGAAGACCTCGCAAAAGATGGAAAGATCAGCTAACCGAAAATCTAACAAGTCTTGGTATACAGGGTACTTTGCAAGACCTGACAATGAATAGATCGGGATGGACGGTTTATGCCACAACGAATTGATGCTCTGAGAAGACGAAGATATCTTCCGAGCGTTCAGTGGCGGCCGGTACATAAGAGTTGCAGAGCTGCAGCACACCTAATATTACAGATGTTAACGATATTTTTCACTATCTCTATCTCTAAATTTGCTTAATTTTTAACTAAAAACCGTCACTACTGTCGTGCGTCATGCAATTAGTGCAAAACAAGTAGTGTGTCTACAAGTCTTGATTTACAATGTGCTGCAAGCACCGGCAGATCGAATTGCTTACAGTAACGCGACTGTGGTTTATGGTTCCAACTGATATCTATATATGAAGTGGGAATAACAGCTGTTTGTACACATTTAGTGCTAGACGCGTTTGCCATTAATAGCAATGATTTTTTGTGTCATTCTTAATACAAATTTCCCATTTATTTACGGAGCGATTATTTAATGGCGAGACGACGTCACTGGAAGTTTTAATAATTTGCAGTTTCATACACATCGTAGCAGGCGATTATGCGCGCATGCGCATATTCTTTTTTCTTCATAATCAAATTTTTTTCAAGGTTATTATAGTCATAGTATTCTGCTAGTAGGCACGTAAAATTCGGTGACGTCGTCTCGCCATTAAATAATCACTCTGTATTTTTTTGTCATTAAAATATCTAAAAAAAATATTTAATTTTGACATATGTCATTCGTTTCCATAGTTTCATTGTTGGAATTTTAAATTTTGACATCACAACGTGAAAAATGAAACAACCCAAGCAAGGTCCCTTCTCGTGACAACCTAAAAGAACTAAATTCCCATTTAGTTCCGCTTAACCGTTTGGAACAGACTGTACTAATTTAATAAGTATATATTAAAAATACTAAATTAATACAAATTATATATTCAATTTTTAAATTAAGTTTAGCTATTGACAAAATTAACTTTTTATTATATTTTTATTAGAACAATAATTCTGTTTCCGTGGAAACGGGTACCAGTGGCGTAAAGGTGAGCCACATACCCTGGACACGGGTACCAGTGGCGTAGAGATCAGCCACAAACGTTAATTTTCTTCTACTTGACTAATACATAAATAATAAAATATAATATTTCTATATTTTATATGATTTTAAACGTATATGTAGTTAAACTTTGTATATCAATCTAAATGATAATTTACTTTCCCGAAAGAAAATCGCATTTATACTTCCGGTTGCAGTACCTCCATTAGAAGTTTTCACGAGCAGCGACTACTAGCGTTTTATTGACGCAAATAATAATTCTTATACTGTTCCCTGTTTTTCTTCGTTGTTTAATCATAGAAGAAGAGAAAAGAAATCTTTCGTGCTCTATAAAATATATTGATCTGTTGGGCCTTAGGTAAAAATAAGAAAGAGTACGTATTTTACAAATACTTTGCAGATGATTCTTGCAGACATATGCCCTTTGAAATTCAAAATATTAAATAAAAATAAGTAAATAAATAAATACAATTAATTCAAATAATTGCAAACAATGACGAGAATTTAAAGTAATATCTTAAGTATATGAAGCGCCCGCTTAGGGCGTACCATCTTCTATTTTTATTTTTTATTCCAAATTTTATTTTATTTCCGTATAATTATCAATTTTATCTAATTTAAATAAATATTCATTTTATAGAAAAAGCATGTTTAGAACCTCGCTATATTTTATTCCTAAAATACAAATATATTACCATATTCTTTACCCGTTACTATAATATTTTATTGTATTATTGTATTAATTTAAACCTAATTTTAATTTATTTAAAATAACATTTTGTTTTCCATAAAATGAAACATGTTTAGAGCCGCTGGTAAGATTTTTGCTGGTAAGATTTTTGCCAAAACCATGCATTTTTATTTGATTAATAATTTTCTACCAAGATGATCAGACGTGTTTTTGATTTTCTCTATCAAGGTGAGCAGTGTGTCTTTGATTTTTATATTTGCGTAAGATTTTAAAATCAGTTAAATTTAATCAGGATCCCCTGATTTGTGTTAATTGTTAATTAATATATATAAGGGTATATTAATTATTAAATTATATTTGGTTAAAGTTATTTTTTCTGGAGTTTTTCCCTCCCGATTTCTTTGTGTGGTTAAAATCAGTCATTGTGGCAGTAATTAATTTATGACTACATTTTTGTCAGACCAAGAGAGAAGGGTTTGTTAATATTTTCTAAATTTTATTTATAGAAATTGTCACATTAATATTTAATTCAAAATTTGTCATTTTATTGAGTGACGTCATATAGTCGCTGCAATTCAGAACGAACGCGTGTTTCACCGTTTCTACTTGTCGTTCGTTCTGTTTAAATAATTTTTTATTTGTTTAATTTAGCCTATATATTTGTTATAAATTTACTAGTAGATCTGTACCCATTTCTCAACATTTTGCGTTGAGAAATCATTTAAATTCATCCTTTTTTTTGTAGATTTTTAATATAAATTTTTCCTTAAATTTAGAATCAAGATTTTTAATGAATTTGTTCTGGGATTAATTTACAGTGCAATCTACCGTCTTCACCGCTGCGCTTTCCGCTAATAATTGTTGCAGTCCACAACAATTATAATTATTTAAATATTTTTTGTACAAATTATTTTTTTTTCAATTAATTTTTTTTGGTTAAGTTTTTTTTACTATTTTTTTGATAATAATTTTTATTATTATTATTCCTGGCATCGCTACACCACCTGTCATTATTATTTTTACACTGTAAATTTCCCTAACATATTAGCGATCCCCAAAACCTTTTCTCTCTTTTATTCAATTTATTGGCAACGCATTTGCACCAAGAACCTGACCTTATTTTTTATTATAATACATTCTCAATCCGCGCTCCCCGCCTTTATATTTTTGACATTTCAAAGTCAACCCTTGTGTGTCGTTGTGTACTCCTTCCCTACCTGGGCCGGGAGCGGGCGCCACAGTATAAAAAGATAGTAGATACTCATGACGAGTTAAATATTCAAATAACAAAAGACTTTATGTGTCTTTTTTAATGATAGTCCTTTTACTCAAGATATTGAAACACATAAATTACATGAACTTCCGTTTAAAAAATATAAGCAAAAAATAACTAATAGTTGATTACAGCAACTGGCAACCATGGAGATTTGACAACAATCTCTTCTTCACTTTATGCGTTTATTGCACAGCTCTTTCGAAGAGAATCTTCTCTTCTAGGCAGAGAGTAAACAAAAGTACCCATAGACAGTGGACTTATGGTTAGGGGGAACATTTATGATGGTTATCTGTAAGAACTGGGGGAGGGTGTGGCCAGGGCCGGCGCGAGGCATGTGCAGCATGTGCGGTGGCACATGGCCCCGCGGCCAACAGCAGGCCCCGCGGTTCAACAACAGGCCTAGCGCATGGTCTTCACTTGGAGGTGAGGACCTTTTTTTTGCTCTTCACTTGGATCGGGGAGGTGAGGACCTTTTTTTGTTTTTTGCTCTTCACTTGGATCTGGGAGGTTAGGACCTTTTTTTTGCTCTTCAGTTGGATCTAGGAGGTGAGCACCTTTTTTTTTCTCTTCTCGCACACGGCCTCGCAAATCCTAGCGCCGGACCTGGGTGTGGCTCACGGGCCACATATGAATTTCACTGGGACACTTTTCCACATCCATCATACAGTCTCGATCTTGTGCCAAGTGAATATCATTTATTCTCCCGTCGCAAGAAATTTCTGGGTGGTAGACAACTGAAAAATGACGATGAAATGAAAACAAAAAGTGACAAAATGGCAGAATTTTATGACAACCATAAAAAAATTCTATCAAAACTGTCCCATTAACTTAAATGGTGATTGCTAAAACATAATTAATAACATACCTCTTCACCTGTGTATTCCATACTTTGTGGAAGAAAATTTTTAGAAAATACATTAAAATAATAACAGTTTTTACGAATTTATGTCTTCACGGCTGGCTTTTTCACCGTCTTCGTGCCGCCTTTATGACCTACTGGCATGCACACATGTAGTGCGAAGAAATGTTAGATTTAATTTCTAGTTTACTGTGCCTCTTTATACAAAGCAATTTATTTTTTGTATTTGGTTTTTGAGCGAAAAAAACCAATAGCCCTTCAGGATATTTGTAGTACTTTTTTTGCTCAATATATTTTTTCTCAATATTTTTGGTATATGTGGGGCAAAGAGTTATATACATGTTAAATTTCTCTAGATCCAGTAATTTGGCTATAATTTCTACCGAACAGTCTCAAGAGGGAAGGATGCGGATTTCTTAATCAAACCTTAGATAACTTTTTGATTATTTTTGACAATTTTAAACATTTTATATTTCGACCTGATAGAATGTAAATTAATAATTATCAGCGTTTTATTGTATCTTATTGTGTTTTATATTATTTTATTGTATTCTATTATATTTCAATTTAGTAATTTATTTAATTTTTGAGAATTGTTAAAGAAATTAATATCCTTTTAGACTTGACAGATTGTAAATTGATAATCGGCGTTCTACTGTGTTTTATTGTGTTTGCTGTATTTTATTGTATTTATTATTTTATACAGTTCTTCTATTTCATTGATATGATAACTTCCATCCCATTCTGCTTCGCACGTAAACAAATATGACTATGCCTATCACATCAATGCATGCATGTATACCCACACATAATTGTATTTTGTATATGAAGGTTAATAAATTATTATTATTATTATTATTATTAACAAATAATTACAAAGAACATATTCTTTGTATATTAATTTCAACAATCTTAATAAAAGATAGTCTATATGTTGTACAACACCCTAATTTTACTATACGATTATTTTAAATTTATTAAATTTTCATTTCACTGGCCTTTAAGGGGAGCGCGTGCCCCCCCCTGAATGCGCCCCTGCCCATAGATATGTGTGTGTATTTATATTGGAAGAAAATTTGTATAAAATTTTCAGTGCAATTATACAGTTTTACCGTAATGAAAATAATTAAGTTTGTAGCATTATATTGCAAAAATATATTTATTAAAATTTCGTTAAGGGTAGAACAAACTACATAATTAACTAAACTACGCTATCCACGACATGTGGTAACAACTTTGTTTATTTAAATTAATTATAATAGAATATAAAAGTTAAATAGTTTTTTTTTTTTGATGTTTCAACCTTCATCCCTTACCATCACAAAACTAGGCACAGTGGCGTCCCTTTACAAGTTTATTTTTTGGATAAATTCTTGTTTGTTTAAATTTAAATTAATAATAAAGCTGATTGATATGTATATTAATATGTTTGTTTCTGTATTTTACAGATTTTAAGTAAAACTATTAAAAGATACAAATGATTAATAGTATATTAAAACACAAGTTTCATACGGCAACAAGCCTAATGTAACGAGATTTGTGTACTATTTTTATTAAATAAAGTGTGTAGTGTCCTTAATAGTGTTATTATAGCACTCAATTCAGTTTCATAAACTGATGACCCTCTTATGAATGCAAGATAGAAAAACCAATACAATTTTGAATTTTATATCAAAGTGCATTACTTAGATTTGTTTTGGTTTGTAGATTAACCCCTATGGGTTTTCTGCCTCTCGTAAGATTTTAAAATAAAAATGGAATAAAAATTGGAAAACAATTTTATTTTATGGAAAAAATTTAAGAATCTTATGAATTTATAAACAGTAGCATGACACTTGAAATTATCAACAAAAATTTTGCAAATAGCTGTCGTAGTATATGTAACTATTTAAATAGAGATACATAGAAAAACGTGTTTTTATTGTGGAGAAGGAATGAAGGAATTTAATCTGTGTCTTAGAGAGATTAACTCTGTTTCTTTTCTCCCCCATTTTCATGAGCTAAAGATTTTGTTTGTTTAAGACTAAGTCGTCTTTCCCAATTAATGGCCATTAGTTATTGAATACGAGAGGTTTTGTGCCAATTATAATACTTTATGATGTACAATCAATTCAAGGATACATCAGTATTAAGGGCGGGATATTAAATAACTGTGATAAAATTAATAACAATGTATACATCAAATTGTGCAACAAATTTTTACCGACCGCCGACATATATAAGGGAGGTATTGTGATCATACCGATTTTGACATTTCGAGATTTCGATGGACCTCCACGAATTGAGGTCCCTACATAACATTTTGACTATTTTTAGCATGATGTCTGTCGGTCTGTCTGACTGTCTGTCTGTCTGTCGTTACGTGCAGAGCAAATTCGGCTGAAAGGATTTTTATGAAACTTCATATTTAAGCTTTTGACATCAATGGCATGAGTTGATTAACAGTAAAAATCTGTTGACTAGAAATGGGAGTTTACTCGTGTCGGTTTTAAGATTTTTGCGAATATTTCACAACAGAGAAATATTTCGAAAAAAAATATTTGACAAAAGTTGCTATAAAAGCAATAACAACTTTTATTTGAGACATTTTTTCATAAAGCAGCATAAATTAAACAAGTACTTTGTGATAGCGGTCGGTCCTGTGGTGGCCACAGCTGATTTTTATCTATCTAATACGATATTATGAATTTAGAAAAATTGTTATGTAATTTTAAATACAAAAATTGAATTGTTGACACCATCTTGTGAATTAGGCAAAGCATATTTGCGTACAACACAGTAAATTGTAGCTAAAGCTATATTCAACAGATATGTTGTAGGTATTTTGTTCTTTTGTGCGAATTTCAAGTAAACTGACATCTATACAAGCAGACAGACAGAAGTTGATTTTTTTATCGTCTTTTTATCCGATTATCTGATCTGTACAGAAACTAAATATGAGGACGAGAAATAAAAAACATACTGACGAATACGACACAATAGTCGTACAAACGACCTGTAACGACCTCTTCACTAATTTTGTAATAATCTTGAAATGATCTGTAGACATCATCAGCCAGTGAAACACTTCTCGAAGAAGGGCCTACCTTATGATGCCATCCGAAGGTATAGCTTCTGATAACTTCTTTTGTCATTTCTTCAGCAATGACCTTGAAAAGCTTTTCAGGATGAAGTGAGACTCCTCAGTATAGTTGCTTCCTATGTACATGGTCATCGACTATGACAGAGGTAGCTTCGCTATCTGAATAATAGCTTCCTCTTTTATTTATACAGAACCGTGGTATCCAACATATGGCCGTGGGCTGGAGCTGGCCCAACAATAATTTTTAAATGACCCGTACCTATTTCTACCCTCTCGTCCTCAAGTGATTGGTTGAATTCCTGCCTCTACTGAACGGCAGCCGATTACTCTTACGAGTATAAAAAGAGCGAAATCAGACTATTCAGGAGATTCATTCATTCAACTTCTTCAGAGTAAACTCTGGCTCTCGCTATGGTGGAGTGGTCTGGCAGTGCAATTATATCGAGAATTCAGAGTTAACCAGCTGACATACCAATACCAATCAATGGGGGAAAAAATGAATTCCGTCTAGAGTATGATAGTCCGGTGACAGGGGTTCTTAGAGACTACGTGCTCACTGCGCACGTGTTCTTTAGAGAATTTGCGTGGTATGTGTTTTGTCGACTTAAGCTGGGTTGCAAACCGCACACTTTTTGGCTGCCCGTTATTGTACTTCATTTAGTGGCCGTACTATGTGGTGCTGTTACCAGGTGATTCTTACCTGGAAGTCCGCCATGCTGGGGTTAACCCCCTCAGTATAGGTGTCAATTCTCTAAGGCCTGTAAGTCATAAGATACACCTTCTGGCGATGAGATATCCTGGAGGATACGTTCTCCATTGCGCACATATTCTTTAGGGTGTTTGCCTACTTAGTGTTGTGTTGGCATTAGATGTGTCGCGAACTATATGCCTGGCTATGTCTGCTACTTTATGGCCGCCGATACCTGGTGCCGTTGATGGAAACGGCAATATATTTCGGAGAGTTTATGGCAACCAGCGTTTTGCTGGTCCGTATACGCTGAATCTCTCACGTGGCATAATGGGTCATCCCCGCGACTGGTTTTGACTAACGTGTACCAATAATATCAGGTATGTTGTTTTCCGGTAATGGGCGCATCTTGGAGAGAACTTGCTCAATTGCGCACGTGTGCTTTAGAAAGCTTTGCACTTCACACACTTTTCGACTGCACGTCATTTCGGTGGCCGTAGCTACGTGGTGCTATTACGAGGTTATGGAGGTTACTCTCGCGTCAGTGTCACGCTCCAAGCACCGGCGTTGAGAGCTGGTGCCAACAGCAAGGGGTCCTCTGGTAAGTGTTACTCAGAGTGTGATGTTGAAAGCAAGTAGCGGAAGGCTCGCAAACTCTATCAGATACCCAGTTCGAATTGGCGCCTATCTGATGAGGGTGTATGATGCAACACAAGCTGTGAGTAAAAATCGCTGCCTGCTCATAATCACCACATCGTGTCCAATGGCCAACATCACAGTCAACTACAAGTCCCAGTCACCGTTACCGACATCCAATCCGAGGTCAGACCAGTTCATCGGCATGCACTGTCTGCTTCCACTTCACTATGGATGCTTTCTCAACCATCAATACCGAGAACAACAGCCAAAACGTCCTACCTAGACGCTGTCTCCGAGGTAATCACGCTCTAAGATCATAAGTATGCAAGCCACAAACCATAGGTTTATCCTCTCGTAAACAAATATAATGATATTTAATTTGTGACACCTTTTGCTAAATGAAATACTTGGATTGATCTGTAATATTAACGAGTCAATAAATCATGTTAATCTTATTCTCTTGTACTCCACGTATCTACAAGAACCGGACCAATAAAGATATTGATCAAAGAAGTGAATAAAGTCAATCCAAATGCTAGGTCATTCCGTTCCGGTACAAGTTTTTTCCCAAATTTATACCCTCTCTTTTTCAACAAATTTTCTATATTTCTGCCCCCTCCCTGAAATTAAGATATATTCTTAATTTCTCCTCCTTACCTCAAGTTCTATTCTGAACTATTACCCCCCTCGTTCGCAAGTAATTTTTTGTATTTCTATCTCGTTCTCAGATTTTTTAAATCCCCTTGTAACGAATCCAGAACAAGAACCAAACTTTCACAAAGCACCCGTCGCGAGAATTATTTTTGAAAGGAGTTGCCATCCTTGTCTTTTTTTGGGATTATTTTTAAGGGGTATTTTGAAAGGGTACATATTTTTGAGAATACAAATAATAAAATTATAAACCTTACATTTACAACACGTATCTTTAGAAATATATTTTTAAATGGTTCATTGTTCAAGGAGACATTTATTCAGAGTTATTGCTTAATAACTTTGAACAGTAGCATCTTTTTGCACAATGCTTAAACCCTTTTTCTTAGAAATGAGACTAGACTGCTTATATAAACTCCTATCTCTCTGAAGACTAGAGCAGACAGTATTCGGTCCGGTTACCGTAAAGATCTAATTTGTTGAATTCTTAGAGGCACTGTGTCGGCATTCTGGTGGTCCGTTTCTATTTGTTTTAATCTTTTCATTATTTCAATATCTACATTTTAATTTTTTAATCTTTTTGTAAATATTACTTTTAATAAATCAAATTCATTAATTTTAAACCGTCTTACTTAACGTGTGTAAAACTTCACCTTTATGAACTTAAGTGAACAGCTAAGATCCACACTATTAACAAGATGCCTGATCAGTCGGTTGGTAAGTACAAATACATATCATTTAATTCACATATCGTAATGATGAACCCTGGATAACACTCACGCCTAGTACCCGAACTCCTTTAGCCAGGAATATCATTTCAGTTTGAGATCAGACTTCCTATTATAACACAGGCTCGCTACTTCGTGGATAATAAACGATACGATATTGAAGTAACGTACCGACCTCGCTACACCCTCCTCACTCACCCCAATCTTAAGTAATATTTATAATTTAAGAATGGGGTACACTTTCAATATCTGACTCCCGGTAAAATTCAATCCAGTCCCTGAAACATGTGTGGCATTAAATTTGGTTCTACTATGGGAAAAGTTTGGACACCACTTATATAAAAGATTACTTCAAATAATATCATATTTTCTCTTAATACCTCCCTACAACAACGTGTTTTAAACCAACCCTTATATCTCATTTAGTGAATTGAATCCAGTTTACATGCTTTTAGCAATAAACATTTTTAACGAAAATATCAAACAAATGGGGTTTGGAATGCTAAATATTTGGGTGATGTAAATATCACATTGTGGGATATTTTGCAGTTACATCCGCTGATATCGGAGCTGACAATAGAAGGCCGGTTTGCACGATGCCGCTGTGTACGAGGGCGATTGGTAATTTTTCTGCGGCGGCAGGTATTCAAACAAGTTGAATAACATACTATAACATAGTATGTGCAATTTAAACAGTTATTAATTACATAGTGATAGATACATTTACATATGGTTCTATTTCCGGAATTAATGTCATTCCATTGATAATATTGATACAGTTACAGTGTTTGCAATGATACACATGTAAATGCATGATCGGACTTGCAACGTTAATGTTTTATTTATATATCCCCCACCTCACATTTCTATTCTATAATCAATAAACATAAACACTTCCATATAAATAAATGGTGTGATTTCCAAATGTAGCGTACCTTTTTTTTTAATTCCTAGTTTTTTTGTATCATTTTGAGTTTTACATACAGTGCATTTCTTTTATCCTGCAACATTGACCTTATTATTATGCATGGTTTCCCAAGTAACGACAAATTATTTTGACAGCAATGTAAAGTTGTGTTCCATTTATTTTGCAACAGGGATAAATATTCATTGAAAAGGCTACACATTTTTCTATTGAAAATACAATTATTATGTACAAAAATAACAAAAAAAAAAAAAACCTAAATCAAATGTTCCAAAATACCACCGTTAACTTGTAAACAAGTAAGACGATCATAAAAATGACTTAAAAAAATTATTATTTGCCCTTGTGGTATAGTGATTCTATTTTGTAAGTTCGTGATGCTCTTTACTTCTCCATCATATACTTTTGCTTTAAGATATCCCTAATAAAAATAAATCGTCTGGTGATAAATCCGGAGATCGTGCTGGCCAATTTATTGTCCCTCCTCTCCCAATCCAACTGTTGGGATATTCCTTGTCCAAGTATTCCCTTACTCCTTTGGAATGTTGCACTTGAGCTCCATATCTTGCTGGTACCATATTTGACCAGCAAAATTTAAATTTCTTAAAGCAGGTACTATGTAATTTTGGAACAAGGTCAAGTATTTATCCGCATTGAGGTTACCATCAATGAAAAAGGGTCCTATTATGTGTGTTCCTATTATGCCTGCCCACATATTTAATTTTTGCGGCCTTTGCGTACGTGAAGCATTAAATAAATGTAAATTTTCTCGATTCCAATGCCTAAAATTTTGGCGGTACACCTCACCATTTAAATTAAAAGTTTCTTCGTCAGTAAATAAAAATTTTTGGAGCATAATAGGGTTGGTATTATTATTATTTTTTTTCCCCGAAAATATTAAAGCAAAAGTCCATCCGTACTGCCGCATCTCTCTCTAAAAGTTCTTGATGATTTTGAAATTTGTAAGACCGGTATTTTTCATTTTTAAGAGCTCTATATACAGAAACTTACTCACAGATACGGTTTGAGCGATTAATTTAGTAGATGTACAGTTATTACTTTCAACTTCTAAAGCTATTTCTAATTTCTTTTCTTCAGTCAGTATAGTCGATGTTCGCTTCCTTCTTGTATGATTCAAATTGGGGCATCCATGGCGTTTAAATTTGGTAGCAAGCCTCGAAATTGTAGATGGATTCGCTATAGGACGATTCGGATAAGTAGCACTGAACATAGCAGAAACTTCTATCAAACTCATTTGAGAATTGTGTCAAGTTACAAACATGATTTTTTCTTCACTTGTGTACATTTTTTTGAATGAAAGAGATACACTTAAATCGCCTATGTTGCAAATTAAAAGAAACGCAATTTTACATTGCTGTCAGATTTCAATTACCATAGTAACGATAATACCTATATTGCAGGATAAAAGAAATTCACTGTATCTGACGTCAGTACTATCCTAGTTTTTGAAAGATTTCGTAGACTAGGACCGCCACATACATGTAAAGATAAAAAATACGCGAAGTACATCTGTTGCCCAGTATCTAGTAAGTGGAGAAGTCTAATAACGACTTGATATGATAAGGCTGTTATTTTTAAATTGCCGTGGAGTTTGTTTAGTTTTTTATGTTATACAGTTTTAAAATTTCCAGCGGGTTTTGCAAATTAATTTTCTCTTTCCTAACAATTTTTAACCCTCTCTTGGCAAGGATTATTAATTTTTTATTTCACATATCGTATAAGTCGTGCCTACGTTGAAAGATGAACTTGATGAAAATATTATGCCATGTGGCATACGTGTTCTTTATGAAAATTAAATCATTTTGACCTGCAGCGCCTATAAATGAACTGAGGAGGATTCAATATGTCGGTGAAAATAGCCAGCCAAATACAATAACGATAATAATTTTTACGATAAACAAAATAGCAAAATTGAAACTAAAGATCCATTCCACAAATATGTATTTAGCTTATGTTGATAGATGTAGCTGTGAACTTTTGATGGAACATGATGAATAAATAGTGAATAACACACCTGGTAATATTCCACAAAATTTTTATCAAGACTTGATATATATTTTGTGGAATATTACCAAGTGCAGACTAAAGCACAGATTAAAATTTGTAGACCAAATGGTTGGGGTCAGACCTGCTAGATGGACAATCAACAGGAGAAATGAAGTCCGATACATTGCTTTCAAGTCACTGCTGCGCAGTCTTTGCATTATGGGCTGGCACTGAATCTTGCTAGAAGCTCCAGTGGTGACCAGCGAAGAGGGAGTTGTTCAGTTCTTTAACTATTGCCTTCAACACGGTTTTCTAGTAGTTTTGACCGACGTTTCTACCTCTTTCTCGTAAGAATGAAGTTTAGTGGTTTATCTCCCATACTTTACCCAAAATTTGTAAACCAAATGGTTGGGGTCAGATCTGCTAGATGGACAATCAACATGAGAAATCAAGTTCGATACATTGCTTTCAAGTCACTGCTGCACAGTCTTTGCATTATGGGCTGGCACTGAATTTTGCTAGAAGCTCCAGTGGTGACCAGCGAAGAGGGAGTTGTTCAGTTCTTTAACTATTGACTTCAACACGGTTTTCTAGTAATTTTGACCGACGTTTCTACTCCTTTCTTGTAAGAATGAAACTTAGCGGTACCGTCATATCCCCCGCCCCACTAAGCCATAAATGAAGTAGTGTAAGGGCCCTTCTGGATCAGTGCCGCTTTGTCCTAAGCTTCTCGTGATCTTCTAGAATACATCATGTCGTTCTGTCGGTTGAAAGCCTTCATGATATTAAAAATATTTTCAAGAAACCATTGGTAATTCTAGTGACGTGTAGCTACAGACACTTAAGAACTGTGTATCAGTAAGAGGTGTTCATTTTGAAAACTGATTGGTGTTTTTTGTTTAAGATGCATCTATGTAGGTATTATGTATTTAAAGAAAATTAAGATATCTTTAAGCATCTTCAGGAATTTCACTAAAACAATTATCTATAAAATATGAACAAATTAAAAAATGTAATTTCGATTTTATGCAATTCGTACCAATTTTTGCTAATTCTTTAAATTTTTTAAAAAAGTTTTCCTGTTTGATCCTGCTTGCTTAATACTGGAGGCATTTTAATTATTTTTAATTAATTTTGTTTGTACGAACGGCTTTCATTTGTTTTCAGGTAATTTTTAAAGCATTAAGAACTGTTAAAAAAACGTTATAAACTCGTAGTTTTTAGAAATAAAAGTAACACAAACCGGCAATTAAGATCTTTTATAGGGTAATTATGAAAATATGAATCTTTCCCTATTTTCAAGAAATAGTCTTTTAAAATTTAATTCATTCAAATTTCCTGTGGCAGTAGTGATAATGATCTGGCAGCTTATTTCCCCGGAAGGCGGGGAGAATTTTTAAAGCCGAACCTAAGCTGGGCAGGAGAACTCTACGAAGATAGTTTAAATTCACCGTGTACAAGCTTCGATTAAAAAAATGCAAATAACTAAATCCTATTTTCAAAAAATTATTTTACATAATTGGTCATTTTCGAAATAATGCCCTTTTGCAGCTATAAATCTCGTTGCCAGCGTATACAATTTTTGGAATCGCTTCTAGATCAGTTACCTATTTCTTGTGTCCTAAATTGTTTATAAATGCCGTTTTTAATGACTAGGGCTTGGATTTCTAGGAAGAAGGCTTCTTGCTATAATAACACCTCTTTTTTGGTAATATTTTTCACCAAATTTTAAAGAATTATATGCATTCTTCCCTTCAAATTCTCATATCGATTCTCTGTTCAAATTCGTTCCATTAGTGTCCTACTGGGTTAAAATGGAAACTTTGAGCAGCCCAGTCTAAATTTTTAACTTGCATTTCCGCTAACCAGTCTGTAACAAACTGTTTTTTTTTTTTAAATTATTTATTTAAAATTATATATTCTTAACGTTACATTTAATAACAGCGTTTACAGCCATAAAAATTAATGCATTATGAATGTTGGACATCTGTGTGTTTTCAAACTAACTACGAAGGCGTTAATTTATTTATATGACTTTTTACGAACCCACCATTGACGAGATCATGGTTTCTTACAATATTTCAACGGCAAAATTTTAGCCGCAATTAAAGCAATTTTTTTCGTTAAAAGATTTCCAAAATTTTGTGACAACATTTTGTTAGGTTATATAAAGTGAGGCAGCCAATGTGTATTTATATATCTGTTAAAACAGTCTATTAAGTATGGCGCTTGCAAACTTTTGTCGACAGTAGAGAGCGTATTAATTATAAGTACAACGGTCAGTGATCTAAATATATAGCTGTGAACGGTTGCTTGCGTTACAATATGACAAACTGGTTAATGACAATCTACAATAAATAACTCACTAAGCACAGTACATTAATTTATAGCTCTGAAAGCGGTTTTAGGAAATAAGCCCTATTCTCGGATTAAAAATTGTAACTTCTTAACCGCACAACTACGCCAGATACAGGAACTGGAATACCTCCCTAAAACGACGGGTATTTGTGCTGCAACGACGTAGTTTTGGACTTACAGTTGGCTTCTTTGATTTAAGTCAAAATAGATTGAATTCTAGAAACTGTTAACGTTTGATTGCAGCCTTTGATCATTTTGTTTAACAAAAGCCAACTTCAATCATTAAAAAAATAGCTCGTGACAACTTAAGAAAATTAACATTTCATTTGGTTCGGCTTAAAAGTTTGGAATAGCCCATAAGTATGCAGTAAAAAATAAGTAAATAAATAAATAAATTAATGTTTAAATATATCGCGCAAGTTGCGAGATATGCTTAAAACTGCGATGCGCATTGCGTACTATATAGATATTATAGTATGCAAAAAAAGAAAAAAACAGCAAAAAAGAAAAACACGGTGCCAATTTTGGTCGGTACAATGAGTCAGGAACGAGAGTGGCTTTGTTCTTCGAAACATAAGAGTAGTATAAGCTGGTGCGTTGTCGTGATGAACGACGTTGGTCAAAATGTCTTGACACACACCATATTCGTGCCTTATCTGCAACCTCTTTAGAAGTCTAAGTTTCTGTCACCGTATTTTCAAATTTGAAACAAAATAAAATAAATAAATAAATTTAACTGAATAGATAAATTGAAATGTTCACAGACACGTACTGATAAGGTCAATTTAAAAAATCGCAGGGGTAAAGAATATTGAATTACTAATCGCTATAAAATTCGAAATAACTTAGCAAAACGGCAGTAAAGTGACAGGTGCATCATATTGGGTCGCTGTTCCAACTTTACAGAGTAGTTCTGAGAATGCGGACCCCGGTCAAACAATAATTTCGAGCCAGGTCCTGATGACAGATAAAAAACTGTGCGTAGGTAGAAATTGTTCTTTATTATTATTTTTTATTTATTTTGTAACGTAGTAGTATATTAAAACACAATATACTGAATAGTCGTCAGTTTAACTTTTTGAAAACTTATACGTAAGAGGTTGAAAAAAACATAGTTTTTTCTTTCATGTAACATTTATTTTCACTGACTGCAGTTTCGGCTCTCGCCATTGTCAAAGTTGCAATTTTGACAATGGCGAGAGCCGAAACTGCAGTCAGTGAAAATAAATGTTACGTAAAATAAAAAACAATGTTTTCTTTCTGCCTCTTATGAATGAAAACACAAGTTTTATAAGGCATGATTTTGCCGCATGCGTCTGTGTTAGAAAATTAGTCTTCTATTCGAAAAGTGCGGAAAAAATCCTTATATACGAGATTTTATACTTGTTTCTATTTTGCTTTTTAATGCTTTTTAAAATGATAAATTTGCACTTTATAATTTAACAAAATCCCCGATTAGGGAATATGGTATGTGAATGTGTATGGTTAGCTAGACTGGTTTGACAGTTTTATATTTTTAAAGGTAGCTATCACTTATATTTGTAAAATTTGCAAGTTATTGTACCAATTTTACCAATTTTATTAAATAAAATACAACTAGTGTGTAATGAAATTCATTATACCACTCAATTCAGTTTCATAGTGACTTTTTTAGAATACAAAATAGAAAAAATATAATATTTATTTACGTGACATGTTCATTGTCCAGGCGAAAGCTACCGATAGAAACGCCACAAAGAAGTCCAAAATACTGCTTCTAAATACTGACAGCTAAATACGTAAGTAAGCAGTCAAATCGAGTCTCGGGTCTGAACCTGTAAACACTATTATTTCAATCAGAATCGTGCCGGGGCGGGGGAACGAAGGAGAGTACAGGTGCTGGGTGCCTTAACTAGAGGATATCTTAATTAGGGGTCACTAAAATCGTCATGTAATTACGTAAAATAGATGAATGTTTAATTTTTTTAATTTCTGGTTTTTTTAGGTTTACACAAGGTGTCTCAAAAGAAATTTTATATTTAGTGGATCGATTAAAAAAAAAGTAAGCCGTATATAGAAATTTTTTTTATTATTTATTAAAATACACTTTTTGGGGATTTATTTCTTAAAAATAATATCGTCTAAATGTAGACCCTCGCGTTCTCGGCACTCATTTAATCGAACAGTAAAATTACTTATGACGTCTCGGCAGGTGGACTCAGGGATGGCTGCCATTTCGTGACGGATATTTTCTTTCAAATACGCCAGTGAAGTCGGTTTATTGGCGTAAACTTTAGATTTAAGATTGTAAGGGAGGTAATTTTGGTATTATTTCATAAATAAAATTTCATAAATAAATTCATTATAATCATTTAATTAGAGTAAAATATTTAATCTGTTAAATGATAAAAAAATAATCTATTTCTTAGAAAAGGCATTTAAGATAACGGTAGATTTGTTTATTATGTTAACTTGACACTTTGTCAATGGAACATGAAAAGTGAATCGTAAATTATTGTGTTAAATAAATATACGTCAACCATAAGCACATAAATAATAATTAAATTCTGTCTGAGATAAATTTGATGATTCGGCTATTTTCTAATGGGATATTATCTGAGTTATCACCAATAAATTATGAATTTTAAGATAGTACAATACAGATAATCAAGAGGTGTTAAATGACATTTAACAGTTGGGCGAAGTAAGCATTTTCAGAACAGTCATGTTTAAGAGAGTGGAGCTTAAACCGTCGTGAAGTTAAGTCGTGTTTTTAATTAGAGTGAGATTTTGTTAACCATGGGTTAGAGTCATTTAGGGTGTTCGGTTAGACTAGTAAAATGTAACAAGTAATTCCGTATGAACGTTAGTGTAGTGCCCAGCTAAAGACATGTGAGAGATAAATGGTTTTAGAGGATGTCAGTCAGGACTGTGGTATCCAGTGGTTAAATAAGTGTTTGGTGTAAAGTGTGTCTAGTGTGTGTGACTGTGTATTTGGATTTAGCTGTATCGACGTAATTGTAAGTCTAGTGTAATCATGTAAATATTTAAACCGTAATCGTAATTAAAGTAGGTTAGTTAAAATGTTGAGTTTAATTGAACAACCCTTAATCCTTCCAAGAATCATAGCAACCAGCTAGCGGACTCATAGGGAGGGTCCAGACTTGATCCGCTCGCAAGTCTTGGAACCCATAATGTGAGGGATGTACAGAGTAAGTACAAATGAAATAAATAAATCAGCCAACCGTGACATTTCATATTTATTATAATGTCCCCCACATAATTTGGTTGTCAGGTGTGTTACTTGAGAATAGTATTATTATATAATTTTATGTTAGGTGTTTTACGTAGGAATAGTGTAACCGCATAAATGGTTATCGAGTATAATTTTTTTCGTGAGGTATTGGGAATATTGGATAATTAAATGTATTCGCTTGAGAATAATCAGTGTTTTGGTTTGAGAAAATTCGTAAAGGAATTAGAGTTAATGCGAAATAATGATAATAATGAGGATTAGATTTTTATTGAGAATTAGGCACAATGGGTTGTATTAGAATTTTGAGAATAACCCACATGAGGTGTAAAATTCTTTTAATATATGAGTAAATAGTTAGGTTTTTTCAAGTATATTTAGTAAATATTGCGTATTTATGAGTAATTTAGTGTTGAGATTAAAACTATTCTTAACTACTGGCTGCTTCGCTTATGATTCTTTGGAATAGAATGAGGGTTTTAAATGCAAACAAATAATAATAGAGTTCCGTACCGAGTTAATAAAAAATTAAAATACAATTTAAATAACTATCTAAAATTAAATTTATAAATTCATAAAATAAAAATGAAATTTCTAAAATAATTAATATTTCTACGACGATAATTAATAGTTCACATAGATTTTTTTTCATATTAACGGATTGAGATAAATAATCGAAATGGCAAATAAACGGACTCCAGTAGTATAGGCGCAAGCTGCCTTACCTTCAGTTCAGCATACAACTACATGTGTTGCAAATATATCAATTGGATCAGTTCCACGATACAATGGTAAATCAGATGTTGATGATTTTATTGATGAGTTTGAGTGTATTGCATTAATGGCAAAATGGACAGACTACGAAAAAGTAATAATGGTACGCACGCATTTACATGGAGAAGCGATAAAATTTATAAAATCAGAACCATCATTAACTAGTACAAATACAACATGGGATCAAATTAGAAAAGCATTAATAAGAAGATTTAAAGGCATAGAAAATACAGAAGCGGAAGATATGGAAGCATTTTATACCATTAGACAAAATTCAAACGAATCAGTAGAAGAATTTCGAGTAAGAATTAGAATAGCGGGATTAAAGCTTCTTAGAAAATCCGAAGATGTAAATGAAAATAATTTTTTGGTTGATAAATTAAGGCACGACCTTAAAGTTTGTTTTATTAACGGGTTGATTCCATCAATAAAAAGCAAAGTAATGTTTGCAGAACCGAAAAATTTTGTAGAAGCTGTAGAAATCGCATTAAGAGTGGAAGATATTAACAACAAAATTTTTAAAACTGAGCAAAAAATTTGTCATTCTAAAAATAAACCATTTACATGGGTTCAACGACCGTCACAGCAGGTACCTCCTAAGGGTAGGCCATATTACAGAAAAACATCTGGAAATGGTTGTAATTTTTTAAACAATAGATTGGGTCAACAAAAATTTTACAACAGAAGTCAAAACAGGAATTTTGCGTTTAACCGTAATAATAGAAGTTATAAACAAAATTATCACCGCAATTATACATATCAAGAAAGAAATTATGACAAAAATTTTAAGCGTAGATTTTGGTCAGAAGATGATCGTATAGTGAGATCGTATTCCGAAATTATTTGTTTTAAATGTAGATATAAGGGACATTTTGCGAAAAATTGTAAGTCGCATTTAAATTTCAACCGGCTCTCTCTAATTCGCTCCGTAGGGGGTGCCGACCAATAATGAATAATGCGGAGAATGTAGTAATAACGAGAGTTTGCGATGATAGGAAAGAAGGATGTCGCAACATTTTTGAAGTTAGATTAGGAAATAGAACTAAGCCTGTTTTATTAGATACAGGAGCGGAATTATCACTTATAAGCGAGGATAACGTGAATAAATTTAATTGCAAAAGAATAAGTGGTCGTGAAGTAAATTTAATAGACGTACAAGGAAACAAAATACCACATTTAGGATGGACACAAGTTGAATTGGTAATTGGAAATGGGAATAATAAAATTAAACATAATTTTTTAATAGTTAAATCTATAAATACGCAAGTAGATATATTAGTGGGTATGGATTTCTTACAACAGAACAGAGCTAAGATCAATTTTGAAGATAGTACTATTAATTTTAACGGAATAAAATTGTCGCTAATAAATGAGTTAGAATATAATACGAAGAAAGAAATATTAAGAGATGTATGCAGCGAAAATAATACTCAGAAGAAACGTGTGAGGTTTAAATTAGATGCAGAAGTCCAAGAGGACAGCGATTACAAGCGTAAGGAACAAGAAAGAGAACGAAAGCAGATTTTTGAAGAATGTATGGAAGAAGAAGTAATTAAAGAAGACAGGGTCGATACCTCATCTACAGAGAACGAAAGGAAGTGCACGTCCTTAGTTCGCTTATCTGAAAGAGTTGAGATACCATCCAGGTCCGAATGTATTACAAGTGGTCATTTTGAAAGGGAAGCTTACCTTTCAGATGATATGTTATTAGAACCAGCAGAAGTTCCGTTTCAAGGTGTTTTAATCGCGAGAATCGCATGCAAAGCTGCAAAGAGTGTACCCGTAGGAATAATAAATGTTTCTACGGAAAGAGTTATTTTACAGAAAGGCACTAAAGTGGGATATTTAACGCCAATCGAGAAACCAGCGCAGGACCATCACAGTTATGGATGCAACGGTGAGAAGAGGCAAATAAGAAGAGTTAGTGCGAAGAATGAGATTTTGCAAGAAATTGATTTAAATCACTTAAGAGATGACGAGAGATATCAAATATCTGAATTAATTACAGAGTTTAGCGACATTTCAATCACCAAATACAAAATTGAGTTGTACAAGCAAAGTGAAACATAGGATTATTACTGAAGACGTTCATCCAATCGCGAAAAGACCATACAGAGTACCTTTTGCGCAGAGAGAAGCATTGCAAAATGAAATTGATAAGATGTTAGCGGATGGAATAATCAGACCAAGTACAAATTACGCGTTTGTATTGATTACAGAGAATTAAATACAATAACTAAAAGTGATTTCTTCCCATTGCCAAATATTCATGACACAATTGACCATTTATCAGGTGCAACACATTTTTCAACTATGGATTTGGCTAGTGGCTATTATCAAGTCGCATTAGAAGAACAGGATAAAGAGAAAAGTGCATTTTCTGTGTACAATAATCACTACGAATTTAATAGAATGCCAATGGGTTTAAAAAATTCACCATCTACGTGGCAACGGTTAATGTATGTTGTTTTATCAGGACTAACTAGTGAATTTTGTTTATTTTATTTGGATGACATTATAGTTTTTACGAAAGGAACCGTTAAAACACATGTAGAAAAATTAAGAAAAGTATTTAACAGAATGCGAGAACATAATTTAAAATTTAAACCGGCGAAATGTAATTTTTTGAAGAAAGAAGTTAAATTTTTAGGACATATTGTGACAACAGATGGATGTAAAACCGATCCGGAAAAAATTACTGCAGTTAAAAATTATCCAAAACCAAAGAATGTCAAAGAAATACGAGGATTTTTGGGTTTATGTGGATTTTACCGAAAATTTATACCTAAGTTCTCAGAAAAAGCAAAACCACTTACCGAGCTAACAAAAAATGGAGTACCATATGTTTGGGGAAAACAAGAAGATACAGCATTTGAATATTTAAAAACCGCATTAATTACTTCACCAATTTTAAAATACCCAGATTTTAATAAACAGTTTGTTCTAACTACAGATGCATCAGGATTTGCAATCAGTGGAATTTTAAGTCAAGATCATAATGGATATCAGCACCCAATATGTTATGGAAGTAGAATTTTAAATAAAGCAGAACGTAATTATTCTACAATAGAGAGAGAATGTTTAGCAGTAGTTTACTTTATCAAGAAATATAGATGTTATTTAGCAGGCGCGCAATTTAAAATTATTACTGATCATGCTCCATTAAAATATTTGTTATCAATCAAAGATCCATCATCGAGATTAGCACGTTGGTCTATGGCTTTATTAGAATACGATTTTATAGTTGAACACAAACCAGGAAGACTCAATAGTAACGCTGACTCATTGTCAAGAATATTCAGCCCGGAAAGTACCACAAATAATGTTTATATGAGTGCAGAACAAGAAGCAGAAGAATTACAATTAATAGAACCAAGTACAGATGTAATATGGGACATTATACAAATTTCTAAGGAACAGCATAAGGATAGAAAATTGTGAGTAATTATTGATAGTGTAAAAAATCAAGAAAATGAATTATTTTACCAGAGTAAAGATCGTGTGTTGTATAAAAAGAGAGATAAGTTTGAGAGAGAAGATAAAATTGTTGCTCCAGAGAATTTGCATAGTAAAATTATGGAATTATATCATGATATGCCGTTATCAGCACATATTGGTTATAGGAAAATGTTGGAAGCTATTCGTAAAAAGTTTTTTTGGAAAGGAATGACAACAGACATCAAGAATTATTGTGAAAGATGTGAATCGTGTGCTACGCATAAACTTGGAATAAAAACAAAGGCAACATTACAACAAATATCAGTACCAGCGTAACCATTTGATAGAATATCATTAGATATCGTAGGACCATTAAATTTAACGGAAAATGGAAATAAATATATATTAACTGTAATAGATTATCTTACAAAATATCCAGAGTGCATACCTTTGCCGGATATACATGTGAAAACAGTTGCTAAAGCTTTTGTAAATAGAGTAATTACTAGACATGGTGTACCACATGCTTTATTAACAGATTGTGGATCACAGTTTACTTCAAGATTATTTAAAGAAATTTGCGAAATATTAAAAATTCAAAAACTACAAACAACACCTTATCACCCAGAATGCAATGGATTAATTGAACGTATGCATTTAACTATGAAAACTATGTTATCACATTTTGTAAGTGAAGAAGATAATTGTTGGGATGAATATTTACCATTTGTAGAATGTGCGTTGAGAAATTCTATTAATACAACTACAAGTGAATCGTCGTTCTTTTTGATGCATGGTCGCGATATGAATCTACCATTTGACACAGTTTTAAAACCACAAAGATTACATTATAACTTAGAAGAAGATTATCCAGCAGAAATTATGTCAAGAATGCATAAAGTCCATACGTAGGCAAGAGAACTTTTACAGAAACGGTCAGAAAAACAAAGTCAAGATTCAGCGAAGAAGGCAAGAAATAAAAGTTATGTTGTAGGAGACAAGGTGTACATGTTAAGTCCACCTGTGTTATCAAAGGAATTAGCACCGAAGTTACTGCCAAAATGGCTAGGTCCATTTCGTATTATTAGAGTTTTAGGTCCTGTTAATTATGAGATCAGAGAAATCTATGGAAATAAAACTCACAAAGTACACGTAAATAAACTAAAACCGTGTAAAACGTTATTATCAAGCGAGAGTGATAGTACGAGTAGTGACGAATCAAATGACGAGCTTACTAATGACAATTATTTAGATAATATTAAAAATAAACGTAATAATAATAATAATGATAGTGAATATAAACCAAATAATAAAACAATGGATTGTTACGAACATTCTAGTGAAGAAGAGAGTCCGTATCTTGAACTTTTATTACCAGTAAGACGAGATAATATTAATGAACATTTAAATGAAAGTGTTAATGATGAAGTTGAAATCGCAGTGAATGATCCAGAGACATAAATACCTGTAAATTCGCCTAGATTAACTAGATCACGTGGTGCAGCGCCAAATAACCCGTGGATTTATAAAGACAGAGTGTGAAACAAAAACATTTAAATAAAAGACTTTGCAAAATAATTCGTGAAAGACAATAATTAATAATTTAAGTGCGATATTGGAACTATAAAAGACTAAAATGGTGTTACAAACTGTCAATTTCAATGTAGGAGATCAACTTGTCAACAGCAAGAAGAAGTGTTGTGTAGTGCAAAAAGAATAGTGCGTGAAAATAGTGTTTAGTTTTAAGGTAGATTAAGTACATAATCAGGTAAAATGGAAATCAACTTTATTTCACCAAACGTTATGGGAGGCGAAATAATATTTTTAAGAGGAGTTAACGAGAAAGATGAAAAATTAATAAATACGTTTTATTTTTATTTTTTGTTTATTGAATATGAAGTAAATTTAAAGCAGGAATATTTAAAAATTTAGCGTAAATTTTCTCGGTAACCCAGAATTTGAATCCATTTTAAATGATTTAATGGTAAAAAATATTTTTGAATTGAATTTTGGTTATTTGATTTTTGTTTGTTTATTTTTATGTTTTGTGTTAGAAAACATTTTTGAGAATTATTTTAGGGCATTATTATTTTATGCTTTTTGTCGTTTTATTTTGTGTTGTCTCTAATTTTTAAATTTATTTTGAGGATTTTTTTAAATGTTTTGTGTATTTTTTTTTTGCTTTAATTTTGAAATTTAATTTAGAGAACTTTCTTTTCAAATGTTTTCTTTCATTTTTGTGTTTATGTATTGATTGAATGCAATTGTTTTTCAATGTTTTATTGTAGCTTATTTTACATTTATATGATTTGAATATTTTTTTTAAGTTTAGTTACATTTTATGGTCTTCTGATTATTTTTAGTGTATTTGTTTATACGAGAATTACTTGTTGTTCCGAGGTTTAATTTTTTTTATTTTTTTTTTTTTTTGAGTTTTAGAAATTTGGGGAAATCTACAGACAGAAATTAATTGTATTCGGGATTTTTTTATATTATATTTTGATAGAATATTGTGAAAATAATTTAGAGTTTTTCAATATTATAGAATTTACGATCTACTGAAGTGAATTTTAATTTTAAAAATTTTTTGCTTGCTGGGTTTGTGATTTTTTTTATTATTTCATAAATAAAATTGATTAATCTATTTGGTAAGATTAACAATTTTAGATAGGAGGGGAGTAATGTAAGGGAGGTAATTTTGGTATTATTTCATAAATAAAATTTCATAAATAAATTCATTATAATCATTTAATTAGAGTAAAATATTTAATCTGTTAAATGATAAAAAAATAATCTATTTCTTAGAAAGGGCATTTAAGATAACGGTAGATTTGTTTATTATGTTAACTTGACACTTTGTCAATGGAACATGAAAAGTGAATCGTAAATTATTGTGTTAAATAAATATACGTCAACCATAAGCACATAAATAATAATTAAATTCTGTCTGAGATAAATTTGATGATTCGGCTATTTTCTAATGGGATATTATCTGAGTTATCACCAATAAATTATGAATTTTAAGATAGTACAATACAGATAATCAAGAGGTGTTAAATGACATTTAACAGTTGGGCGAAGTAAGCATTTTCAGAACAATCATGTTTAAGAGAGTGGAGCTTAAACCGTCGTGAAGTTAAGTCGTGTTTTTAATTAGAGTGAGATTTTGTTAACCATGGGTTAGAGTCATTTAGGGTGTTCGGTTAGACTAGTAAAATGTAACAAGTAATTCCGTATGAACGTTAGTGTAGTGCCCAGCTAAAGACATGTGAGAGATAAATGGTTTTAGAGGATGTCAGTCAGGACTGTGGTATCCAGTGGTTAAATAAGTGTTTGGTGTAAAGTGTGTCTAGTGTGTGTGACTGTGTATTTGGAATTAGCTGTATCGACGTAATTGTAAGTCTAGTGTAATCATGTAAATATTTAAACCGTAATCGTAATTAAAGTAGGTTAGTTAAAATGTTGAGTTTAATTGAACAACCCTTAATCCTTCCAAGAATCATAGCAACCAGCTAGCGGACTCATAGGGGGGGTCCAGACTTGATCCGCTCGCAAGTCTTGGAACCCATAATGTGAAGGATGTACAGAGTAAGTACAAATGAAATAAATAAATCAGCCAACCGTGACATTTCATATTTATATATCAGAGTCCCCCACAAGATAACCCCATAGGAAAAAGTCCATAGGGGTTAAATCTGGACTGCGTGGAGGCCAATTTATGTCACCTCTCCGGGAGATCAATTTGCCTGAGAAAATTTCACGAACACGTGGCAGAGACATATTGGACGTGTGTGAAGTTGCTCCGTCCTGTTGGAACCATGTTCTTTGGTTATAACCAGGAAAGTTTTGCAGTTCAGGTACCAAGAAGTTGTCTAACATCTCCACATAACGCTCTGAATTCACTGTAACTGAACGCCCCATTTCGTCTTCAAAAAAGTAAGGGCCGATAATTCCTCGCGCCGACATCGCAGCCCATACGGTCACTTTAGGCGAATGTAGGGGTTTCTGATGTTTGCGTTTCGGATTCGTTGCACTCCAGTAGCGGCAGTTCTGCTTATTTACGTGGCCATTAAGATGAAAATGAGCTTCATCCGAAAACAAAATGTTGGTAAACGTTGAAAATCACTCAATCACCTGATTTACGAAATTAAGCCTCTGACTGGCATCTTGGGGCTTTAATTCTTGCACCAATTGAATTTTGTAGGGGTGCAGCTTTAGGTCTTTGTGCATAATGCGATATAATGATGATCTATGCACATTTATAGCACTTGCGCTCTTCCGAATTGAAAGGTTCGGGTCGTCACGAACAGACTGATTAACATTCTCCACGTTTTCTACCGTTCTTGATGACCTAGGTCGCCCGGATTTTGATTTATCCAGCGTTGTACCAGTCTCTTCAAACTTTTTAACCCAATGTCGAATGAGAGGAATGCTTGGCGCATCATTTAAGTGGCGAAAACCTCGAATACTGCAGAATTTTCTACGCGCTACAGTCGCCGAATCACCGTTTTTGTAAAACTCTCGCACGCATAACGCGCGGTCTGCTCCCGAGAAACGCTCCATAGCGACTAAATTCCCAAGAGCCAGGCTACCGATTGACATAACCCCCGCGCCCCTCGGATACGTTGCGTTCACGCAGTAAGCTAAATAAATATAAAATTTCTTTTGAGACACCTTGTATTTAGATATTGTATAAAAATTCGTGTGCATTAATTACTTTTACCTAACTTGTTTGAATATATAGTAGTTTGTCCAACAAGCGAGGAAACCGTTTCTTTTTCCCACTCGAGCTCACTTTTGTCTCACGAGCGTTAGCGAGTTTGGCAATTGAGCGAGACTGGAAAAAGTGCTTTCCTTACGTGTTAGACACAACATGTTTTCCATAACATACAATTTTCTTTCAAAATTTAACTGTCAATGCACTCACATAAAAACTAGTATCAAATCATCTTTTACATAGTTTTATATCAATGTTTTTATTGAAAAGTAACGTTGATTTTATCATTAAGTGATTACGCCACAACGTTGAAACCTTAAGTTTTTTTGACAGATCAGTAAAATTTACCTTATTAGGATTTTGTAGGTATGACCAAAAAAACCTTATACCGTCATTTTGTCGTCTGTTCGGTAAAAATTGTAGTCAAACGGCTAAACCTAGAGAGTTGAAATTTGGCATGCTTATACAACTTTTCGACCCGCACATAGGAAAAATACTGAAACATCTAAAAAAACATAGCCCCCTACAAAATATAAACGAATTTGCTTATCGAAAAAAATAATATTTTTTTAAAATTCTGAGTAGGGTGTCAAATGAAGTACGTGGATCAACTATCAAAATTTTATTTTTGCAAAATAAATTATTTTGATGCGATTTTTGTCAAAATTGTGCAAAAAAATTTTTTGTCCCACACCCTGTAGCCCGGTGGTTTATTATAAAAATCTGAAAAAATTCTAAGTAATGAACATTGGTGTGAACCGGAATAGTGCAACAGGAATTTTTGATCATATTATGTTTTCGGAAAATAACGCATATTTGTGTTTTTTGGTTGACAGAAGAAATGAAGCAAACTATAAAATTACAAATAATAAAACTGGATGGTGATTTATAAAAAACTGAATCCAGTACTGCAGTTTAGTTGAACCCCGATCATTTTTACCCTCTTACCCCGTCTCTTGACACCCTTACTTTAACACTTTCTAGATATAACACAACGTGCGCAATCCACATATTTTTAAAGCAAACCTCGTAACAGCGAAGTAATCAACGTTCTGTGACATTAGTTACATTCCCTTGACCTGGAGTAAACATCCCTAACTAAATAACAGCGAAAACATTGTACCTGTAATTAAAATAGTATGGTATTACTCAGACATCGACCATATTACCAGCAGAACAAACAAATAGTGAAGATCGATATTTACTCGTTCTCCCGATACCGCACAAGTACAGTAGCGAGGAATAGAGGCGAGATCCTACACCCATCATTGTAATGGTGTTTGATTGTTAGGAATGAATGTCATTCATTATAATGTGTCGGGCATTTTCTGGTAATTACATTTGCTCGAGATATTTAGCCCCTATTACCGTGTAATATGCAGGAATTATCTAAACAGAAACGACGATAAATCATGCGCTTTCACACATAAATGTAATTAAAAGCAGTAGCAGTACTTTCATTCGGCGGCGAGCGCGTGTAAATCCCGGAATCTGAGTCGGGCTCTTGGAGTTTACTCATCGCATTACACCACAAGCGGCAAGCAACGGACGATGAGGCACGGCCGGAACACTGGCTCGTGTACAGTGGCGGAGAGAAGGTAAGGCGGAGAGGTAAATGACTCAGACGAAATTTTAAAAGGGGAGGTAAAGTTTGCCTGTACTTATAAGAAAAATCACATAGTTCAATTCGAATATAGAAAAAGAAGACGTGTTAGGGTTCTCCACGTTGGCTTGATGTCACTAAAGACATACTGGATGAACTCCTGGAAGTAGTCCTAAGAATTGCACAAGATAGCAAGAAATTGAGGTTGCTTATAAAGGAAGGAGTTTCTTATCGCAAAGCGATTGACGACATGATGGAAGATTATAAAAAATATTTTTCACTAGTGCAGTAATTACTTGTTTTATTGATATAGTGTAACCAAAGCCGTGTTAAAGCAATGGTCACCCTTAGGCATTTAAATTTTTTGCGCCTTTTAACAGATTTAAGAATATATTGTTGTAAATTAAATCATTATAACATTTTTAAAATTTTTATTTAATAGTATTTGATAACAACATCATACGGGATGAACAAGAAATCGCAAACAAATTAAATAAATTTTATGTAGATAGTATTCAAGATATTTTTAATACATTTCCTGATCAGAGTGAAGCAGACGTATTGAAGCATGTAAATTCTTCAAGTGTAATATTAGAAAATTTTGATGAAATAACTATTGTTGAACTAAAAGATGTGATTTTTAATTTGAAAAATACAAATGGAATTGACAATATAAATGCCGAGTTTTTAAAGAAAACTTTTCATGTGAGTGGGTATACATTATTAAATTTGATAAATACATCATTAAACACATCAAAATTTCCTAATAAATTAAAAACATCCAGAATTACGCCTATTCCTAAAATCAATAATGCAAATAAACCAGAAGAATTTAGGCCAATAAATATGTTACCAACAATTGAAAAAATTCTTGAAAAATTAGTGCACAAACAGTTAATGAAGTATTTCGAAGAAAATAATTTATTAACTGAATATCAGTCAGGATTTAGAGAAAAACATTCATGTGAAAGTGCAATTCAGTTAATAGTTTCAGACTGGAAATATCATTTGGACGATAATAAAATTATATGTGCAGTGTTCCTAGACTTAAAACGGGCATTCGAAACACTGAATAGAGATACATTATTAAGCAAATTAAAAAAGTATGGTGTGAAAGGAAAGTGTTTGGAATGGTTCAAAAGTTATTTTAAACATCGATGCCAGTGTGTTAAGTGGAATTCATCCATCTCAAATGAAATAAATGTAGAATGCGGTGTACAACAAGGAAGTTGTTTAGGGCCACTGCTTTATCTAGTATATATTAATGACATTGTAAATGTACTTAAAAAATGTAAAATTCACTTATTTGCAGATGACACATTAATTTATTTTGTTGGTGATAGTGTGAAAGAAGTTGTTAACGTGATTAATAATGAACTAGGTGCTGTAAGTGACTATTTAGCTATTAACAAATTAAGTTTAAATGTTAAGAAAACAAAATTTATGATGATGGGTACTAGTAAGAATATTGTAGAATTTAATGATAGAAATTTTAAAATAATACTAAATAATGAATTTGTAGAAAGGGTAGAAAAAATTAAATATTTGGGCATAACTATAGATTATAAATTAAAATTTAAGGATTATATAGATTACATAATAGGGAAAATTGCAAAGAAGGTTGGTTTTTTATATCGTGTTGGGAAACACCTATCCTATTGGGCTAAACTAAATATTTATAAAACAATAATAATGCCACATTTTAATTATTGTAGTACGCTATTGTACCTAACAACTAGTACAGAGATGCATAAATTGCAATTATTACAAAATAGAGCAATGCGCGCCATATTAAATTGTAGCAGATATACTAGTGTAAAATATATGTTGAATGTTTTACAATGGTTTAGTATAAAAAAGAAATTAGAAATAGATTGTGTAATATTTATTCACAAGATATTACTAAACGAATTGCCATCATATTTATGTAATAATTTAGAAATAAATAGTAACATACATAAATATAATACCAGAATCAAAAATGATTTTAGAATTAGGCGTACTAGAAAAGTTAGTACAGATAAGTCGCTTTATGTTAAAGGCCTGCAAGCGTATAACAACTTGCCAGATGATGTCAAAGCTATTAGAAACATACAAAAATTTAAGATTACTGTAAAAAAACTGTATAGAAGTAAGGAAATTTAGGTAGTCACTAATATATTGTTTTTCACACATTATTATATTTATGTATATATATTGTATTTATGTATATAGACCATGTATGTATAATGTAATATTTATGTACATTAATAGCCGAAGGCTAATAATAAAGAATAAAGAAAGTATTAATAACTATTTAGTAAATTATTGTTAGTTACGTTACTGTCATAAAAACTGAAAGACAAATAAATAATTACAATAATAATAAAATGTGAATTTAATTTTAAGAAGCTATAGTAAAATAATTTTGAAAAAAAAAAAATATATATATACAATAGAAAACCAATGCCTTGTTTAAATACTAATACATAAACATCTTATGTCAAAACAAAATAACAGCAAGAAATATAAATGTTATATAATTAGTGATCTAACTTTCATAAAGGTGTTATTGTTTTATAGATCTTTCTCAAAAAAAAAGACGTAATGTTGCTACGGAGTCTCAATTTGATGGTCCTAGTTTACCGGACAGATGTATAGACTACTAACTGTAAACTAAATAAAATTGTGACAGCACATAAAGTTAACATTTTTGTATTTATGTATCTATTTCACACTATTGCAACGACTTGACCTTAGTACGACTAAATATATGATGTACATATATTTAAAAGTAGCAAAAGCGGCAAAAATGGTTTTTCCTCAGATGGTAGTTTAATTCGCGGCACCGTTGTTCATAAGTTGCGGTCAAAACACTGAATATCGAGTACAGTTGGAAATTTAAAGAGACACCCGTGCGCATCGGTTTCACTGTTTCACACAGTCTCTCTGATTACAGGGGTGGTTTTCTGGAAGCATTGACTCGATGTCTGATTGCGTGGCAGTTGAAGCGGTGTCCGCAATGCGGCGCCATATCAGCCCCTATCGCATATCCCCTTCCTCCGTTGGGTTTCCTTCTGAGAATCGCACGTACCTCTCTGTCTCCCAAAACTAACCACATAGCATAATCTGTGTGCAGTGCGAGCACACACAACGCCCTTATATGGACAAACGACCATCGGGAAAGACATATTGTGACATTACAGTAATCCCCAGGATCCGTCTCAAGGAACTCGCCGACTTGGGCACAGTAGAAGCAATGGCTTGTTTATCTACAAAAACTCGTCCCTTGTGACTCCAGACATCTCAGAACAGTGCGTCCGCAACGTTGACGCGATGCAATCTTCCATCGCTCTCGGACAATCCGCTTACCACAACTCATGTCGATATTTGTCTACCGTAAACATTCCAGAGAAGTGCGGCAGTATTATGAATCGATAGTTGGGAACTATAACAAATCCGGGACGACCGTATATCTCGCGTTAATAGAGCGCTGTCGCTGGTGAAGAAGCGCTGCACTAACTTAAATTTAAATCACATTCTATGGAACAACTAACAACTCGGCTGCACGCGGAAGTTATATGGTTAACGACATGTTTCTGGTTGAGTTTAATCCGACTATACGGTTTTCGCAACAGTATCAACTTATTTTTACCTTGTTTAAGCCAGTGATGAACGTTTACCATGCTAGTTGACTACATGAAATATTCTCGGTTTTCAGCATAGATTTAAAATTCTTTTATAACATTTATTTCCAAAGAGAGCAGAGAGAAATTTGAACTATTAATTTTCTCACATGCAACCAGTGCTCTTGGGATGTGCAGCTTTGGAAAGTAACTTTGCGACCTAGATTCTTTTCTGGTGGAAATCTTGCGCATAATGAACTTTGCATCGTGAGGTCGAATATGTTTTAATTAAGATTCGTAACATCTAACTCGCTGCTGAAATATATTTACTTTGTAGAACAAAAAGTGCGAGTTGATAGCAGAAATGAAATATAGAAACACTTTAATTCGTATTTAAATCCGCTAATAAATTCTGTGAAGCTACGCGCACACAGCTCCAGCTACGTCGTTTAAGCAGAAAAAAACAAACTCCAAGACAAAAGTAAGTGACTGTGAATAAGTTTGTAGTGGCAACGACCAGAACGGGAATAATAAATAGCTGCGGGCTTGCCAGCGCAGAGAACGCGGGGCGTAGCACCCTGTCCCGGGTTCTGGCACTCGTTCCCGCTCTGCCCCTCCAAAGGCTTTGTTACGCTTGCAAATCTATATGCGACTTCCGGAATGCTCGTTTTGTTATTTGATTTCTGGCCTTGTTTCTGAGCTGCATTTCCGTGCGTTTGCTTTGATGTGTTAACCGCGAGTTGACATTAAAAATTTTACATTCAGCTGGAATGTGTTCAGTGCCTTATTGTTTCCTTCGCTTTGCGGACAGAGAAACGTCGGCTTTTCTTTCTCCCTGGCCCTGATCTCGTATTTATGCTAATATTGCGATATTAATGTTTATTGACTCATATGGAAATTTATATTTGACATGACTTTAATAAAGAAGCGAATAAGAATTTAATACATTGAGCATAATTCACAGCACGCCGTTGAAACTAGCAAAACCGGTGCTACAGCTACAGTAAGCTTCACGATTAGCCATGAGCCGCCTTTACTCGCCATCGTAATAGCGACCATTTTTCTAAGAACACAATCTGTTTTAAAGCTGCGGTGGACGAGTAAATGCGAGATACCTTATAATAAAAGCCGTTTAACATTTATTAGTTGTACCAAACACACTAATCTGGCGTTTATAACGTAGAATGCACGAGTTTTTCCAGTTATTCAAACAGCTATGAAAGTGATGGAATTAGAGATTCAGTTGTCGCAATGTAAACACAATTACTGCAAACTACGGAACAGGAACTGCGATAATGCAGAAATTAAAATGCAGTTTTGATTGTAGCGCACAGCCCATCGTTAAACACAATAGTATTTCACATTTGACAGCCCGCTTGTACTTTGTATCATTCAACAAGCAATTTGCCAGCCATTACCAATATTGATGGCAGCGTCAATTATATTATATGCCTATATTAACAACGGCATTTTTAACAAACATAACGCTCCTATATTAAATTCCATCTATAATTGGCTTTCATTGTTCTCCACAAGCAAACTGTAAATATGAATAGGCACGTTTATAAAAATATTAACCTAATTGGTAAGCGCTGTTTGGAAATGTAACAACATTTCTAGCTAATTCAAAAGAGATCTTTAAAGCGCACGTCGTTTAGTTTATTACGGTCTTATATTTCGCATAAATTTTACATTTCGATGTTTATTGTGTTATCACGAAAATAAACTTGTAACGTATTATATAAATAAAACGTAGTGGTTGAGAAGCATGACTCCGCTTTCCTAACACAGCAACGTAGCAGTAAAATCTGATGAGTATTTCAACAATAATGACGTGTAACTCCTGAAAGGCGGTGTCTCGGCTTTAAGAAGCGGAGCGCCGCCAGCCTCTCGCTGTCCGAATCAAGAGAATGTTTCATCGGGAGACAAAAGATACAACTCGGTTCTTTGTTTTTCCTTACGGTAACACTCCCCTGCACGCCTTCGCTACCAGACACAGAGACACGGGTTTTGTTGTCTCTAAAGTTCTCTTAAGGTTTTATTAGGTTTTCTTTGTTTTTCCACATCCTGCTGCTCAGGCTGTCTGAATTATCTACTTACCTTATTGGCTTTTGTTACATATTACACGCGTCCGTGTTGAACATGCTAATATAGCATAGTTTATGTTTGATGTAGTAATTCACCTGAAAATTCCTAGCTATTCTCTTCCATATTTCATTAATAAATGTTGGAATGTTTGGATATAACCTGTAACGAGCGCGTAACTCGCTCTCTGAGAGCGTTGTTAGTGGTCAGTTGTGAAATGCTGCCCCCGATAGCTCAACGCTTTGAACGTATATATTATTTATCAAACGGAAGAGTTTACTTGCTGGTAACTAAATACTGCGTACGTGTTGCGGTTTGCATGTTTATAGCGGTGGCTTGTACGAAAATGGAGTGCGGAGTGAGATATGAAGCTAAGATGCGGGCTCGCTTCGCAGTCACGTACTACCTCCTGGAGCACAGATTGTCGCCGTGTAGTGTCCTCGGCGTAGAGCTACTCGCACGCCATATCGCACATGCACTCACTACACTCGTATACTCCTTTATCGATACGTGTGTTTGTCCCGCCTTCAATAATGCAATTGCTGGCATTCATATTTTATTTAAACTGTTTGAAATTATATTTACTTCATGAAATATGAAATGTAACTATGGTTGTATATATGTGTATTTATTTGTTTGTTTTTTCGTTCACAACGTGAACATGAGTTTATTTTCGTGACGAGGTTTTTTTGTGGCTTAATTGACACGGGACTAAATGTTGATGAAACTTGTTTTGCATTTATAGCAGCTTAATGTTATGTACGTTATAAGAACATATCGTTCATTTATTGCTCTGACAATTTACTACCGAATTCGAGCTAAATGCATTCATAAAAGTTGACATTGTTATAACCCAGTAGAGTGGGGCGCCAGGGTAGTGGGTGGTGGTCGTCGCTATACCCCGCGACCTCTCTCGGTCGCCGCCATCCCGCGAAACGGGTCAAGGGAGCCACAGCATCGCATCAAAGAAGATGCGAAAAATATAACGGAAGATAACAAACATCTGTTATTGGGCTATAATTTCCGGCAGAGGTCACAATCCATCATGGTCATTTCCCGACGGTGGCGGCAGCGGGCTACGGCGCAGTAGCAAAAACACAGATACGTTTAACAAAAACCATTTAACATTTATTACTTGAAACGAACATGCTCATCTCAACCACGAGGACGTTTGAATTTAACTGAAGCCCTCTCGCAGCAGTGCACCTTAATAGATGCGCGTCCATCTCGTCAAGCGGTAAAAAGATGAGCATTGTTATTGCGAACATTTGTTAAATATAAACGAGGGCAGTATTGCGCCATGGATCAGCTACGGTCACATAATTGAAACATAACCGATTTCCAGCATTTCTGCGGACATGACTGTTAAAACTGATATGGAATTACCCATCAAGTCCAATTTTTAGCTGAGCATGCAGCGTGACGGGTGGAGTGTCGGGCAGTGGATCAATCGCCGGGCCGTGATTTCATGCCGGCTGACCGGCTTTATGACGTTCACTAGTTTGATTGCCACTAGAATGGATGATAAAACTTTATTAACTAGCTACGTGAGTTATGATATTTGCCAAGATCACTCAACTCGAGAGCGGGATCTGTGTTTTGATGCTCTCGGCATTCGCGTGCGTCTGTGTATTTGGCGAACGCCGATAAAACATGTTTATGTGACGGCCGTGTTTTGATTAAACACTGATGGAGAAGTGAGCGAAGCGAATAGGAAATCGTTTCCTGTTTGGCGTGTGCGTGCGTGCGTGACGTGGCCTGGAGCGACTCGCGATGCAGTCCCGTAATATTTTACAGTTGTTGCGAAAAGCAAATATTGTATCAGACAGCATATTGAGGTAAACGTTTCCGGTGTAAATATATTGGAAGCATATTTCAATAAGTTTGCTTTATTGCGAGCAGTGGAGTCGCTGGCGTTTCTTTAAAACGTCATTTTCAGGCTTGCACCTGCCTCTACACCGAATGTTTATAAATTACTGCAATAAATAAACTTAATATCCAGCTCTGAATGTCAATAAGAAACAGGCGTACTCGCCGCAGCACAGATAACCTGGCTGGGAATCCGACATCTCACGCGTTCTCTTAAGGGAGGTCAGAAAAACGTCCTCCACAAAATTTCTACTAGCCGTTATTCGCCCGTGAAATAGCTTTATATATCTATAAACGAATTTACAGACGCTACCGTTAAAAAATTGAATAACGCTTTGTAAATATTTAACGAATACAAATTTATAAACATGTCTGCCATACCACGAGCAATAAGCTGAAGTGCCGCACGTACAAAAAAAAAAAAAAAACTCAATGAATTGCTAAACGCATTTCCAATCGGGAGAAAATTATATTACTTCGACACAGAAAGAAGCTGCTGAAAATTCAAAATCAATATTTGCACAATCATAAATTTAACAGCTAAAATCAGTGTTCTTCGTGGTATGGATCTGCTGGATGCGACCGCGGCGCGTCGATAATGACACAACTAATAAATAGTCGAGTAGGCCAATTTTGTCGCTGTGCCTCGGCAAGCACTGGAACGTGATCTTTCCGCCGTGCTCTTAATTAATTCCTTAATATTATCGTGGGAGGGCTGCGCTTCGATGACGCTTCTCGCCGCATCGCATCACTTCCGCCTGATGTACGATATCGGATCAATTAAAAACGTTCTAATAATTGAATAAATCGTTAACTGGTTTGACGAGGATATCGACTAGCGGCAATGATGAAAGTGAGTGATCAGGTCAATAATCCCTATGAGACGAAATCCTCGCAATGAAGTTATCTTAAACGGGGAATTCAAGTTGCGGTAACCTGACCGTCGACCCGGATTTATGTAAAGGCGAAAAGTTATATCGGAGACGTGGAAGGTAAGTGCGTTTGGGTTTCTCGGCCGGCAAGCGAGAGAGTTTGGGAAGGATAGGACTTCCGGCGGTAGTGGCAAAGCGACGTTCCATCCAGCCAGCAGTGATTGGTATCGCTGTATTTATAGGTGTAGGACTCAACAAATGAGAGGTTATCAGCACAATGTAACGTTATTTACAGCACTTTTCGATAATGTAGGTACCGTAAGAAAAAGATTTCTTCAGTGCGGTGCGCTAATGTCGCTCGCTTGCCCGTATTTCAGGAAATGTCTCTGAATATTTCATATACTAATGTGTCATGTGATAAAAACATAGACTATATTTTGTGCAAATGTTGCTCGCGAATGCTGGTGGCAATAAAGTTGTTCACACAGCTATGTATTTTAATACTCCGTGTTGTATCATAGGTTTCTAACGAATATTATTTTTAATGAAGTTGCCTTCTATTTTCTTTCATGTTTATGCTCTGGTTCTCTAATGGCACTAGTGTCCGACTCAGAGGTATGACTTGTATGCGTAATTTGAAAATTAGTGCGAAAGTATATCGCGTACGGCAATGTCAAGTTATATTCGCATGATGCGCTGTGTTCAGTGCCATCTCTGTCATGCTTGGTCACAGGCCCGACCCGTTTCTCCATTATTGTTTAATTGCATATGTTGCTAATTGCAAATGCTCTGTTATAACATAATCCTAATTATAAATTATTACAAATACATACACACAATTCAAACAACTGCCAGTGTTAATTTTATTACTACGGTATTGTGAAAATAGTCATGTAATGAGTCTTCAATATTTAATAGTACTAATTGCACCGTCACCAAAACTACACTACAAATTCCATAAAAACTAAAACCCCAGTAAATTTGCATGATGTTCGAACTTGTCACAAAAAAATCCAGTGAAATATTATTTATTGTAAAATTAGCTACTGCAATGTTCGATCCTGAATGTTGGTTATGTAGCAGAGTAAGCTTCTCTGTTCTAGTGTGAAGGCTAAGCCCAGGCAGAACTGGCGCATGATGGCGCTGTTTAATTACTTCATTAATTATAACATTTATCAGTGCGCGGACAAAAGGTGACCGGCTCCGTGACCTCGAGCACGGGTCTAGCCGAGGGTCGCGAACCCCCGAGGGGCCGGTAGATGAATGATCACGTCAGCGATGGCCGCGAGCGGTGTGCGGCGCGTTGCCTCAGCATTGCGTATCGCGGCTTGATTACACGACTACAACTAGGCCTACAAGACTGTAAGCCCGCCTGGAATATCTTCTGATATCATTCTCTATTGTTCATAAAGCTTGACAGCTTTAAGCTCGCACACTTTAAGCGAGAGAACATCTCTACAACAGTAATGTTAAATAAGACTTCGTAACGTAGACATCGTACCCGCACTCATACAATGCTTTTTATTACGTCTAGTCTATTATTTTTATATTCATATTCCTTTTGTGATTCACACGTTTCACTGACGCGTTATTGTTCGTAAAACGAAATAAAATGTTTCTCTATGTGAAACTGAAAGTACATTTACACAGATATCACTTGAATGCAGTTTAAAGTCACTTTATATGGTAATTTATTTTGAAATGTAAGCATCCTATATTTGCTTGTACAAAGATAGTGAAGTGTTATGTCCGCCGTGTTTGGATGAAACGGAGGGTGGTACGGAGCTCTGGATATACACATGTACAGTGGTGGCAGAAAAAAAAAAGTGGAAACATTTTGAGTCATATTGTGGAGTATTGTATGAAGAAATAACATATGGAGTGATCAAATGAAATAAATCTTTCCGGTTCTTATAATAGAACTTATGTTAGAAGACCGATAAATAAAGAGATAGTTTCTCGTTACACAAGGCAAACAGTTAAGTATAGTGATGAAAATATAATGTTCTGGGAGTATTTTTCATGGTTCAGGTCGAATATATTGGATTAAAAAGTTATTACTGAAGAAAAAATCACGGACATTTCACAAAGTATTAATAATATTTTAATGAATACTTTGATGTAAATGGTTGAAAAGTAATCCTGACCACGTGGTTTTCATATCTATGACTGAAGGTCTAAAAAAGGTGAACTTATATTCTCTGCCCTTATTATTATTATTATTTATTGATATATTTTAAAAAATAATTGCCATGTTTTTTAACAATCCTTAACAAACGCCAGTGTGGTACTGGGTGAACGGGGGTTCTTAAAGACGGATGTCCTTTCTAGCAAATGCGTATGTAAATGAAGAGAGCTAATTGTTTTATATGGTGGAATGACGGACTTCATTAATAGCGTTCGTGCGAGATAAAGTACAAATGAGCAGAGTGTGTAACGATTTATAATTTGGAGAATAATGCTGGAAACAAGGGATGATCACCTTGAGCCCTACAATAGTCGAGTGAAAGGGGCAGGCGAGCTGTGTTCGATGTTGTATTAGACAAAGTTCAATGGACTACAAATCCTATTATCCTTAATGCTAACATCTCTGAATATAGTTAATAGCCAAACCGACATGACATTGCCGCAACAAGGGTACTAAGTAATAGAGCGCCAGCGGAATTCTTAGTAGGGGAGGCATTATCAGGGACCAGCAGTTTGTTTTAAGCGATGTTTATACGGGCTGTACTTGCCATCAACCATTAATCGCGCGCGCCGGCCGGAAGTGCTGCGTGACAGTGACAGATGACACGGGAGCAGCCCATTGTCAAATATGACGGGGCTACCGCAGTTCACTCTACGCACGCATGATGACACAACGCCGTCCGCTATCCGTCCGTCGTCCCAAGCATTCCACAGTGACACCGGCCGAGCATCCGAGCGGGTCTCGCTTGCAGGATAATGAAAGAAAAACTATCCCCAGAGACCACATTTAACACCAAATTGAACAGGACATGATGAATTGTAAATACCTACATTTCGTATTAAATTGCCGTTCCATTATTCTCTGCTGAAAAATCGCTTTAACGAAATAAATATAATAGTATATTTACATAATCCGTAGGCCTGCATTTGGAAATTGATTACTATAATATTGGCAGATAAGCATTTGCTAGCAAGGACAAATGCCGGTAAAGGGAGCTATTGTTTGATATCATTGATTATGTTTTATTTTAATAGCTAGATTACCGTAACGAGCTCCAATTAAACAGTGCCTTATTTGGACGGGCGCCGCTGTTCAAATCAAATGCAGGCGCTATATATGGGCTAATTAAAATACAGTTAACTGCAACGCCCTAATTGCTGAGTCCATGAGCTGCCTAACGGCCAACATATCCTGGAAACTGTCTGTTCCACGAGTAGTGAGTAAAAAGCCCGTGGTCTTGTTGGTTGTTTGCTGTATGTTCTGTTTTCGGTAAATTCCATCATTTCATTACGGAAGATCTGTTCTTGTTTGTAAGTTTGTGTGAGTTGTCAAGTTGCTTGGGGAGAGTAGAGCCCCGAACACCGCTGTTACTGCTCGCTGTAGGTCCCCTGACGTGTGACTTGTGTTGGAGTTCTCCTCGTGGCTCTTGCGCCTGCCTTGAAACTCTGCCGGCGGCGTTGCCATGCCACTCACTTAATTTTATAAACTCATTGTTTATCGTGATGTACCGTTTTATATAAGCGACTTGTTGACAAACGTAAAATCACCGCGCTTATACACTGTATTCTATTAAAACTTGAGGCAGACTTTCTCGGGCATTTAATTGCTTCGAGTTTCACTGTTTGAACTAACTCGCGCGGAGACATATCACTCCTGGCTGTTCAAATAAAGCCAGCCAATTTTTACCACATTAAACCTACACTATTTATTTGACATTTTAAATTGTGAAGTGGAGTTCCATTAAGTTTTTTCCCCAAATCTCAGAATAATCAAGCTCGTAACATAAGTTCGGAATAAAGTAAGCTTAACTAACTTACAAACCCTCTGTGAAACGTCTCGTCGACATTAAATTACTTGTGAAAAAATCCCTCGGACAAATTTACGAGAACGAGCTAGTGCAAAAAACAATTCACCTTGTATTATTCGGTTAGACGGCCAGAGGGGCATTCGAACCCGTCACCGACTGACATTCAGAACAGAGAGTTCTTCCTGTGGGAGCCACAAGTCGCGTAGTGGGTGCGAGAGCCAATTACCAACTCGACATCGCTCACGACAAACAACTACATAAATATCAAAGAGCGATCGGGAGTTTGTTATCCCGTCCCGAGGGCCGCACCTGGAATTATCACACGTAGCGGCTCTCGCCTCCCCGGCCAGATAAATAGCTCGTCCTCCTACATCCTGCATACCAACATATATTCTTCCTGAGTAGCGCATCGCCTTGCAACAGCTTAAGATAAAACACAATGTTAGAGATATGTGAGATAATATCTCATATTTATAGTACATTATCTGCAGCTATGAAAACGTCATGATCCGTCGAAGGTTAGGTTAATAAAAGCAACTGTGAAGAGTGTTACGCTTCCCTAGTTATTTAAATTTCCTGTGAAATACCACAATAGATACCCGAGGCAAACTGAGAGATGAAACGCAAACAATAGAGCGTAGGTTCATCTATAGAGGAACAGAAACGTTGCGGAAGGAGAGCGCGACCAACCGGTTAGCGGTTACCGTTTACTAGTTCGATGCGGTATGCAATGTAAGGTCGGTTATGCTAAGACTGATCCCATCTCCCAGATAAGCATATGAAGGCTTGCAGAATTTATGAAATGTAAAATTTTCTATTAGCGTCAATATGTGGTGGAAGTAAGAACATCTCGAAACACATCTCTAGCGGCAAATTACACCACTCCTATTTACATTATAAACTGCGCTAACTTTTACAACTCATAGCCAACTTGTTTGTCATACTCTCTGCGTATGTCCCTTCGCCCTTGTCCTCGCTTCTCAGAGCTCTAGTTTTAGTTTAAAACTGCTGTAAAGGATACATGGATTAACGCTTAGCTTACAGTTTTACTAGGTCACTTTGTTTATGGAATCTCAATTGTGAGTGCGGTAATGCGTTGCTTTCATTGTTCTCGAGAATTGTATACCCTCTGTTTCCACTTCGAAAACTTTTATAATAGCAATTGTGACAAATTTTTAATGACAGTAACAGTTTATTAGTTGCCAAAGACTTACTTAATGTTCTTTCACGACGCTTCGTAAATGAAATTTCCAATACATACTGGAAAAACATGAAAGCTATTGTTGAAACGCTGTGTAGTGATACTTGGTTATATAATTACGCAGATGCTGACTTGTAGCTCCGTTCTTCAATTAAAATTCGCAAAATTATAAGAATAAACGAATAAACTTTACCGAGGCTACGATTAATACAGTGCAGAATACAAGTACGAGAGGACATGTCAAATTGTTTCGAAACCACCAAAGATATGCAACAAGGGTACCCTCAGGCCACAATGCTATTGTGGCCTGAGGGCCACAATGACACCTCTCAACGACAACCCCACAGCAACAACTCTCTAAGTTCTAGATGCCACCTCTTTCTTGCAGTAGACGGTGTTAATATCAAAGCATGATGTAATTTACGAAACTAAGCATTTATATAATATAATTGTAAGCAAGGTGGATCATCACTTGCGGATCCAGAATCTGGAGAGTAAACAAATTCCATGAAAAATCGCCTAACACTTGCAGGACGAAAATCGTCGCGAGAGGGTGGTGAAAAACTGAGTAAGGGATTTCGAGAGGATGATTTAATCACACTATATGAGTCGTACAGAGAATTTACTAGCAAGCTACATTGAGCAGTTGAAGCATCTACAAAGATTAAGCCCCAAAGGATTTCTAGAATAATAGCAGCAAGAATGATGAATGATAAAAAGAAGAAAGGCAAAACAGATGCGATGGAGTGTTATTACGTAATAAGGTCTGGATATAACTAGAGCAGTGGTCTTCAAACTTTTTCGAATCATGGATCCATTTACAGTCTATTAATATTCCGGAGAACAAAAAAAAAAAAAAATAAATAAAAAGGTTGATACCTATGCAGGGTGACCAGATTTCAGTTGAGGTAAACCCTAAGATTGAAAAAAATATATTGGAACTACAGTATATTTTATTAAATTTTGCTCACCTACAAAATATCAAAATGTAAGTGATGAGCCAATAAAAAATCAGCTGTGGCCACCACAGGACCGACTGCCATCATAAAGTACTTGTATAAAATACATTCTAGAAGCATAGTAGAAATAACTTGGCCTAATATTTTCTAACAGAGATATTATTTATCATGACCATGGAAACGTTACATATAAGTATGAAAAAATTGAGATTTTTTCGTTTTATATAAAAATGTCTCAAATAAAAGTTGTTAGCTATTGCTTTTATAGCAACTTACAGTAAATTTTTTCGAAATATTTTTCTGTTTATTTCGCATTTATCTGAAATATTCGCAAAAATCTTAAAATCGACACGAGTAATCTCCCATTTTTAGTCAACCAATTTTTACCAAAAGTTGATCAACTCGTGCCATTGATGTCAAAAGCTTAAATATGAAGTTTCATAAAAATCCTTTTAGCCGAATTTGCTCTGCACGTTTACACAGACAGACAGACAGACGGACGGACGGACGCTTTCTAATCGGTTGACTAGAAATGTAAGTTTACTCGTGTCAATTTTTCCATGGGTTGTTTTTAGTCATAACCCCGCCCCTCTGATTTCGTGTATTCAATTTCAACAATTTCCACTGGTTATTAAATTTACGCTTTTAAAAATTAAATGCAACATTTGCCCAAATATAACTAGAATTTTGAAAAAATAATTTAAACAAAATAAAAATGCAAAAAAAAAAACAGAAAATAAAAATTGCCTTAAGAGTGGAGCGAACTTAAGTTTGCAAATAAGAACGCGATCATGCTAACTATTACACTATCAAAGCATGCTGGTTCACAGTCTTAGATAACTTAATAAATAATTTACGTAGCCAAGCAAAAAACACAAAAAATGCGTTATTTTCCGAAAACATAATTTACTTAGAATTTTTTCAGATTTTTAGTTAAACCATCTGGGCTACAGGGTGTGGGACAAAAATTGTTTTGCACAATTTTGGCAAAAATCGCACCTAAATAATTTTTTTTTTGCAAAAATAAAATTTTGATCGTTAATCCACGTACTAAGGGCTTTCATTTGACCTAAAAAAGGTCCTCATCTTCAAAATAAAAAAAAAGGACCTCACCTCAAAAATCCAAGTAATGAGTAAAAAAAAAAGATCCTCACCTCTAAACTACCCGAAGGGGGAAAGGTAAAAGGTATAAGCCGACGCCCATATAATTTGTATTAAGTTTAAGAAAAAGCTCGTGGAATCCTTGAGGACCTTGTGTGGAACCCCAAGGTTCCATGGAACACAGGTTGAATATCGCTGAACTAGAGGAAAAAAGTATTGTACAGGCTTGCTTGGCAAACAATTCTGATTGAGGGCAAGGCTCATACTGGGCTGTAGAGCCAAGAAAGAGAGAAAAATATTACAATTAATTATCGACAGGGAATGGAGAAATGGGAAAGAACAATGTAGAAAGTAAAAGAGATTAGTAAAAATGAGATGAATCAGAAGCTGTCGAGTTTAATAATGACATCTGGTGTTCCTGTTGTAAATCCCTAGCTTTTATAAATGCTGTTCTTGTGCGAGAAGTAGAAACTATTAAATTTATTTGAGTAAATTTGTTATTAATTAAATGGCGGTAATTAGGACAAATCTTATCCGCGCTTGTAATGAGAAATGTGCTATTACCTCGCTCAGCGGCGTTTGTAGACGCCTGGACTCGGTCGTCCGGATCCGCTCTAAACGACACTGAAAAAAGGGAAAGAGTTGAACTAATATTTCATCTCTCCGAAACTCCAAGTTGAAACAATCATTAAACATTTTGATGACTGCTGGATGGATAATTTGTTATGAAAACCGCGCACACAAATTTTATGATTACTTAATTTTTTCTTCTTGTTGAATTAATAAGATTAAGTACGGGCAATCTCGTGTATGCTAAAAATATAATAATATAAGAAAGTGCTGCGTTGAGCATTGCTCAACTCGCTGGCGTTCTGAAATATATCCCTTTTTACGGTTCCAAACCTTGAAATACTCCAGACAAATTATAGTTTTACAGCTTCGTATAATAATGCTACTAAATATATAGGTTTAATCATATAAATTCATGAGTTCGTTCATCTTTTTCGCAACTTCCACCGCAAAAAATTGCACCTTACACCTCTCGGTAATGAACGTCGCGCAACGAATAAGACTATGATTAAATTTTTTTGTTTTTTAAGCATTCATGAATAGGTAATTTTTTCAGCGTCTGGGGGCTCTAAATAAGAAGCTATTAAACGCGACAATAGCAAATAATATAAACTATAAGGAATTTGCGCTGTCTGAATGTGTATCGACTATTCTTGTAAGTGATGGAGAAAATAATATTATATGAAAATACAATTACTTTATTTTGTCATCTTTTCAATACTATCAAATTTTATTTGATTCTCTTGTCTGTCATTTGAAACTTGCTGCGTTACCCGTTCTTCGTACAGTAATAAAGAGCATCTATTTAATAATATGAATATTGTCTTCATAAGCCAGGGTATTATATTTTCTAATGGCAACTTGTAGGACAATGTTAAATAGCATTGTGGTGAGTGACCCTTCACCACAGTCTAGTTGTACTATTTTGATGGATTCGAAAATATTTTATATATTCCTCTGTATTTGTACCTTGCACTATAGCGCACATTACCCGCCTTCATCGTGGCCTTGATAACGTTTAATAAATTATTTTTATAATTGCGAGGAGATCGTCCATAGCTCTCAAATATTCAACTAAGTATTGGTACCTGGTACTGTGTAACGACAGTATAATCCAGAAGATCAAAACTGATATTTATATAATTGTCAAAAGTATCTCTACATATGGCTCCGAAGCCGTAACTAGACTTTCATATATTCCCATGCAAGGTTTAATTTTGGGTCCATCAAAAGAAGCCTAACGAACTATGCTGATGATACAGTGTTATACAATGAAGCGCAATCATGGAAAGATGTAAAAATTGCAATGGAACGGGATAGTACAATAATAAAAAACTGGCTAGATACAAATTTGTTAACTTTAAATTATTCTAAATTCTATTTTACCTATTTCTTAATATATAATAACAATTAACCCTCTTTCAATACTATAGTACTCCATAATGAAGATTGTAAAGTTTTTTTTTATATTGTACTACGCATTTGTGCGTTCAAAACTCGAGTATTGCTCTTTTGTTTGGAACTCTCTATATGATTGTTACATTAATACATTAGAAAGAGTACAACGTCGTTTTCTTAAATATATTTATTATAAAGTTATGGGATATTATTCATCTAGGGAACTATCATACGAAACGCTCCTGAGCATAATTTCAACCTACTCCTTAAATAGTCGTCGCAAAACTTACTCAATGAATTATCTCAGTAAAATGTTGCGCAATTCTATCGACGATCCAGTGTCTCTTCGCCATTTAAACTTCTATGTTCCTTACAGGTCCACTAGAAATCATTCACTGTTCTACATTTCTCATGGTCATACCAACAAACACTTAAAATCGCCCTTAAACCGCATGTGCTCATATTATACACTTGAAACGACTGCTTTTGAACTTATGTAACAATTAAAAATTAATATGTTTATTTCATTAGAATTTTGTAATTTCTGTGTGTTGCAAATTTTTGTATATTTTATATTTTGTATATTTTGTATATACTTCAAGATTACTATTCGATTAGGTATGTAATTATTTTTCTTTTATTGGCATATATTTATATGTATATTTTTGTACCTGCCCGTTGTGGGTTAACTGTTAGGCAGTTGTAATAAATAAATAAATAAATAAACAAACAAACAAACAAACAAACAAACAAACAAACAAACAAACAAACAAACAAACAAACAAACAAACAAACAAACAAACAAACAAACAAACAAACAAACAAACAAACAAACAAACAAACAAACAAACAAACAAACAAACAAACAAACAAACAAACAAACAAACAAACAAACAAACAAACAAACAAACAAACAAACAAACAAACAAACAAACAAACAAACAAACAAACAAACAAACAAACAAACAAACAAACAAACAAACAAATAAATAAATACAAAAAGTGTTATTAGACAGTCAGTGCGAGATAGGTATCACAAAAACAGATAAAATCAAATATCTGGGTTTCATTATAGACGAGCACTTTAGATGGGATGAACAAATTAGTAACTAATTTACGTAAAACTTACTATATTTTTAAAAAATTAAGGGAGATCATGCCAGTCAGTATTCTGTATAATTTTTATTATGGATTAGTACAATCGATTTTGTCTTATGGGATAATTGGCTGGGGTGCTGCAGCCGAAAAAATATCTTAAGAAATTAATTATATGTCAAAAAATTATTCCTAAAATATTAAATAAAAAACCTATGTCATATCTAAGCGATACATTTTTCAAAAAATCAAAAGCCATGAACTTGTATCAACAAAATATAAATAAACAAAAATATTATAACAATGCTGTCTCACAGTTATAACACTCGCAATAAGCAACAAGCTAAACATAATAAATCTCTTAAGAAAATTGGACAACGATGCTTTTCTTACTTTGTACCAAAAATATTTAATAAATTCCAACGATATTGTAATCTAAATGTAAACAATAATGGTAATATAATAAAATTATAATAAATTGTCAAAAGTATTTTAAAAAAATTAAAATCGTTATACAATATGTAAATAATTAATTGAACATTTGTTTTTTAACTTTATTATAATAAACGTAAATAAATAGCATAAATAATAATTTATAAATTCACAAATAAAATTGTATTTGAACACCACCCACAGACTGGTCTTCTACAGTCTTTAGTGGTAGCATATACTTATCCTCCAGTTTCTCTGAGAGTTTCTATTAGAATATGCGTCTTCTTTACTTATTTATCTACCCTTAGTTTACTTTTTTCTGTTCTTACGTATTTCAGTTTCATATTTAATAACGATATTTTAAAACATGTTCGAATTATATAAACGTTATTGTAAATGTACTTTATGTTTTTGGTTATGTAAATAACAAAATTGTACATGAATTAAATAAATAATAATAGTAAAAATAAGTCTTTCTTGGATCTCACTGATAATATCCCGACTTCCTTTCGCCCTGAGCTATGTGTTTGTGCATATGTTGCACTTGATTAGTTATGGCACACAAATAACAAGAAAGATAAGTAGAGCTCGATTATTCGTCGTGCAGATGAGCATTTGGAGGTGTTGCAGTATCTTAAAACTGCAGCACGCTTCTAATGATATTATAAGAGGAGCTATGGACGTAGAAAACAGTATCTTTGAAACAATAGAAAACAAATGACTCTTATGTTTTGGATACGTCCATCGTAAACAAGATGTATAATATTCCAAAACGATCTGAAAATAAACTTTTGAGCGCAGAAGGAGGTCAGAACAGCCTGCATGAAGCTGGGCTCAGTATATAAAGGAAGAGATGGAGGCAAGATGTCTCCAAAAGGATGACTGGCTGAACAGGGTCGTCTTATGTGTATAAACATATAGTGCTAAAATGTGTGTGACAAAAACAGTTTACAATAAAAAACAAATCATTTTTATTCTATGCATATTTTCAATACGATGAATATTTGCGGGGCTATGAGGGATGCCTTTTACAAAACAAAATATTTAAATACCTCATTGATTCTTTCCTTTACAGCATATGTTAGTTTATATATGGAGTTGCAGGGGTTTTATTGGATTGCCACTGAATAAAGTATAGATGTAGTTTCGATTACTAGTTTTGCTCATTCTAGCATTCTCAAATCTACAAAAAAATTATAAATTGAAAATACCTATAAATATGAAGATATACAACAGAATGAACCATCTTTGTTAGTATTAAAGACAAAATTGACAGATTAGAGCGATAGAATACTATTATTATAGCCCTCTTTATTTCCGTTATTAAATCTATACATACAATTGCACTGTAGCTTATGATGCATATTACATTATATTAAGATGATTTTACAATACATATGTTGCTTAATATTTACATATAATATTATTAATATCTAATTGAACTTAATTATATTAAATTCACGGAGCCCATTTCTGGGCATGGGCTTCCTCCAGTTGCGCCCAACGTTGACGGTCACTTGTTTCCCTTCTCCAGAATTTATCTGCTGTTTCCTTAATTTCATCTTCCCATCGAGTTCTTTGTCTTCCTCGCCTTCTTTTATGGTTTCCAGTTACCCATTCCGTGACCTCTTTTGTGCACCTATGATCTCCAAGGCACATAACATGACCAGCCTATTTCCATTTCAAGGACTTGGCAGTTTTCAGAGTATGTTTTAACTCAGTTTTTTTCCTTATTTTGGGATAGACGGATTCTGCCCGACCTTTTGATTTTTAGCATTGATCTTTCCATCGCGTATTGGCACGTGTGTAGTTTGTTCCTTTTTTTTTGGGTTGTGGACCAAGTTTGAAATCCGAAAGTCATAGTGGGGCTACCGCAGCTGTCAAAAGCGCTACTTTTTATTGCGGCTGATAAGTTCGAATGGAATAAATCTTTTAATGCTCAGAATTCCTCGTACCCTTGAGCTACTCTTCTTTTCCTGGTCTGTTGTTGAAAGACAGTAATTGCCCGAGGTATATTATTTCTTCTGCATATTCCAAACTCTATCCATGTATGCTGATGTTCTCCTTTTGCCCATTTGTCATGACTTAAATTTTGTTTTTGTTCATTTTTAATCCTGTTCTCTCACATTGGACGTTAAGTAAATTAATCATTTCCTCTTGTTCTTCAGCAGATTTGGAAAGGATAATTATATCATCCGCGAACCGAAGATTTGTGAGCCTCTTTCCATTTATTGTAATACCTTTGCTTCCCTACTCCAACTCGCCGAAGATATCTTCAAGTACACAAGTAAATAAATTTGGAGATAAAGGATCTCATTGTCGCACACCCTGCCATAGTCTGAAAGTAGGTGCTGCGGTTTTAAGTTTGATTCTTGCGTAATTTTCTTCATAGATGTTTTTTATAATTTCAATGTATTTTTTTTCTACTACGCTTTTTTCCAATGCTATAAATGAAGACATGTTCGAAGGAGTCGAATGCTTTTAGACCGGTAGTACATTATATACCAAATAACATGTTCTAAATGTTCCAAAAGATACATTGGTGAATCCAAACAATATTTGAAAAAAAAAGGATATCACAACATATCACAAATATCAAAAAACAACTTGTCTAAATGACCGTTAATTTTTTCAGCATTTTATTTTCTGACAAGGTTTCACATCGTATTTTGACTCTACTTCGAACTTTTATTCATTTTGGTATCAGGTCCGTTTTAATGTTTTTTTTTACTATTTTATTATTATTTTATCTTCATTCTGACTGTTATATATCTTCATATTTGTATTTTCAATTTATAATTTTTTTGTAGTTTCCATAAGCTTGAATGAACGAAACTACTCAGCTAGTACTATAATAAAGAGCATACCTAATTACTACATCTGTACCTTATTCGGTGACAATTCAATAAAATCACTGCAAATCCTATTACAGCAACCACCAATAATCTTATACATTTAGTTTATATATTTTAGCATGAAACCCTTGCTTGGTTACCATCATGTATAGTGTAAGTGTGAATACATTAGCTGACGTCACAATTATAAGTCATTAAAGATAATTGATTGATTATGTACTCTTGATTGGATCAGTTTTCGTATTGAATTGTATGAATTAACACGAATAATAAACCATCTTATATGCGGAAGGGTATTTTATTTAAATAATTGTTGTTGTTATTTTACCTAACGCTAACGTATATACAGGTTGTTTGTTTGAAACGCCGCATCTCGAATAACTCCTTTATTTTAAGAGATAGAAAAATTCTTCAGAAGAAAAGTTAAACAAGACAAAAGGGTACACTTAAGAACTATAATAAGAATTCTGCATCACTTCCGGTTTCAACGGAATTTGCTTTATATCTAGCATAGTGAATCGGTACTTTTTTTTCTTGAAAGTACATTAAATCAGCTTTACAAGGATATGAAAATATCATACTTTAATTTCAATCATTTCAAAATGGCGACTATTTCTATACAAAATAATAAATAACTTAAACCGTACAAAGTTAAACATAGCAAGCTTTTAAAATGATTTTGTTACATAAAAAAACCAAATAAAACTTGCAAATTTTCTTGCCTGTAATACGAGTTTGATATTAAAGGTGATAACATCAAATCGTTTGTAATTATGGCTTACGTACGTTATTCAAATGAAGAAATGACAGATATGGTTCCGACATTCGGGGAATGTCAAATAAATTCTGTACCGATTCCCTATGCCAGATAAAAAGTTGAAACAATTTCCGCTGAAACCAGAAGTGATGTAGAATTCTTATTCCATAACCACTTACGCCCTTTTGTCTAGTTTAACTTTTCTTCTAAAAAATGTTTATATCTCTTAAAAGTTATTCGAGGTGTGGCGTTTCAAACAAACACCCTGTATATAAATATAATATATATTTTCAAACATGTAAGTTTTTATTTATAGACTAAAGATGACTGGTCTTCCCAGTCGAAACGTCTCTTGAAAAATATTTTTATTCAATAAATTTGTTGATGAGTAGATAAAGAATCCTTTATTTCTTCTATACGAGTTATATATAATAACTCGTATAGTATTAAATAAAAATACAATCACTTTACTATGCATTTCATCTTTTTTATCTTAGCAATGTTGCTTTGATTCCTTTGTCTTTTATTTGAAATTAAATGTCTTTGTGATGGATATTGAAAAGCTTTCCTAGTGTTTGGGTGTGCCCACGCACTCAGATGATGTCAGTCCTTGATATCGCTGAATGATTTCGTTCTATAATGTCCGAGCGTGTATTTATATCGATTGTTATTCGAATCTGAAAACTGTTCCATTATTGAGAGGTCCCATTACTGACTTTTGATGAGAAGCACGTCCGACCTTTCTGTGCGAGTCTCGAGTCCAATATCTGTAGAGGACGGTAGACGTCTCGTCTGTCGGGTTGTGATACACACACGTCATGGCACAGCGTGCCTCTGGAACTGAGAGTCCTTTCAAAAAAAACCTTCTGCGTCGCCCGCCCGCTGAACCGTCTACTATCGTTACTACTCTCACAGCTCTGTACGAAAGATTCCCAGCTATGCACAATGCCTTGTAATGCGATCTAACTGCTTCTGTGACATGCTTTTTCGTAACACTCAACTCTCAGATACCAGTTTCATTTCACTGTTATTACATTTCAATACGCATATATCTAACTTGCATAACTTGTTACTACGCTACGATGTTATGTTGAACTTTTCCATCATTCACATCGAGTTTTTTATTCTCCTTTAATATTGTGCTTTATGTTATATGTTCCTGGAAGATGTCAGTATAAATTTAATGGAATTATACCCAAAAATGAAAGGTTTGGTTAATCTCTGAACATATATAGGTAAAGTTGGCCTAAACAAGCTAAACTAATATAGTCTGTTGATTAATTATTCTGTATAATAATGTTGTTTATTTTTATAAATAGAAGGGGAGTAACTTAAGTAAGGAATGGAAACCGGGAAACTATATACAATGACCAATTAAAAATCTTAAATATTCAGTATCCATGTACTTATTTCTTATTAAAAACTACATTCTACAGAAAAGAATCTAAACCAGCTTTCCAATATATTTTTGCTGTTAAGTAAATAATAGGTGATATATTTGAAATGTGTAGGTAGCGCTCTCCATGGTCCGCCAAAATATTCATCTTTCTTCGTCCTAAATAAATTTTCTTATATACATTTTAGGTGTAAAGTGTGTAATAAGTGAGATATATCAAGATTTTAGTTTTGGAGTGTTCCGCCATTACTTCCCAAATATTCGTTCAATAGAAAAAATCAGCTGTAGCCACCACAGGACCGACCGCCATTACACAGTACTTGTATAAAATACATTCTAGCAGCAGAGTAGAAATAACTTGGCCTAATATTTTTGGCCTAAAGTTGTTAGTTATTGCTTTTATATCAACTTTTGTTGAATACATTTTTTCGAAATATTTTTCTGTTGTGAAATATTCGCAAAAGCCTTAAAATCGACCTGAGTAAACTCCCATTTCTAGTCAACTGATTTTTACCAAAGTTGATCGACTCGTGCCATTCATGTCAAAAGCTTAAATATGAAGTTTCATAGAAATCCTTTTAGCCGAATTTCTCTGCACGTGTACACAGACAGACGGACGGACAGATAGACAGACCGACAGACGTCATACTAAATATAGTCAAAACGTTATGTAGGGACCTCAATTCGTGGAGATCCATCGAAATCTCGAAATGTCGAAATCGGTATGATCGCAATACCTTCCTTATATATGTTGGCGGTCGGTAAAAATGCATATAACGGTAATGATTTGTTTTCTTATCATAAACAATTTTTGTTAAATATGATTTTATTGTTAAAACAACAATTATTATTATTATTATTATTATTAATACCTTTATTAATTAATTTGTTTGTAGAATACAATGATCATTATTTAATACATAAAATATACACTATTTTGATTCATAATTGTGTAGGTACAAAAAAAAATCTGCTCAAGCAGATTGTACACCACTTAGACTGAGTCTGTGTGTGGAGTCATATTAAAACATTATTATCACAGTGTCAGTTTTATAATTTACTCTGTTTATAAAATATGTTTAGAGTAAAAATATTAATTAATTAGCATTAATAATTTATATCTTTATATTTGCTGTAAATGTTAAAGCAAAGTAATAAAAATAGAAAACAATATTTGTAGATAAATCATAAATCATCAAATTTAGCAGAATTTAGCAAATAAACAAAAAATAAAATATAAAAAAAAAATGAAGTAAATAAAGAAAATAAAAACAAATGTACAGTGTACTAAGTATACAAAAAAAAAACACTAAATAAAATAATTAAATAAATAAATAAAATAAAATAAGATAAATTAAGACAAGATAAGTGAATGAAACAAAACAAGTTATGGTTATGTTAAGGATGTCTTGTAATACCCAATAATACATTTGCACATTATTATTATTTTTCTCTGTATTCTCTTATCAGTTACCAAATATTTCTAGTAGATCTACGTTAGTTAGTTGCTTTATGAATTGCTTAGCCCTTGTATTAAAATTTTTAGCGTGTACAGTTAAATTATTAATGTTTAAAAAGTATTGAAATTTATTGAAAATTTTTGGCGCAAAATATAAAAAGCTTTTTTGACCAATAATTTTTATTTACTTTTTTTGGTACAGCTTGTTCTTTTTGTCTGGTACTGTAACTATGGTTAGGGTAATTGATAGCATCAGAGTTCTTTCCTAAATATTTTAAGATAGAGAGAGAATATAATTGTGATATTTGATTTATTTTAGATTCACAGAATAATATATTAGATGGATAAGTGATACTTTTATTATACATTTTTATATACAGTTTTAATAATTCTCTTTTGCAAAGTTATATTTTTTTTAATGTGTATGTTTGCAGCTCCACCCCATCCAGTCAAACCATATGACCACACAATATGGGAGATATTTCAAAAACATATGATAGTATTAGGGTGCCCGCCCGTAACTCTCTAAATAATAATCCATTTAAAATGAATAGAACAAATAAGATTTTTTAAATTATTATAAACAATTTTTGATGAATTAATTCTTCCATTACTTATAATAAAACAAGAATAATTTTTATTGAATGTTTATTTTTGCAGCATAAAATTTTTGTATGGTAAGAGCCAAAATATGATTTGTAAAGTGGTATAAAAAGATGGTAATCGATTATATGACATAATCATAACGCATTCCATCACAATCATGATTTCATATAAATCCGTATATGCATTCTTCATTATCTTATTCTGTATCAACATATCCAGTCTTTAATTGGGTAATATATGAAAATAGACTTATAGGGAATACTTTTAGATATCTATCTATTGTATTAACGGTAGTTTAGAAGGTGATCGGTCATCATTAAATGCAAATTTAAAGTAAGTACTGGCGAATAATATGTAAGAAGTTTTTTTTCCTAGCTTGAAAGTTCTGATCTATATCTTTCCATACATTAATATCGTTGTCCTCATTCGAAGACAACAAAAGAACTACTTCAAGAGCTAGAATTTTCATTTTCATATTCTCCTTTATTTTTAATTTTTTCTTGATTTTTAAAGTTCACTCTTATTAAATTTTTCTAAGAAATCATTAATGCTATCAGTAAAATTAATCTTTGAATCATCGGCAGCATTATAATTTGCGTCATCTGAACTAGGAGCACTGTGAAAAATATCAGATTCAATATCTTTTATATTTTCTATAATGTCTGCTGATTGTTCATTAGTATCCCAGTTTATAAGTACAGTCGACTCTAGTCTTAGTCGATTCTATTATAAAATACTAATAGTATTTTTTAATACGAAGATTATATCTAATTATTCTCTTTTGAAACAAAAAAAGTAAAAACTGACATGCAGACGTATACTAAACTGGATAAAAGTAATCTGGGGAACCCCGTTTTTTTTATTATATTGTCACAAAGGTAATTCTAGGTCAAGACTGCGACATCTAGACATTGTGACGCTCAGCTGTTTGATTAAAAAACTATTTGTCAGCGTCTGGCATATGTTGCCTTATTACGCATTTTCGTAATAAGGAAATATTTGTCATGACGAATGAATATTGTAAATAGGTTAACCAGTAGTAGAAATGTATGGACGTCGCACGGTATTAGGGAAGAGGAACCTAGCACACTCCTCTACACGTTGCAGTCCACACGGTGACGACCGAGACACCGACGCCAGATACTCGTACAGCTGGTGAGCCAAGCAAGCAGTACCATGTGAGTAGGAGAAGGCTTCTCCAGGCTCCTCGACTCCCTGATGGGTAGCTCTCGCCTCGGAGATAGGTCCAAGCCAACCCTAGCTAACACGGGGTGGACCGAAGACACATGAGTTGTCTTTCTATAAAACCACCCACGTGACAATATGACATCAAAAATGCTCTTACAACTAATATCGATGGATGGGACGTGCTAATACTATTTAAATTGTTTAGTTTACCTACAGATTTTTTAAAAAATGTGCTGGGATATATTTGTCGCGTAAGTAACGAAATGGTTAAGTCAATAACAAGGGAGATATTTTAGGTTTTTTAGTTTTAACCCTGAAACACCCTCTATGGAATGAAAATTTTGAGATGCCATATACTTTATATTCGAATCCTGGCTCTACTCTATCATACCAAATTTAGTTAAAATATGTTGTAGCATTTTTCTTGTGTAGCCCTCAAGAAAACGTTTGAATAAATTTCGAATTTCTCCTACGACTCAGCTCAGTTTCGGAGAGTCGGAGGGGTAAACTTATAATAGATGCCAGTTAAGATCTCTCGATGGAATCTTCCCTTGGCGGAACCTTTTAACCGGTTCCACTGTCGGCCCTCGAAATTTTCATACGCCTCAATAATACTGACCACAGGCTACGACCATGCCAAAAAAATAAATAACAGTCTCCACTTACCTTTCCTTTCTCACCCTGAAAAAGAATAAGGAAGTGATAGACGCGTACGTTAACTATCTTGATGTAACCTAGTTAAATACTAAGTTTAATTAACAATAAAAAATGGAGTAAAGTTTTTTTTTTACAGTTCACAACACAATTGATGTACAAAATGTTCAAATATGACCTCCTCTATGTCCGTCCGTTTGAATGGATCATCATAACAATTATATATAGTGATTTTTGGTGGTAGAATATTAACTTCGCTTCGTGGGTCTCGCTGTCTAGGGTAGAACCAGTTAACACGTTCACTCACACATTTGTAACCGTGGTCAGGAGGTGGTGTTGAATAGTTAGTAGACAGTTCAAAACCCACCAAATAAGGGAGTGCTTTGATTTAAATATATAGACTAATATAACGCGTTCTCAAACATAGACTTTCTGACATAATATAGGTCGTATTTACTGAACACCCAATATCGTAGAACCTGTAGTTCTGTGTACCTATAAGTAATGTATGAGATAGATAACAATAAATAGTTCTCTTGAAACGGTTACAGTCTCGGCCTACACCTAACTTATGAACAGCTGATACCTGTAGCCTTCAGAAGACGGTGTAGACTTCAAATCAGGCAGGAGACTCGTCCTCAAATAATGTATTTTTCATTTAAGTACACCAATACTTCTATATTACATACACCTTGACTAGATCGGTATTCGGTATTCAACATAAGTTACTAGGGACCTACTCAGATACTGTCTTAGCAACGATAAGGTACTAAGGGCTCCTGCAGCCCTACTAAGGTACTCGGTGAGATACTCCTAAAATATTTCAATCCTAATTTCAATCTGAATAACAATACGTACATGGTAATCAAAACATGGTACAATGGAAACCCATTTCACAACGGAAACATGTGCTTTATACTCACACGAACAATACTCTCTGCACATGTCAACGTTATCGGCTAATCAAAAACGGAAAAGGAAAGCTAAGAACTATGGCTTGTCCATTGCTAAACTAGTGAAGTACGGTAGCATAGCCAAGATGTCACCTGTAGTGAATTTTGACCTATAGGGATTGCTTTACGTCATCGCTCTAGGCTCTAGGGTTGCTTAGTTCTAGTGGTTGCTTAGACTCACGGCATTCAATATTGAAACCAAATACAGTAATTGGTTAAATAACTGGTTAACGATATGTTTGAGTGGCTTGTGACGGTTGGGGAATTTATGTATGGGTCATTTTATTCGACTTGTCTTCGTTGTGTTTTTTAGGATTATTAAGTCGATTCGTTTTTGTAGTGGCAAGCTATATCTACAAAGAAACGCTGGGACACATTTCCATCAAATAGTTTATTAACGGTCTAGTCATTCAGAAATAGTACAAACATGTTTATAAATGCGTCTGATTGTGATAGCTGTAAGGTAAATTCAGATTAACACGTTTATAGTGATAACGTAAGTTTCTACTCAAATATTACTATCAAATCTACACTTCCAAACTAAGTATGCCGTTCATATCATGCCATATCATTGTTAAGATCACTAGTGTTGTGTAGGATCTTATACCTAATTATTTGCAATCATTAATGTGTTGCTAGATCATCTAACCGCTGCTTAACGCGCATAACGATGTCTTCGGTGAGTTTTGACGGACGGGTCTGCTACCCGCGAATACAGTTTTGTTGGTTCTGTCAATCCATCAGTGTAGGTGTGACTTTCTACGGTGTGAATTGTAGAGAAGCGTTACGGGCCTTTACGATAGCGAGGAGCAGGCCCCGAATAACCTCCCATGGCAGGGTTAATTATAATCAACCGGCCAAGTGTCGACTAAAACGCGCACTGGCGGAGTGACTACACGAGAAGTGGTGGCCGTCCACCCAGAAACCTCACTGTCGGAGAACAGGTGTCGCTAAGCGAGCATTGTTCCGCCTCGATTCCACGGAGAAATTCCTCGCGTTGACGAGGTGAGCACGGGCGACTTGAATACGCGAAACGTGGTGGCGTTCTACCCAGAAACCTCACTGTGTCAGAGAACAGGTGTCGCTAAGGGAGCGTTGTTCCACCTCGATTTCACAGAGAAATTCCTCCCGTTGGCAGAATTATCACGGCGGCGGGAATACGCGAAAGAGGTACGGATTTACCTACTAGTAGTCAGTAACGAAAACCAACCGTCTCCTTGCTTTAACGGCCTCTCTCTGCCTGCCTCTTCTGAGCTGTAACTCAGACTTATATAGTGCTTGAATGCTAGACGGAGAACTTTTTTTCTCTCTCTTTCCAGTTATTATAAACATGTACATAATCCAGATCATACATATGGTTAATAATATCTCATGACACAGACCCAATAATGACCATTTGACACGTCTAGGTCGTCACCTTTACAAATGAATATTTTCTTAAGGTTTCAAGTTCAATGACCTCTACACAAATAAATTAAATATGTCAATCGGTGAACAGATTTACGTGTTAGCTTTTGTTTAGATTTATAATGTTTACTTATGTAGCTTTTGTGTAGACCAGTGGCTCTCAACTAATTTAAAAGCGCGGAACACCATTCACATGCTGTATTTTTGCGCGGAACACTGACATCAGAATATTCAGATAAAGTTGAATTATATTTATTATACAGAGTTGTTCATAAGCTGCTTACCGGTTTTGTCTGTAAATTGTTTGTTATTATTATTATTATTTTTATTTATTTTTTTGAAATAAAAACTATAGGATTTGAAAAAAAAGTACTTGCATCTTTTTATGTTTGTATATCTGTGAAACGGTTTTCTTATTGAATAATCTTATTATAAACAATTTGTTTATATTTTCGATGATTTTTATCTTCTGCAAATGTAAAGATAAAATGTGGATTTTTTGCGGAACACTGAATGCGGATTCGCGGAACACCACTGTTTCACGGAAGACGAGTTGAGAACCACTGGTGTAGACAACTTGCACAAACACTACCCTCTTATGACACCCGAGCTGGTAGCAGGTATTAGCGGAAAACGCCCTTGGAGGTTAAGCTGTTCTCTTAATACTTTGGAATACGTAAATAAAATAAATTAAAAAAAAAAATAATAAATAAATACCAGTGACCAAAGTACCAGCGGCTGTACCATCACAGGCTTTAACAATAAAATCATTGCAATGTATAGCCAGTTTTACATGCGTCTTTAACCAACAGATAGACAGACAGGCAGAATCTTTTATGCGGATATCATCTTACAATCATCTGAAACGTGCGGAAATCTTAATATGAGGCCGAAAAAAAAAAACAGTTTAAACAGTTATAGGCTCCAGTTTTATTCATAAAGAGATTATTTTGATATCTATGATATTGACACTAAAATAGGGGACGTTTCCGGGAACAATTAATTGAAGGGGACACGACTTGTGATTCGGGAACCGTCCTCAAAAACAGGAACATCCCAGTTTAAAGATTTCTTTGTTATAGGTTTGAAATCCTAAGGTATCGAAAATAAACACAAGGTTAATACGAGAGATTTGACCATCACCATATGACTTATATCTATTTATTTATTTATTTATTTATTTAATTTTGGCCACACAACAGGCACGAGCCCAATAAAAGTGTGGCACTAAAGTAATTTACATACAAAGTTATTTACACAGTATCAAAAGAAAAAAAAAACAGAATTAAATTATCAGTAGACTAATTTTAACATAGATAATACAGAATATTATTTAAGTTTTACTTTAATTTTGTAGTATACTAATGATATTTTTCTTAAAGGTAATAAAACCGGTGGAAAAAATATCAGGAAAGTTATCATATTCAGTTAAACTATTTACATGCAAAGAAATGCGATTAACTGGTGAACGGTATATGGTGACTATATAAACAAAACTAAATGTTTTTGAATTGATGATGGAAGCGCGTGTTCTTATAAAAAAAAATTAAATATAATAAAAAGTAAGCGCATAACAATAAAATACATCCTATCGTTCATCCATTTACGTTTAGTACTTCCATGTTTTATAAATAAGATTCATGTTGTTTAAAATTCTAAAACTCAAGGGTTTTCAGTAGAAATTTTTAACACTAAGTTATATCCGGAACCGTAAAACAAAGCAAGCAATAAAAATTGTATAAAACATTTACCTCTAACATTTAGCATGGCAGTTATCATGATGTACAAACATACCTGTACCAGTGTACTAACATAAACAAATTAAAGTGAAATGAAAAAATACATGCACTGCTAGAATAGGTAAATATCTCATCATTTACTATTTGTACAACACGTTAGCTGAAACTAATTGATTACTGCAGTTTTACCAAGTCCATCAGCTTTTAAAAATAATCCAGGGCGCTAGGTTGCAAACAGATCCCGGATCGTAGCGACTCGCGAACGTCATGTTTTTATTTAATTAACCCAACAGATGTTTGAATTATAATTGAAATATACGTTCTTCAAAAAGTTTTAAAGTGTATTTTATTAACTTGAATTTTACATTTCTGCTCGTTGTACTAATAAATGAATCAAATCATCATAAAAAAGATGGTTTGTTAAAATAAATATTGACTTAATTAAAGTTTTTTTAAAAAGCGCAATTACAAATCAAATATTCGCTAATGGGATATATGACGGCTTTTTGCGGTTTAATTTGAAGTTACAGTTAAAAATAACAGGCGGAAATTTTTGCTTTTAAATGGTTTAAAAATTTACTAATGTTGTGGCTATAAAAATTTGCTTTAGCAGACTTTTTTTATATGACATTTTACGACATTGAAAATTAGAGAAAACAAAATCGAAGGCAAATGAAACTCCAGTTAAAAATAGATACTTTTATAAGGCGATAATCAAATTGTTGTATCGCAGCAGTGGCCTATTCGGGGAGGGGCAGGTACCCCCCCTAAAGTCTAATGCACTTACGTCAAAATCACTTATGCACTTTACAACATAAACTATCTTTTATTATGGTTAGTATCGAAATTAATGTAAAATTAAAGTGATCATATTTTTTAGTTCAAAATTCGGGACGGATGCTCTTGGGAAAATTCGGAACGGGAGGGGGGTGATTATTCAATTATAATTGTTAAATTCATTTTTTTTAATACAAATTATATGCAATAAATTATTATAATTTATAATAAATAAAAATTTCCACAGATAATTAACTTATATTGTTAAAATCACAGTATTTATTAAATGAATTCACAATTTATTCATTAAAATTACTCAGTAGAAAACTATTTATATTTTTCCGAACTATGGTTCTTTTTGAGTAGGTCTTTTTTGCTTTGAATAATTTTATAAAAATCCGCATAGTTTTCTTCATAATTTACTTTAATCAGTAATATTGCTTTTAATGTGTCTAAATCAAATTGAGTCTTGTAACTTGTCCAAAAGCTGTTCATCAAGCAAAATACACTTTCGGTAGAATTTTTTAGTTCAAGTTTGGTAAAAATAATTTTAATTGAAACACAAGTACAAAATATGCGTATATATATGCAGTAAAAATAGCGTAAATATGCAGACATTTGCAACTAAAATTATCAGTAAAAATGTAAAAATTATTAAAAAAAAAAAAATAATAATAATAATAATAATACTAAATTTATTTATGAAATATATACATCATGAAATGTATACAATGTTTCATGAGACAGCATTTATTTCTCATCAGCTTACAAATTTTAATTACAAACTTCAATATAATATAATCCTTTATTTCCCCTCGACCGTTCGGCGTTTAGGGTATTTACTACAATTACAAAACATATCATATCTCCTATCAACACTCCAACGTCATATTAACCATACAGTATATTATATTAATATTTATTTTATTACATTCTCTTCCCTTCCAACCATTTCTTCACCCCGCTTCCTATGTCCCTTCCTTCCTCCCCATTCCCAGCTAACCTCAGCTCCTTTCCTTCCTTCCTTTTCCCCCTTCTGTTTCCCACCGGGTCTCTTCCTTCCTTCCTTCCTTTACCCCATCCTGTTATCCTTCCCCAATCTCAATCGTTTTTGCCTCTTATTCTCTCGCCCACCTTTCCCCTCTTCCATCTTCGTGCAACAGGTCTAATGTGTTCCCCGACCACACTGTCATCTCCCTACACCTCTTCGCGAGGTGTTTTATATCTTCTTCCTCCTCCCCGCACTATCCTCCTGTTTCCTCTATTTCATCTCTCGTCATTCCCGCAACTTAGCCTCGCAATCCTCCTAATCCTCCCTCCTGACCTTCCTCTTTCTCCCGTCAAGTAGCTTTGTACCCTTATAGTTCTGACCTCCTTACCCTTGCTTACCCTTGATTCTCCCTGCGCTCCTTGATTTGTCTATTATGACTGTCCTTTTTTGCTCACCCACTTTTTCATCCCACCTCCACACCTTCTCAATCACGCTTATCCCTTCATTTCTTCTCCTTTCCACCTCTGTCGCATCCACTCCGCATATCCAGTAATACTCCTTTCTCATCTCCCCCCATGCGTACCATCTTCCTTTTTGTTCCTCTCAGGGTCTTTCCTCTCAGCATTCCCTCACTACTGTTTTGTCTGTTTCTCTTCTAACTTTCTCCTCATCCTTAACCGCCCTCCTTTCTGTACCCCCTTTCATCTTATCCCTTTTCAGTTCCTCTCTTACAATATATCCTGGTGTTGTTCTATCTACCCCTAAGATCCATCTCAAATACCTCTCCTGTACTCGTTCTACCTTCTGCCATTCATTCCATCTCCATATTTCCACCCCATATAGCAGGATGTTCTTCACCACGGCGTCAAACACCCTCAGTCTCCATCTAATATCATCGTTAAACTTCCTCTCTCCTATACCCCACAGCTTCCCCATGACTACTCTTGTCTTCTTTACTCTTTCCCTTATGCGTAGTTCAGCCCCATTTTTCCTCGCTAGTACATAACCCAGATATTTTAAACTCTTCACCTCTTCTATTTCTCTGCCACCCCATTCCCATTTTTTCTTCTTTCTTCTCCTTCCTCCTTTACCGAATACAATTACCTTCGTCTTATCCCTGTTTACTTCTAGTATTCTTCTAGTTTTCTTTACAAACTTCAATAAATTGATTCCAATTATCAATAAATAATTATAGACAATACAAAATTATATGTTGTTTTACTTGAAATTTTTTGTCACTCGTAATCTAAATGAAATCATAAATTATTAATTATTATTGGCAATTTTAAAGTCAATTTTACTCCATGGCCGTGGTCTAAAATAAGTTCTGGATAATCCTTTGTCCACGTGTGAAGCAAACTGTTAGTTTCAGGCCTTGAATAAAAATATTCAGGAAGGGTGTAATCTAGAATCACAATTCTATCCTTTAACCAAAACCTCCACTCTTAAAAGCTACAACGTGTCTCATAAGTGTGTCCTATTGGCGGATGTAAAGACTCCTGTTTTTATATTGAAAGGGAGCGTCAGATATTTTAAAATAAAATTTGTGGGCGTTCAAAGTTCCATAAAATTTCCCCCACTACCAAGAGCTGTCTAATTCCCACCAAGGTCACGTTTAGGCACTTCCCTGTGCCTTTATATTCAAAGGTTTTATGCATATTTTTTTAAGTTATTATTCACTTTACACACAGAATTTCTTTACTGAGCTTGCATATCCAGCAATATTAGTAAACGAAGTATTATCCAGAACAGATAGCAGAAATTGGATATTGACTGAAAATGATGGATATATTTAATTTTTCCACAAAAAATAAAAAGTATAAATAAATAAAACATTTAAAATATATACATATTATGCAAAATATGCATTTATATGCAATGAATTAAATTATATGCACAAAATTGTGAGAATATGCAAAATATGCAAAATAAAAAAGTATCAAATAACGTAATTTTATTAGATTCGCAAAGATTCGAATTCTTTGGGATATGCATTTAGTTCAGAATATACATTTGCATAAAATCCGTGCTTTAATAATTACATTAATATCCTACAATAGAGTACCAGCGAATCTTCGGTTCGGCACTAATTCAGCCGGTCCAAAATTGGTTACTGCTCTGCGTTCCGTTTGAAACAGAAATGCTTTTTTTCCATCAAACTCATGGGTGATGACTAACTGCATGAGGGGATCACCGCATCTTAATGTCTCCAGATTTAGGAGTCCTCTACCTCAAAAATGACGGGGGAGATAAATACGCTAGAGGCAGGATTGCTTATGTAGGCTAAGGTGAACGTTCATGGTTTTTCTGGTGTCTATGTCCAAGGATGTTAACTCTTTGACGTTCCACTTAAGGACGCCAATGTCCTGGAGTCTGCTCTGGGCAATATCCAGGAACGTATGTCTCTCCAGCATCTACATGATGGATGATGCTTCCGTCGACCCATTGAACATCCGCGTCTATATCTACACATTTTATGTGGAGGACTGCACATTTGTCCAAACCGAATTTCATATACCGAATGCCTTGATAATTTTGGACAGCGTTCAGAGCGTCTTGTAGTTCACACTGGTTCGAGACATAAGGTGTAACTACATCCATGTAAAACAAATGGCTGACCTTTTGCTTGCTTCTGCCCGGCGGCCTGCAAATTGTCCTTTATATTCATCGGAGTGGTAAAAAGTAATATTCTTCGCCACTTCTGAACTCAAGGGATAGAGGCAATAGCGCGATGTAAAATAGCAATGTGCTCAATGAGTTGCCTTGGAAGACGCCCCACCGATATTGGACCCACTCAGAATGCATGACTTCTTTTTACGAATTCTGTTCCACATATAGAGTTTATAATTTCTTATGTATGATCCGTATTAATTAATAAGAAATGTACATATATGTATATCTATTTCACACAACAATTCTATCTAATTTACCAATAACGTATTTGAACTACTCGTACCAACGTATGTCCGTAGTTTTTATTTTCGATTGTTATATTTGAATATATACACTTAAATGTATGTGTTTTTTGTGCACGAAACTGTCCTGTCGTGAATGTGATAAGTGGTAAGATCAACTGAAACAGTCATAATATTTTCTCAAACTCCGAACAAATCATTCGATTTAATTTAATAATCTTGTCTGTTGAACCATACTCTTTTTCTAACCAAAAGTGGCCAAGTAAGTTCTCCTCAATTAAACTTTAAATTTGAGTATTTTGGTATTGGTTAGAGTGTATGAGACATTTTTTCTCCACTGCTCATATTTATGAATAAAATATAAATACATTAATTTCATAAATTATTTAAAATATTTATGATTTTGTAATACATCATTTATAATAGGACAAATAAAAATATATAAAATATAAAATCAAACAAAATAGTTGATCAGGTTTTTTGTTTAGTAAAATTGAAATTGAAATCCTATTACAAAATTAAAATATTAAATTATGATTTTAAAAACCATTCACATACCCTATTCACGTCTGTGTCAGGAAACTGTGTCATCGATCAAAACAATTTGGGAATTCAATCTGCGTCTGTCCAAATCTAATTTGACGAAAATTCAGTAATAATTACTCGCCTTGCCTAGCAACAAACGTCAAGACAAATTGCCAATTTCAACAATTTGTCAAGCACTACCCCTACCGCTCTTCTAACGTCTCATCCTTCAATTTAAATATACAAACTTGATTCATTAATAATCATATTATGTTACAGTTTCTCGTACACATTGCATTGTCTATCACTGCCATTATAATTTGTTATGCTGATTTGACATTCTTAGCCCTCGAACGACACAGGTCCACGGGTGGCCTGAGACTGTCGAGCCAGCTTGAGTGATATGTAAGTTTTCCCGGTCTTTTTTTTTTAAGTTTACTTAAGGTAAGACGAATTTAGTTGTTTGCAGAGTAAAGAATCTTATACATTTCTAGTTTTGGAGTTGTTACAAATTTGTAAGAAATACCAAGAGTTAACCAACGTAAATATTCGGAGAAATTATTTAAACACAAATGTAAATATATACACTTATTGTTCATAAGTTTGTAACACAATCATTGACTAAATATTTGTGTTTTACGCAGACAGTGTCTTTTTTACTTAAAGTAACCAAATGCAGTGTAGTTCTTTAGGATCCCCAGATTTTATATTAATATATTTCAACAAATAAAATGGGACAGAGTTAGACTAATATAAATATACCGAAAAAGTACAGAATAGAGGTGTCAGAGAAAAAGAACCGGGTTGTTAAGAAAAAACAAGCCAAAGTGTAAAAAGAAAACTAATTTAATTAAAAATATCAAAAACTGTTTGCCAAGGCAAAGACAAAGCTAACGAAAAAATGAGTCTATTAACCATCTTCTGATTCTTATGTTATGAAAATGTAAATAATATTATAAATACGTACGAAATAGTCTTTTCTTCCGTTCCTGTAATAGTAATATATCATTAGAGATACAGCGGCACGAGAGAAGTCAATGATAGACATCCGCGGAGAGGAGTTGCTGGTGGACTGCCACAAGGGTTGGCACTGGACTGCCACGGGACGCAATCCAGTGTCTTGAATGTGAGTCGAAATTAAGACAGTCCAGTGATTTGGAAATTAATCAAAATTTAGGGTCCAGTGATTTGAAGAAGAGTCGAAATTAAGAGTGCGGTTATTGTTGATGGGTTGAAGTTATGAGATGCTCCAAAAGTCGCATCCGGTCTTTCTCGGGGGTAACATGGAGAATTAATCACTCGTCGTTTGGTTTTTTTTTTTTTTTTATTAATATGTCTAAATTATTCTAATTTATTTCTTTAACTTAAACTTTAAAATCATTGTTGTCTATTATTTAGTATGGAGTAAATATTTTACAAATTTTACTTTTACTTTCGGAAAATAAATACTTGTTCATAGTGAACCTTTCGAATTTGTTTAATCCTATACCGTCCAAGAGGCCATTTTAACAGAAATCCACAAGTCCAAGGGAAAAGGTTCCGTCTATGGTTTAGTGCGGAGAGTTTATCGTTCGTAGAGACTATCATTTCTTAGAATTAAACAGGGGCCAATTCCGCGAACAACATACTACCGATTTAATTTAGATGATACCAAGTGACACTTAAAGGTATTAAATAAACGAAGGGGTTGGAATTATTCATTTCAACCCAGCCTATTTAGTGAAAGGGAGTGATTGGTAGCTGAGCGGTGATATTCTAGAAAATACAATGAGATCATTAAATTCTGAGTGTTACATAACAGTAAACAATGAGTTTAAAATATCAAAACTGTATTCCATTTCACAGCTGAGAAACAACGATAATCCGTTACGAACTTCATATTTTTTGTCAACTCATTGGCGTGTAGAGAAAATCAGTGTTCATTTAATAATTAATTGGTATAAAGTAATAAAAACCGAATCTACGCCTATGTGTTTATGTCCACATAGTTATTGGACACATAATATATTTATGAAGCTAATAAATTTATTGGTGATTTCCAACTTACAAAATCCCTTTAATAGTTTATTAGCAACATAATTTTTTGTTTTTGTATTGGTATTTCTTATGAAGATAGTAACACGATGCAAGAGGGATAGAGCTACAGTCTGTTCCAAACGGTTAGGCGGAACTAGATTTTGACAATCTAGTTACTTTCATCGTTTAAATCGTGCTTTTCGACCGTTTTGTTTAAGCTTTGTAAATCATACTTACAATACACATTTTTTGTTAAGGTTAATATCATTTTAAATTGTCATTTTCTTTATATTTTGATTTTTTGTGTCATTCTTAATACAAATTTCCCATATATTAATTTTTTTGTCATTAAAATACATTTGTAACGTCGTAGCACCCAGCCTTATATAAATTTTAGGTGCCGGCGGTTTCACCTTAATGTCCGGCTAAACAAAGGTAACCGCTACGTGTGAAAGCAGCTGAAAGAAAACCACTATTTACACGTTATTAAATTTATTAAACAGTTGTAAGTATAAAATAATCTATTGAAAGGTTTTTGTAGAACAAAATATGTTTAATATGACATTTCACTAAAAAAACACTATTATTGGGTTGCTAAGTAACAGCCTGGTGATGAAATCTACGTTACACATTAAAAAAATAATTTAATTTTGACATAGGTCATTCGTTTCCATGGTTTCATTGTTGTAATTTTAAATTTTGACATTGCAACGTGAAAAATGAAATAACCCAAGCAAGGTCCCTTGTCGTGACAACCTAAAAGAACGAAATTCCCATTTAGTTCCGCCTAAGCGTTTGAAACAGACTGTATACGTAAATTTGTAGAGCAAAGGTGAGATGAAATTTTGACATTGAATATTTTGACATTAAATATTTTGACAATAAATAGTTTGACTTTACAGTCAATGACATTTATATTTTTTGTGTTACTGTTAAAATGACAATTAAACGGCGTTCAACAAATTTTATCACAGAAAAAGAGGACAATATAGATAGAAGAGAAGTTAATAAAAATAGCATTTTATAATACAAAAGTGACTGAAAATAAGAAGACAGCCATATTTTGCTTTATTTTACATTCCTTAAACAATATGAATTAAACTTATCAGCAATTTTCAGCCACAAATCTTTATTATTCTGCCCATAATTGCGTCTGTCTTCTTATTTTCTATCATTTTTATATAAACACTAATGCTTAAAGTATTGTTTGTAATGTGTTGAAATCGTAATTGAAATAAATACATATATAAAAATAAAAGACAATGTTTATTTAAAAATATATATTTATATATTGTTCTTTATATATCACATTTACAATAAATGCCCAAAATATTCTAAAAACGGTTGTCCATAATTTATAAATTCATCCAAACAGATCGTCGATTTCGTCAAAATACAACTAAAATGTATATAAAACACTAAAATCACCATTATAGAAATGTTTAAAAACTACACATTTGTATATTCTTTTAAAATTATACTGTTTTTCAATTAAAATTGAAATATTAACACATTTTGCGAACTTGTTTTTGGTTATATGTCACTTTATTAAGCACTTCATGTTGTCTATAAGTTATTAGACAAATAAGCCTATTTATTAGCAACCTAATAACTATTTCGGGGTGGAAATCTCGGAAAAAAAAAATTTGCTAATAAACTTATTGGACAGTTTATTAGCAACTGGAACTCTCGGCCCCTTCACTACTTGCGGCTGATATAAAAAAAAAATCAGAAGATCCAAAATTCATGTTTGCGCTTTATCTATGGTGTACCAAGGCTTACCTTCACTTGTATATATATATAATATATATAATCCTTTATTTCCTCTCGACCTTTCGGTGTTTAGGGTATTTACTACAATTACAAAATATCATATCTCCTATCAACATCCCAACGTCATATTAACCATACATTACATTACATTACTTCACTTGTCTACATGGCTTAACATGAAACAAAGAAGAATTTCTCATTCTCTTGTATTTTATCATTAAGTGTTAATTCTCAAAACTCCCCCTTATTTGTACAACAAAATCACCTTCAGATCTGATGTGCATAATGTTAATATAAGATTTAAGGGTACCGTTTCTCCACCTTCTTACAAAGCTCCAACACTTAAACATAGCTTCTCATTTGACATTTGCGCTAAATATAATATTATTCCTGAGAACCTCTTTTAAAAAACATATAAAGAAGCTCATCTGGGATAAGATTTTATAAAAAAGTATAAAAGCTTATAAAAGTCTTAAAAAAATTGTAAACTTCTAATAGGATCATCTTGCCCTTTTAATTTCATGTTGTTTTCAATGTTCTTTTCTTACTTAATTCTTCCCAAGTTAGGGAACGTTACATATTTACTTGCTTCAATGTTGGTCATGACAATTATGGAATTATCAAGCAAAGAACCCTGATTCTGTTAATATGTGCTATATTTATATTTTTATACTTTTTGAGGGCTCATGAGGAAGAACAGTCTATTCTTACAATGACTGATCATGGGCCTTTATCCATTGTACAAATTATTAATATTATTACTATTATTTGTAAAGATCTAACTATTTAATCTTGTACTTTGTGTATAAATAAACAAATTAAAAATTAATTTAAATTAAATATCGAAAGAAAAAAAAAAAACTATTTTTGCATAGTTGTATATTCCTAGTTTTGAGAATTGTTATGAGATTGTTATCGCGGATAGCACGCGTGCCGGTGGTCGCACCGCGCGCTTTTTCACATCATCATGACCGCATGATTCGTGCCGACACCCGAAACCGCTAATTACCTTAACCCGCGCATTTTTAGCAGGTATTGCCAAAAATGACCCTACCAATGGGCGGAATTCCCCGGTATTCCGGGAATTCCCCAATTGACGTCATTAATATGTATAAATAGTAGCTCCAAACTCTGGACAGCTACCAGTTCCATCTGGTCAGTATAGCTCGCTTGAAGCTGGGCTCGGCTCGTTTAACGCGGCCCACACCACGGTTCGCATAACGCGGCCCGCAACACGGCTCGCTTAACGCGGCCCGCACCACGGCTCGCTTAACGCGGCCCGCAACAACGGTTCGCTTAACGCGGCCCGCACTACGGATCGCTTAACGCGGTCCGCACCACGGTTCGCTTAACACCCTCTGCATCAACGGCTCGCATAACGCGCGCTGCAACAAACTCGCTTAACGCTGAGTTGCGTTCGCTTGACATGGACCTCAGCGTTCCAACGTACGCCCCTCCCATTCGTTCCTACTACGTGGCAGCACCCGCGGCAAGCAACGACGATGGGGAAGATTGTCTAGGAGGAAGCTCAACGCTCCTAGAGAAGGAAGATTATTTCGGAGGAAGCTCAACGCTCCTAGAGAAGAAAGACCCGAGAGGCCGATACTCTGCACCACTAACATCATCGGAAACGGCGCCCCATAGTTTGGTCGCGCCCGGGGCCAATCACCCTCTCGAAAGTGGCACCCCATATATTCCCGCGCCCGTGGCAAAATATCGACAGCTGGCTCTGACGACTCGGGACAACGACACCAATCCAGTGCCACTAATTGCTGCTCCTGCACGGCTCCCAGGGCCGAGATAGGCCTTCGCTTGTGCATGTGGATACTTGGAAGTATCGCAGCGCCACCTGGAACCCAGGACCACATCAGCCTTCAGCTTTTCTGAGTCCTTAACAATCCACTGGCCTTACTGCATGAAGCGCCACCCGCCAAAACACCCTAAACTCACAGTCACTCATTGCTCTGGGTGAGCATTGGAACGAAGGACTGTACAGGATCAACGCATTGCACATTCCGTCACCGTCACTCACCAAGATGTTCGGCGCGACGGACCACCTCGCCAACGCTGGCGCTGCCGCCATAAACCGTTCTGGCGCTGCCACCAAAGGACACTAGTTCGTCCACAAACGTCCACCACGGACCCAACCACGACGCTCGCCGTCCATTGTATATTGACGCCAAACGCCCATCGCCATGTGGGACGCTCGCCGCCCACAACGACGCACGCCGTTCTGTCACAATATTGCTGTGTTATATTGTAAATATGTTTAGTTTTTACACCTTTTGTACAAACTTTTGTAATGTTTATTTATATCACGTTAAATAATTATGTAAATTCAATTATTGTTTTATTTATAACACCCCTAAAGGGTCACCCGACCTCAATTTCAGACGCTTTAGCAAGACAAGGCTCTTCAAGCCCAGACGGCATGCTAGAAACCCTGCTCGTGAGCTTAGTCTGGGTACATTGTTCTGGATAGTCATCTTGGGAACTTCTCCTGGAGTACTACCTGTAACAAGATAACATGCAACTATTGATCGATAAAGCCATTAGTCGTAAATATCGAAGTTGTGAAAAAACTTGCTATTGAATAAAAGTACCCAAATCTGCCCCACCTTCCTATATTTAGTTAAGTGAAAATCTGAAGTTTCTCATTCTCATGTAAATTCGTGTCAACTTTTTTTTTTAATTGGTTTATTTAGGAGTGCTCCTACAACTTGGTTATTACAACTCGGGACATTAGTTTACATTGTTTTACATTTGGTACACATTGGTTTAGTTACATTTACAGGTTTTACAGTGGTTTTGATACATTTTATGGATATATATTATATTATGGTATATATGCTAAATTTTATCGAAAAAGTTGGCTTCTTTTAGGAACTTGATGATCTTATTTTCGTTTTGGCTTGAAAGGATTTCATCTGGGTCTGCTGGTAATTGGTTGGAGCTTCTTTCCATATGGTATTTAGGGCATTCTATGATAATGTGCCTTACTGTCAGTCTGGTGTTGCAGGCCTGGCAGTTTGGTGGAGATTCTCGTTGGAACAGGTGTTTGTGTGTTAATAGAGTGTGTCCAATTCTTATCCTGGTTAATACTATCTGTTCTCTTCTGGTAATGTTGTTTTGGGGATTAGTTCTGTGTATGCGGATGCGAATGTTGTTCCAGGTTTCTTTTGTTTTCCATAAGATTGTAACTTCTTTCCCTTGTGATATGGAGTCATGTAGATTTTCTTGGATTTTTTTGATTATGGTGTTTCTGGTGTATGTTTGCTGTATGCTGGTGATGGTACTTAGAGAATCTGACTATATTATGAACTTTTGGCCTGGATGGAGTCCTATGTATTTTGTCGCCTGTACAATAGCAAATACTTCAGCTGTGAAAGCACTTGTTTAATCTGGTAGGTGGAATTTATTAATTTCATTTTATGTAATTAGCGCGGCACCGGTACTACCTTGTATTTTGGCCCCGTCAGTGAAGATGGCAATGTGATTATTGAATTTTGTGATTAATTTATTGTAGGATTGAGGATGATCATGGGATGGGTTTCTTTCTTATTGTATTGGGTTAGGGATAGGTGTCAACTTCGTTTGCACTAGTTTCAAGATTATAACTGTTTATTCTGTTTTCGGAGCTTGTGCTGTGAGATTCGGTAATGTGTTTTCGGTCACCTAGACCTCAGTGTGCATTTCTTGTGTACTTTTTTTTACAAATGACTGATTATATTCATAAAAATAAATTCTAGAGTTACTAAAATATGTATTTTTGATTAGCATACTGTATGGCTGGCCAAATGGAGGGTGTAGCGGGTGCAATGAACCCATGCCCAGGAACTGATATAACATCAGGTTCGTTATATGGGGCCCCCATAAAAATGTCTTTCCCCGTTCTTCAAAAGATTTTATGTCAATGTCCGGAAGCGATTATTGTTTTCTGAAATAATAGTTTTTACTGACGAGAAATTATTTGGTACCCTAAAAATTACTATCGCCCGGGCCACTTTATTAAAAACGCCCCTTCTGGTGTACTAATATATACCGGAAGACAAATATGCACGTTTTGTGACAGGGTTTTTTGTGATCATTATCGATTATGATGTGTAATGAGTGTCCGGAATAAACGGTCCATTCATTCACTAAGAGACAGTTAAAAATCAGAGATCAGTTAATGTTTCATTGTTAAATTTATATTGTTAAAATAACATATCGTAGACTAATTTCAACATTTTGTAAGTTCTCACTATGATTATTTTGTTATAATAATTGCGCTTGGCAGCCCACCAGTGAATGACTGGCAAGTCATTAATAACTTTTATAATACTAAATATAAAGATAACAATTATTGTAATAATTTATCCTCAGTGCCTTTCAACCTGGGTGGACTCGCCCAAATGTCGGCGATTTAGGTTCTCAGCTGGGCGGCCAATTAAACACATGTTCTACTAAAAACATTAAAAATATACAAACTCAAATTTGCGAGAGAAAATATGCGAAGAGGAAAAGTTAGAGAAAAGTATTTGAGTTATGTATTTTAAACTTTTAAAACTGCATTAATTTTTAACTATGTATCTTTATAATGAACATAGGGAAAAGTAAATAAATAATTTACTTTTCCCTATGTTAAGTGTAAAATTGGCCAAAACCTAAGAAGATTGTACGGCCACGTTAAGTAAGTATGTCTTTAAAACATAAAGCAGAAAAAAAAGAATAGTAAATAAAGTTTATTTAAAAAGCAAAGATAAGAAACATGCCCCCGTATGAATGAAACATCTTTAAACCTTTCTTATTAAATTTATTAATAGAAAACTACAGACAGGTTGTCGAAGTGAAATAATTTTGACAGTTAATTACATATCAATAACCCAATATAGACAACTATCGCATCGCTATAGACTCTATCATATAGCTATAGCGATTTAAGGCAAATGAGTGCATTTGTTACATCCTCCACTTCAACATCGTTCAAACGGTCTCATGAGCGGTATTGCTCAATGACCTGTTACCGCTTTCAGTCAGGCCGACTGAAAGCGGTCTGAGGACTGTCTTCCTCTTGAGGATGGTTGGTGCTGAAGTTAGTCCTTCTTTACTGACATGCCAGTCGGTTGAAGTATCTGCTGGATGCTGGTCTTCCAGAGTTTTCCCTTGTATCAGAACAGCTCCCAATGTGTACGCAGTACTGCACATCCCCTGCACACCCCCGTTCTTATAGATAACCATCGGAAGTGACCCCCTAACCATGAGTCCTGGATACGCTACTGTGCTAGCATATATTACAGTAGTAATTTAAGAGGAAGCGTTCGGTTCCTTCGGCTAATATTATATATATATATATATATATATATATATATATATATATATATATATATATATATATATGTTAGCGAAAATATAATTATGCAACATTTACACTTATTAACGATCGTAGGGTGCTATATCGTTGCTAAGGCATATTGTTTTATGTAAATAGAATAGTATAAAATATATCATATGATGTGCGAGACGTATTAGTTGATCAATAAAATCATGTCTTATTATTCATAAAATACCTTTTTTATTAATATCAGAAGTGCGATTGGCCTATCACCCACAAGAAATATAAAATAAGTGCTATATTAAAAATATTTTTTTTAATGCAACCATTATATTGATGCAAAGAAATTGTCGTATAATATTGCAAAGGCTAATGTAAAGGTTTAAGTTAAAGGTGACGATTGAGAATCATATAAAGGTAGTATGAATTATGAACTAGATAATAAATTGGCAAATTTCAAGTTATTTTGTCAAAAATTATTTCAAGTGGTTTCTAAGGAAATGACACTTATTGGAATAAATATGAAATGTGACATTTGTTTGAAAAATGCAGAATCTTAACAAAGATCCCTAAAAATTGTCAGGATGAACGAGCGTTGCTTTGTTATGAACAAACACAATTTACGAAGGTAACTGGTTAGATTGATGATGACTAAAATGGTAAGAGGCATTTTATTGTTTTGGTTAAATCATATGGCACGTGTTAGCCATAATGTGTAAAAATTAGATTTGAGATTTTGTTTTTGATATTTGTGATTTAATGTCTGAGTTATGATATTTGAGCTTTGATAATTAAGATCTGAGTTTCGAGATTTGAGTTTTAAAGTTGAACGTTTATTGGAAAAGATAAATGACAGATCACTGGGATCGGATTGGCAGAATAAACTGATAAATGTAATTGCTAATGAGTTGAGAGAAAAGGTTGTCGAGTACCACAAGACATGCCGCTGCCAGTGGCATCAGTCCGGTAATAGCTCTGTAACCATGGTGGCAGATGGTGAGCTATGGCGACGGGCTGATGATGTTGATGATAAAGCACTGTGTGTGCAGAAACAAATAAACGGTCTCTGAGCTTGTTGTGCTGTAGACAATCTGTAATGAAGGAAACTAATAGATAGTTACTGAGTATCTGAGCTTGTTGATCTAGTCACTGAGCTCGTGATAGAGAAATGAAATGATAACAAAAGTCTCTAAACTTTCAGATCACGATTTATACTCTGCTATTGGAAGGTTTTGTTGTAAGCAAATATTTATTTTAACTAATTGATATTGGTGCATGGTTGATTTTGTGAACGATCAATTCTGCGCCCAAATTGCTCTATTTACAGATTATGAATTAGGTGAAAACTTTCAAGATGCAGTAGAAGATAAATGGTGGACCAGCTCAAGAATGGAGATCCTGGTATGCAGGATGCTGTTACTGGTATGCAAGATGCAGAATGCTGTTGTTGGTATGGAGCAGACCATTGGTGGTATGCAGGTTGCTGTTGCTGATAACAACAATGCTGTTAATGGTGTGAAAAATGCAGTTGCGTCCCGAGAACGTTCCGCATGTCAGTCTGGCCGTGTTAGCGAAAATATAATTATGCAACATTTACACTTATTACCGATCGTAGGGTGCTATATCGTTGCTAAGGCATATTGTTTTATGTAAATAGAATAGTATAAAATATATCATATGATGTGCGAGACGTATTAGTTGATCAATAAAATCATGTCTTATTATTCATAAAATACCTTTTTTATTAATATATATATATAGATACATATAAAATATTTTGTTGAAATGCTTTATAGCGACGTTAATATCAATAATTAGTGTCATACATCATTAAAGAACTTGAGGTATGATGGAAATTGGAATACTGCAATCGGAATTTTTGATCCGATAATACTTCGTTTTTTTTTTTTTTTTTTTTGTAAACAACGATATTATAATTGTTATTAGGTCGTGAAGGATGAAATTAGTAGAAAAAAGGGCAAAGTTTGTTGATGACTTACAAATATAAGGAATTATTTTATTCATCAAAGTATGCACCCATATTGTCTATACACTTTTGCCATTTAAGCGGCAGGTTGTTCAGGCCGGTGGTATAATACCCCGGCGGACGAGAGTCAATGAATTCGTGGAAGGCCAGTTTTACAGCATTGTTGGAATTAAACTTTTTTCCTGTTAAAAAGTTGTCCAAATTATGGAAGAAGTGGTAGTCAGTGGGGGACTCGGTATACTGAGTATAGAGGATGATGAACTTTTCAACTCCAATTCCTGTAGTTTTGCCAAGTCATTTGTGTAGAGCAGCGGTGGGCAAACCGAGGCCCGCGGGCCGCATTTGGCCTTTGTAAGCATTTTTTGCGGCCCGCCAATATCCGCAAACAATTGCTTTTTAAATTAAAAAAACTTGGAAAACTTGGAAAATGGAGGCGAAATCGTGTTTTTTTTTTTCTCTGCACTTTAAAAATAGACGTGAGATCGTTGATTTTGCTCTTAACTTTCATAGGGAGAGGGCACTAAAATATTTTGTGCGGCCCGCGCCATCCAGTTATAAGGTCAATGCGGCCCACGGTCCAAAAAGTTTGCCTACCGCTGGTGTAGAGTGTGGTCTAGCTTTATCAATCAATAAGATAGGAATCGATCTGTTGACCAATCTAGGCTGTTTTTCTTTAAGTTTTTGCATCATTTCGTACAGTATATTTCTGCTGTGATCGATGAGACAGTTTTTTTTTTTTTTTTTATTTTAAGTTACCTGTACGAAATTTGGCGAACCAATTTGATATTGTCTGCTGCGTAGTAACACTAGAGCCAAATACACTATTAATGTTTCGCACGGGCTGCGCTGCCGTAGTTCCACGTAAGAACTCATATGGTACATCATAATAGTGCGAATTTCCGACCGTTCCATTTTCAACAAAATTGATTTAAAAAAAAAATATTTTGATATTTTTTAGACCTGACAATGATTTCTTTATACAGGCGAAATGTATAACTTTCCAAACAAAAAAAAAAAAAAAAAACACAGAGCGGTAAAATATTAAGCCAATGCCAAATAATAAGCTGTTAAAGTTGGCAATATTTAACTACAAATATCATCCTCGACGACCTGATATTAACGAATATATTACGTTGAATATTATAACGAAAAATTAAATTTTTTCGAATACGTAAACCTATAACCAAAGCAAAAACCGCCAGTGACTAATAATATATGGGATATCAATTCTTTTAACATACTCATTACATTGTAGCTGACAAAATATGTAAATGCGCACATATCTCGTTTTATATATCATTTTATAAAATTAGAAAATTAATATCAAAGAGAACGTTTTGCAAATAAAACACTGATTACTTATTAAAATATAACAAAGCTTAATTAAATTAACACACGATTAAATAATTATGACTTAAATGAAATAAAATCTTATGAATATAAAAAATAATATACATACAAAAAAAAACTCTATATTAAAAAAGTAGCAGTCACGAGACGATGATATAGAACTGAAACAAATTAAAAACATATTGAAATAACGAGCATCAAGCGAAAGAAAGTCTGATTCTCGTAATAATAACTTGTTAAGTCCTAAGTACGTCAACCTGGAGTCAGACCTGATGGATATTTTTTATTTTTCCTAAATCAAAAACATTCTCGCATCACTTCATACGTGAAATTATGTTTTGAATTTTTATTTTGTTGTTCAGTTCGTTTATTTTACTTAATTATTTTTTACATTTTTTACATATAACGCAACAAGAATGTCAATAGAATTATTCTGCAACGTATTTTCCATAGAAAAAAAATATATTTTACCTTAGATTATTGCCAATTTTTTCTTTTTCGACAAATACACCAAAATAAATATATGTATAGAAGGTAAGGCTTTAAAAATCTCAAACGTATATGGAATTCTATGATCTATATCAGTGTTTCTCAACCTAAAACTTCCCGTGGATTGACAAAATATAATTTTTTTTACGCAGATCGGTGAAAACTTAATTATAAAATTAATTTTCATTTTACTTATTTATTGTCTCACATAACCGGACAACTTGAACTTGCACAGTGCTCTTTCACCGAAGAATCTTACATAATCGGTGTAGGACTAAGTAAACTTCTAAAACTTTATAGTTTCATATACAAATTCTACTCGCTATAAATTGTTTTTATTTTTCGAGTGATTGAAAAACAGAGATCTATAGTCCTCCACGAAAACTACCGTCCTGAACACATGCGTGGCTTCAGTACTTCTCTACGACTGTAAAACATGTTGCAGAATCTATAATTTATTCAGCCGTATACGGAATTTTGCGATCTACAGTACCTGAACGTACAGTACTTCAGTACTTTTTCAAAACTGCGAAATGTGCTTGTTACAGAAGTTGTCAAGAGTAATATTCAAGTATTTGTATATTGATGTCTTCAAAATATCATTCGGATTCATTGACGGCGTAGAACAGCAAACGCAAAATTGAGGAAATGTACTGATCAGATGAATTTGCAATTAAAAAGAAGAAATTATGGTTGCTAAGGATACACTCATCGATAAGTCTCTAGCGAAGTGTACACTCTGCCATACATTCCACGAGAAAGAAAAAGAAGAAGACGATGCAAAAACGGGACCATCTGAAGACCGATTGGTGTTCTAATGACCTCTTCTCTGGTAACTAATCAACAGTGCGCAAGTAGCTTTAAAATTTAATATATATTTGATTTATAATTGTACCGCTCCTCAACATTGTGTTAAAAACAAAAGAAATTACAGATGATAAGGGTAGCAAAAACGATGAAAAACATAATATTAGAAGCGCCATTATTCAGCAATGTTTTTCATAATTGATCTCAAACATGCTACTAGTAATTAACGGACGGACATACATCTAGATGCATCAATTCCTAAGATATTATTTACCTGCTCCATTGGATCAGAACATTTTTAAGCAACCGCACTTTCCAGATGAGCATAGGATCTAAATTGTGTAACTTTTAACCAGTTTTAAGCGGAGTGCCATAAAACATGTTGTTTGGGTCGCTACTATTATTCTTCTTTATGGCTCACATATCTTGAAACAAAACCTTCACTCACCAAATATATGGACGATCTCAAAATATATAACGGTAGCGGCAACTGATAGCTTTTAAAACCGGACCTCAGTACTGTTCATAAATGGTGCGACAATTGGACACTGGCTGGAACAACTAAATATGCATTATCAACATTGTCCTTAAACATGTCGAGTCTTCAGTTGATCCGGGTATCACCTTCACACTTACTTTAGATAATCTATAGATGTCCTCAACGTCGATATAAGAGCAAATAAATTCCTGTTTTCAATAGGATATCATTTCCTTACTTAATCCCCTGTATATTCCACCAAATGTACCTCACTAAATCCGTCCGTTCCTTGAGTTTGTTTTGGTCTCCATACCAAGAGGAAAAAATTCAGACACTCCTCTTTCAAAATGTCTCTTAGCTCTCTCATAAGAAGAGCTTCTGTCCTCTCTTGTAACCTGCAGAGATCGGAGCGGCCTGATTTAGATGTACAGAGCGGTAATGGGAAAGTTTAGAAATTAAACTGTAGTTCCCGATTTACGAATTCTCACTTTTCAGAAACTTCAGTTAAATTAAAATTAAAGAACAAACTGATTCATTGGGAGTCGAAGTTGGGAACTGTACTATAGTCGGATTGCTGATAAGTGACTGTTCGTTGCTACAAGTATCGATAATCAATACTATATTCTTTCTTTGTCTATATCATTATAATTATTTGCTACCCATAGTAACGTATAGTGACCCAAGTTGACCACTAACCTTCAAAATTATTTGAATAAAAAACAAAGCATTAGAAAGAAACAGCATGATTCGTAGATATCTTTACTAATTAGAGCGCGAACATAAATTTACAGCAGTACTCAAACAAACAAAATTATTAATTTTAAGGTTATAATTATGAATAAGCATAATATAGGTTATAATAAATTTATACTCATACGTAAATTTTGGATTATAATTTGTTGTTTATTCCAGCAGATTTAAAATTGAAGTTTGTGAATTTAATAATTAGCCGCAAGCCATATTTTAATTAATATTTATTACCAGACACTCACAGTTAAAACAAATAACAAAAAACATTTTTAAAATCGCTAAAAAATGGTAACTAGATTATTATATGAATGCACTACTTGATACATACATGTAACAGTCACCTATCAGCAATCCGACTATACTACCTGTATACTGAATAGGGGAATTCGAGCAACGAGAGTTAATGGAAGATTCAATACTTGTACATTTATGGCTTTTATGTTATATGAAATAAACTCATTTTCATTACGTTTTCAGTGACTCCATCTGTGTCCAAATTTTTGATTTTTCTTCTACCATAATTGACCCTTTGGAACGGTTACTCATTGTTCTGTATATTTTATGTATTGTAAACACTGTTTCCAGACAGCATAAAGAGTTCTATATATTTTTCGAAAAAAAAAAAATCTTTCAAAATAATGTAAAAAAGTTTCGTTTGTTTTGATTAGTATCAATGTTTCAGATCCGTGTTTTGGTACAGGGATTATTAAAGTCATATACATTTTTGCATTTCCACGAAGTCTTTTAAGATTAAATATTTTGTTAGTCAACATTAAAGACATTGATTAAAATTCCATAAAACTCGTGCCAATGTCAGCATCTCAAATATCTCTAGACTTGACTTTGCAAAGCAAAATAAACAAAAAGTCGCAAACTAACTTTTTAAATTGTGGCTTATAATATTGCCGCACGAGGTAGCTTCTTAAAGTTTCAGCAAATCCTCTATTTTACAAAAACCAATAACAGTAAATTATTTTTCACCTCAATGTAGTTCTCTTACACAACTTGTCTAACTTGAGATTTATTCAAAGGGATAGGCGGTACACTTTTTTCTTACATCCTGTTAATATGTTCATTGTATTATATTTTCTATTCTGCTATCCAATCGATAATCTTTTCTACTTTCAATTCTTATTTAATAGTTTGATTGGCTGCTTGATCTATAAGTGTTTATCCCGAAGTTATTCGCAGTAACGGTATCTCAGCATTTTTCAATGTATGTCTTTTTTATTTTTAAATTGCTTTATAGATACATATACACTGAGGCCGCGTCCACGTACTTCTTAAATTAAAAAGTATTCCACGGGGTACAGCAAGTAAAACTGCTACCGGTCCTCAAAACAATCTGTACCAATGATGACATTTATATCGTAACGAATCTTCTGTGAAGCTGCAACAAAATATAGAAAACTTCTGTAGAAATGAACGGTTCGCCAAATTTTTGCTGCCGCTGGTGTTCAATGTGTACTTAGGACAGAATAAACTTGAGAAGGAATTATTTTGAACTATGCAAGGCAACCAATCTACATTATGCCTACGACATAGCACTATCGAACGTCTTCAAAAAAAAATTAATAATTTCGTACCTAAAAGGTTTAGAGCTCAATGCGAGAAAAACAAATTTCTGGTAATCAGCAAAAATAAGAACGTTTATTCAAATCTAAGAATCAACACTTAAAATATTTAGAAATTAAATTCATATTACTCTAAAATATATGCAGCCGAATCGAGTAGGTTAGAGCTGAATTTGTTAGGATAAGAAAGGAATTATTCAACCATAATATAGCCGATTCTCATCATCATCATCATTGGCGCGATAGCCCGAAATGAGCCAGGCCTCCTGTTTCCAGGTATCGTGAATATGTTTTCAATCTATGTACATTCAGGAGTAATATGGTCAGTATTACGTCTATTTTTAGCGTACATAGAAAGGCACCTACAGTTTGAAGCCAGTTGCGGACGGCTAAGCAGAACCTGTAATTTGTATAAATATTTTTACACAAATTATTTGACATAAGCAGGAATTGAACTAAAGTCCGTGCCCTTGCTCAGCGGTCAAGTAGCAGGTACAGACGATTTAACGTTTGCAACTACAGGCTTGTTCCTAGGAATTAGAATTCTTGCTTCTATAATATGTCCTTTATCTTGTATGATGGCGTGGTATCCTATGAATGCAAGAAACAAAAAAGCTAGAGACATTCAAACTGTGAATATACAGGCTAATGATCCGTTATTCTTGAATGGAAAAAGTACAGAACACCAACGTACTAGAGTAGCTGGGAGAGAAAAATTATGTTTACCATTGAGAAAAAGAAACTGGAGTACCTGGGCCACATAATGCAAAATTTTATATACGACTTAATTTAGAAGACGATAAAAGGCAAAATATATGGTCATCTGGGAGAAAACAAAAAAGTCTTAAAAATTTGAAGCAGTGATACTGAGTCATTAACCATTACCAATCTTTATTTTTCTCAGGTCTGCATGTCTCAAATCCGAGATGGACAGGTTCGTACATGTTTGCCAGGATGTTGTCATGAACACATTACTTTATTACTACATAGTAACTAAGACAGTGATACATGCAATACGTAAACTATGTAAACGTAATCCCGAAACGCTGATGCGTACTCTCTGTGCGTCCCCTTTTAGCTCAATCGAGCTACATATTTTTATAATTTATTTTTATTTTTTAAAAATCACAAAACAGGACTAAATGTCCCAATCACACTGTGGCTCACAAACATCCATGCCCTGGCCGGGATTCGAACCAGGGACCTTTGGCTCGTGAAGCAGGAGCACTACCTTTACGCTACTAAGGCCGACAAATATCACGACATAATTCTGCTGTTCGAGTTTTTTACTTCTTCTTGAGACAGAAATATGGAATTGGTACCAATACCTGTCTTACCTTTCGTCCTGCTGATATTGAAGCAGTGACAAAATTCTGATGCTGAATTTACTGGAATTATGCCTTTTCTACCAGCAAGTTTCTTTCAGCCAATAAGCCGAACATCGTCCTGCTGGATTTCGAGACAAAAGACATTTTTGTCATCAAATTGTCATGTTCAGCTGATAAGAACATCATTCTCAAATAGGACGAGAAGAGAACCAAGTACCTGGACCTTTTGTCTGACATAAGAAAGATATACCCAATTATTCTGTGAATTTCTTAGTCCTTTTTGAGTGGCCTCAAAGCTACTTTCAGATGGGACATCGGGATCATTCGCGTCTGCAGTTATTCTGCTACCTCTTTGGTCTGCACAATGCAAAAAATAGTGCTGCCTAGATCGCTTCATATTGTGCTTACACTGGATTTGGTATGAGCCCATTGTTCGCATATCGCCAGGATTTGGGATGTGGCCAATTACTGGGATAAAACTCCCTAGAACTTCTTTGTGGAGTACATTTGTTTTGTGCATCTCATCTGCACCGACACTTGGCGGACAAACTTAGACTGTATTGGCGGGACTACAAATCTCCCTTTTTTAAATAACTGTAATGAATATTTCTATGTGAGGGTATAATTAAAATACACATTGATTTAGGTCAACTAAATTTATTTCATGACGGTTGGTGGTCCACTGGTGTTCACTGTTAACGCACAAGAACGTGTGCTGATTTGACAAGTAAAATAAAGGATTCTACAATAATAATAATAATTTACTTACATTCTATTTATAAACTTAATTTTACAGTTGAATGTTAAATTATTAAAATAAATAAGTATACTTATTAAAATTTACTGGCTTATGTACCCTAAATCTAAACATTATATTCATTAAGCCCATTTTTGGGCATATTCGTCCCCCAGTAACTTCCATTGTGCTCAAACTTGCGCTCGCCTGTGTCGTTTTCTAACAGTTAGTTCTAACTAAACAATACTCTCAACTTCTTTTTTCGCGCCCCTCTTCTGGGAGAACTTTTATTATTTAAGTGGGGAGTTTCTTAGGTTTTATATATATTTTTTTGTACATTACTGAACCGGCGGCTGTACATTACTGAAATATCGATAAGTCGGGCTACTTTAGATACTCGACACCGTTTTCGATCTATTAGCGAATGTCCGTTCCATTTACATTCGTCACGTGTCTTATTGTTTGTTTGTTAATTCGCGATTGCAGAGTGAACTTATTAAGTGTATCAACGAGGCTGTGTGTCCAATTTTCTCCTACTCCAGAGTGGACCGGACTACAACAGTTCAAAGGGCCCTTTGATACAATCACGCTTCAAGTACGAGGTAAATCCATTAACCAGTATATCTCCTATCACATCTCCAGCATTCTACAATCGCGTAAGATTACGTGAAATACAGTTTATTCGCTTATTTCGTACTCCTTCGTGCTCCTAGAGCAGAAACCTGATCAGTGTCTCCGTTTGTGACCACTGCAGGGTTCCGCACTTAACATTCTTTGTTGTCTATTTCTGTTTCTTCTCCTATCTATGGGTATCCATTCGGGTGATATTTTCATCCATCTTTCGTATATTATTTTCGCTAGAAGTCCTGCCCATGACCATTTAAGTTAATTTGATGTTACTATAGCGTCTTTTAATTTAGTTCGTTTTCTGATATCAAATAGTAGAAAGAAAAAAAAAAAAAAAAGAATCGGAGTCATTACTACAGAGTCGTTCAGGCAAGTTGTTAACAAAACAAAAATCATATCATGATCACTTATGTTCGTGGAGATCAAAGCACTTGAAGAACGACAAGTAGATACTAGATTTGACTTCTAGATGTCTGTTATCTGATTTTCCAGTTTGATGCCGGTTATAACACGTTTGAAGTAAATTGTAAAGTGAGATTTGTCATGTGTTAACGTCATATGTATCTGCAATATTTATCAGAAAAAAAAAAACCAACACGGTAAGAAATTCAGAAAGGAACCGCCGATTATATAAACTTTTTAGGGCTGCTTCACATTTAAATTTTTAATAATATAACTTCATGACTTACGCTGTCAAAAATCCCGGGAGTATTCAAGATCTGACTTTTTTCGAAAGTAAAAATTTTGATAATATTTGTAAAAGATATCGGGAAATGATTACGTTTGATATTTGTATACAAATCAATCAACAATCCGTGACAGTTATTATTTATTATTCAGTTGTAAGTTTGTGAATATATTCCTCATACTTTTTGATATCGTTATACGATTTCTCCATTTCCCTTTTAGATATATTCAGGAGGAGAGAAAAAATCGAGAAACTTTACAATTCCTTTCGTATCTAATCGTATTCATAACATGGGTGATATTCCTGTGACATATTTCCCAACAAGACAAATGTTTAAACTCGTATTCATCATGTGGGGACGACATTGCGAGCAGCTAGATGGGAAGGGATCGCGGATAGAAGTCACGGAAACAGGGGCGGAACGTCAAAGAGCATAGAAGAACTGAGAAACTTGCCCCAAATTTTAAATTAGAGTTTAAGAACTGGTGACATAAGGAATGATCTGTTTTATGCAATGATCAAAGCCATTAGACTGAGTGTTGCGTGGTGAGAATTAAATCAAACGAATTTTGAGTTTGTTTTTACATTAAATATAGTTCAATATTGGATTACATTCTGTTAAAATTACAACACGCAAATAATAGTATTTTATTTAACAAACAGATAATGGAGGCTATATTTCACGAGGATGAAGTTTACTACCGAAGCCGTAGTTATTATATGCTAGTCAAATACAATATTTTATCTACAACTATATAGTTTTATCATTAAAAAATTAGAAAATTTAATTTAAAAACACAAAAATTCAATCATTTAACTTCAGTGTATCAATTGTTTAACTTCAGAACCTACATTATCTACATGGTTGCCGAAACCATTAGCTGATTGTATTTTTTTATGTATTTTCTATATTTCCCCTAAGCCTTACGGCATTTAGGGTATTAACAATTATAAACAATAACAAAGAAATGAAAAACAAAATGACATACAATACAATGGATATTTTACAATTTTTTTTTTTAATTTCTTTGCTCTTCTTCCAATGTCCCACTCTTTCTCCCTATTCTCCTTCCGGCTTCCCTCTCATATCTCCTTCCTTCCTGCCTCGAATTCTTTCGTCCATCTTTTTCCCTTGCTTTCCTTACTCATCAGTTCCTGTATCTCTTCCTCCCAGACTGCCATCTCTCTGCATCTCTACGGTAAATGCTCCAAGGTTTCCTCTTCTTCCTTGCATATTCTACAAAGCCTGTCCTCTGGCTTTGCGCAGTACCTGTTGTTCCTCTCTTCGCTGCCGCAACTTAATCTCGCTATCCTCCGGACTCTACCTCTGATCTTCCTCTTTTTCCCATCAAGTATCGCGGTATTCCGATCACTCATCTCTTTATAGTTTTTCACACTCAGCAACTATCTGTCTGTTCTTTCCTGTTCCTGTACCTCCATATCCCTCCTTCTCAATTCTTCTACTATATCTGTTCCTCCGTTTTTGTTATCTTATGTCCATTCCACACTTCCAAAAGTACTCTTTTCTTGTCTCTCCCCATGCCGACAATTTGCCTTTTAGATATTCCTTCATTCTTACTTCCTAGCATTCCCTTATTATTTTTCTATTCTCATCCCTTCTGACTTTCTCCTCATATTTTACTGCCCTCGCTCCAGCACCCAGTCTATGCTTTTCCCTCTTCATTTCCTCTCTCACAATATATCCTAGTGTCGTTCTGTCTACCCCCAATGTCCATCTCATGTAGCCCTCTTGTACCCTTTCCATCATCTCCCATTCCTTCCCCAAATCTCCACTCCATACATAAGGATACTGTTCACTATTACATCGAATATCTTCCTCCTCCACTTGATATCGTCATTAAACTTCCTCTCCCCTGTGCTTCATAGCTTTCCCATAATCAGCCTTGCTTTCTTCACTATTTCTCTAACGTGTTGCTCTGCCCTGTTGTTCCTCGTTAGCACGTATTTTAGGTACTTTATACTCTTCAATTCTTCAATTTCTCTTCCTGACCATTCCCATCTTACTTTCTTTCTCCTCCCTCCCTCTTTTCCGAACACCATCATCTTCGTTTTGTCGCTATCAATGTGTTATCATCAGCGTACCATAGTGACCATAACTTTCTCCTTCCCACCACCACTCCTCCTTCTTTTCCCTTCTTCATTGTTTCTTCCAAATCAGCCACGTATAGATTGAACAGTGTTGGGCTTAACGAACATCCCTGCCTCAGCCCCTTATTCACCCAAAAACTTTGTGACTCTTCTTCTCCCACTCTTATTGTGCACCTCGTCTCTCGGTATATTTCTATAACTTATATTACGGCCAGACTCCAGCGTTATATAGTTGGCATATGCCAGCGTCCGCTCAGCTCTCTAGTCGGTCGCTAAAAAACCTAAATGGGGAGAGATATGAATGCCGTAGCCACTGTGAAGTGACTCCAGCGGCTATCAGCTGTCCAGGACAAGGTAGAAGGCCGCCAGCCCAGTCTAGAGGTAGATGTGACTATACAGATAACAGAAACACCTATGTACTCAATAACAAAATGTATTAACCAAAGCAACTATTACTATTAACAAAATAAAAATGATCAAAGGTAACTCTAACAAAAATTAAAAAATATCTATCATATAACTCGCAAAACAAACTTATATCCAAACAAAACTCAATTAAATGTATGAATTTAAAAGAATAATTTAACAATTAAATTATCAACAAACATAAACTATCAATATACAGAACTACTAAGTAAATTATCGACCAAAGAGTCTATCCATTATACAAAACTTTACTAAATAGATATCAACAAAAGAATCTTTCAATTAAACACAATTTAATAATAATAAAGAAAATTAATAGTTAAATATACTCAATGTTTGGAGTAGTAACAAAATCTATTACTCAAAAATATTTAATACAAACAAAACAAATACTCCATAACAATTTAAACTTAACAACAATTATATCTGTATCGTGATATATGTACCAAGTAACGTGTGATCGGATTACTTTGCTACAACAGCCCTAGGGCTACGGAAACTTCTGCACGGAAATATACCACAGTGACTGTGTACGATGAAGTAGTAACAGTATTTCTTGAGGTAATACTGCTTAGAAAAATCTGGAAGAAGTTTAGAAAATCGGGAGCCAGAGCACAACAAAATCCGATTGAAAATTTTAATAATATAACTCTCTCTCTCTCTCTCTCTCTCGCCTTATTCTAGGAACATCCTAGCAAGATCATCGGCGCTGCCGTCGTTGTGGTGAAAAACCCTACAGCATCGGTGCTCCCGCTCTATATGCACTCCCATTAATGGCGACCAGTGATACGCCAACCCAAAAAAATCTCCAACAGAGAACACAAAAAAAGGTCGCCGTATCACCCCACCCACTTGACTCTACTGAAATTTTAGCAACAGAAAAATATAACTTTAATGAATTTAAATTTACGCGGCAAGAATTTACAATGAGCGACTCATGGACAAAAATTATTATACCTCAAAACTACGGTGGCGACACAACCAAACCGCTGACGCAACAAGCGTTACTCAAAACCAAACGACACCAGGTGTCTGCATCTCAATAAATTCACAAACATCTCAAGATTATACAAAACTTGAAGAACCTCAATGTATTTCAGCTAATATTCACATCTCAAATAACACACACTTAATAACCATGGCAATAAATTATAAGGGTGTACCAAACGTAGCCCTACGCCATTAACATTAAGGAATCACAAAAAACTATCCCCAGATGGGAATTCCAATACGTTAATAAAGCAGGATTTCTTCCGTTACAAAATTTCAAACATTTCCAAAATATACTTAGCTGAAACACAACCCAAACTCGTAACACCCTGTAGAAATAGGTCCCAGACGATACAATGATTTTCGTAAAAGAACCTTTCATGATTCGCTCCAAAAAAAAAAAAGGCTCTCCATCCCTTACATGTGGAGGATATTAATTCTACCTTCGTTTCATACGCAGAATACTTCCTCGAGACGATCGGCTCAATTCCGGCCTCCCACATGCTGCCACTATCTTTACAAAGTACAAAAAAATACCCTAAATTAGAACTCTGGATCTGTGCAAACTGAATAGCGGGTAATACTGTATAATAGAAACATACCTTATACTGTAATTCAAATGCAGCCTAGGCGAGAACAAGCCCTATTTCCAACCTCAGTCGCGTCCTGGACCTCCAAAACCTATGCATCACGTGCCCTCTTCGCATAGCGAATCCACAAATAAACAGTATTAAATACTTCAAATACTTTCAACAAAACTTGCGGATACATTTGGTACGTGCTACGGAGGGTCTTCCCCCCAGCAAAACGCCTACACTTGAACTACAACATTGGAAGAGAGACTTAAAATGGCATATCGCGGCCAATTTATGCTCTTTCCTCCACCACCCCCCTATACCAAATGTAATTTCGCGCATGACACAGGCTGAGCGAGTTACCATAAATACAACGTTCTGTCTTATCGGCACTTGCAAAATACGAATGTAAACATAATTTATTTTACAAGTAGTAAGTATGTTCTTTATTATACGTAATTCACGCTAATCGTCTGTAATTTCCAGGTTCTAACAAAGTATTTATACACCAAAGTGTATAAAATGTGGTTATTTCCATGTGTCAAATACGACATAACCTAAAAATTGTTGTCTAATATGATCAATATCTGTATCCTTTTTGAGTTTAAAATAGTTTTAAATATGTGAAGGTGAGATAGCCTTCTTTTATACTTTTTATCATCTCTTCACTTAAACACCTTCTTATTGCTGAGCTCAAAACATCTTAACTAACTAACTTACTTACTAAATAAAAACTTGCAATGTAAAAAAAGTTAATTTTTCACGAATGAGCATGCATGCGCGGCACGTTCTTACTCTTTTTGCAATATGAACAGCTTTGTGTATTTATAGTTGGACACATAATGAATTTATTATTTTATGGTCGTAGATAAAAATCTTGTATAGTTATATAATAGATTAACATACAGGATGTATCAAAATAAAGGGAACACGATTTTATTCGAAAACACGATGTGTGAACAAGTTGGGATAAAAGTTAAACCGAAAGAATCTAATGGTTGTATTGGAATTTTTCGGGATAAACAGGAAGTACAGGATATTAAGGACAAATAGTATTTAGTAGCATAATAAATGCATATCAACGTAAACCGCTAATACGATAAGTAAAATGTTAAAAAAAATAATTATTTAAAAAAAATATATAATGCTTTATCAAATGGAAGATCTTCAAGTGTGTATTAAAGAACAAGAATTATTTATTTATAAATTTCAGCTTTGCACGATTTTAATCAAAAATATTTGTATCTGGCCCTCTATCATTTAGAGAGGCTATAAAATAAATTAATTTAAAAAAAATTTAGTAGCACATGGATATTAACCAAAATACCGTATTAGCCCGAATATAACGCGACACCAATTTTTTAGATATTTAGAAAAAAATTAATCCGAAAATCGCATCGGTATCATCAGTATGTTCGTTCACGCTTTCAGTCTCCCACAAAATATCATCTTCAGACCCATTTAAATTATTGGAAATGCAGTAAGTATTTCTTAAAACCTTCACTATCGATTCAGGTTCGATCTTCTGCCAGGCGGTCGCAATCCATTCTCCTAAAAGTGAGACTAAGGATTTCTATATTTTTCCTGAAGGGCTCAATGGGTGATTTCCCGCTAATACCCAATTGTTGTATTCTTTTCGTAAGTTGTCTTTAAATGGTTTATTGACCACCACATCCAAGACTTGCAACTGAGACGACATACCACCAAGTATGATCGGAATTCAGTGCCTCGAAATGTATCAAGGAGTGAGATTTTCTCAGAGAACCTGGTCGTTTTCCCCATGTCAAATTAATCCAGCCTAATACCAATTCCTCTGTCATCCAACTTTTTTCTTGGGCCAGAAAAATTATACCTGGATGCAGCTTTTCATTCGGCATTACTTTACGTTTTAATATATCGTAAGGTCGACCTTCCGTCCATCATAAGTAACGGCAAGACTAACATTAATTCTGGATTTATCGTAACCAGTTGACTTCACTAAGACCGTTTTTTAGCTTTCTTATGGTGGTGCGGAGGCATAGGCGTACTAATAAGAAGGGTTGTTTATATTACATTCCATTACCTAGACCTCGAATTTAACACGAGTCAATTTTATGAGACAGAAAATAGTTAGTCAAAAAAAAAACGAGATATTCGGATAGATATAAAAAAAAATATATATATATAGTTGTGAAAATTATAAATGTGTTAAAAACGTAGTGACATAGATGGTCACTTACTACTTAATACGTAAGACTTTATATTTCTAGTACAATTCGGAATACCTCTGTTTCCAGTTCTATTAATAGAATAAATAGGAATGTAGTTATTTTGAACACGACAACATTTATATTTCTGTTACTACATAAAACTAAATCACGATATGATTTATGTTATTAAAGCAACTTCACTCTAAAATAAACTCAACTCTTCTGAGTTAACGCAATAATGCCTAACTTTCTGGTATAATAACAGCAATATTTATTAGTTGATCGAGTTGTAGCTTTGATCTGCGAAGTAAGCTGCGAAACTTTGTGGAATGTGGCAATTCAAAATGTCCGTAACTCCGTAGCCCCGTAAATCGAAGAGTTGTTACACGGCAGATAAGATATATTTTTCATCGTTAGAGCTGCAATTCATAAAATAGATCCATAACTGCGTAATAAAAAAAAAAAAAGAAAAAATTAATGAAACTGGGAAACGGCACAGTAACTGAATTTTCCTTGTAATATCCACGCGAAAAAAATACTCTTTAGATACCTTTATATCGGTCACTGTCGAAATTCATGGACACTTCCTTGAAGGAAGATGAGACCAATTAAAGAGACCTTCCAGAGTGTTTACTTCAAAGATGCCCTATAGTGTGTAGGTCTTCGCTTTGATCGTTCTGACCGAAAATAGGATTCTAATTGATAAATTTACGGTACTCCTAAAATCTAAGGTAAGTGTTTCAGATAATTTTTACTATAAAAAGTACGAATTTTTGCTTTTTTAAATGTGGGTTTATAAATTACACAGGTTTGCGTTTTAAACCCTTTATTTTATTTTTTTTAAGATCTTGGAATTGGTTTTGTATAACTTGAACGAATTGATTTCGCAAATAACTTTCATTATTTTCTATCACAGAATGAGATTGTTTTGAGTTATCTATATCCACTCAAAATTATACAAAAATAATTCCAACACCTGCATACAACGGAGACATGTTGCTTCGTCGTAGAAAGAGATACAAAACCCAGCATAGATAATGATACAAAATAGACAATTCTTTCTTCTTATTCCTTCTATTTACTAAAATTTAAACTTCGTGAGTCGTGACACGCCGTTATTGCATGCATGACGTACCACGACAAATTTTAAATCACGTACAATCACGCACGAAAGAAAAATATGATACGCGTTCACTCACGATTTTGCCGTGAACGGCCGTGTCACGATGTGTCCCGGAAATTTCACGGCACGAGCCCATCCCTAGTTCAGAATGATGTGGAAAATGTTATGTTGTAGGATTGAGATAACATTAACGTGATGCTTGCGCAAAGTTTACTGTGTATGCATTACAGTGGTACTCAAACGGTGGATCGTAAAAATAACAAATTCTATGAGGGCATTTGTTTAGCTTTTTGCCACGTGCTTTTTTGAGCTCCAGCTCAACAATGGCAAAGTAGGGTTGGACTGGAAAACTTTACCTAAGTTAACTTACGCTGCCTGAGAAAGTATTCGGGGCTTAAGCAGCTGGGCCTCTTCTATTTCTCAGCAACTCCTGATGGTAAATGCCCAACCGCAACCGCATTTAAAGAAATAAGAGGGACACTGAACTTAGCTTTCAGTTCTCTCAACAGTGGTGAAGTATTAGTTTGCGATATAATGAAAACACACTAGGTAATGCTTCACGGTAGTAAATACTATCAGATTAAGATAAGATCGATCAGATCAGATCTGATTCGATCCGAACAGATTTCGGACGACAAGATAACTCGTCCTATGGATGCGTTTTCATCCGATCCGATCCAATCCGATTCGAACGATTTCGCAATTATAAACAGTACTTTTCAACTGTTTTACAAGGTGTTTCTGTCCCAAATTATAAATTTATTGCAACAGATGTAGGAGCATATGGTAGAGAAAGTTTTAGTGGTATTTTTTCACATTCCATTCTTGCCAAAATACTTGAAAATGGAGCACTGGGTGTTAGATTACAAACGCCACTACCAGGGACAAATAATACAACACCTGATGTTCTTTTGGGAGGTAAAGCGTAACCACTAAAAAATTATATAATGATCTTTTCCAGTATCAAAACTTGAACCAGAAGAAACAATTTTTAATGAACGCCTATCTCGAGCCCGACAAATTGTTGAATGTGCATTTGGTATTATTAACCGCAAATGAAGTTTATTGCAAAAATCAATTGAAGTTAAACCTGATTCTGCCGATGAAATTGTTAAATGTATATGCTTACTGCATAATATTATAATTGATAAAGAAGGTAGTGAGCAAGCAACTTTATTTACATCACACCAAAAACATGCAGAAAACAAATTTTCGAGGATAAGTGAAAATAGAGGCACTAGTTCTACGTATTTTATCAGAGATAAATTTAAAACCTATTTTTGTTCTCAATAATTGCATGATTAGAAAAACATAATTTTTATGAACAGAATATTAATTAAATAAATAATTTTTAACTTGAAGTTTATTTTTTACCATCATAATTTATATTCTCTCCAATTTCTTTCCATTCTCTTCTTTGGACATCCCTCATGTAATATTTTTTATCTCTCATGTCCCATAAAACCTTTTTTTCACTTATTAAACTAATTAACTTTTAGACATCCATGATAGGTAAATAATTAAATGATAAATATGTCTGAAATTTCCCTCGTTCGCATGAATTCGTATGTAAAATCCAATCAGAATGGGATCGTTGGCACGTCAGCTGTGTTCGTACGAAATCGAACTGATAACTTCGCATCCATTGGACGACCTTCAATTTATTTTGCTGTGATGGGATCGGTCGCAGGTTTTCGTCCGAAATCTGTTCTGATCGGATCGGATGAAAACACATCCAAAGAACGCGCTTCAATTCATTTTGCTGTGATGGGATCGTTCGCAGCTTACCGTCCGAAATCTGATCGGATCGGATCGGATAAAAATGCGTCCAAAGGACGAGCCGTCTAATAAAGGTAGAGAATAAGTACAATTGAGAGCAGTGACGTATACAAGACTCATGGTTACAGATAAGCATCATAAATGACCTCAACCACTTATGATGCTTATTTGTCAGGCGGACCGCAAAAGGCTCGCAACATTTTTGTTTGCCCTCCAACGTTATTTTAAAAAATATTGAGCTTATTTAGGCTAAATATATTATTTAATAAATAATTTTCTGCCCCAGTGCCCCCCCCCCTCGAATACGCTACTGATTGAAAGAATACGTGAAGAGAATACTTTATTTTCAAAATATAAAATGCAATTCTCTCATTAAAATATTTGCCTGTATATTTGAATTTTATATAATTGTACCACAACGCTGAAAAATACTTACAAGTTTATGCACAAACCTAATAAATGTATCTGTTCCTTTAAAAACTAGTGTCCGCCACTGTACCCGAGGATTTTCTCGCGCTCGGGATCGCTCCGAGCTACGCGCGGTAATACATCAATATATAAACATTGACGCGGGTTCGGGTTGTGGGTTCGGCTTATGCATCGGCTTCATGAATGCTGGAGCACGTGCGCTTACCGCACCTGACGCAAAAATCAACTCACTTTCCGAATTGCAATACTATCTACTCGTACATGGCCTAAAAACTGCCTTCTCTTATTGTGACTTACGATATATTTAAGAGTGCAATACTTTGTCGAATCTAAAGTTATCTTACATCGAAATAAAGATTAAATTTTCAACTAATATACAGAAAAACTGATGTAGTATATGTTTTTAACGGTAGTGGAAAATATTGTTATAAAACTCAAATGATTGACAAAATCACAGTGCCGGCACAAGCCTGCATTAAGGTGTTGACCAGCTCGATGGATTTCACGGTCCCGAGTTTTTGTAGATTCTTTTTTTACACTTCACTTCGTTCCAACTCCCTTTTTATATTGATTTTTAATTTGCATTTCATTTTTGCTTTCTATCTGAACCCGTAAAATTACACTCTGGCTTTTCCAAATTCTATCCATTAAGCTCATCAACAACCGATGAAAAAAATAAAGAAATTAAGGGAAAAATTCTCGCTAATCGTCAAATCAGTGTCAGGAAAGTTGCTGAAAAAATTTGCATATAATAACAAATGGTTCATGTGAAACAATTTTCACTGATGTTTTTGGCCTGAGAAGAGTTGTGAATGCATCAGCTTACACATCATTGTTTGTTGCATTTATGAACAAAGATAACACCGTTATGATACCTTAACCATCGATTTGGAGAGTCGAGTAGTTAGACGAACCTTCCAAGCGTTTTGACTGAGAAACCGGGTATCGTGGTAGTGGTTTGGCCAAAACTAGACTGGGATTAATTGTGAACATTTTAATTATTGGTGTTAATTGAATCCAGAACGGTCTTAAACCATGTGGGTGTGTGAGGTATTTAAGAGACTCTTTTGTGAGGTGTTAAGGTGTTTGTAAGTTTTTGATTTGTATATCTCTTGGGATTATTTGCAGTCGTCCTTAATTGTAAGTTTGGTGTAGTCATGTATCTTTAAATTTAACTTTTAACTATCTTTAAACGAAGGTTAAGTAAAATGCAGACTTTAATTCAAACCAACCTTATTCTTAAGAATCGTAGCAAACAGCCGGCGAACATTTAATGGGTTTTCCGGCTCGATCCGCTCGCAATTCTTAAAAACAAACTATGTAGAAAGTCCTTTAGAGTAAGTATCATGAAGTACATTGAAATATTTATATTTATATTTATTATACTTCAATTAGCCAACCGTGACTTTTCATATTTAATAACTAATACTTTTTCAAATAAACAAAAATTTCAACTTTTTGATCAAACCTTACACAGTTAGGCGTAAATCTAATGATTGGGCGATCTTTATGATGCGCAAAGAGAAAGAGTGGGAGAGGGAGGCATACGGGGAACACTACGATAGACAGTGACAGATACAGAGAACAGTCAAGGAAACAAATATCAGTTCATGTACAACACTTGTACATTATAATATTAGTTCATCATCGTTGGCGCGACAGCCCGAAGTGAGCCTAGGCCTACTGTTTCCAGGTTTCAAGACCATGTTTTGAATATATGTACATTCAGGAGTAATATGGTCAGTATTTTGTCGAATTTTTAGCGTACACAGAAAAGCACCTACAGTTTACAGCCGGTTGCGAATGGCTAAGCAGAACATATAATTTATATAACTATTTTTACACAAATTATTTGATATAAGCAGAAATTGAACTCACGTCCATGCCCTTACTTAGTGGACAAATAGCAGGTACAAACGGTTTAACGTTTGCATCCACAGGCTTGCCATATACTTATTAGCCAGTTCTTCAAAATTAAATACCATCCATTGCAGTTGAACATCAAAACTGTAAAAAGTCAGCTCCTTGGTTTGGGTGAATACAGCGGTTTACTTTGTTTATTGGCCAGACTCCCCCGTCTCGCGCTCTTGCACTTCTCCCAAACTCAAGCTATTTCAAGTAAGTTCTAAACAATAATAGTTCACATATTACGCAGTAACAGAGAGACGTTCTCTCGCCAAATATGTATTATAATTTAAATTATTAGTGTCGATTTAAGCACTTGACTGTAGCAGTGGCGGTTTAAGCGATTGGTCAAGACAGCTCGTTGAGATCTATACAAGCGCAAGCTCCATTGAGATCTGCCCTTTATTTTATTTTTATTTATTTGTTTCAAAACATTTATTAGTAGTCACTCATAATATAACAAAAAATAAAATGAGTAATAATTACTATGTCATTTTCGGTAAACATGAGTGATAAATATGTTAAATATAAATTACCCAAAGAATTGCGTAAGAGTTTTTCACTCTCTTCAACACCGAGAAAGAACGTTCGGCTGTTGCATTACATATGGGTATGGTAAGAAATATATTAAAAATGGTTTCTAAATTGGGAAAAGTAGATTTTTACCGACCGCAAACATATATAAGGGAGGTATTGTGATCATACCGATTTTGACATTTCGAGATTTCGATGGATCTCCACGAATTGAGGTCCCTACATAACGTTTTGACTATTTTTAGCATGATGTCTATCGGTCTGTCTGTCCGTCCGTCCGTCTGTCTGTTCGTCTGTCGGTCCGCCCATCCATCTGTCCATCTGTCCGTCCGTCTGTCTGCCTGTCTGTGTACACGTGCAGTGCAAAGACGGCTGAAAGTATTTTTATGAAACTTCATATTTAAGCTTCTTCCATCAATGGCACGAGTTGATCAACTTTTGGTAAAATCGGTTGACTAAAAATGGAAGTTTACTTGTGTGGATTTTAAGATTTTGGCGAATATTTCACAACAGAAAAATTTTCGAAAAAATTTATTGAACAAAATTTGTTACAAAAGCAATAACTAACAACTTTTATTTGAGATATTTTTTGAGAAAACGAAAAAAAATTGAAATATTTTTCAAATTTTTCTCAATTTTTTCATACTTATATGTAACGTTTCCATGGTCATGATAAATAATATCTCTGTTAGAAAATATTGGGCCAAGTTATTTCTACTCTGCTGCTAGAATGTATTTTATACAAGTACTTTGTGATGGCGGTCGGTCCTGTGGTGGCCACAGCTGATTTTTTTTTAAATTCATTTATTTATGGGTGCTTCAATAGCTAAGATTATTAGCATCCCATTCTATAGATATACATATTACTTGTTTTTACAAAGTAGATTGTAAACCATTTAATATGAGTTTGTACATTTCCACGGGATTTGATTTCTTTTCTTCCTTAGCATACTTACGGAAATGAATAACTTCTTCTTTAAAGTATCTACTATCAATATCACTTTCATACTTTGTCGTTATTCTTTTTATGCATTCGTCAAATGCATCTTCATCCAAATTATAATTTAGAACAAATTTAAAATCATACATGACATGGTCGTAAACGGTGCATCTAGAATTAATTTCAGTTATAAGTGTGTCGCAAATTACGTTGTGTATGTTCACCATAATTTTTTTTTTCCTGTCAATATGGTGTCGTTGTCGGCAGTTACAACAAACTGAAGCTTTCTTTTTCTTATTCTTATCTCCTTATAATTCCAATTGTCGGTTAATAATATAGCTTCTTTTTCAACACGATCAACGATCAACACGAATTTCGCATGTCCATTACAGATTCAGCAAGAGACTTTAAAAAAATCTTCTTTGATATAACTTGGAATCAAGATTTTATAATGATTTACTGGTACTATATATCGCTGTAACAATATAATCACTCCACATTCATTTTAATTTTAATTAAAATTTATTTATTAATAATTATGATTTACACAAAAATATGATTTTTTTTTAAAGAATTTTAAAAAATGAGGCCATAAAAATTTGGAGGCCCCAAGCGGGCGCTTCTTGCGCCTGTGCGATAATCCGCCCCTGGACTGTAGAGGTATATCTAAGAAAAAATGTAATTTTACAATGCTTAGAATCTCCATTACTAATTTCACACGCATGTTTGACACCCAGTCAGGACATTTTTGTCAAACTATATGCTGCAAACATTTAGTGAATAAAATATGAAAATTGTTGTTATAATCTGTCTCAATTTGTAATACGAAACTAGATCTGGTTACTTTAGTGACTGTTGTGGTGTAAATAGACTTTTGTAGAATCATGTGAACTTGTAAATCTGGCTTTTAAAAGTATGGTTAAGTTTCATCATATTAAGGTTATTACTAAATTGACATGTCAAAATTGTGATTGACATGTCAAATATTTTGAATGTAAATATATATTAATATTTATTTCATGAAACTTTCGATTCTTTCTCGTTTAATAGTAAAAAAATATTACGATTATCAATGAAATATCGTGATAAAATATATAAAACAAAAATACATATTATATAATAATAATTTATCATTTTATTCTGCTGCCCTTAAAATCTAATTCTTGTTTTGCAAAATTTAATAACATATTTAAACAAAAATATTCATTTTTTCCGAAACATGTAGTCTGTGGTTCTATCTGTTTTCTTATTATTACCTCTTCCCCATGTTCGTCGGTCTTAAATTTTCTACACCTTCATTTAAAATTTTTCTTACTTCTCCTTCAGAAATCTAAAGAAATTGAAATGGGTAAATTATTTTATATTTCACAACAAAAAGAACACCAAAATCACCCGGGTGCCACTGGTACGTAATGACCTTGGCTCGAGTTTTAGTTTTCTGGTATATTGGTAGATGGTGACATAGTGCAAAATAAATTACGAATACACCCGACTTCAAACGATCAGAAACTTCGTGTTCTAGCTGTCGATCTGCCGCCATTAGCTGTCAAACACATGACAGTTGGTGTTGAAGTAATACGCATTTAAGCTTGTTAATTTTCAAATACATGGTTCAAATAATATAATTTTATTTCCAATTTTGGTCATCTTATACTGTATTTGATACATACATTGTACATCTCGGGAAGACGGACAAAAAATGATTTTTTGCGGATATTGTCTTATAATGATCTGAAATGTGTAGAAACCAAATATGAGGCCGAAAAAATAAAAAAACAGGTATAGCCTCCAATTTTATTAATACAGTTTTTGTAATTAGTAATTATAATGTTGTGTTTAAAATAATATTTAATGTTGTGTATAATTTTGTGTTTCAAAAATAAATAGCTTACACCTTTTATTTAGATTTATTTATTTAAATTCCTTATTTATGTGTTATATTAATGTATATGGATTATTAAATATATATGTATTTCTTTTCAAAATATATTTAATACAATAATAATGGTAATTATGAACGTAAATCAGATAGTAAAATTTAAATTTGGCGGTTGTTGTTGTTTAGTTCATTGGTATATTCCTAGAGGGAACGTACTAATTTTTTTTGCTGGCAGTGTCCGTTCTTAATATATTGTGTTCTGTGACCAAAATTTACTGAAAAAATATCTGCCACAAGGTCTATAATTTCGCTTCTTTTTACTTTTGTTCAATTTTTTTCTAAAAGTTTTCCATAAGCGTTTTATATGTGTTTTATTGTATATTTATTTAATTGTTGTCTCTTATGCATATTTTCTGATGTTTTGTTCTTATTTTGGTTGCATAACAATACTTTTTAATTAAAAAAATAAATTGACATATAATTTAACGTCAAATATGAGTTGTCAAATGTTTTGAAAGGTGCCATTTCAGCAGTACCACCCTAAGATGATATTTTAAATAGACAACATAAAAAATTAAAGTTTCCTCTTAGTTTCGTATTACAAATTGAGACAGATAATATAAGCAGTTCAGCTTTGTAAGAACAAACTAAGAGGGAATTTTGTTTTTAATAGCCTGCACCTTTGAAGCTGTATGTCATGTTGGTATTAAAAAATGTCACTTTTTTAAAATGTCGATCCATTTGACATACAGTCTGTTCCAAACGGTTAAGCGGAACTAGATTTGGCAATCTAGTTACTTTCATCGTTTAAATCGTGCCTTTCGGCCGTTTTGTTTAAGCTTTGTAAATCATACTTACAATAAACATTTTTTGGTTAAGGTCAATATTCCATTATTTATTTTTTTGTCATTAAAATATCTTTAAAAAATATTTATTTTTGACATATGTCATTCGTTTCCATGGTTTCATTGTTGGAATTTTAAATTTTGACATTCTAACATGAAAAATGAAATAACCCAAGCAAGGTCCCTTCTCGTGACAACCTAAAAGAACTAAATTCCCATTTAGTTCCGCTTAACCGTTTGGAACAGACTGTATGTCATAATGAAAAATGATATTATCTGTCTCATTTTGTAATACGGAACTAACAGGAAAATTTCATTTTATATGTTGTATATTGACAATACATTTATAATATTATCATAGTATTGGTTCACACAGATACGCCAAAGTCTGTTTACACCACAACAGTCACCAAAGTAACCAGATCTAGTTTCGTATTACAAATTGAGACAGATTATATCTTAATTATAATGATCATAACCTTTTCAACCTAAAGTCGCTTTTACAGCGTAAGGAATATTTTTAATTGACATTTAAAGTCAGTAACACACCATAAAAGTAACCAAAATAACCAGATCTATGGTCTATTTCAAAGTAGAAAAAAGTAGATAGCGCTGCGAACCGAGTACGATTTACACTGGACAAATACAGTATAGCGGGAAATTCAAAATAAGTTACAACTAGGGCATGGGAGTAGTAACTGGGTTAGCAAGTGATTTTTTTTTAAAATATGAAAATGTTTAATAGGATATTGAAATAAACATGTTAAATACACTTATTTATACGAAATAAATTCAGTTTAATGGGAAATTTGAAAATTTTTAAAAGTGATGTACTATATATAACAAGAGAGATTTGCTAAAAGAGTTTAAATAAAGCAATAAAACAAACAATAGATCTTCAGAGCTAAAGTTTCTTATTTAAATAATTATTGTAAATAAAAATTAAAAATATATGTATATATGAAGATCTAAAAATTATATCAATAACTTCTTCTTTGGGCACAATTAGCTGGGCTGTCTTTTGGCCTCACATTAGTCCTCTATCTTGATCTCTTAATTGTCAAGTGTCAAAATATATTTATATGTCAGATAACCTAAAAAATATATAACTGCGTAAAAACAAATAACATGGAGAATGTTGTCCATAAAATCTACGCCAAGAATATAAATAAAAGTCTAAATATGTAAATAATAACAAAATATATGAAAAAAGTTAAATAATATAAATAATATATATTTCCAATGTACGACACTGAACATCTGTCAACTTGGACTAAAAAAAATATTTTAACAGTGTAATACTGTGATGACGATCTAAACCAATTCGAAGCACATACAAACAGCTCCTATTTCCTTACACACATTTTTCTACTTTGAAATAGACCATAGTGTGTTCTTACAAAAGTGAACTGCTTATATAACATCAATTTAATTATTATTTTACAAAACTTATATTTTGTTTTTTTATAAAATAGCTATTTTTGTCCGATTATGGTATATCTGTTGTATTTCATATTTACCAGTATTTCCGTGGAATTAAACCAAATTTTACAATAACCTGGGCTAAAGTGATTTACATTAATTTTTGCATTACAATGAGGATGTTGACAGTGAAATGATATCGCACATTGAATACCAGCCATGTTCAATAATTGATATTTTGGTTCGAGTTTCAGTTATATAAACCAATTTTCTTCAATGTGGTAGGTATTTTTATTTGTTAATTAATTTATTAATGTTGTCTGTCAGCTGTCAGATTCATTTGTTAGCATGTTACAAGGACAATCGCCAATTGTCAGTTTTATTATTAGTGATTCAAAATCAAAGGAAATCAAATTATTGTAGCATTTGAAATTATTCTACAAATTTGACACGCTTCTACAAATCTTTAATTCAAATATAAGAAAAATACTGAGAGTTCAAAAAATACATTGGGAGATAAATATGAAGAAATATATATTTAATGAAAAAATCACATGAAACCTCTTAATGCTTGGATAACCAACAAATTTTTGTTTTTGAAAAATCTTTTTCTTTTATGGGATTTTTGCCAAAAATGTGTCAAAAATCTTTTTTCCCCCACCCTATTTCCTAGAGGAGTTCATCTAAAAATCTCACAAAAATCTCAATAATGTACAGTGATGAGAACCGGAATAGTTTGATCAGATAAGTTTCTCGAAAAATATCGATTCTTTTGTGTTAATGCAAAAAAAAAATGTTATTTAATTTTTTTTTTTTTGTGTGGTATCAATAAAAAGCTCTTATAACGTAGATTAAGGAACCAAAATCAATTTTTAGGGTTTTGTAGGTATGACCAAAAAACCCTTGTACCGTCATTTTGTCGTCTGTCTGTCTGTCTGTCTGTCTGTCTGTCTGTCTGTCTGTCTGTCTGTCTGACTGTCTGTCTGTCTGTCTGTCTGTCTGTCTGTTAGGTAAAAATTGTAGCCAAACGGCTAAACCTAGAGAGTTGAAATTTGGCATGCCTGTACAACTTTTTGACCCGCACATAGGAAAAATACTAAAACATCTAAAAAACATATCCCCCTAAAAATATAAACAAATAAAGTTTGTTCCAAACGGTTAGGCGGAACTAGATTTTGCAATCTGGTTACTTTCATCGTTTAAATCGTGCTTTTCGGCCGTTTTGTTTAAGCTTTGTAAATCATACTTACAATAAACATTTTTTGGTTAAGGTTAATATCATTTTAAAATGTCATTTTCTTTATATTTTGATTTTTTGTGTCATTCTTAATACAAATTTCCCATTTATTTATTTTTTTGTCATTAAAATATGTGAAAAAACTTATTTAATTTTGACATATGTCATTCGTTTCCATGGTTTCATTGTTGGAATTTTAAATTTTGACATTCCAACGTGAAAAATGAAATATCCCAAGCAAGGTCCTTTCTCCTGACAACCTAAAAGAACGAAATTCCCATTTAGTTCCGCTTAACCGTTTGGAACAGACTGTATGTGCTCATCGACTAAAAAAATATTTTTTTAATATTCTGAGTAGGGTATCAAATGAAAGCCCTTAGTACGTGGATTAACGATCAAAATTTTATTTTTGCAAAATAAATTATTTTGACGCGATTTTTGTCAAAATTGTGCAAAAAAATTTTTGTCCCACACCCTGTAGCCCAGATGGTTTAAACTAAAAATCTGAAACAATTCTAAGTAATGTATATTGGTGTGAACCGGAATAGTACAACAGGAATTTTTGATCAGATTATGTTTTCGGAAAATAATGCATTTTTTGTGTTTTTAACCAAAATATGTTAAATATTTAATTCGCTATGTAACCAAGTTGATACGTCAGCGCTCATAGCGATGTGCGTTTAGTCATTGGTTTTCTAATTTGTCAAACAGGTAACTTGCAAACTAGAGTTCGAATCCGGTCAATTTTAATTTTTTTTTTTTGTAGTTTTCTTTTGTTTAAATTATTTTGTCAAAATTCTAGTTATATTTTGGTAAATGTTGCATTTAATTTATAAAAGCGTAAATTTAATAACCAGTGGGAAGTGTTGAAATTATAATTTAATTCTGTTTGATGTATACGAAATCAGAAGGCGGGGCTAATGATTTAAGCAACCAATAGAAGCTATAGGCGCAATTTTCAAAATCTTAATGAACCTTGCTATGTAAAAAAAATACTGCACATATTTAGAAACTTAAATAATGGTATTAGGCATTCGAATTAAAATTCATAAAAATGATTTTGACATAAAATTTGTTTTGGCATCCCAAATAATCATCATTCAGTTATTAAATACCTGCAAAACCCTGAAATGTGTGAAAATTCACACTTCACATCAATTTTTTTAAATTGGTTTCTTTTAACACGATTTTAGCTAAAATATGCTATAATAGTTCTTGTCTCGCACCTTTTAACCCAGAGGGGTTAAATTAAAAATCTGAAATATACGAGAGGAATTTTTGATAAGATTGCGCTTCTGCGAAATATTGCAGATCTTGTGTTTTTGACAAAATTTATAATTTTTTTAATGAATGACTTAATTACTGCTAATAATGTTATGGACTTTTTGTGGTTATGGCTTAAGTATTATATAGCTTATTTTGAAATTAAAAATATAATATTTTTTTCTTTAACAGCTTTGATGTATTTAAGTAGCCTACAGTCGTAGCGCCTACTGTTATACGTCATGATTCACCTATTGCTTGATTATTATGTTAGCTAAACATTATTACAAAAAAAAATATATATATATATGATGTGTGAATTTTCACACATTGGAGGGTTTCGCAGGTATATAATAAGTGAAGGCGGCATGCTGAGTGTGTAGGACAAATTTTGATTTATAGTAATCAAGGCAAAATGAACAATCTTTTTAAAATAATTTACCGTCTGTTAATCTAAGAGCTTTAAAATCAAATTTTATGTTACAATATTTTTTTGTTAATTTTAATTCGAATACCTCATACCATTATTTAAGTTTCTAAATATGTGCAGTACTTTTTTTATATAGCAAGGTTCACTAAGATTTTGAAAATTGCGCCTATGGCTTCCATTGGTTGTTTTAAATCATATGCGAACCCTATAAATCTGGGTAGGTAGCGAGCAATGTAACCATTAGACCAGGATACGCCTTAAAATATAACGTGTTATAGTATAACTATAACTTTTGTGCATCGTCAACAAAAAATCACAAAAAATGCGTTATTTTCCGAAAACATAATCTGAACAAGAATTCCTGTTGTACTATTCCGGTTCACACTAATTTACATTTCTTTTTAATTTTTAGTTTAAACCATCTGGTCTACAGGGTGTGGGACAAAATTTTTTTTTGCACAATTTTGGACAAATATCGCTTTCGAATAATTTATTTTGCAAAAATAAAATTATGATCGTTATTTCACGTACTCAAGGTCTTTCATTTGATACCCTACACAGAATTTTTAAAAAATATATATTTTTTTCGATGATCAGATTTTTTTTTATATTATTTTTAGAGGGATATGTTTTTTAGATGTTTTAGTATTATTCTTATGTGCGGGTCAAAGAGTTGTATAAGCATGCCAGATTTCAACTCTCTAAGTTTTGCCGTTTGGCTACAATTTTTACCGAACAGACAGACAGACAGACGACAAAATGACGGTATAAGGGTTTTTTGGTCATACCAAAAAACCGTAAAAAAGAGAAAAATTAATTATAAAAATAATTAAATTATGTTAAACGCAGTAGCGAATCATTAACTATGATTTTAAAATTTGAAAAGATAAAAAGAAAATATCACAATTGTTAAATAAAAAATATTGAACGTATGCAATGTTCCGTTTAATAGAGAATGTTGACCTAAATTTGATAAAATAGAAAAATTGTTATTATAAAACGTATTAGTTTTTTGTGTTTGAAAGACTGCAAATACTTGTTATAAACAAATACATGTTATACTCGTATAAAGTTCAATTAATTTATAATATGTATTCGTACTTTTAAATTGCCGGTCCGCGAAAAATTAGCAGATTTTTCACCGGTGCCGTAAAGCTATTTTAATATATTTGTTTGTTACGTTTTTGGGATTGAACTCGTCAAATCAGTTTGACTCTAATTTATTATTATTTAAAAAGCATTTGAAGATGAAATAACTAAAGTTTCATGACTTGGCGAGCCGAAAATATGCCCTTTTACCGCGAAAGCTAAACAACAACTGAAATTTATAATTTTGAAACGAATCATATAAAGAATTGAGTCGCATAAACAGTAAGTCGTACTTGCTGACTACGCGTCTATTAAAAAGGAAAAAATACATCAAATTACACCCGGATGTCACGTACAGCATATTATCGACTTACCAAATATACATTAAAAAATACAATAAAGCAAATTTCAAGGCGAAAAAACAAAATAATAAAATCAATGAAAAAATAAACTAATAAAATTGATGAAGTAACAAAAGTAATAAAAATCAATGCCAAAACAATGCCAAACAAATTAAAACAAAATCATTGCAATACAAATTTAAACAAAATAATGCAAATTAAAAATATATATATATACATATAAAATATAAAGCTCGTTACTCGAATGGGGTCGACAGGCGCCCCTTACGACACCGGTTCACGACTTATTATTTGACTTTTTACCGATCCGCGATGGAAAAAAGAATAAGAAATTCTGTTCTACAGACTTAGCAGAGCTTAACTTTTATTATTTATTATTTTGGTCTTTGGTATCTGAAACTAAAGGCATTAACCAGCATTAAAAGGGATCATTATAGTTATTAATTGTATAGTATATTTAAAATTTTAACATTTTATTTGTCTGTGTATAATAAAATTAATGAACAGCAAATATGACAAGTAATTATATATCTAAACTGTATTATCGAAAAATGTTTAATTATATTTTGCAAAATAATTAGTAACATGTTATCCAAATTGATTTAATTAAAATTTAGTGATATATTTATAAACAAAATACAATGCAATGTTTTTTTTAACCTGTATCAAAAAATATTTTGTTTGAATACCCTCCAAAATGGTAATTAAATAACACTGCATACAAATACCTCATATTTATTTATATGTCGCTTTAGTTTATGTATTGAATTTAATGAAGTAAAGTGTCAGTCTGCGGATGGATGTTTGTATAAAATTAAATATCTTAGTAATTTGTTTTATTATTTTTTTATTATTTATTAATTACTTAAAACAGAAAATTACTGACGGAGTTTGACTGAGATATTTTTGAAAAGTTTAAATTTTTATTTTTATGTAACATGTTACATGCAAGTTTTAAAATGATAAAGAAAAAAAAAAAATGTTGAGTGACATGTTCTTCACAGATATCAGGATTTTGTAGGTATTTAATAAGTGATAGAAGCCAACAGCGGATGCTGGATGTCTAGGAATATTTTTTCTATAATCACATCAAAATCAACAGTTTTTTGTTGATCATTTTTACTCGTTATTTAAGTGCTAAGAGCGTTTATTTCATCATTTTAAACAAAATTTAAATAATTTGCGCAAATTTTGTCACAATGAAAATTAAATTAAAAAATCCAAACGATTTTTCCGCATTTGCATCATATTCAAGTCTTCATTAAATTAGTAAGAAATATAGGAAGGTTGCCTTTTATATTTCGGGATTATGCTAAACTAGTGCTGACATCCGGCAACTGACGCTTCTATCGTAAAATTTGACATTTTTGACGGTATACGTTCACAGAACGTTTTGACGTACGAGCGCTATTTGTGTTTTTACTGTTACTTGAAAAAATTCATCTCAGCTAAAAATTGAATTAAAACGTGAACATTTTCGAGCGATTATTTTTTACAACTATCGCCGTGGATTAATCGAACAACAGTGCATCGATGAATTTAATTCGACATTTGGCGCTGAAGCACCATCAAGAACTACTGTTTATCGATGGTTTGCCGACTTCAATCGTGGCCGTAGTTCACTTAAGGACGAATTTCGAGAAAATTGTCCAAAATCGGTTGTTGTTCCGGAAAACATTGATGCTGTGCGTGAACTGCTACTGCAAAGCGTCATGTTACTTATCGTGAGATTGAGGTATCCTTGGGCATTAGTGGGACCAGCATACATTCACTATTGCATGAACATTTCGCCGCCATAAAGTTTGTTCGCGTTGGATCCTATATAATTTGACAATCGCAGTGGAAAAAGTCTCAATCGGAGTGGAAAAAATGCTTCGAAAATTGGTTCAAACGCATGCAAAAGTGTATTGATCTTCATGAAGAATATTTTGAAATACAATAAAACCACTTTTGTTGATAAATAATTTTTGATCTCAAATTCCGAAATATAAAAGTCAACTTGAATTAGATGAGTTACGTGCGTAAAATATAATATGATGAGGAAGTAATGGGAAGTATGAGGAAGTATTCGGACTGGTCAGAAATTAAAAATTAAAACATTATTCTAACTTCGCTAAGGTTTAGATTTATTTTTAAATCTTCATCAGAGCTAGAATAAAAAATGTAGGTATAATTTATGTTACAATTTGTTTTTTAAATATATTAAAATTTAAGTTAATGAAGTAAATATATTATTATTTAAATTAATGAAGTAAATTTTACTGATTATATTATGTATGTTAGAAGGCAAATATGATCAGTACTACGTCCATTTTTAGCGTGCATAGAAAGGCACTTAAGATATAGTGCGAACGTCTAGGCAGCACCTGTACTTTGTATAAATATTTTTTACACAATTTATTTGACATAGGCAGGAATTGAACTTACGTTCATACCCTTGCTTAGTGGTCACGCATCAGGTACAAACAATTTAACGGTTATGGCTACAAGCTTACCAAAAATATACAAGGTGTTTGTTTTAAGAGATACAAAAAATTCTTCAGAAGAAAAGTTAAACTAGACTAAAGGGCACTTAACGACTATAATAAGAATTCTGCATCACGTCCGGTTTCAGCGGAAATTGTTTCAACATTTTATCTAGCATAGGGAATTGGTACTTTAATTTAATTTTCTTGAAAGTACATTAAATCAGTTTTACAAGGATATCAAAATATCATACTTTAATTTTAACCATTTCAAAATGGCGAAGCCGACGGAGTTGCCGAGGGCATTAAATCGCAGTAGTTTGGACTGGTAAAGACAGTCTGTATTGTGCGGTTGGCAGTTCGATTCTCCGTCGGTGATATTATTCGGGCGAGGATAATATGTTTACATTACTCTTATTTTACAATCATTCACCCCTCATCCAGGTGTAGGAGCTTGCCCCCTGGCATCGGCGATTAGCCTCGTTGCAGAAATAAATAAATTTAAAAAAAATGGGGACCATTTATTTACAAAACAATAAATAACATAAAAAACGTAGAAACAAAATTATAAAAAGATATAACATAATGTAATTAGGAAAAACAATAAAACAAAATATGACTTAAGTTAGTAATAAACTAAGGAAAATATGACTGCCGTTGTTATCCACACATTTTCTCATTCGTAATAAAAACTCTTCCATTACATTTAGAACGGTATACTCTTGAATTTCCCTGATGGCTGTTCTTACCCTATGTTCTAAGTCATCTAACATTTACCTTCAGGATGCCTTTCTTGGTAGAGTTGCTGGGCCCTAACAGAATCTATTTGACATTCCCCGAATGTCAGAACCATATCTGTCATTTTTTTTATTTGAATAACGTACGTGAGCCATAATTACAAACGATTTGATATTATCACCTTTAATATCAAACTCGTACTAACAGACAAGAAAATTTGCAGGTTTTATTTGTCATTTGTCATCAACAAAATCATTTTTAAAGTTTGCTATGTTTAACTGTACGATTACGTAATTTATTATTTTGTAAATAAATGGTCACCATTTTGAAATGAGTATGATATTTTGATATCCTTGTAAAGTTGATTTAATGTACTTTCAAGAAAAAAAAATTAAAGTACCGATTCCCTATGCTAGATAAAAAGTTGAAACAATTTCCGTTAAAACCGGAAGTGATGCAGAATTCTTATTATAGTCCATAAGTGGGCCCTTTTGTCTAGTTTAACTTTTCCTCTGAAGAAATTTTTGTATGTCTTAAAGAAGTTATTTGAGGTGCGGCGTTTTAAACCAACACTCTGTATAATGAATGTCATATTCAACATTTCTTAAAAGTATTGTATACAGCGATATTAAATATTGTAAATTATTAGTTATTTAATTCGACTAGATACTTGTAGCGCAAAGAATATTGTTTTTTTTTTTTTAATTTACTTTTGAATAATTTTTATTTCCATAGTTAAAATGCATAACTGTTACTAAATTCTTATTTTCTTAAAAAAAAAAACAACTGAACCTTGACACTGAAGTTCCATGTCTTTTTTCTCTTTTGTAGAAATCCGTCATTAACTAAAACCTATTTTTTAAAAAAATATACTGAAACCGAATCCTTTTTCGGCGTTTTCCGATTCTGTTTTGTACAGGTAAAAATAATGCATATTTGTAACAACTCACATATTTTTAAAAAAATCCCAATATAATGAGAGATGTTATTTTATTATTTGCTTGCTTTAAATTTTTGTTTATGTACGAATATAACTGGGAACAGTTGATTTTTTAAAATTTGAAATATTTTCAATATTATTTTATTTGAAAAAAATTGAACAAAAATGTGTTTTCATTATTTTCAAACCAACTATATTTTTACAACAAAAATAATAACTAAAAACCACTAAAACATGAAGCTGTCAAAATTTATGAAGTGCAGCTACATCAAACGTTTTAATGTTACGATTTTCTAGATTACATCCGTACTCATTAGGTTTTTAAAATGAGTACATTCAAGTTAAACTTTACACATTCAAGTTAACGACTGTTAAATTTCCATAAGTCAAGGAGGCAGTTTGGAGGTGGTGCAGGTCTGCGGTAGCGAGCTTCTCTGGAAGAACAGCCGTAAGTCTCCTGGCTGGAGACCCGCCAACCGCCATCTCGCGACAGAGCATTCACTCGATACCAGTGAACCTTCAACAAATGCACCATTGTTACCTCTTAACCATTGTCCTTGCTACTGCATATCAAAATCCTTACAGTTTCTGCTTTCAAGTAACTTTCTATAATCCAAAGAAAATATCAAATATGTCTAAAATTATTACATTTTATGAAAAAATCAGCTTGCAAATAATTATACAGACACCTTTATTTTGGACGTTTGCAATTGCTGATAGTACTAGGCTAGAATAGTACAATATAATGAGTATTAGTATCAAAAAGATATAATACTTAAAGAGTAATATAAAAAATAAAAAATAATATCGGACGTACGATAGCACTATGAGCACTATGAGGGCTGTACGTATAATACGTACGTATAATAGCACTATGAGAACTGTTGCACTGAGTCTAGTTAATAGAGCCAAAGTAATTTGTTCTTCTAAAAGGCTTCTAAAAGTTGAATTGAAGAACATCCGTTCCACCTTACAGGATAATGGCTACAGTCATAAAATTATTACTGATGCTATCAATCATAAGAAAAATGACGCACCTAGAACTGACGAAGTGAGATATGTCTCTATGCCCTATTATAAAGGAGTATCTGAGAAAATTGGTAGGATACTAAGAAATCATAATATCCAAGTAGCTTTCAAATCGAGTTCGACTTTAAGATCTATCCTATCGTGTACAAAACCCAAATCTGTCCTAAACAAAAACTGTGTCTACTCTATTCCCTGCCAGTGCGGGAAACAATATATTGGCGAGACTTGCAGACCTCTACATGCTAGGGTAAACGAGCATAAGAAGAAAGTTCAGCAGGGTTAAATTTACAGTTCCAAACTGGCTGAACATGCTTCGGAAAATGAACACCATTTCCAATGGAAAGATGCTAAACCCTTAATGTATGAGGAAAACAAGTTCAAGAGAAAATTGAAAGAGCCAGCATAGAATTTCATCAACTCTGCCTTTACATTATTCAAAACAATCCTGTTAATCCTTAAGTCACTAATCCGGTAACAAACAACTCATTACCACACAATAATGTGACAAACAACCTTAATCCGGTCGTTAATCCTCCGCAGGTAGTCCCGTCCCTACCCATACCTGATCCCAACCACCCAACCAATAGCAACGCACCTATAACCTGCTCCCACTCTTACAATACTCGGTTTAAAAACTCGAAGAAAACTGAAATGTTTATCACTTCTCGTGATCGCTGAAGACGGAAACAGATTGTTGAGCAGTTTCCGAAACGTCCGAATTTATTTTTTATATTACTCTTGAAGTATTATATCTTTTTGATACTAATACTCATTATACTGTACTATTCTAGCCTAGTACTATCAGCAATGGCAAACGTCCAAAATAAAGGTGTCTGCATTAATATTGGACCATTGCAAAATAATTTCAAAGATATAATTACCTTCAAATACCTATAGGACTATACAGTTAATTTCTTTTATCCTACAACATTGAAATTATTATTTTGCATGGTTTCCCTAGTAACAACAAATTATTTTGACGACAATGTAAAGTTGCGTTCCATTTATTTTGCAACATAGGGATAAATATTTTTTTTGAAAATACATTGAAAATGCAATAATTAAATACAAAAATAACAAAAAGACAGCTAAGTTAAATGTTCAAAAATACCACTATTAACTTATAAACAAAAAGTTAGGCGATCATAAAAATTATTTAAAACATTTATTAGTAGCCCTTGTGGGATAGTGTTTGATCCGTGCATAATTCTATTTTGTAAGTCCGTGATGCTCCTTACTTCCCCATTATATAGTTTTGCTTTAAGATATCCCCAATAAAAAAATCGTTTGGTGATAAATCCGGAGATCGTGCTATCCAATGTATCGTCCCTTCTCTCCCAATTTAACTGTTTGGAAATTCCCTGTCCAAGTAGTCCCTTACTTATTTGGAATAGTGCACTTAAGCTCCATCTTGCTGGTACCATATATGACCAACAAAATTTAAATTTCTTATAGCAGGTACTATGTGATTTTATAATAAGGCCAAGTATTTATCCGCATTGAGGTTACTATCAATGAAAAAGGGTCCTATTATATGTGTTCCTATTATGCCTGCCCACACATTTGCGGCCTTTGCATACGTGAAGCATAAAATAAATGTAAATTTTCTTGGCTCCAATATCTAAAATTTTAGCGGTGCACCTAACCATTTAAATTAAAAGTTGCTTTGTCGGTAAATAAAATTCTTTGGAGCATAATAGGGTTGGTATTAATTTTTTCTAAAATATTATAGCAAAAGTCCATCCGTACTGCCGCATCTCTCTCTAACTGTTCTTGATGATTTTGAAATTTGTAAGACCGGTATTTTTCTCTTTTAAGAGCTTTATATACAGATGACTTACTCACATATACGGTTTGAGCGATTAATTTAGTAGATGTATAGTTATTATTTTCAACTTCTAAAGCAATTTCTAATTTCTTTTCTTCAGTCAGTATAGTTGATGTTCGTTTCCTTCTTGTATGATTCAAATTGAGGCATCCATAGCGTTTAAATTTGGTAGCAAGCCTCGATATTGTAGAGGGATTCGGTATAGCATGATTCGGATAAGTAGCACTGAACATAGCAGAAACTTCTCTCAAACTCATGAGAATTGTACCAAGTTACAAGCATGATTTTTTCTTCACTTGTGTACATTTTTTTGAATGTAAAAATACACTTAAATTTTCTATGTTGCAAATTAAAGGAAACGCAATTTTACATTGCTGTCAGATTTCAATTATCATAGTAACGATATTACCTATATTGCAGGATAAAAGAAATTCATTGTACATGTTAATTAGTAGGTATATCATGGTATAGATAATATGGTGGTAAGTCGACTGTGCCTAAAATGGTGATTCATATGCTGGACGTGTGACGTCATTAATGCGACCGCAAGTTGTCATTGTTTGTTTGTTTGTTCCTGTCTGCTCTGGCATTTACATTAAAAATATTTATTTTAAATATGTTATTATGTATTACAAAATTTTATAATTTATACAATTTTTTGAGTTTGGTTTATTCTCATTTTGCTAAAAATTATCAGCAGTTAATAATATTTATGAGGGCACAGGACACCCTGATTTACGTTAGTAAAATATGTAAACGAGCATGAAGCAAATATTATTTCACATGTATTGCATTATATATATTTTTAAAGTTAAATCACAAACGTAAAATCGAAAATAATAAATTAAATATCAAAAGTGAAATCTTCCTTTTCTTTGGGCACTATCAGTCAGGTTGACTTTTGGCCTCACTCACATAGGCCCTCCATCTCGATCTATTCATTGTCAAATCTTGCCAAGTACCATGTATACCAATACTTGTTAGATCTTCGGTTAACTGATCTCTCCATCCCTTGCGAGGTTTTCCCACTGGTCGACGGGTATTCAATCATCCTTCCCATATCTTCTTAACCATTCTGTCCTCCCTCATCCTCCTAGCGTGTCCTATCCACTGTAATCGTCTGCCTCTGAGTTTTTGGGTGATCAAAAGTAAAATATCGAAAAAAATTGAAAAACTACGACATTCTTCATTTTATTTAAATGTTACAACTGAAAAATCTTGTACTAGCTAGATTTGATATTTTTTGAGTAAACATTTTGAAACTAAAATTAATTAAGTAGTTCGGTAGGAACTTATTAGAAATCATAGATTATGTTCGTACTAGGTGCTATTGATAAGGAAGCATTCATCAGCATCCTCGGCCCAGCATTCTATTCTAGTACTACCATGTTATATAGGAACTACTTTCACCTAATAACTGATATTTTAATTGATTTATAAGCATATTGTGCATATCAAGGAGAGAAAAAGTGAGGAACGTGAAAATTATAGATATTAATGGTATTGATCATACTGTTATGAATATGATTCTGTAAGATACGACGCTAGGCATTTGGGACTGGACAGCGACCTTAGATATTTCCAGAAAAGACCAGCGAGGATGATTGCTGACATCCGAAATGGATAGGAATTTTGAAAAGAAACTTAGATGATTAGGTTCTATACAATTAATGGTAGATTAAAGGATATCGAAATAAATTTTATCATGGATACCAAGACGAAGGAGCAAAAGGAACGACACATTTAAAATTCCGTGTAAGAAGTAAGATAGCCTGAAAACTTTCTAGAATTATTGACTTTTTAATTAACAATTTTAAATACTCACCCTTATAAATTTTAAAAAAATCTGATTCAGTAGGAGATTTATACTTTCTAAATTCTGACTACCGCGGCTCAAAAAGTTTGGGAAACTCTGCTCTAGAACATAGAAAATAGAAATGCCTTTAGAAAATTTGTAGTTTCAAATTTCTGAGGTAAATGGATGTGATGTAATATCAAACCAAAAGCAGAATTCAAGTTGATATTCATGTTACTCTGACAATGGCAAGAGGTGAAACTGCAATCTACATAATAAATAAATCTGTGAAATATGGAAAAATTGTATCATTTAACAAGCTTCTATCCATAAGTGAGTTTTACACGGTAAAACAGTTAACAATTCAATTAAGTTATATTTTATCTTACTTTGCGCCCGAACTCCTCTTCAAAACAAGAATAGTCTTTAGACGACCAACTTACATGAACAAGGTAATACCTGTCAAATAGTGTACACTGTGTACTTTAAAATATCTGAGTAACATGGTAAACCTAATAAATCTATTTTAATAAAAAATCAGGAGCAGAACTTAGGCTCTTAATTCACACGTCCAACCTGGCCCTTTCTTCAAAACAAACAAATCTTAGACTGTGATATAACAAGGATCACAAAGATAAAATAAAATAAATGCAGCAAGCGATCTTTTAAAAATATCTATAAAAAAAAAAACAGATCAACAAGAGAACTAAAATGACGCAAATGAAAATGCTGGATTTTTATATCATGTTATAATGATGAATGATGAGGAAATGTATGAATTACATAAATACCTTTTAAATGTTACCCGGCGAAGGCTGCTTCTGGTGTCATTGACAGAAAGGAGAACTAATACCGCGATTATCGAAAAAAATAAAAAAGAGTATCAACAATACTTCATAACAGAATAACTACTTTTTGTACTTGCTACTTTTGGACACGTACAACGACGAAGCTGTGACAACTCAGAGAGGTTTGGGAAATTTGCTATAAGATGTTTTCGTAGTTAGTGTCCTACTAGGTAGATAGATCAGATTAAGCATAAAACCGTTTAATCTATTATACAAACCACACGAGAAGTAACGATACCGCTGAATATATGTATTTGATAAATGATATAAATACGAAATAATGTCCGCATTTTCTAGCTAGAAGGAAAGGCAATGCTAAAAAATATCTGGGAAAGAAGATTCGTTGGCCCATGGTTCGTTTGCAACAACGCAAAAGATGAGACGCTGTAAAGTCTTGGGAGGCAATTATAGTTTACTGTTGGATTTTTTTGTGTCCGTTCACGACGAATCAAATAAGACTTTGATTTAAATACAATTGTAAATACTTTAGAGTTATATCCAAAAGTGCCTACAAAAAGTTATAAGCGGTTATGTTTTTATAAGCGGAAAAGATGTTTATATCCGTGTATAATTGCCATAGGAGACTGCACAAGAAGTTAAATTAAATCAATATTGAATACATGTTACATAACAATTTATTCCTGTTATGAGTTATCTGTTTTTCATTAGGATATTCATTTTTTTTTATGTTGTTTACATGTCGTTTTCACAGTGTAATTATAAACTAGTAAAGAAGTTATTTGCGGTGATGTAACAAGCGCGGACTTCATTGATAAGTTATTTCTGGCGAATATGAACGATGTAATGACGTTCAAAGGCAATATAGCTCCAATATGAGCAGTGAACTGTGCGAGTTTGGTTAAGAAACACTGTTATAACGATGAAGCTAGCTTGGCGCATATGCACCGTTTTAATTAAAGAGTCCTCTCACTGCCAACATCCAACTAATGTGCCCAATTATAGAGACATGGGATCCCAGTATCGGGTTGGGGTAGGAGGAGAACTTCCACCAATGTACACGGTCTTTATGGTCCGGTCCCGCCCGATCACCCGGCCCACAGAGAAATATTACTTCGACTAGTGTACATTAATGGTATTAACAGAGTAGCATTAAATTCACTAGGTGAATTGAAGGAATTTATAGTTGTACCTTATAGAATTTTGATACGGAATTTACATATAATGCTCATTTCATCTTCCATTTGTATTTCCTGAAATGGAATAAAACTTATCTTACATAGAACCACGTCAGAGTTATTAATTTAAGTAATATCCCTATGCAAATATATCTGCATCAAATAAAGTAAAATTTCAATGATTGAATTGTGCACTTAACATAAACCCAACCAAAACAAATGTTTTGAAAATATCAAGAAATGCGATCGAAGAAGAACAAAATCTATCAATCTGGAACAACACATCAGAGAGAGTTAAAGAGTTTGTGTACCTAGACAAACAATTAAAAACAAATAAAGTAGCTGGATTAGACAATATTACACCTGAAATGTTACACGCAAGTGAACTATCAATTTCTAAAAGTCTGAGAGACTTTCACATCGATCGACGGGGTCACAATTGAATTGCCCCAAAATGATGATAGTGTAAAGAATATTAATAGCAAGTTCTAGATTAGTGTTTCCCAACCACTAACCCGTGAACCGGTACCAGGCCGTCAGATGTTCTTGCCGGTTAGCACAAAAATCACATAGAGTAAAATATTTTTTCAGCAAGTCTCGCATTAAAAATCCACCGTATTGCTAATTATTATATAACTTATGATCAGTTTTGTGTAACCTTCCTAGTCCACGAAAATATTTTACATTATTCGCTAGAAGGCAAATTCGAAAGGTTCGGAACCGCTGCTCCATATAACCCTACAGTAATTATGATGAGTTGTGCGTATGCTAGTAAGTTAAAGTTGATAACTGGTCAGAGACAATTAAAAGAGTCAGTAAGAGGTCAGAGGAGACTCAGCAGAGGTGTTGTCAGAAGTTTGAAGAGTAAAGGTATAAAATAATGTTACAGAATTTTTTGGGGGTGATTATCTGAAAGGGAACTATATTTTGTGTAAACACCTGAGTTCAAAAACTCTTCGCATAGCTGCAGTTCTGTATCCGAGCCTTCTTCTGGTGGGATAATCCCACCACAATGGTGGCATAACCTTTACTTAGCTGAAACAGTCGTTAGAGTGTTCACCAAACGGATCGAGAAGCAAAAGCGACGGTTACCGTGGACGAACTCCTGAAACCGGACAATATTCTGCAAGTGATAGTGGATCTAGGGAGAACTGGGAGGCAGTGAGGCAGATGATGACCAACATCCTGAAGGTGAAGGAAGCTGACGAAAGACAGCAAATGAAAATGCTGGATTTTTATGTCATGTTATAATGATGAATGATGAGGAAATGTATGAGTTACATAAATACCTTTTAAATGTTACCCGGCGAAGGCTGCTTCGGGTGTCATTGACAGAAAAGAGAACTAATACCGCGATTATCGAAAAAATTAAAAAAGACTATCAACAATACTTCATAAGCGAGCTCCTGAAACCGGACAATATTTTGCAAGTGATAGTGGATCTAGGGAGAACTGGGAGGCAGTGAGGCAGAAGATAACCAACATCCTGAAGGTGAAGGAAGCTGACGAAAGACAGAGACGGGGATGAGTCAAAGTGACGTAGCTTGGTAGTGCGGGCCCGTTGCCTGTTCTTCAGGGGGACTGCCAGCGGAGACAGCACGGCAATTCAATGGTCGGGTTATAGACACCCGCATCCGGAGAGTCAGGGAAAACCTTTAGTAACCTGACGAGGCCTCAGTGGTCCGTGGCTAAAATCATGGGAGTGATTGATGGTGACGCCTTGTACTTGGACTGGTTAACCTCGTAAACTGGTCGAAGTCCGAAGTTACGGGACAGATGTCCTGAGCCCGGTGCCTTCTTGGTGTGTTTTTGAGGTGAGATTGGCTGACGAGTCTAGCACGTCAGACCTGGGAGCCCAAACTCAAGAAGGAAGATCACAGAGATTCTTGTTAGGCAGAAACAGAGGAGATGGAAGAGACATGTACAGAGTCGATGAGTCACGAGATCACTCACAAGGGTCTAGGGCAGCTCAAAAGTCGGAGAGTGTGGGTACGCCATTTAGTCGCCAAGCAATGCCTCGAGAATCCGTGCGTAAAACCACGCAAGTCTTCGACGATACGCTTTGTATCCGGACTGGATAATCTGGTAAACAGGTCAAAGTCCGAAAACTCGAGACGGACACCTATAGCTGGACAACCAAAGGGGCGGGCTCAGTGAGAGATTCGACGAAGAGACTCGTCAGAACCTCGAACCCGAGAAATACTGGAAGAACAACCCGGGAGTATCAGTAGGAAAAGTAAGCAAGAAAGAAAGGAAAAGCAAGGAAGACATGGAGAACTAGCAAATCTGTCACGAATAATGGTCCATTACGACAGTTCCGTGACGGATTTGAGGCAAGCAGGGGTTTTAGTCGGTATGCCACTTGTGGAGAATCCGACACTACCTGAATATGGTATCTTTAGAAAGATTCCCCTGATGGAAAAAAAGGTGAAACAGTCGTGAACCTAACCACAAAACTCGAAAATTGTGAAAAATCATTAGTATCTTGCAACTTTTTGTGATCATACCGATTTTGAAATTTCGAGATTTCGATGGATCTCCACGAATTGAGAGTACATAACGTTTTTACTATTTTTAGCATGATGTCTGTCGGTCTGTCTGTCTGCTATAAAGATTTATATAAAATTTTATATTAAAGCTTTTGACATCAATGGCACGAGTTGATCAACTTTTGGTAAAAATGGGTTAACTAGAAATAGGAGTTTACTCGTGTCGGTTTTAATATTTTTGCGAATATTTCACAAAAGATAAATATTTCGAAAAAATTTATTTAAAAAAAATTATTGCTATAAAAGCAATAACTAACAACTTTTATTTGAGTTTTATTTTGCTATCGTATATTATAAATACACATTATGAAATTGTCAACGTAATATTAATACGTTATTGTCTTTTACAATAATAGCTACTCTGCTGATAGAATGTATCTTATACAAGTACTTTGTGATGGTGGTTGGTCCTGTGGTGGCCACAGCTGATTTTTTTACGTCAATTTGCTAGCGTTAGCATAAAGGGGATAACGGTTTTAGCACAGATTGTATAGTAAAGTTAGCGTCAACACAGAAACTGATTTATGTGAATTTTAATAAGAAATATTTTAAAATATCGCCGTTTGATATCTTACAAATAACATTTTTGCAAATGTGAAAAATCACTAGTAACTTGCAATTTTTTAAGTCAATTTGCTAGCGAAAACATAAAGGGGCGATATTTTAACATCGATTGTACATTAGGTAAGGGTCAACACAAAAACTGATTTATCTGAATATTACTAAGAAATATTTGAAAAAAATCGCATTCTGATTCGCCTTCTGATTCGCCGAGTGGATTTGTTGTTACTGTTAAAGATTGGTAGAAGGTGAATTAAATAAATAAAAAACTTGGGTTATTAACTTACTTTATTAAACATATTTCAGAAATAGTAAGACTGCTATTAAACGATGCTAAACTAAACAACAGGCAAATCTCTAATAGTTACGAACCATAACAATTGAATTCTTTGCCCATAAGTTGCATTATCCTACTCAACACAGCAATCAATATCTTATTTAAAATTCTTCATTCTAGAATCTCTCTTGCCTTACAGCCTAAACTGCGACAGCAACAAGCAGGCTTCTGACCAATTCGGTCATGTGTAGACCAAATAAGTATTCTCTTCCCAAGCATGGCAATGAATCCTCTATATATTGTTTTCATCGCCTTCTTCGTAGGCTTCATCATGAGGCAGTATAGAAAGTTCTCAAAGATTAAGAAGTACCGTAGCTAGCGTCTTACGAAAAACCATATTTTTCACTTTCGCCACCTAACAACTGAACGTAACAACCAGGGCCATGCCGCACAATATTGACTCCGGAGACAGACCATAGCCGTCACCTCATGGTATGCTCCTAGAAAATATCTAAAATTCTATCAACAAAAAACTATTATAGGCGCTAATAGCCACAGATATTTTGCACTTAGGTAAAAAAATAAGGTATAATATGAATTACCTTCTTCTTCTTTGGGCGCCGTCAGTCGGTATGACTTTAAGCTTCACTTACATAAGACCTCCATCTTGATCTGTTTATTGTCAGGACTTTCCATGTGCCCTGTATACCAGTACATCATTGGTTAGCTGATGTCTACATCTTTTGAGAGGTCTTCTAACTGATCGACGAGTATTCAATCTTCCCTTCCATATCTTCTTAACCATTCTGTCCTCCCTCATCCTCATCAGTGTCCTATCTACTGAAATCGTCTACATCTCAGTTCTTATGTGATACTCGGCCTTGAGTACAGTTCGCGGATATATTTGTTCTTACCGATGCTCCATTCACCATTATCTGAATGGGACCAAAGATTTGGCGCAGTGGCGTACGCAGAAAAATATTTCGCGGGGGGTGATTTTTCACAAAATCGGTATTTATACGTATTTAAAAGGCGAGCAATCTTGAAATGCGGTAACTATAATTTTAGATCTTTTGGAATTTTCTGGGGCGTGGGGATTTATCCCCCTAATTCCCTCCTGCATACGTCACTGGTTTGGCGTAGTATTTTATTTTCGAAAACTATGAGATATTGTCCATCTCGCTTTGTTGAGTTTCAAGTTTCGGTTTCATACATAAGTCCTGGACTATAACTCTATAACTTGGTATAACCTGATCTTGGTATTCCTCGACTGATCTAAAGCACACCTTGCTCAAAGCAAAAAATAGGTTTAATGAAAATAGGGTTACTATTATGGGTTGGCCAGCTCGATCTCTGGACTTAAATCCAATAGTGAACTTGTGGGCTGATATAAAAATTAAAATATCTTCCTCAAAACCTGTTAACAAAGAAGAATTATGGAAAGAAATTGAAACAGCTTGGAAATCTGTTACGTTGGAGAAATGCCGGTAGCTATTTTGGTTCTATGCCGAGAAAATGTGTAGAAGTAATACTAGAAAAATGTCATGGAAGCAAATATTACAGAAATAATACAGAATATTTAATATTAAAATGAGTTTTATTTATTTTATGAAGTGTACTGCTATATTTATGAACTGCGTAATGAGCATATTTTTACAAATACTATATACATTTTTTTAATGAATCGACAAAAATACTTTATATTTATCAAAATAATAAAGTTGTTCTTAATATATAATATATCAGTAAAATTCTGGCTTTGTTATTACTTAAACCAACTTTTTTTTTGTATTTATTCTAATATGTTTCTGATACTGCTATTTTTACGCACATGACTGTAAGTAAAAGTAGTAGGTAATTTATTTAAATATTTTGTTTTACTAAACATACAATAAATCATATTTAAAAAAATTTAGTTAACAACAAGTAACAGTTAAACTTAGTAAAGCTTTTTCCATCAGGTTAACTAAACAGTTATCTTAGGGCATCAAAATTTAATTGGGGCTCCAAAACAACTTCAATCTCTTTAGATTTTTTCAAGGAAAACCTTTTAAAACATGAGCACCCCTTATAAAAGTTAACTCATTAATTATGTAACTTTTTTCCTTGTGGTTTGTATCTTTGTGGCTGTTATTTAATTTATATATATATATATATATATATATATATATATTATTTTTATGTACTAAGTTATTAAATTCGCATTTAAATTCAACATTTTATTATCATCTCAATGATTTTTGTGGTTGATGCAACTAATAAAATATTTTATTTATGGCATTGTGTTCTTAAATCTGTTAAACGGTGTAAATGGACTAAATACTTACAGGCGTACATTGTTTCAACACGCCATCGACTAAACTTCATTAAGAAAACAAACAATTATTGCACAAGTGAAAAATAATATGAAAAATAAAATTAAATGCACATAGTATTATATATTTTTACAACCTCTTTACCTTCATTCAAATTTAACAATGAGATTTTTTATATAAGTAGATGAAAATTCTGCCCCCCTCCTTTCTTAAAATGACACCTCAGGCAGTCTTCTTACCGCTTCGTACTCGTGCTGTCTTTCATTGTTGTATAAATCTCGACTCCACAACAATTAAGACATGAAAAAGAGTTAAAGAAGAAGAAGAGAGAGTCAGGTTTACTCCTAGGCAAGAGAAGCAAGTGCTGGAGAACTGTGTTTGTCACGGGCCCTCGAGGCTCTTGATTGTTACACAACTTTGTTAACAGAAATATTATGGAGTGTAAATTTTACACGGAACACTTTCTTATTATACTACACTTTTCTATTACATACAAGAATGCACAATTCAAACTTTAAGAAAGAAAGATCATAAGAGCATTTAGTGGTGGGGGATCAAATAGCTCTCAATCTGCCACTGGAAGTAGAAGAAGAATTGTTTAGTTATAGAGGCCACACAATGCAAGTGAAAAACATCGCGATCCACCTAGAAATGAAATTCAATAAATCGCGCTGATTCGTTCCTATTGGCTGCCTATACAACTGTTATCTGAAATATAAAGCTTAATACATGTTTTGTTTCATATGGAATTTGGGGAACGCACGAGCTGCCTTTCAATGTCTGTTTCTGCTCTATTGATCTCACTCACCTGCCTGTTCACTCACTCTTTCAGTCGCTTGCCGGCGATGCTGCTGCCGCCAGGATTAGCTTTTCCATCGTTCTCCACCGATGACGACTCTGTCACGGGCAAACTTGCCTCCGTATTATCAAATATCCTGCGTTCATCTTTCGGTGTTCAGTGTTTGGTACTTGGCCCTACTCCTAACGCACCAATGTCAACTTATGCGTTTGACACGTTTGCTTATAGAATTCCTGCGAAAGTTTTGTTTCCCTTCTTACTGATTAATTTTGAGGGTTGTCAAGAATCTCAATTAGATAAATTTGTTTTAGAATAAGATATAATAAGAGGTTGCATTGAAAGGCACTGTTCACGTGTAGATGGCTCTAGATGCGTATGCTGCGGGCAGTGACAGATTTATCTTATGCCATTTTAAAGTGTGAACATTTCCTACTAAAATTCAGTCATCAGATGCTATAATTTGCTTAGTGCTTTTCTATAACCAAATTAAAATGGAACGCAATAAGTTACTTTTCTGACGTGTACTTTTCTGGCGAATGTGCTCCATCAAAAACATTATGTAGTGATTGGTTTTAATGAATCAAAAGTGTTGATTGCGACGTTCACGACAAACAAAGTCCAGTTCAATTGAAAAAGTTAGAAGATGAAAAGGCTCTATTGAAGAAGATGAAGCTCTATTGGAAGAAACCCCTGCTCAAACACTCAAAGAATTGGATCAACAGTCAAAGTCGATAAATCAATCATTTCACGATAATTACAAGCAATGGAAAAGATCCAGAAAGTAAGGAGATGTCTATCTCTTGAATTGACCGAAAATACCATTGAAAATCGTTTAAACATATCGATTTCTTTGCTTACAAGGCATAAAAAAAGAGCTTCTTGTGGCGTATCATGACCGACGATGAAAAATGGATATATTTTGACAACTGGAAATGCAAGAATTGGTAGGTTGATCGTGGTCAACCATTCTCTCGTCATGGAATTCAACTTCTGCCAGAAAAGTGGTAAAAAGTCATGGCTTCCGAAGGCAAATACTTTGATGTATTCACGCATTCTGTTATTGAAATAAATACTCAAAAAACATAAGGATACAGAGAGTTTCAATGCAACCTCCTAATAAAAGGGCAAAGAACGAAGCATACCTTTTTTTTTTCTATAATCAACATCAAATACCGCCTATTTAGTGCGCAGCCCATGCTCGTATGTGGAAGCACTCTGAATACCTGTATGCGGCAGGTATGTTATTGGTAGAATCAAGTAACCCACGTACCAACAGTTTTGTATTTGTCTGACTCTTGGTTCTGCAGAAATTGTGATTGAACGTCTAGGACCTAGAAATTTGAATTTGGCATGTTATATATACTTTTTAGCAACTCAGATAAAAAAGGTGTTTTATTTTGGTTACATTTTACGAAACATATATATTTTTTTGTATCTTTGAAATAATGTGTATTTTTTAATATGACATATAGGATATTAAATGAAAGCTGTTAACATATCTATTCACGTCAAGCGACAAAAGTTGCTTTGCAACTATATGTCTAAAGAGTTCGCCTAGAGTGTGCTTTTTCATGTCTGTAGAATCGAATACGTTGCACAGAAGTTTTCCCAGACAAGCAACAGTAATAGAGAGATGCTCTCTGTATGATTCAGACCATGGAAGCTGCTAATACATAAATCAATAGACATAAAACGACTTTTCAAAATATATTGATCTTGACCCAATTAAAACAAAAAATATTCCCATTTTTACGATTTTTACTTGCCAACTTAATATATAAGGGGCAAGTATTGTAATCGCGAAAATTTTCGATGTCGAGATTTTGACTGATGACCACGTATCATGATCCAGGGAATTCAAAAAACCTATTTTCGAAGTGCCGTCCGTATGTGTGTGTGTCTGTGTGTATGTGTGTGTGTCTGTGTGTGTGTCTGTATGTATACACGATAACTCAAGAACGGTTCAACTTAGAGAATTCGTTTTGGAACTAAAAAATTATCCTATCAAATGGGAAGAACCCTATTGTTTTTTATAAAGATCGTTTGAATAGAAATGGAAGTTTACTCGTGTCGATTTTAAGATTTTTGCGAATATTTAACAACAGAAAAATATTTAGAAAAAATTTATTGAACAAAAGTTACTATAAATGCAATAACTAATAACTTTTATTTGAGACGTTTTTTGAAAAAACTAAATTTTGAAATTTAGTCTCAATTTTTCCATATTTATATGTAACGTTTCCATGGTCATGATTATTAATTCGTAACAAGTAAACTTCGTATCAAATCACCGAAATGTCACCTATGGCTCTCACTCGACCCTCTCCATGTGCCATAAAATTTTGTAGTAAGATAGCTCTAGACCCCAAATAACACTTTGCAAAATATTAGAGCTCAATCTGCTTTGGTTCTTAAATAACAGGTCCATATTCAATGGGTTCTCGTCCCGTTAATGCGTAAATACCGCAAAAATGATCCTTTGTTAAATCACTTCTATTGCCTGTAGGAGTGTGAAATTTGACATACCAGGAACTTTTGGTGTAGAATAACGTAGTGTAACCGAAAAAGCAGTATAGGTGGCCATTCAGCTATCCATCCATGCTAAAATCACTGCCAAATTTTGTCGCGAGAAATTTGGACCCAAATTTGGAGACCACTTACTCATCAGCAAAAGGTCTAAACGCCATGATCTTTTGCAACGATGTATAACAAGCACAATATTATGCAGTGATGCAATAGCAACTTTGTTGTATCCATATGTTCAGAGGTCGCCCACTTGAAAGTTGTCCAAAAAAATTTTTTGTGCAAAACTGGCCAACTTTCAAAGCAAAATATCTCAATATGCATCATTCCCAATTTGGTTTTGAACGATACCATTGGATAGAGCAGATTTTTCTGTACAAGAGTAACTTTTATTTAGGTTGGGATCTGAATTCCTAGCTCGAGCACGGGCTTATGTTTTGTAAAATACCGAGTGGTTCTATAGTACGCTGATGTAAACAATATCATTTGTCATACACAATTGTTTTGTAGCAATGGCCATGCCCAATGATACGTTTGTTAACAGTAAATATTTGTTTACATTTTTAATACTTAAGAGTTGTCTAAATTTAATTTCATGTTATTATATAATCGGCGCAGTCGGTAGGATGTTGATAAAAACTACGCCCGACGCAAAAAAAAAAAAACTAATCATCGTTTGATTTGTTAAATTTTTATGTTTTTTTTCCTTGGTAGACATTTCAAATTATATTGTGATTATATACCACTCCAGTGGTTCTTTACCATGAGAGATCTAAATTCAAATTTCCAGAATAAAAATAATATTGTCTGAGACATTCGCATTTAGGTTTTCTGTGGGCTTTATTCAAAGAACCGTGCCTATCTATTTTAGCTCCTGAGGCAATATGGAACGAATGCGCTTTTCTAAGTATTTCAAAAAATAGTATGAACATTAAACAAAAAAAAAAAAAAAACAGGCACATCCATTGCCACGACGATTTATTATGATTATGTGATATTATACAATACCGAGTATAGAGTGTGTCTAGTAAAAATTTGTGGTCTTCTGTCAGATTATCCGCCTTGACGTAAGATGTTAAGTATAAGAAGTAGTCGTATTGTTTCGTATTATGTGTAGTCTAGTATAATATGTTTGATTTTTAGTCTTGTATAACACATGTCACAGCTTGATGGGCCTTCTCTTTCAAATCAATATTTGTCTATCAGTCTGGAATGACCGATTAAATGAAAAAGCTTTTTTGTGTTTTTGGTGCTCCTTTAACTCTCGCTGTGAAAAGGTACTTTGCTTGCCCTACTCTAAATCCGGTTCTGTTTCTTATCTTATTAGATATCCACAAAATATAACACTTAAAAATATTATATTTTAATACATAAATATGTGAGAATTCACTCCTCTTTTCAATTTTATTAAGTAGAAATAAGTTCATGTCGATTTTTAATCCATAATTATCTTCTTTGTTATAAAAATAAATGTAGCGCGAACTGGTTGTTAACAAAAAGTGCATCCACCCCATTGACCTGTAAGAATGTGATATGAGTAAACTAGTGGTAGAGAGAAGGGGAATATATTGGCGTGTTCCGGTGTCATCCTGTGCGCGGTGCTTGCTCCAATTAAGCAGAGAGCACTCGGGAATGTCCATGCAGCGTTATCGTTTCCATTAGTGGTCGCGGACTGGCTATCCTTCACGGTACTTGATCCGAAAGGGCGTCGAGTTTCTGCGAAACCCGCTTGTTCCTTCGAGAGTCGTTCACTTGGCCCAGTAGTTCAACCATCCTGTATTGCCTACTTACTTTATACGTTCAATAACATGATTGAAACACATATAATTCAGCTTGTAACGAGTGGATTGAAACATTTATATTGTTTGTTCTACTCTCATATCGTGATTAAAGTATTATTGATGGCCCTCTATTCACGCTCGGTCACCTTACGAGATATCAATACTTCAAATAATGTCTTACTATATTTTCCCTTTATTTATGGTGGAGAAGAGATATTGTTTCTGCTGCTGTTTTAGTTTGTTGTTTTTCCCTCAATCGGAATTTTATAGTAAGTGTATAATGGAGTGTTACAGAATTCTATAATTGTAGGATGAATTTCAAAGAGAGAGTTTGCATAATGGCATGTTATACATTTCTATGAAGAACACAATTAAGAGAAACCTATGGTTCTACAAATTCTATCTACCGATCTAATGATAACATTAAACGAATAACCCCAAAGCAAATTCAAGCAACAGCAAAATACGTACAATAATAGATACAGCCAATTACAGCCTGTATTCACTAGTGTTATTTGAACAATAAAACTTCATTAAATTTTTCTTTGATACACATTTTGTTTGAAATATGGAATGAATATAAAAATGTAATAAATCTGCTGAAATACTTGAAATGTGATGTACTGTAGGTATATTTAAAAATGTTTGGAATTTAATTCCATCAAATAAAGTAAGCCATGTTACTTGTTTTGTTTACATTTATAGCTGTTTTAATCAGGATTTTTGTATGGTTGCATTCTATTTTAAAATACTATCACGTAGGTGGTTTTAATGTAGAAAATCTTACTATAATACCTAATAGCCTTGTAAGTATTCAATCAATTTGATTTTCATGATTTTTTTGTATATTTTTACCGACCGCCATCATACCGATTTTGATGTTTCGAGATTTCTATGGATCTCCACGAATTGAGGTCCCTACATAACGTTTTGACTATTATACTCATGATGTCTGTCGATCTGTCTGTCCGTCCGTCTGTCTGTCTGTCTGTCTGTCCGTCCGTCTGTCTGTCTGTCCGTCCGTCCGTCTGTCTGTCTGTGTACACGTGCAGAGCAAATTCGGCTGAAAGGATTTTTATGAAACTTCATATTTAAGCTTCCGACATCAATGAAATAAGTTGATCAATTTTTGGTAAAAATCGGGTGACTAAAAATGGGAGTTTACTCGTGTCGATTTTAAGATTTTTGTGAATATTTCACAACAGAAAGATATTTCGAATAAAATTATTGAACAAAAGTTGCTACAAAAACAATAACTAATAACTTTTATTTGAGACGTTTTTTGATGAAACGAAAAATTTCGAATAATTTCTGTAAAATTTTTCGAAATTTTTTCTAAGTCTCAATTTTTTCATACTTATATGTAACGTTTCCATGGTCATGATAAATAATATCTCTGTTAGAAAATATTAGGCCAAGTTATTTCTACTCTGCTGCTAAATAAATACATTATTTTATATAAGAACTTTATGATGGCGGTCGGTCCTGTGGTGGCCACAGCTGATTTTTTAGTTTGGCTTCAAGACGAGTGTGCAATACTGTTTCGGTAGATTATGAGAGTTACTGCATAATTCATCACTTTATACAACCGCAAAATAAGTAACTGGTATTGTCTAAAGTCACTAGATTATACAAAGTACTGCAACGGCGGCCATGCTGGGGTTAAAAATGTCGCCAACACAAATGATGTTCAATGATTCCAACATTACAAAAATAAGAAACTAGTTTTTATTTTAAACATTGTAATCACGATTTTTTTATCAAAGATGCAATATAAAAAAATTGTGGTACAATTTCAATTATTTTTTTAATTTTTATTAAATAAAATGGATATAATATATAAATTTAAATTAAACTTAACCTTAAATATTCAAACCGCTGACAAACAAGGTTTTTAAATGAGAGCGAGAGAGGGAGATGTGACAGCGCAGACGTAAACTTAAGAACGTAAAAATTGCTGCTTAAGTTAGCTTAATAGGGGAAGCAATGTTGCCAATCAAACCCTGGGGTCTGTCGGCTTCTTCAAAGGCTTGCGGTACTTTGTATAATCCAGTGACTTTAGTATTGTCAACATGGTTTCATGAATATTATGCTACCAGCATATTTCGTGTTACAATCAGTGTTGCCAACAGTCAGATTCATTTTCCACCAAAAGTGCCAATAAAATCTATCAGAATTCAACCAAGAACAAACCAAAGTGATGACTAAATAAAAATGTAAGGCGAATCGAAGTGATGACAAAAAAAAGAAGATGGACCGAAGTGAAAAAAAAGGCTTTTAGACAGATTTATTTGGAAAAACAATTGAACATCATATAAATGAATTATTTCAAAAAAATACATTATACACTTTCTATGTGATAGACTTAAATTATATAGGTGTTCCATTAAAATAATAATAATAATAATAATAATGCAGCCTCGAGCTACGTGTCTCGACATAATGCCTGTGTAGACCAAATACCGGTTATACCGTATGTTCCTTCTGACATAGAATCGGTGGTGGAAAATTCCAAGTGCCGAATTATTGGAATTACTCCTTCCCCACATCGAGGTTACTGGCGGCCACTAAGCCGGACCTAACCCTCCTGGATATCGAGACCAAACAGATGTCCAGCTGAGAAAAATATCTCTTTCAAGGAGGAGGAAAAGAAGTCCAAATATATTGATATCTTGATGAAGCTTATAAATCTGTATCCAGGGTATAAAGTTAAGCTCGTAGTCCTGCCAGTTCGTGTTTTGGGTGGTATGAAAGCCTCCTATCGAAAGGAAATCGAGTCCATTCCCGCCTGAAGATCGTCTGCCAACTCTTTGATCTGCAGGATGCAGAAATCAGTACTGCTCGGGTCACTCCGCATTGTGCGGGCACTGGATCTGGCGTAATTTCCACGACTGCATATCGCCAGGGTTTGGGATGCAACCGTGTGTAGTTAGCTCCACTAGTCTCTAGTATGACGCGGCTCAAAAGGTTGCTGAAGTTAGCGATTAGTGGACGCTTTTCAAGACCTGACAAACCCCGTAATAATAATAATATGTTTATATGATGTTCAATTTTTTTTTCCAATTTGATATTATTATTTGTAGTGTAGAATACTTGATCTTTCTTAATTTAACCTTCTTTGTATCTCTTATAATAAAGAAGTTAGCAAACCTTAAACAGTTCCCAAAAATACCCTATATAGTCTATCAGATTTTCTACTATCTACTAGATTCAAATTTCAGTCACCAGATCTACATCTCTTTCTACCAGATTTAATAGAAAAGCTACCAAGCTGGCAACACTGGTCACAATGGATTTTCTGCGAGACATGTTTCTTGAACAAACCATATCGAAATCCAGCGGGAGCAATTGGACGAAAAAATCACCACGTCTAATCGTACCCCATAGCAGAGTCTACGCAAATCGCAAATACGCAAATCGCAGACAATAGAGCAAGTAAGCAAAAATACTCGTGACGTCTTTGCAAGAAAAAATATAAGAAATATGATTGAAAGATCACGACATTGTGTCCTGGAAAACAGTATGGGCAACTACCAGGTAAGTTTTCAACCTGAGAAATCAACAATATACTGCTACTTAACTTGCTCAGAGGAGAAACTGGGATTCTGGCGCCTTTGGTAAATATATAGTTTCGTGTCTTCTTTATGAGTGAAGGGAAATAAAGATTCAATGCCTTCTAAACAACCCTTAGTAACTGTCCCGATGCCAACGCTTGGTTACGCCTGTGAAACTCTACTAAAATTTTACTACCTACTAATTTACAATTATGTCTACGAGTTGATATAAAAGGCAAATAAAGTACAAGGTTGACGTGCATAATATTTTTGCCAACAAAAAAGCCTATGATAGTATCAAATATTAATCATTCTGCCAATTATCGATAAATTATATTACATCATTGAAGATAAGGAATCTGATCAGGCAAAATCTAGTGGAGGAATTTTACTAAGTTAAAATTGGTACAGAAAAGGCGCCTGAACAAACAACATCAAATACTGGAGACGACAGCATTCTTTCTTCTTATAATTCTCAACATAGTGTAGAACAACATAATTAGAATAAACCCGAAACTACATTATTTTACTTCTCTAGAAACAGATAGAGCAATCATTAGGTACGTTGAATACCTCAGGATAGTTAACTCTAGCATATATAGTCACCTTAGAGTAAACTCTACTAATTCCTGTGGGAGCGGTAATCATAAATAAAATTTCATTATTTTTTAAAATCAAATTATTCAATTAATTAAAAACATTCAAATTATTTAAATATAAAAACAAATCTATTTTAAGATAAACATCCTCAAAGGCTAGTTGAGTTATCAGTGACGGTATTTTTCAGTTTAGAGTTGAAAACCAGGGGTACAGTTTAAGATAGTATAATATATAATTTGTTTAAAATATTGTCACCGTTTATCTCAAGTACATGGGCGAATGTTTATACAGTTGTTGATATACGACCATATATTTTCAGTGGTATGAACTCATTAGGTAATTAGAGTCAAAATAAATTTATTGGATTTATGAATTATTGGGGAAAAACATGAATCTCTTAAGATAGATAAAAGGTTTCTGTTGTTAATTGAAGAACTGATTATTTTTACAACGACAAAAAATTGGGTTCAGGGATCAAATTATTAGTTTTAATAAAAGTGCTGGGAAAATCTTGTGAGAGACAAAAGGAGTCGCTGGTAAACCGCCACCATAGTCAGATGAATCTCCCAAACATTTGGTTGAGAAACCCGGTATTGCGTAGTGGGTGATCCAAAAGTAGTCTAGAATTGTTAAGAACAGTTTTCAATGACGTGAACGAACCTCGATAACGGTTTTAAACACTGTGAGTGTTGTGAGGTATTTAAGCGGCTTTGTGAGGTGAGCGGTGATTGTGAAGTTTTGTTTGAGTGTCTCTCATGGGATTATTTGCAGCCGTGATTTATTGTAAGTTCTAGTGTAATCATTAATTTCAACCTTAAATAATCATTAAACGTAAATTGAGAAAAATGCGGATTTTGATCTAGACACCCTTATTCCTGTCATAAGAATCATAGCAACCAACCAGTGGACCTTAAGGCTTCCAGACTTGATCCGCTCGCAAGTCTCGAAAACCGACTAGGTGGAAGGGCTTTTCAAAGTAGGTACTATGAAGTACAAATAAAAATATTTAATTTCAAATAGCCAACCATTTCGACAAATCTTGAAATAATAAATCAATTAAATTAGTATCATTCATAACAGTTCTTATCATCCAATTTCCCATAAAATATCAGCATTCAACTCCATTGTCTACAATGGTCTAATAGACTTATGTCCATTCCGTTTATTAATAATTATTTTAGATGAAGTTAAAATAATTAAAACTATTGTACATAATAACGGTTATAATTTGGAAATAATATATAAATTAATCCTCAAAAAATCTATCAAAACTAAAAATGTATCCATTCACTAATAATAACAACGAATCTTAATTTATTGCTCTTTCGTATTTAGTTGACTTAAGTATTAAAATATCTAATAAGCTAAAAAATAATAATAAAAATATAAAAATCGCGTTTAATACCACGAACAACCTTAAAAAGCTAATAACATATACGAGGGTTGCCTCTAATATTTCGAGATTGAGATAAATTTGTGCTGCCATCCGGCAATTGACGCTTCTATTGTAAAATTTGACATTTTTCATGGTTTACGTACTCAGCACGTTTTGACGTACGAACACTATTTGTGTTGTTTACAGTAACTTGAAAAAATTCATCTCGGCTAAAAATTGAATTAAATATTGAACATTTTCGAGCAATTATTTTTTACAACTTTCGACGTAGATTAACCCAACAACAGTGCATCGATGAATTAATTCGACTTTTGGCGATGAAGCACCATTAAGGACTACTGTTTAGCGATGGTTTTCCAACTTTAAACATGGCCATAGTTCGCTTAAGGATGAATTACGTGAAGGTCGTCCAAAATCGTTTGTTGTTGCAGAAAACATTGATGCTGTGCGTGAACTGATACTGCAAGATCGTCATGTTTATACCATGGATACTTCAATCTCACTTATCGTGAGATTGAGGTATCCTTGGGTATTAGTGAGACCAGCATACATTCAATATTGCATAAACATTTGGCCGTCAAAAGATTTGTTCGCGTTAGATCCCACAAAATTTGCTATATAGTATCGGAAGGTGCCTCAATCGGAGAGGAAAAAGTGCTTCGAAATTTGGTTCAAACGTATGCAAAACTGTACTGATCTTCATGGAGAATACTTTGAAAAAAAAATAAAGCCACTTTTGTTGATAAATAATTTTTGAACTCAAATCCCGAAATATAAAAGGCAACCCTCGTAATAAAGATAAAGCAGATATATAAATTAGATTCTCTCCTTGTGATTTTGTCTACATGGGTCAAATCGGGAGATCTTTGAAAACCAGAATCGCTGAACATAATGAGTCTTTCATAAAAAAAAAAAACTGGTGCTACCTTCGCAGAACTGTTTAATGAAAACCACATTTTTTTTTTAATTTAACAACCTCTTATCCTATAAGTGAGTTTCACAAAGTTAAACTGTCGACTATTCAATATACCAATAAAGAAGGGCTAGATATAAACCTAAATGAAACAAAATACTTGAAAATGTCTAGATATGTTATAAAGGACTGTCCAGATAACAATACTGAGCCACAAATTGGATCTGTAAATTAGTTCAAATATCTAGGTAGGATCGTGATCTAAGCAGTAATGATGATTTTCGTTGCCTTTATTTTTCAAATACGGACAAATAGTTTCTAAACATAATGCTTTTGTATTACAGCGTCCCACTTGCAAATATTTAATATATCTTTGGCCTTGTCACCTAACTAACCATACGAAAGTTATAAAAGATGTTTACACTCTTTCTTAGTACCCAATATACCTTTAGTACTTTTGAATAATTTATAAGTACATTAAAAACATACAAATTTAAAATTCAACCATTGAAATCTGACTATATACATAACTAATAAAACATAAGTTAATGTTTGTAACAACCATGTCTGTGATTTTTTTTTCTCTCAATTTTACAGTTAACGAGAGTTGTCATTTAAAAACATTAAAATTTTACGACCAACAGTTTTGAAATATTTCTTTGACCCAGAATTCTAAAAAAATATATACTTTGCCAAATCTTTGTTCCCATCTAAATCAATGCAAAATGGAGAAGGTGCAATAGAAAAAAAATTATAATGACTGTACTTGTTAAGTTTTACAAAGAAAACGATAAGTAGACGAAGGCAGATGGAATTGTATAAAAGGTATCTTTTAGAGCACCGTTTCCCAACCTTTTTTCATGGCGGACCGGCAGCGACCTAGGAAAAATTCGCGGACCGGCAAGTTTAGCAAGTAATGTGTATCGCAAAAGATTTATATTTTTTATTGCACTGATTTCAAACACAAAAAAAAAACAACAAATAAAAATCAAATATAATTTGTGGAAAAAGAAACAAATTATTACTTAAGCAATTAACAGATTAAGGACCAAGATTTTCATCTCAAAATTAAGTGGGTTATAACTTATTAGGCGAATAGTTGCATAGAAAAATGATTTTTTTTTAGTGAATAAAATTATTTTTTGTTTCTTTTTCTTAAATGGACTGTTGGGTACTGTAAATGACTGCTGTTATACTAAAAACTGAATACTGATACAGTTACCTCCCATCACAATACATTTTACGTGCATGCGTTAATTTAAAATCATGTTTTTGACACATGTATCGTTTATAGTGGAAAGTAATTATTATTGTATTTAATAAATTAACATAATTTTTTGTTTTATAAACTTACACATAAAAATAACTTTGCAGACCGACAAAAAATCTTGAGGACTGGCGATTGGGAAACATTATTTTAGATCACTGATAATCGGGTTGAATTTTGACCCCGTTCACATCTTACCATTTACTTCATATAGCTACTTGCTAGATTTTTTGTTATTTGACCCCGTTATATCTTGCAAGGTCTTATACCCACTAGTTGACAGCTGTTTAATTATCTTTTCCAGATACTGTCTATTATTCTGAAGACTGGAAGATGTTATCATAAATTTGTAAAATAGTCGTCGTTTCATGAATATGTCTATTGCAAATAAACCCGAAAGCAAAAAGCTTTTGCACTTATGTCCTATACCTATCAAATGCCAGTCAATGATTGCACTCCACAAAATTTTATTGGAACGCATATTTGAAGACATAATTATTTTATTTTATTTTATTCATTTTTAGCACGTGGAAATAAGGTGAATATTATTGAGAGATCATTAATTGCGAAATATAATTTAAATGATAAATTAATTGTTAGACTGATAGTCAAATAAGACCATGTCAGAAGTTACCGAAGAGATATTCCAAGTTTTTGAATTGAGTATCTACAGAAGTATAATTAGAGCTTTTCATACACTTTTTGGAGCGCGATACGTTGGATCGAGGAGGGTTCCCGCCCAATGCAGTGGCTTCTTATGGATATGTAGCAGCGAAAGCCCTAAACTTGCGAGGCCCTCTGCTAGTATTTGTGCATAAGTAGGGCCGTGGTTATAACTGAAATCTTCTGGGTCGACCGAGACAGCAACGATGAAGTCGGAAGAATGTTGTAAACCTGAAATCTTAAAGAAAATGAGACTAGAATTTATTGGACATGTGAAGAGGAACGAGCACTAACACCGTATCCTACAAAATAGTACATAAAGAAAAGTTGATGAAAGCAGAAATTTAGTAGATCAAGGCTCTTCTAATTCGCTTACCATTACATCATTAGAACTCGGACAAACTTATGAGATAATTCTATTTAATTGATTAACCAACTAAAATTTCTTATTAAGAACTAATAAAACGTATATTTTGTAAATAACTGTCTGAGAAATTACATTTTATAAATAATTATTTTAGTTGTATTCCTTCAACAAGTAAGCTATGCAAAAAATACAATAAATTCCTAGTTGGTATCTTGTATAGTTCTAACTTATTAATAACACATATGACACAGTTTTGAGGTAATTTTGGTTATCAATTTAACATTAAAATTAACCTTGTTCTTAATAGAAAATTATATTTTCGTATTTTGTCACAAATTTATTGCGAAAACAACCCAGATTCTATAAAATTATATTTTAATCAATTCCGAAATTATATTTGAAGTCGAGAGAACTTTTCCTATCCGGGATTAATTTAAAGAAAATTTAGAACTACACAAACTAGCCTTGCTAATCCCACTTACGAGGAGGAGTATTGAGTGAATTTTTGATTAAGCCTAAATTTGAAATTTTCATGTAATAATAATTCAGTAAAACAAATGTATTAAAAATTATTTTAATTACAATATTTTTGTCATTTATTTATGATCATAATACGCTCCAGTCGTGTGCGCGCTTTATGCAATGCAAACTTGGCTGCAAAGACAATCCTTGAGTACGGAATACCTTTGATTGTGGGGACAAAAATGCATGTGCTCTATTGTGCTTATGCGCTTGTGATTTTAGTTATATAAGCAAACAGCAAGTAGCCATAGTCAATAATTTATTTTATTTTATTTATTTATTTTTTAATTTTTAATATAAAAAAAATCTTTTCTATATAATACTGCACAAAATTAGAGCTGCACATTTGGAATTTAGAAATGCACAATAAAATTACCCTTGTTTTCTACACACCTTGTTGATTGCCAATTACCTTTTTTTTTTTTTTAATTGGTTTTATTTGACCTTGGAAATAACCTCCATAGTCACTTATCTAAATCGATACATCTTGATACAATAGTGTAAATATAAACTTATTACAATCCTTCAATGTTAAAACTAAATTTTAAATAAAATACAAAAGCATTTGTAATCATTAAACAAATTTAACATAATAACTACTTATATATTAAAGTGTCAAAAAAAAAAAAAAACTAAAGAACGTAAATAACTGTTTACGGTTTTTTTAAAAATAAAGTTAATTTTTATATAGAAAGTCTTATTTAGATATTTATATTGCACTTCTTTATATGTCTGTATAGAGCAATTTTAAGTTCATGTTCATTTCATACGAGGTAACTAATGTTTATCGGGAGAGTTTTGGTGGTAGATAATATATTGTGAAATAGCTGGTTGATATTTCTTTTGTGGAGGATGCACTGTAGCACTATGTGTTCAGAAGTGGCTTCTTCCCCACAATCACATTTATTGTTTATCACTACACCAATTCTATTAAGATGGGCCGCGCACTTATTATGTCCAGATTTTAATCTTATTATAGTACTAATGAAGTCTCTATTTTGCGAGAACGTAAACCATGGATTGTCTTTTAGCTCACTGTTAAATTTATAGTAATTTACTTCAGTATTTCTGCATAGCTTACTGTACCACTTTTTAAAATTTTCCCGCAGTTCTCCTTTTTTCTCATTTATTATGGTGCTGTACGGTGTTTTAATGTTTATTTCTGAGGAGTTTTCTGATGAGTATGCTGCTGTAGCTTCTCTATCTGCTTTTTCATTGCCATATATTCCTTTATGACCTGGTACCCAAATGAGCCAATTACCCTTGTTGACAGAGTTTCAATACTAAAAATTGAAAAGAGAATGCTTTGTAACCTGCAACTCAAATTTGTTTTTTTGACAATTTATTTAATTTTTCTTTTTATTTAATTTTTTTTTATTTATACTTTTATTCATTACTACAAGATACTTTCTATTTGGGACACAAATATTTGTAATTAATTTTTTGAGTAATATAGACACATCGTATCCACATACATACGTGATAAATTTAAATAAAATTTATGTTAACAAAACTGTTAAAGTTTCCTTTTGCGTAAGTTTTCTTTTTGTATATAGATAGCTGAATTTTAAGAATTAATGATAATGCTAGTATAGGACCTAAATAGATAAGCATGGGCTCTAATATTATAAACGTGCGGACAATTAATTATAACATTGAAAGGGAAGAATAAATACGGCAAATTCTAAGCCTGACTATGTTCTAACTCTGGTTACACTGATAAACACATTTGCATAAACATTTTTGAGTATTTGACATTATTGAGCAGCCATAGATTTTCTGTAAAAGGTAAATTTATATTTTGCAATATGCAACATTTTAATATTGCGTCAATTCACGACATGTATCTGCGGTGACGGTACACAAATGGTTAAGATCAGTTTATTCATGTTTATCAGGTTTAAAAGTATGCTTCAAAATATATTGCGTTCATTAGTAAACTACAGGTATCCGAAGCTGTTGCATTTTCTATGTCGTGACTTGAGACTGGTTACTTTTTGAGTTCTAAGTAATTCACTATACAAAAGGAGTGGCCACTATGTCAGGCACTAACTCTTGGACAAAAAAACGTTAGAAGTAAACCACTGGTCAATCCAAAAAACGTAATTTTCCCACCTTCACATATTAAATTGGGCTAAATGAAGAATTTCGTTAAAGTAATGGATCGAAACGGAAGAGGGTTTTTGTATCTACAACAAAAATTTCCGAAAATTAGTGATAAAAAATTAAAGAGGGCATATTTGTGGGCCCACAAATAAGAGAAATAATGAAAGATGATATATTTGACAATATAATAAATGAAGCTAAAATAAGAGCTTGGACAGCTTTTAAAACAGTTATTTAAAAATCTCTCGGAAATGTGGAAGCTGAAAATTACAGAGATATCGTGAATGAACTACTTGATGCCTACAATGAAATGGGATGTAGGATGTCCTTAAAAATTCACTTTCTGGACTGTCATCTACATTTTTTCTCAGAATATCTGGGTGCAGTAATTGATGAACATGGGAAACGGTTCCACCAAGACATTTCCGCCATGTAAAAGAGATATCACGGTAAAAGGAGTCCAAATTTGCTTGCTAATTACTGGTGGATGTTAATAAGGTAGGCATCAGAAACAAAATATCGACGTAAAACATCAAAAACAACATTTTGAGGTAAGCTAAAATTAATAACAATACGTCTATCGCTATAATTCGTTAGAAACCAACAATATCTCATAGCAAAAAAATGATGGGTGATTTTCGGCTTTTAGGTCAAATTTTAAGTGGGATACACTATGTTTTGCCCATGTCACAAAAAATAAGTTCGTTTTTGTGTACTAGTGTTATTATACAAAGAAATATTTAAAATTCCAATATAAACAAAAAAAAAAAAAAATTGAAAATCTGCAGCAAAATTTTCAGGGTGATGCAATATTTTTTTACTACCACTGTAGTTAATAATATTTAGCACATGAGAGCAAAGGAGTTCGCCACTCTTGTTCTAAATCAGCTAACTTATCCGTCAGCAAAACAGAAAGAACGATATTTAAAGCCGATGTTAGGCTTTCTATTGCAGGCACTCATACAATTCCATTTTATTTTTCAAAGATCTTGTTGTAATTCTGTTTTATGGTGAATTTCTCTTATGCTACATGAAAATCTTTTGTTTCAGGGCAACATATACCCTACTTAGGAAAACACTGCTTCAATCAACAAAACAACATTATGTCCTCATTATAAATAAATCCGTTTAGTTGACATAGCGAAATTCTGTACAACAAAACATACTGTGTAATTTATTGTTTATCCTATTATGTTTTTAAAATGTCATTTTACTCTGTGCAGTACCGTACCCTGGCTCGGGCAACCCGGGAATTTGCTCCATACGTCCATACACGCGCAGCCACGTATCTAGGTAGTAAACGCTACCCCTCTAAATTGCAGTGCCCATGGCTGGGAGCCCTCCTTTCACTTTCACCAACTAAATGATAAATGAAAATAAAAAAAATATGTATATCTACATATATTTAATCTCCATAAATGTATAAAAGAGGAAAATTGTTTGTTTGTCGGCTATATACTCCTAGGTCATTTGACCGATCTGGATTAAATTTTGCATAGTTATTCTATAAGGCCCTGCGGCAGTAATTATGTATGGAAGTATCTAGGGTTTTGCAGGTATAGCCAGAGTTGGACATTATTTAACTAAACTTTCAGTCAACTTAAAAATTTGATTGAAAATGTATCAAACTAAATTAATAATATTACATATTCAATCAATAATGGATATAATCATAAATTCTTAACTAAATAGTAACCATTAACGTGCATTTAAAAAGACAATAAAAAACAATCTAACGTCTGGCCCTGACTTAATTCCTAATTTTTTAATTAAAGACTGCGCGAAACCACTAACAGAGGCACTTGTCCATATTTTCAATTTATCAATTAAAACCAACACATTCCCCACGGCATGGAAAATGAGTCGTCTTACCCCAATTTACAAGTCGGGAGATAAATCCTCCATAAATAATTATAGACCTGTGGCTATTTTATGTAATTTCAGTAAGATATTTGAGAATATTATATATCGTACAATATATTTTGGGGTACAAGGATCGCTTTCATTTTCACAACACGGTTTCATGCAGCGTAGGTCTACTACATCTAACTTATGTTATTTCACACATTTCATCTCATCTGTTTTGGACAAAAAAGGCCAAGTAGACGTCATCTATACAGACTTTAGTAAAGCGTTCGATACTATCGATCACTCTATCGTACTTAACAAACTTCGCACTGTTCTTTCCCCTTCGTTGCTGTCAATAGTCTCTTCCTATCTATCACTTCGATATCTCTATGTAAGCTTTCGCGGTCTCAATACTTCTCCTTTTCATGTAACTTCCGGGGTACCACAGGGCTCAAACCTAGGACCACTACTTTTTTGCTATTTATTAATGATATCAGTGAACTATTTGCTAGTGACCACCTACTTTTTGCTGACGACTTAAAGATTTTCAGATCAATTAAGTCGAGCCAGGATTGCGAACTTCTTCAATCGGACTTAAATATTCTCAGTAATTGGTGTATGGCTAATAAACTTAATTAAAATTTAAATAAATGTAAAATTCTATCCTTTACTCGGAAACTCAATCCTACTTATTTTGTTTACTTCATTTCAAACCAAAACCTATTGCGTTGTAGTATGATTCGGGACCTCGGTGTTACTTTTGACCAAAACATAACATTCAACTTACACTTGGATAGTATTTGTTCTTCAGCACTAAGAATGCTCGGTTTTATAATGCGCAATACTCACACTTTCACTAACTTAAATGCCATTTTCTTATTGTACTACGCATTTGTACGATCTAAACTAGAGTATTGCTCTATTATTTGGAACCCTCTCTATGATTGTCACATTAAAGCAATAGAAAGAGTACAACGTCGTTGTCTTAAATATATTTATTATAAAGTTATGGGATATTATCCACCTAGGGAACTATCATACGAAACGCTCCTGAGCATATTTTCAACCTACTCCCTAACTAGTCGTCGTAAAACTTACTCAATGAATTATCTTAGTAAAATGTTGTGCAATTTAATTGATGATCCAGTGTCCCTTCGCCATTTAAACTTCCATGTTCCTTTTAGGTCCACTCGAAATCATTCACTGTTCTACATTCCTCATGGTCATACAAACATACATTTAAAATCGCCTTTAAACCGCATGTGCTCATATTATGAAGTTGAAAGTACTGCTTTTGAATTTATATAACAAATAACAACATTGTTATAATTGTGCTAATTGTTTATTTCGTTTTGAAATCTTGAATTTTTGTGTATTGTAAATTTTTGTATATTGCTATTCTTTAAAATTGTTATTTCATTAGTTATTATAATAAATTATTATTATTTAATATTGTCATTGTAATTATTTTCGTTATATTGGTAATATATTTATATGTATATTTTTGTACCTGCCCGTTGTGGGTTAACTGTTGGGCAGTTGTAATAATAAATAAATAAATAAATAAATAAATAAATAAATAAATAAATAAATTAGTTTCAAATAATTAGTTTTTAAACATATTGTGATATTTTGTCGACCATTACATCTTGCTATTACTTCATAACTAACAAAGTGATAATTTCGATGGGTCTCGTAAAACTCTGGTTTGTACAGAAAGAAAGGGTGTGGATCTGAATTAAATTTTTCTTCAGTAACATCACCTACAAAATTGACAACAAAGGGACAGTTTTCAAAAAAGCCTGCCAACTGCTAGCATATGCTGATGATGTCGATATCATATGCAGGGACAAGAAAGTTAAGTACAGCTTTCCTAGCACTGGAACAAGCAGCATATAAGATGGGTCTGACAGTCAATGAAGATAAAACTACTATGATTGTTTCCAACAAAACTATACGCCAACATGGACGAAACATCTCCATAGGTAGATATAATATTGAGGCTCTCGATGAATCTTGGAGCACTGATGACTTCCAACAACACTACCAGTGAAATCTGAAGGCGCTATTACTTGCTCAAAAAAGCTATTATGGTCTTATTATACACTTTAGATCTAAAAGTCTTTCCTACAGATCAAAGTGTCCGTATATTTGTGTCCATGTCCATGTCTCTGAGACATGGACACTATCACAAAATGACATGAACATCCTGGGCTCAATTGAGCGCAAAATCCTCCGCAAGATCTTTGTACCCATCCAAGAAGACCAGCTATGGAGGAGTCGTTATAACTTTGAACTTTATGAGATCCTTAACGACGAAAATATTGTTCAACACATAAAGATTGGACACGTGGTTTGGCCACATCAAGAGGATGAGCTCGAACAGAACTGCGAAGCGCATACTAGATGTTCAACCGGTAGGAAAGAGAAAATTAGGGAGACCTAAGCTACGTTGGCAAGGCGGTGTTGAGCAGGACATCAGAGTCCTGAGAATTCAGAATTGGTGGAAGGTCGTACAGGATAGGACAGGATGGCGACGTATCTTACGGGAGGCCAAGGCTCAGCATGGGCTGTAGAGCCAATGATGTTGATGATGATGAACATCACCTACATCACAGCACTTTTCAGGGAAGTCCATACCGTTTTGTTTAACGCCATACATTTTGAAAACCTTTACGAAATTACTTTTGGTATATGCAATAGTTACAACTATTCTGAATGAAGTTGGCCCAAAATATGAATGAATTTCGTGTAGGGAGTCAGTTATTCTATTAAAAATATGAGCTCATTAAAATCTTCGGCAAGCTAGAGCTACAGATTTTCTATCTAAAGATGCTGTGATCCAGTGTTCCATTACACCTAAAACGCTTCTTCTTTTAGCTGACCAAATGACAGCAGTAGTACATACAAATGATATGTTATTAAATATCGTTCTAAATTTTCCTTTACCTCAGGTATTTGTTTTCGAAATAAAGTATCTATATGACGACCTAAAGAGCCGACGGAGTGGCCAAGCACATTAAATCATGCAGTTTGGACTGGTGAAAACAGTCTGGATTGTCAGATTGGTAGTTCGATTTTCCGTCGGTGATAGTATTTGAGAGTGAATAATATGTTTACATTAATCTCATTTCACAATCATTCACCACTCATCCAGGTGTAGGAGCTCGCCCCTGGGCATCGGCGATTAGCTCCGTTGCTGAAATAGGCCAATGTTAAATAAATAAATAAAAAAAGACCTAAAGAACGATGGCTCAATATTGTTAGTCCCCGTTCAGAAAAAAATTATCAAAAATTGCTATAAAATTATCTACCGATCTTAAAGAAATCGTTGAATGAATAACATATTTGGTAATGTCTTCTTCAAATTTTTATTGTGACAATGTTTCAGCTCTAAGTGTTCTTGAGTTTTAAGAAACAATCGTTTGTCGACCTATAGAGCCAATATATTTTTTAAATGTAGTAAATGCATTTTTTCTGTGTTGTTTATGATGCTTCTGATATTAAAAGAGTCGATGCACCAAAACTTTCATGAGTATCGTTGTCACTCATGTTGGCGAAAAAATACAAATATATAATTGTAAAATATATCGCTCAAAATTTTCACAAATAAATTCTGCGTCAGACGTCTTCAATGGACAAACGCTAAATGCCAATGAACAGAAAGAGGGAAAAAATCAACTCTTTATCCTGATTTTAGTTTCAATCAATAGTTAAATAATTAATTTAATTACCAGTGTGAATACCTATGATTTTTTTAAATTTAATTTACCTCGGCCTATTTCTGCAACAAGGTTAATCGCCGATGCCAGGGAGCGAGCTCCTACACCTGGATGAGGGGTGAATGATTGTGAAATGATAATAATGAAAACATATTATTTTCGCCCAAATAATATCACCAACGGAGAATCGAACCACCAACCTTACAATCCATTGTGAGGTTGCTGTCTTCACCAGTCCAAACTACACGATTTTATGCGCTAGGCCACTCCGTTGACGTACATTATAGGTTGGTTTGTTTGTGTGATCTAGATTGCTTAAGTCGAGCAGTTAGATCAGGATCATGTGACTGCAAGAGCAAGTTGGAGCTGTGCTGTCCGATCTTCACAAAAGAACGGCTATTTGCCAATAAAATAAATATATAAAATATTGTCGTTTATTTTTATTAATGCGTTGTTCTTCACCTGACCATTTCGAACTGCAATCTCGTAGGTAATACTATCTAAAAAGAAGACCAGTATATTTTTTATTTATTGATTATTTTTTTTAATTTGTTCACTACCCAGATCCATCTAAAATGTAATAATTATATAGAGTATTGCGTAAAAACATTTAGTGGTAAGTGTTTTGTATGATTATAATAACACTTGTCACAAAACTTCTTTATTTAGAGATTATATTTCCTGCTCTACTCTACCTGCTCCACTTCTTGAGACCGAGCAAGTTTAGCTTGCTCGATGTGATCTAGCTGGAAAAACGAACACTATTATATCAAATATTCTTACACAAACGAACGCCTAAAATGTTGCTAGATTTGCTCTTATGTGATCTTAGCAGACACACGAAACCTTATGATTAATGTACGTTATTCATTAATTAGGTCCGGAAATTAAATTTTTAATCTCAACCCTCAATCATTGGTTTGATTGCATTTTACCCAACTCTGGGTAGAGCCCACTACACCCTGCTAGGCTTTTTAATCAATCTGCATCAAATTTTGTACAGTTACTGTTTAAGATCCTGCAAAACTAATGGTACATAGAAATATTTAAGCCGTCGTAGGTATAACCAAAAAGCCCTGTACTCTCTTAGTCTCCTTGACCTATCTGGACCAAATTTTGTACAGTTACTCTTGAAGTCCCTGCGGAAGTAATGGTGTTTAGAATTGTCTAGGATTTCGTAGGTATAACCAAAATACTCTAGACACTCCTAGGTTCTTTGACCTATCTGGACCAGATTTTGAACAGACTCTCTTTAAGAAACTGCGGAATTAATGGTGTATACAAGTGTTTCATATTTCATAGGTATAACCAAGAAATCCTAGACACTCCTAGGCTCTTTGGCCAATCTGGACCAAAGTTTGCTAAGTTACTCTTTTAAATGGCACATAGTAGAGACTAGGGTTTAGTAGGTACAACCAGGAAATCTTAGACACTCCTAGGACTTTTAAACGATTTGGACTAAATTCTGCACAATTACTCTTGAAGTCTTTGTGAAAGTAATGGCGTATAGAAATGTTTATGGTATCGTAGGTTTAATTAAGAAATCCTAGACACTTCTAGGCTCTTTGGTCAATCTGGACCAAATTTTACACATTAATATACTCTTTAGAAACCTGCTGATGTAATGCGTATAGAAGTGTTTAAATATAACCAAGAAATAGAGACCTCTCTAGGTCCTTTAACTAATCTCGACCAAATGTTGCACAGTTGCTCTTGTATGCACAGTTCGGAAGTAATGAAGCATAAATAATAAAAATATAAAAATATTTCCATAGAATAGTGAATTTGACGACTGTATTAACACGATACACGTTCGTTCAACATTGAAATTGTTGGTTCCTGGAGTGGGTGGACCTGAGGACCCCAGTGAGTACGCGCCTAAGCTTCAACTCTTAACAGCGACAACATATTACATCTAAACATTAACCCGTGCAATACGGAATAAATCAGCTAGTATAATAATAAAGATATTGTCACGTGGGTGGTTTGATTGAATGGCAACTCCTGGTTTAACAATACAAATTTATTTATTATATATCCAATTTACAATGTAATGGTATGAATTTGCCCATGGAGTCGGGGAAATCTTCGGTCCACCCCGTGTTGGCCAGGATCGGCTTGGACCTATATCCAAAGCGAGGGCTACTCATCAAGGAGTAGAGGAGCCCGGAGAAGCCTTCTCCCACTCATATGGTACGGCTTGCTTGGCTCACCAGCTGAACGAGTATCTGGCGTCGGTGTCTCGGTCGTCACCGTATGGACTAGTACGTGTAGATGAGTTGGATAGGTTCTTTTGCCCCGATACCGTATGACATCTATGTATTTGTACATAATATCTAGATTAATATGTTTGAAGACTGATTTTGATACAAATGCTCTCCGACTTACAGGGCCGCCCCTAGCATTTGCGGGGCCTGGGGCAAAACTGGAATTGCGGGGCCCCAAAACTGGATTTGCGGGGCCCCAAAACTGGATTTGCGGGGCCCCATCTGTATATATATATATTAAATAACGATATTTTCTTTAATATTATTAACTATTAACAAAATACACATACTTATATTCAATGAAAATATAATTTTTTTCCAACTATTTATAAATCTTAATATAATTTAATAACATTTTTAATGTATTTTATTATTTTCTTACTTGACGGTCGAAGCGCGGGGCCCTTAGAGGCGCGGGGCCTGGATCTGGGGCCCCACTTGCCCCCGCCTAGGGGCGGCCCTTCCGACTTACGTAATAGTTCCGATCCGGAAGGCATTTTTTAACTAGAATTTTGCGTAACACTGATTTTAAACATCTAAAACTGACTAAAGACCCCCTCCCCCTTCTTCCCATGAAGTGTTCTAATTAACTCGTTTTGGTCGTAACTAGTGGCTAATTTCTTTAAAATTAGATCGAGGAAACAAGCGTTGCCTCGGTAATATATTGATAGAGATTCACAAGCTACGCTCAGCGTGAGTGACGGCCGGAGATGCCAAACTGTAAACGTAATACTATAGTGTTAACCTGACAATTAGCTTCGTGCGATGTCTAATGACGCTGATTTTCAAATAATTTGTTTTTTGGTAAATTTTTATTTTTGTTTATTTTTTAAACAAAAGTCTGAAATTGGTTCTCTACTTTGTGTCTTTGTTTATTTTGGTAATCTGTTATCAATACTATTTTCCTTAATTAGAGTTTTGTAAGTATCAAAAAATCTTTATAATATCACTCATATGTCTATCTGTCTGCTGTCCCTCTGACTGTTTGTGTCTGTTTGTCTGTACAGTAAAAATTATAGTCGAACGGCTGAACATAGAAAATTGAAATCTGACATTCTTGTGCAATTATTTAACCCACATATAAAGGTGGCTACACACGTAACTGCAAACTTGAGAAGCATGCATGATCAATCTTTTTGTACAAGCACGAAAAAATTCCCTTCGATGCCACACAATACAAGTATTATTGAATAAGTTCCAGTTTGCGCTCGGATATGTTGAACTCACGACTGACGTTTGTTTGTACAAATCGACACGTTCCGTTTCACTTGCGCAAACGCGGCTTGTCCATGATTCAAATTCAATCTATCATCAAGCGGCTTGTACAATTAAAATTATCCTACAGACGCTAAAGCCTACTTGTACAAAAACATTGATCATGCATGCTTCTCAAGTTTGCAGTTACGTGTGTAGCCACCTTAAGAAAAATATAGAGAATTAAAGAAAAAAAAAACACATTGCAAGATAATTTTAAACCAACATGTATTTAATTTAAAAATATGTTTTTTTTTAAATTTTGAGTGGGGTATCAAATGAGGCCGCTCAATGCGTGGATAAACAAGCAAAAATTATTTTTTTTTACAAATCTTTTTTAGGTGATTTTCACCAAAAATATGTCAAAAAACTTTTGTCCCTCATCCTGTTGCCTAGAACAGTTGATCTAAAAATCTGAAAAGATCTCAGTAATGTACATTGATGGGAATAGGAATAATTTAACATTAATTTAATCAGATAAGTTTTTCGAAAAATATCGATTTGTTTGTGTCGATGAAAATCATATTTTATTTATTTTTTAATAATGAATTTAGTATGTGGTACTGATGAAGTCACTTAAGACTTAGATTAAGGAACGAAAAGTAATTTTTTACATTTCTTTATTTTTTTCAAATCCTGTCCAGTGACTGTCAAACGTTTTTGCAATAATTTATTAACGTCAACCAGTGACTGTCAAACGGTTTTTAAATTATTAATACCGAACTTTTAAAAGAAACTATGGCACCAAAAAAAGACAAATCGGTAACTTTTACGAATGAACAGCTATAAACATTAATTACACGTATTACCAATATAGTTCGTGATGATAATTCGGAACATACCGCGAGTACTATTAATAAACATCAGAATACCGGTAATTTCGCAAAGTGCACATCTAGATTTGATGGAAGCGATTCAGCTGATGTCGACGCTTTCTTGGATGCCATACTTACGAATAAGGAATGCATGAACATAAGCGATGAAATGCGTATAGAGGACTTTCAATGCTATTGAAAGGTCATGCTGCATCATGGTGGAAGGGCGTTAAGCAAACCGTCACGGATTGGAAAGCCGCAATTGCCGCATTGCTAGAAATTTATTCTAGAAGACTACCTGCACATTTAGCGTACCGGGAGATATTCGCGCGTGAACAATTAGAAAATGAAAGAACTGACTTATTCGTGATCCGTATCCGCGAATTAATTTCCAAGTTACCGTATAAACTGGATGAACGAGTACAGCTAGATATGTTGTATGGACTTTTGTGACGCGATATAAGGAAGCGAATTACGCGAAATGAATTCCATACTTTTAAAACATTATTAAGACCGAGTCCGAGATGTTGAAATGGCAATAAAGGAACTTCAGCATATTCACTTGGAATCTAAATCGTCGGAGAAGAAATCGCCGCGACCGCGCTGTTCGCATTGTAAATTGTTTGGACACTCAATATCTGATTGTCGAAACAAGCGAAAACCTGATACCAACCGAAAAGTCGAGAAAATCGATGTTACGATGGAAACGTTGCAATCTACAGTTTATTGTTATGGATGTAAGTCTCCAGGAGTCATCCGATCCGAATGCCCTGAATGTACGCCAAAAACGCCGCAATCTATAGAAAGTCTTCACAATGTTGAATTTTATGCAGCCGAAGATAAAGACAATGCTGATCTTCTATCAGCATTGTCTTCACCAACATTACCAATTACCATTTGTGGTATGGAGGGAATTGCTTTGGCTGACACAGGATGTACTAAGAGTATCGCAGGATGGAACCTGTACTAGAAAATTAAGGATCGGTACGTTTTCGTTGATGAAATTATACATATAACACTAGCTGATGGTAGTACCTCGAGAAAAACGGTGAAGACTGCAGATGTTGATGTCACTATAGATAATAAAACGGTTTCAACAAAATTTATTGTATTACCAAAAAGGTATGATAATAGGACACTACTAGGTATTGATTTCCTAGCGAAAGCAGGCATCGTGTTAGATCCTGCTAACAACCGATGGAGCTTCAACGACGATACCCGGAACCCTCAGTTATTTTTAGCAGCTACTACAAAGAATGATGTCACAGAAGAAGAGGAAGTGGCTCTACGAGAAGATGAAGGATACAGTGCCACAGCAGAAGAAAGAAAGCGCATCAACGCATTACTCAAGGAACATAAGGGGATCTTCCGACGAGGGGGAGGACCAACCCCGTACGCAGAACACAGAATTTTTGTGAAACCAGACCAGGCACCAATTGCTGTACCACCTTTTAAAATGGCGAAACAGAAGAAGGAACTTCTGCGGACAGAATTGGACAAATTGCTATCCGAAAAAATTATTGAAGAATGCGAGTCTCCATGGGCTGCTCCCGTTGTCTTGGTACCTAAAAAGGGAGGAAAGGTTCGACTTTGCGTAGATTATAGACGTTTGAATGAAGTCACCATAACTGATACTTACCCCATGCTACGAATAGATGAACTTCTTCATGCGACTTCATGTCCTAGAAAAATTTATCGCACCTTTTAACCCAAAAGAGTTACCTTAAAATCTGAAAAAATTCTATGTAGGGTAGGCCGGAGCTAGTTGAGCAATTTTTCACGTGATCGGTCAGAGCTTCTAAACAATAAGTCAAAATTGCGTGTTATGTATTTTGATAGATAAGTAATTTATTCCTTTTTAAAAGTCTTCTAAGAAATTTATTTCTCATAAATCAGGTATAAGAGCTACAGTCGTTTAAGTGAAGAAAGTCAGACATGCTCAAGGGGTACGTTGAGATAGGTGAGGTAAGTTGAGCAAGGGTATGTGGCTAATTAAGCAATTAGAAAATGTTTACTAGACATGTAATAAAACTGCTATATGACAATTAACTTTTTATTTATAAACTCTTAGTGATATAATAGTGAAACAAAAACTATTCTACTCTTAATTATTACACATAAAAATATAATCAACATAAACAAAACATTTCTTACGCTTATTTTTTGGAATAGACTCAGAATACTGAGACGTCTAAAGGTTGTAATTTGTGGCTACAATGCGGAGAAAATGATAACATGGCGACGCCGTTCTCTTTAGCCAAATTTAGTGTCTCCACGTATAAGTGAGAGGAGTGATTATCTAAGACTAACAAAACACGATGCACATTAGAAAGTTTTACATGTTTTATAAAATGTTGCATAAACTGACAGAATTCTGCATCTATAACCCACCCGCTGGCATTACCTGCTCCTATAGTCAGGGGGACCACCATTAATGAAATTGCTCTTGATATTTTTTCTGGGAAATACAAACATAGGAGGTACTGTGTTTCCAGAAGCAGATATATCAGCTATCATTGTACCGTTAGTACCTCGTTCCCCAGAAGTCATGGCGCGAACATTACGTTTACCTTTGGCAGCTACAATTTTATTGGGCTTCAACACAGTGGACACTCCTGTTTCATCCACATTCCATATTTGCGACGCACTGAATCGATATTTATCCATTACTACAGCTAATTTATCAAAAAAGACTTTGACGTTTTGAGCATTAAATGATGTTGCCCTGCCAAGGCTTGTGGGTTCTGGTTTTCGAATAGATAACTCGGGATTCCGTTTTAAAAACATAGTAAGCCACTCTTTCTCGGCCATCTTATTTATAGTCCAGGTGGCTGGAATTTGTAATGCCGAATTTAACAGTACACTCGTAGGCAAGGCGACGAACGTCTTTCGGGGAATATCCATAGAAGATTGTTGCCATTTGTAACAAGTATTTTTTAAAGAATCTTCTTGTATTGAAGAAAATACTTGCCTAGGTGCTGCATAACCCATTGATGGAACACCACTTTCAGACTCTAATTTCTTTATAAATCTTGTTAAGGTCATCCGTTTGACACCGAATTCCTTGGCGGCGGTATTTACACCTTCATTTTTGACAGCCTTTGTTGCATAATTTAACAGTTGACTAGAAAAAGAACCTGGTGTAGTCTTTCTTTTATATGTACGCATCCTAAAATAATTTAAAAAAACACATAGTTTTTGTTTTAAATCCTGGAGTTAGTTGAGCAAATATTGCCCAACTAGCCCCAACCCAAATATTTGAAACAAAAGTGAGGTTATGAAAAAACTGTTTGAATAAGAACCAAATCCTTTCTATTTATTATAAATATAAGAGATTTATGAAAGTTTAACACTTACGTGAACCAAAACGGATGATTTTTAACGGGTGCAAAAGAAATATTAACCGAAACTATTTTTTTACTTTTTCGTCGCAAAACAAACAAAGCATGCGTGTACGTCAATCATTCGACAAGTGGTCACTGGAGGTCATGTGGTGTGTTACCCCCCCCCCCCCCACCAACGCTTCTTTCCACCTTTTGATGAATTAGCGTGGGGTGTGTAGTTTACGAGATATTTTGCCCAAGTTATCCCTATGCTCAACTAGCCCCGCTGTACCCTAATGTAAATTGATATGAACCGAAAACGTACTAAGAGAAATCTTTTATTAGATAAATTATTGCTATTTTTTGTATATATGGCTAAGGTGGTGTTTGTCTTTTTTGAAATTAAAAATCTAATAAACTCCACTTACTATTAAACTTTCACGATTCAACCTATTGTTTGAATTATTTATTTGTTGTTTTTAAGGTATCAAAGAAGAATAAATCATAGGCTATTTGTTTTCATATATTTTTTTATATACCTAGACTTTTCCTATGTGTGTATTTTATCATATATGACTTTGCTGCTGTCAGTTATACGCTACCAGGGGGCGAGCTCCTACACCTGGATGAGGGGTAAATGATTGTGAATATAGGAGTAATATTAACATATTATTCTCGCCCGAATAATATCATCACCGAGACAATTCAGACTGTTCCTACCAGTCAGAACTGCGTGATTAGCTCGTTGGCACTCCGTTGGCATAGTCTATGTTCAAATCCTGGCTTTACTCTATCATCCCAAATGACGTGAAAATATGTCGAAACGTTTTTGCGTGAAACGTGTTGAACCCAAATATGAGGGCAAAAAAATAAAAAATAAAACAGATATAGCCTCCAATTTTATTAATTATTTATTTTTTTATTATTTATTTTATTAATATAGATATATTACATAATTGCATTAATGATTATAACAATTTGGTTTGTCGGTGCTAATATACCTATGTATGTACATATTTCAAAGCGTGTTACATTTCAAACGTTCTAGAAATGCAATACGTGATCATGATCCGGCGTATATGTACAAACATGTTGCTGTTTGAGATATTCCTATAATATTGTTTTATTATGAAATGGAATGTTCACATTGACAAAATAGTTACAGTAACATATAATTTTGAAAATCGTTTTAATCGGGTTAATTATTTAAATATAATTGTTTAATTCTTTTTAGGGTTTTGTAGGTATGACCAAAAAACCCTTATACCGTCATTTTGTCGTCTGTCTGTCTGTCTGTCTGTCTGTTTGGTAAAAATTGTAGCCAAACGGCTAAACCTAGAGAGTTGAAATTTGGCATGCTTATACAAATCTTTGACCCGCACATAGGAAAAATACTAAAACATCTAAAAAACATACCCCCCTAAAAATATAAACAAATATGTGCTCATCGAAAACAAAAATATTTTTTTTTAAATTATGAGTAGGGTATCAAATGAAAGCCCTTGGTACGTGGATTAACGATCAAATTTTTATTTTTGAAAAATAAATTATTTTGAAGCGATTTTTGCCAAAATTGTGCAAAAAATTTTTTGTCCCACACCCTGTAGCCCAGATGGTTTAAACTAAAAATCTAAAAAAATTCTAAGTAATGTATATTGGTGTGAACCGAAATAGTACAACAGGAATTTTTGATCAGATTATGTTTTCGGAAAATAACGCATTTTTTGTGGTTTTTGGTTCACAAAGTACAAAAGTTATACCAATGTAAGACACTCACATGCAAGGCGTACGATGGCGTTATTGGTTAGAGCACTGGTGTCGTAAGCTAAAACTCGCTGGTAAACGAAGGGTTTCGAGTTCGAGTACTGATTGAATTTTATTTTTTCTGTTTTTTTTTTTGCATTTTTATTATGTTGAAATTATTTTGTCAAAATTCTAGTTATATTTTGACAAATGTTGTATTTAATTTTTAAGAGCGTAAATTTAATAATTATCTTATTATATGATTAACAGACGATAAATTATTTTAAAAATATCGTTCATTTAGCCGTGATTAGTACAAAGTAAACTTTGTCCTACACACTCAACATACATACCGCTTTCACTTATTATATACCTGCGAAACCCTAAAATGTGTGAATATTCACATTTCACATCAATTTTTTTTTTTTTAATTTCTACAAATTAAATACAGTAAATAATTATAATTTCTAATAAATGAAAATTTCCAATCTCAGATAATCAACTTATATAATTAAAAGGAACATTATTAAAAACACAGTATTTTTTTAAATGAATTAAAAATTTATTCATTAAAATTACTCAGTAGAAACCTTTTTATATTTTTTCGAACTATGGATCTTTTTGAGTAGGTCTTTTTTGCTTTGAAGCATTTTATAAAAATCCACAGTTTTTTTCATAATTTGCTTTAATCAGTAATATTGCTTTTAATGTGTCTACATTAATTTGAGTCTTGTCACTTGTCCAAAAGCTGTTCATCAAGCAAAATACCCTTTTGGTAGTTTTTTTTTTAGTTCAAGTTTTGTAAAAATAATTTTAGTTGAAATATGTTAAAAATAAATATTGAAAATAAGTACCTTTTCAAAAATTCGGGACAATTCAGGATAAAAAACCCGAAATCGGGACAAATAGTGCCTCTGAAAAAATTCAGGACGCAAGGCGGAATTTCGGAACTGTCCCGGCTAATTCGGGACGTATGGTCACCTTACCTCTACTTACTTTACAATACATAATAGACAATAAACTAATATTTTCATTTCCTTACTTTTCTATAGCTTTAAGAATGTTTTTAACTGTACCTGTACCTGTAATTGCGACTTCAGCGGAAAAGATTTTTTCTAAATTCAAATGAAAATTACCCAGGTCGTCGATGTCAGAAGAAAGGCTAACTAATCTTGCATTATTGTCAATAGAGAATTAGTTTTCTTTAATAAGCTTATAATAGAGATTATATTTCAGGAAGATGGGGTTTACCTCCCGAGCCGTAGGCAAGGGTTATAATCATCCGAGTAATATATTGCCATTATATGCGAATCAAATACAACATTTCCTCTACAACTATATAGTTTTATCATTAAAAAATTAGTAAATTTAATTTCACAGTAATTCTGCGTCAACCATCAGCTGACTGTAATAGTCAACAATGTTTAAAATATTATTATTTATTGTTTTATTTATTTTAACTTATAAATAATATTCTAGTTATAATGATGGACTGTATGAGGCGCAAATAGTCATCATTGCTAAGCTTAAATAAATACTTCAGCAATAAGTAGTCAGCGTAAAAAAATATTTTTCGGGGTGAACACACATGCGCTTCTCTTTTTTTACACTTGTTGCAATATGAACAGCATTATGTATTAACAGTTGGACACATAATGCATTTATTATTTGATGGTCGTAGATAAAACAATTTATTTTACTTTCAATATATTTAATACTAACAGTTGTCTTTGTTATGTAATAATAGTTTTTTATTTATATATACAATAAAATATCCGTTTTGAATAAAACCGTCCTTTTTTAATAATCTTTATTTTATTTTACGAAAATAAAAATCAGAAAATGTTTATTTTTTTTGATAAATATTTAAAATTTTGTACATACAGATATAAAAGTAAACATTACATATCAAATTTTAAATTAAATATTATTAATGCGGGCGGTATTATTGTTATTGCACCTAGACGGCCAACAAGCCATGAACGACCCTGAAATTATTATCTCGTTAATGACGTAACAAACACGAGAAATTTATACAAAATATTTTAAATGATGGAAATACAGATGGAATTTTGCACTGGTAAGCTCCTCTAGTTTTCTTTGTTTTCTTTTACGCCGCAGAAACGCCGCATTTGAAATGTAGTGTTAGCGACGCATGTTACGAATATCTTGGACAGATAAGCATAAAACTGTATCAGTTCTTGGAACAATTAATCCTACACAATGTTTTTCAAGTATAACCTCTGTACTAATACAGAAATTCTTTGGGCATTTAACCTGCCACGATAATTTGGAGAAACCTTTTGTGCAGGGGAAACCAGGAGGAAAGCACCACCGTGGTAGATCATCTACTCGATGGACGGATCTTATATCCAACCTCATAGGGACGATTTTCGTGACAGCTGTTAGAGATGCCGAGTCACAAGATCGAGTCACTTGGTGAAGGGTGGTCCATAAAACATTAAACAAAATGCTAATCATTTCAACCTAATCATGTGACCACTACACATAGTGCACGATATTAGATAAAAAAATATATAACTATAACTAACTTAATTAAATATGTAATTTTTGTCATAACTTATCTTGTATCTTAACAATTAGAAGATAATGACATATATTTTTTCCACCCTCTGCATAGTAAGTACATGTTATGAAATAGATTTGATGAAAGTAGATACACATTTGATGGAAGTGGATAGAACCTTTGGTTACTATTTACTACGGGACGTACGTAAAAATTTATCGCCCCCGAGGAAGAAAGTGAAAAAAATTAAACAAAGTTAAATTTTTATGCCATCTAGTAACGTCCCTTCGGTTTCTCCGGCAGGAGGAAGGAACATGCAGTGTTTGCAGCTTCATCAATTCCCATTTCTTTTCACTTTTTTTTAATTTTTTTACATCAACTACTACAGGTTATTAGTATTCCGGTACTTTCACTTTTGTTCAAATTCATTTTACAAACTTTTGATACAACGATTTTAATATTCACGCTTTGTTTGATGAAAACCATAGCAACCTGCCACAGACATATTGATATTTTATTGAAATATCTAAAATAAATTAATCAAAAAGAAACTATGCAATTAAAAATAAATTTGAGAGTGGAAAAAATATTATAAACGATTCGGGAGGTAAATTTTTACCAATCTCGGACTCTTTATAAATACCTAATTTGTGCAATATATTGTATATAATACATAACAAAATTTTCAGGCTTTGAAAATGATTCAGATTGAACCGAAATAAGTGAGCAGACAGAATTAAAATTAATTTTAAATATTTGCCAAACTCTGTGCTTTTTTTATATCGACCGATACCCAACAAAAATTAATTTTATAACCAAGATGCCGTAATACGTACTTCAGGGATCGACAAACTTTTTATGTCACATTCAGTTGTAACACGCTTTTTAAAAGTTCAAAATATATAATTCAAATAATCTTTTCTAAAATATAACTTTTTTTTTTTCAATTATTTTCTCTTACAAATTTTTGTTTGTATATTTTGGATGTTTTTAAAACAGCGTGCAATTATTTTACTACTTACATGTAGTCCAAATCGCCCATTTTTGGACAATGCTACCCATGTTGAAGATCACTAACCTAAAATCTGCAAAATAAACTGTTTTCTTCTATCCTACTTCCTATAGGAGCAGCCTTAATTATTTTAAAAAGTCTAGTATGCTAAAGTATTGCTCGTTAATATAAATTTTTCGAAAATATCGATTTAATTGTTTGTATTGTTCCAAAGAATATTTTAAAATATGAATATGTATTTGTAACTATGTAAGATAAAAGATATATCTTGAAGAGTAGATTAAAAACAATTTCTTTTTTAACATGATTTTGCCAAAAATATTTTGGAAATATTTTGTTCCCCGTTCTATTTTCTAGAAAGATTGATCTAAATTTTTTAAGAAAATTTTAATAACGCATGCGTGAATTGAAATTATTATAAATACATCGGAATGTAAGTTTTTCGAAATATTTCGAATTGTCTGTATTAAAAATATCTACAAGCATGATTTATTCATTTTAATGTAATGAAGGGCAGTGCATCTCAAACTGTGAGCCATGAACCGGAAAACAGTCTCAAAAAAAAAAAAAAAACACTATAATCTGCATAACATCTGCATAGAATGCATAACACGTAACACGGATGAATGCATAAAAATATTTTCAACAGTTTTTAATTTTAATGCGATTACAACAAAAAATGTTGTCCCATAACAAATACCTACTAAATCCTGAAATGGGTAAAAATTCTTCACATAAATTTTAATTAATAAAAATCTTTTCAAGGGATTAAACTGTCATACCTTGTATAATACTAATTTTTTAAAACAAAACTGACGATATATATATATATATTTTTTAACTAATAGCTATTAAATATAACGTAGATGATATAAATCATGTACCAAGAAAGTGTGTACTCGGAAAATATTAAAATTTTGAAACGGGGAAGTTGTTATTAAAAGTTTGGAAAGCATGGTCCTAATTGAATTGAAGTATGCTGAAGTGATTACAACAGAAACTTCTATAAGAGAAACGTGGATGAGGTAGTGTCTGTGACGATACTTTGAGATACTTCGGTCATGACAGCTCATCGCCATTTTCTCGAACGAGCGTCATTAATTCCCGAAACGTAGCACGAATGAACGGCGATGAACGCTATCGCACGCAGGTAAATATCGAGAACCGCAGCTCATAATCCTATCTTCTATCATGCATACCCCGTTGAATCCATAATGAAATTTACCAGGTAATTGCTTCGTATATTAACCATGAAAATCCTTTTTCGACAAAGAACCCGTTATTAAAACTTTAAACACAATCCAAAACTAATTTAAGAAGACATGTCTAGCGTCATACAAACACGGCAACTGATGCTGAATAATTAATAGAAAGAATGCAACAAGTGAAATAGTGGTAGTGGAATAGAACGGAAAGCGACCGCCCGCTACCCTTCAGGAGTCCGCCCAACCCGCTACCTTTACTGCGAGAAAAACTCGGGTGGCAAAGCGAAAATAAACAAGACATTCTCGCCACGTTTTTCTCTTTTTTTTGTAATTAAAACATCCGTTAATTATGCATGCGCGGAGCAGCCCAGAACAGGAACTGGGTCGCGGAGAGAATGCACCGTCTAACTAGGCCATTTACACGGCGACTATTCTACACCGTGGTTTCATCAAGCCAGAGTTTCATCCACTGATAGCACATGCACACGTCGCGCCCCACCGGTAGCATGCAATGCTCTCTGTGTGAGTTGTTTGCACTCAGAACACAGTCCTGTCCCGCTCAATGACATTCCATGTCAGATTTCAGCCGACTTCATGATCAGAATATCATATCCTAGTTACGTTCTGACATCACAGCAATATTCATTTACGATGGGTTTTAGAATAATGACGTGCTTTAAAGGCCTTTGTTCTTAGGAGATTGCATTTTCAAAATTAGTTTTAATTTCATTAAAAGTGAGGGTGCAACTGATACTCGCGTTAGCGTCCAAATACAGCACAATGGGTGATCCATGTGTAAGTTTTCACCTTCAAAGTAGCGTTAGTGTAGCAAAGTAAACGCCGCTCTAACCAGCACTTCTGAGAACAACGCATCAAACTCCTTGACAAATAAGCTGCAGACGTAACCGCCAATGAAGTTAACGGAGCATGGCCAGACGTAAACGGCATAGAATTTCCCGGTAACTTAGCGCTATACGTAACGTTTAAGTAACGTACAAGCAACCCTTCCAGCCTCATTTCCTCGCGCACCCCGTTCAAACACATGCTCGTGAAGCGATTCAATTTACCTTCAAAGACAGGAGACAGAGGCACCGCGACCGCACGGCTCAGCACGGAGTGTCGCTGAATAGCGCGGTGCGGCCCGGATCGGCTTCGCTCCAGACATTTAACAAGAACATCCTCCCGCACGCACAGTTCACCACGCTCAACCCTTATGCCCGATCTAACGCCCCAGAAAATGCATAAAGCGGAACAATTTCTCGAAATGCCAGAGAGGGAATCGCTCTCGGGAGGGCCGTTGCAGCGAACACCACATAATTCCAACAGGTCAGGGGTGGCAGGCGGCAGGTGATAGCGAGGTGGGACGCCTAATGCGAGCGCAACGACAGGTTGCGGAGGGAGTCACTCACCCGAAGAGAGCTTTCACACGGGCTCACTTACAAACGAGCCCATCCCTCCATCTTACTCTCCGCTTAACGAAATTACAAAGGTGCGAGAGGTGCTGCGCGCCGGGAGGCAGGTGGCGGTAGGCGGGAGGCGAGAAGGACGTGAGACACCGAGGTGAGAAGTATCGGATCGACACGAAGTTTATGTAAATAATTCCAAGCGCGTTACATTGCTCGGTTTCTACCGCCAGACAAGTGCGGTGTTCATTATTTACACCTAATTAAAATCCATTAAGCTCTGAGAAAAAAACGATCCAATATTTATTCTAGTGCTGTTAAGGAGACCGCATTCCTACTGATAACATTTGAATAAGTAAAAATCTGGAACCGCAGGAGAGACATTTAGAAGGCAGTAGAAAGCTCTCTCTCTATCTGTTGAGGAGTGGGAGTTGAGCGCCGCTAGTTGACACACGTGTGCAGATAACGTACTACATTAAAACTATCAGCGCGCCTCCTAATGGCAGACATTCCATTAGCAGATAATGAAAATGCAGTAATAATTCAGGGGCGCCAAGTTAATAACAGCTTGACGGATGGCCTAAAGTGAATTAACCCCTTCTGAAATTATTGGCATTAATAATATCGCACACACAACGGGTGCTCGCTCATCCCGTATCAAGTTTATTAATATCCATATTTATCACTCGCGCATCCCGTGCACCAAACACCGAGCGGCGAGCTGTGTTTTGTAGTAACGCCGACATCGGGATACAATAAGCTTGCACGTTCTTCCTGGCCGCCGTGTTTTTGTGGCTCGCTCACTTTATGACGGCATTGCTACAACTTCTGCCTAATGGCTGTGTGCCGAGTGCTGCATGCCACCATCGTTTGCTACGGCTCCCCAACTCTTTCGTTTATTTAACAATTTTTATTGAAATCGATTGAATACGTGAGCTCGGCTGAGAATTTCCTGATTATTTTGTCGAAGCCGCGATTTAAAGTACGGTATTATTTTCACTTTCCACTTCTGAGATAACATTTTTATACCAGTAATCAATTTGAAGGCCTTAGCGAAGGTTCTCCTGGATTTTTACTGATAATCCCAAATATTGACAGAATGATGTGATTCAATATTTTTAAAATATTCATTTTCCAATATTCTCACATTTTTTCATTCCAATCTCAGTTAGAAACCGAAGCCAATAAGTGGTGTACACTCCATGTAGAAACGTGGCAACCTGCGAATATATTCGTATGTACCTGTTAAAACCCATTGCCACAACATTCTAGAAAATAGCGGAGGACGCATGGACGCGGTAAACCCACTTTAACAGCGGAATAACATCATCACAATTCATAAAAAATTAATTTACTTTTTAAAATTCAAATTTGCAAATGAAAATATAAAGCTTTCAAAAGTATATTTATCAGATATAAGTGAGTAAACCTCGGTAGTAAAAAAGCTTTTAACGTATTAATAATTCCTCGTCTCCACACGTAATATCTAATTTAAATAAACACGAGTATTCGCCGTCGATATTACATATTCATAATGTTGTTTTTGCGAAGCGTCTGGTCGCGGGCTCCGGGGATCTCTCCCGGACTTCCCGGACTGTTCTTCCGTCTCCACTCTCCACGTTCCGGGTAATCACTGCCTGTCTCGAAACCTGCTACACGTCTCAAGTATATTTTATACGCAATATGAAAAAGCCATGAGGACGCTACTCATGTCACATCACCACATATCTCTAAAATCCTCTGCATTTTATTATAAAACTAAACAATTAATCGACTGCACACTAATACAAATTGAAAATTAAATGTTGGTATAAAAATTATTTTGATAGTATACTAGTCTAGGACAGTGCTTCTTAAACTTTTTGATGTCGCGGCTCCCCTGCGTCATAAATCGATAGCCAACGGTCCACCAATATATATATATATACAAAGTGTCTCAAAAGAAATTTTATATTTAGTGGATCGATTAAAAAAAAAGTAAGCCGTATATAGAAAAAATGATTATTAATTATTAAAATACACTTTTTGGGGATTTATTTCTTAAACATAATATCGTCTAAATGTAGACCCTCGCGTTCTCGGCACTCATTTAATCGAACAGTAAAATTACTTATGACGTCTCGGCAGGTGGACCCAGGGATGGCTGCCATTTCGTGACGGATATTTTCTTTCAAATGCGCCAGTGAAGTCGGTTTACTGGCGTAAACTTTAGATTTAAGATAAACCCATAGAAAAAAGTCCATAGGGGTTAAATCTGGACTGCGTGGAGGCCAATTTATGTCACCTCTCCGGGAGATCAATTTGCCTGAGAAAATTTCACGAACACGTGGCAGAGACATATTGGACGTGTGTGAAGTTGCTCCGTCCTGTTGGAACCATATTCTTTGGTTATAGCCAGGAAAGTTTTGCAGTTCAGGTACCAAGAAGTTGTCTAACATCTCCACATAACGCTCTGAATTCACTGTAACTGCACGCCCCCTTTCGTCTACAAAAAAGTAAGGGCCGATAATCCATCGCAGCCCATACGGTCACTTTAGGCGAATGTAGGGGTTTCTGATGTTTGCGTTTCGGATTCGTTGCACTCCAGTAGCAGCAGTTCTGCTTATTTACGTGGCCATTAAGATGAAAATGAGCTTCATCCGAAAACAAAATGTTGGTAAACGTTGAAAATCGCTCAATCACCTGATTTACGAAATTAAGCCTCTGACTGGCATCTTGGGGCTTTAATTCTTGCACCAATTGAATTTTATAGGGGTGCAGCTTTAGGTCCTTGTGCATAATGCGATGTAATGATGATCTATGCACATTTAAAGCACTTGCGCGCTTCCGAATTGAAAGGTTCGGGTCGTCACGAACAGACTGATTAATATTCTCCACGTTTTCTACCGTTCTTGATGACCTAGGTCGCCCGGATTTTGATTTATCCAGCGTTGTACCAGTCTCTTCAAACTTTTTAACCCAATGTCGAATGAGAGGAATGCTTGGCGCATCATTTAAGTGGCGAAAACCTCGAATACTGCAGAATTTTCTACGCGCTACAGTCGCCGAATCACCGTTTTTGTAAAACTCTCTCACGCATAACGCGCGGTCTGCTCCCGAGAAACGCTCCATATTGACTGAATTCCCAAGAGCCAGGCTACCGATTGACATAACCCCCGCGCCCCTCGGATACGTTGCGTTCACGCAGTAAGCTAAATAAATATAAAATTTCTTTTGAGACACCTTGTATATATATATATTCGGGTGTACTTTTCAGAACTACCAAGTCCACCAGTATATATATATATATATATATATATATATATATATATATTGGTGGACTGGTGGACTTGGTAGTTCTGAAAAGTACCATATGTCTATTGACATATGGTACTTTTCAGAAAAAAACTTGTTTCCGATACTACTAGCGCGTTCTCTTAGATTTTGTAAGAACTTATTGACCTACTCTGGTATATATGAAACAAAAAATTATTTTTTCTATCCAACCTGGGTTCCAATATATATATATATATATATATATATATATATATATATATATATATATATATATATATTGGATTTTATCAATCATTAAACTAATTAACAAATGTTATATTCGTGGCTCATCGCGGCCCCCTTCGCCACTTTAGGAGCTCCGGTCTAGGTTATACATAATTTTCGAAAGAAAGTATTGCGGGAGGTTTGGAAGTTGATACGTTTAATGTTTAATAGGTCTTGAGGTGCTGTTTTCGAAGTCAACTTTTACGAAAAAGTTTTTTTGCCGGATCTTCAAAAAACTCGAAAAACATACAAAAAAAGTGCAAATATCTCCGTTCCGTTACAAAATTTTAAAAAAAATCTGAATTAAAAACAGAAAAAATTACTGAATTAAAAACAGAAAAAATCTCTATAATTTATTATTATTATTATTTTTTGTGGGATGTACGGTTTCGCACTCGAACGCCGCAAAGTTGGTAAAATTTTTGAATTCATGATATGTGTATTAATCGCCGCTAAATTTTAAAATTCTTTCTTTTTACTCTGTGTACTTTTATTGTATATGTATATACTGTATATTTATATAGATATGTAATATGTATTTAAAATGTATATATGTATTTATGGGCAAATTAAGGACCTATCGGTCTGTCGTGTCCGCAAAATAAAATAAAATAAAATAAATTAACAGAAAAATAATCTTCTAATTTCAATTATTTTAATTTTCCAAAACATACGATTTTTTGTAATATTTTTTATTTTTGCTTAAACTTGCGGAAACGTTGAGTGTGCGGCGCGTTTTTTTTTTTTTTTTTAGCGTGGTATCCCCGATAGGTCTTTAAGACGTCATTTTGTTTGTTGTTACTTTATTTTTCGCCTTTTTCTTGTTGAAGATGGATCGGAAACAAACATAGATATTGGTGCATAGACTCTCAGTTCTAGAGCTGGTGTGGATTGAAAAATCCACAAGAATGGGTCCGAAAAAAAATGGGTTGGTTACTGTTCCAGTCACAAGCTCCCGATAGTTTCATTAAACTAATTTTTTGCAAATACCGGAAGGGATACTGGTGGGCATGTGGATGTATCAAGGCCAGCAGTAAGTTCTCCATTAACAACATAAATTGTAATGATGCTAGTATTAACCAACAAGATGATCTGGTATTTCTTAATGAAGAAGAAGAGCCTTCCATCAAACTCAAGTTTACTAACTAGGATATTTAACGCATTCCTTTTGATTTTTTGTCATTTATTTTTCCTTTCATGATTTGCTGTAATAGATGGTATTCATTATTACGCATTACATGAACCAGATATTTCAAGTGTTTCTTTCTAATTTGGAACGTTAGCTGCATATTTGTTGACATCTTGGTAAGGACTTCTTCGTTCTTCTGATCAACCAAATAAAATTCTTCTTTAAATTGACTTTCTAAATGGTATATTTTAGTGTTTAAATCGTTAGTTACAGTCTAGGCCCCTACTCAATATTATATATCTGGGAAGATGTTGCACTTCACCAGAAGCGGACTGACTACAAGGGTCACCGGATGAACTCCGGTAGGCCGGTACCACCATGCGGGCGGGTTGGCAGATTGTCACCTTATAGGTGCTATATTTTTTGTTTATCAAAAGTACCGAATTATAATCATTATACCGTGAATTTATTTTATCATAGAACATAGAAATTCATTTCTATAACAACGGTTGATTGACAGCAATGTAAAATGCGTTTACTTTGCAGGGCACCACACGTGCCCTGCTTTGCTAAGGTCTCGGGTTCAAATCCCATTCAGGCATGAAATTTTCATTAAGAAAAATTAGAATTGTCCTAGCTAATTATCTTTGTAGCAAAAGCCATAAATGTGAAATAAAAATATTTAAAAAAAAAATAGTCAACTTGTCACTAGTTAAATATACTTAGTATCAGTTATAAATTACATTTGCTCAAAAGTAAAAAGTTTTGAAATGTGTAGCACTCGAGAACAAGTACAATAGAAATGTACCACATTAAGGCATATTTACTGTGTTGACTAGTTGCCGATTTATTTACCGAAACATTTCATGATCATTCTTCTCATAGTGCTTCCACAGTCTTCATTTAAGTAATACTACCAGAACACAAGAGCTAGAAAAGGTGAACGTTTGAGCAGTTTTGGTAGGAAGGCATGTCGTTGGTCCTTTTGCCCTTACTGCCCAAAAATATTTGGATTTGTTAGAAAATAGAGCAATACCTGCATTAAATGCACTAAATATTCTAGGTTAAGTGTGATTTCAACACGACGGTGCCCGACCAGCGCATAATGCCAGAATAATTAAAACATTTTTAAATTATGCATTTGCCGGTCGCTATGGCGTAGTGGTCAGCTCATTTGACTGCTAACCATGGGGAATCGGGTTCGAATCCCGGTGATGGCATGGATGTTTGTATTTGTTGAAAACATTACTAATGTATCCATAATAAAACTAAAGATATCCTGGTTAATGGCCATCGCAGCTAATACCAAAAATTAATTAAAAAAAAAAAAAAACATGCATTTCATCGATGTTGGACTGGACGTGACAGCGAAATAAAATGGCCACTAGTTCGCCGGACTTAGCACTGAATGATTTTTTTTTTATTGGGGATGTATATATTTTTTTTTTTTTTATTCATCTCCAAGTATATTTACAATCTGTTTTATACAAACAATAAGTAAATGGTTTGACTAATTGTAGTATAACATGGGTGGATTATTGTTCAGTAACAATATCCTAAATGTAACTTAATACATAATTGTATTATTGCTTAGAATTAGGCCTCGTCTATAATAGTTCCACAACCCAGTGCATATACATATCCATAGGTTCCACAAGGGTTTCGCTGAACTGAAAATCTGTTTGTAATAAACAGAACAAACAGTATACTGAGTTTTTATGCTATGGCTGGGCTATGTATCCAATATAAACGTGGCTATAAACTTATACACTAAAGATTTAACAAACTAAAACCTATCGACTAAATCTACTGGCGAGTATCTTTGTAACCTCCTAACAACTTCACTGTTATCCAAGAGAGATATCGCGAGAGTGTTGGGGTGATTTTCCAACCTACTCATGTATTTTTTGCTATATCGTGAAATTTCTTCAGTTACTGTTGGCATAAAGAGGTCACTGTGTATGATATCGTTTGATACAAACCAAGGTGCATTCGTTATAGCCCGTAGGGTTTTCGACTGGAATCTTTGAATTTTATTGATATTGGATTTACTAGCAGTACCCCAAAGCTGTAAACCATAGGTCCAGATTGGTTTCAAAATTACTTTACATAATAGTAATTTGTTATCCAAAGAAAGTTTTGAATGTTTCCCCATTAGCCAGTAATAACTCTTAAATTTTAAGGCTAATTGTTTTCTTTTCGCAGAAATGTGATCTTTCCATGTAAGTCTTTTGTCTAAATGCATACCGAGGTATTTCGCGGTGTCTGAGATTGGCAAATCTTGGTTGTTTAATTGGACTGGTGGGCAGGTCTCTTTTTTGGTAGTAAAGGTAACGTGTACAGATTTTGATTCATTAGCTTTAATTCTCCATCTTTTAAGCCACGCTTGAGTATCATTTAGGGACTCTTGGAGGAATTGGGATGCTTGGACTGGATTTTCGTGTAGTGCAAGTATTGCTGTATCGTCGGCGAAGGTAGATATGATTGTCTTACTTGACACTGGCAAATCTGAAGTGAAAATCAGATAAAGAATTGGTCCGAGTACGCTTCCTTGGGGCACACCTGATAATATAGGGGTGAGGTTACTAAGCTCACTTCTAAACTTTACTTGAAAGTGTCTTTCAGAGAGATACGATTTTAATATTCTATAATATGTATCAGGTAGGTACTTTTTAAGTTTGTATAGCAACCCAATGTGCCATACTTTATCAAAGGCTTGAGAAATATCGAGAAACGCTGCTGAGCAATATTTTTTGGTTTCAAGGGCTTCGTTTATAATGCTAACCACCCGATGTACTTGCTCGACTGTACCGTGTTTGTTTCTGAAACCGAACTGGTGGTCTGGTATTAAATCGTTTTTATGTAATACCGGTTGAAGCCTTTTAAGTAGTGTTTTTTCAAATAATTTTGACATAATTGACAGAAGGCTAATAGGTCTATAAGATGCAACTAGTTCCGGAGATTTACCCGGCTTCGGTACGAGGATAATATGAGCAAGTTTCCACTGTGTTGGGAAATACCCAGTTCGAAAAATGGCGTTAAAAATCATAGTAATTAATTTAAAACCATGATTTGGCAATTCTCGGAGAACTTTACCTGTTATGAGATCATATCCAGGAGCTTTCTTTGGATCTAACTGTTGGAATATAAGCTTTTTTATTTCTTTACTTTTAACTGGTTTGATTTGTGGGGATAGGGTTAATGGAGTATCAAGATATTCAAGAATGTCTTTTTCTTCTACTGGTGAAATTTCTCTGGGGAGGGGTGTGAATACTTTTGTCAGGTGCTGTGCAAAAGTATCAGCCTTTTCTTTATCGCTTCTGGCCCAACAACCGTCATCTTTTCTGATTGGTGGTATAGTTAATTTAGGTCTTTTTAGCATTTTTGTGGCTTTCCAAAGAGAATAATTAGTACTTTTAGTAGCAGACAAATTTTCAAGATATTTTGAAAAGAATTCATTTTTCGTTTCCCACATCATGCGTTTTAATTCTGACGTAGCTTTATTTAATATGGTTTTATTTACAGGTGTCCTGTTATTTTGCCATATTCTTCTAAGTTTGCGTTTATTCGCTATTGCTCTTTTGATTTCGTCAGGATAATAGTTAGTGCTTGCTTTAATTTCAATATCGGGAGTTGCGGTCCATGAAGCTTTTTGAATTAGGGATGTCAAATGTTCTACTGCTTCGTCAATATCTAAATTTGATTTTAAGGGCATATTTAGATTAAGTTTGTCGTTTAAAATATCTCTAAATTTTTCCCAGTTTGTCTGATGGTTAAACAAACTTGGCAGTTTTTCAGCTTTTTGGCAATTAGCAGTGTAGGAAACAAGGACAGGAGAGTGATCAGATGAAAGATCGAAGCAAGATTTTGCGTTTAAGTATGATTGGGCTATACCTTTGACCACACAAAAATCTAACAAATCGGGTATTTTTTTCCTATCGGTTGGCCAGTAAGTGGGTTCGCCAGTGGATAAGTGAGAAAAATTATTTTGATTTATAGTTTTCAATAACTGACGACCGCGTGGCGTTATCACTCTTGAACCCCAATGGTTGTGTTTAGCATTGTAATCACCGCCTGCTATAAATCTATTACTCAGGCTATCAAAGAAATCTTGGAAATGTTCTGCGGTGATATTGTGTTTAGGAGGACAATATACTGCTGATATAGCAAAAGGACCTCTTACATCGTCAATCATGATGCTGGTTGCTTGAAGATAATTTTTGTCAAATTTTGCCAGTTCATAATGTTTTATTTTATTTCTTACAATTATTGCTGTTCCTCCATGGGCATTCCCATCTGGATGGTTAGTTGCATAGATTGAATACTGCGCCAAATTGAAGTACGACTTACTTGTAAAATGCGTTTCCGATATTAATATAACATCCAGATCATGATTGTAGATGAAGAATTTTAACTCTTGGCTATGCAGAGCCAAGCCGTTGGCATTCCATAATGCAACTTTAAGTGAAAGCTCCATTAGGCAATTTTAGACACTAGGGTTGTTAACAAGTTTAACATTGTATCCATCCGCTGCATGAGAGTAATCATCATGCTTTCTAGCTTGTTGCTTGGTGGGGTGGGATGGGTAGTATTTTGGAGAGAGTTGTTTTCATCTTGCCTTTGCTGACTGGCTGCTTGTGCCATTTGGCTATAAGATACTCCTGGTTTCACCAGGGACGGGGATGGACCCAGACTAGGGCTCCAGTTATTTCGTGGTGCGGGTGGGGCATTATTTACCTGCTTGGGTCTCAAGGTTGGATATTTCCGGTTCTGCATCTCTTTGTAGACGGTACAACCTTTATAGTTGGCGGGGTGTATGCCACTGCAAAGGGCACATGTTGGTGGAGCGTCTGCTGCTTTAGTGCATTCTTTTGTTGCGTGGTTCTTTCCACACCTAACACACCTTGCTGGCCGGAAGCAGTAGGTTTTTGTGTGTTCGTACCTCTGGCAGTTCATACACTGAACAATTTGTCGTTTAGTATGGGGGGGCTCAAAGACAACTCTGGTGTGCAACAGTGTTTTTATATCGTACACTTCTTTATTGTTGCTCGCCGGTGCCAAGTCCACAAAGAACATAGATAGTGGAGTTCTAGTGACCCTATGTTCGATATTATGGATGTTCGTTACGGTGTGACCGTGTTTTTGTATTTCATCCTTAAGGTCTAGAATGTCAACAGAGTAGTGAATATTGCGCAGAACTACTCTATAACGCCGTTCTTGTTTCAATTGGTAAGTGTGAAACGCTGTTTTCTCTTCACGGAGTTTGTTGACAACTTTCCTGAAGCTGTCTGATGATTGACACTGCACTTTCACTTGGTCTTTGCCAATAAGTTTACACTTGTAATCACTTTTAGCAACTGTGTCCAGAAGGTCCGTCAAATTTTGGTAATTTGTAACACCTGGTATAAGTACTGGTGGAGGTTTAATTTCCACAGTCTCATCTTCTGTTGGAACATTGGTCAGCGTTTGGAAGCGATTTTGTATAACAGTAGTGGCTGGCCGGTTTCGCTTTTCTTGAGGTCTGGTTTCAGGTGATGGGTTTCAGGTGAGTGGATTTGCTAACCTTTTCCTCGAATCTACTAGGGTCCACGAAGGGTCTTCGTCCATTGAGGAACTCTGGGAGTTTTGCGCGTTTTGCACTATTTGTGCGTTTTGCGCTTCATTGGATTCAGCCATTACATCTGTACGCAAAAGCGTACAGATATAAATATTTTTATTTCAATGAGCCAATTATGTTTTGGTCAGTGACAATAATCCGAATAGATAATTAATGAGGTGCTTAATTATCTGCTAATTAAGTACTGATACGAGAGCCCGGGGATATATGAAAAACAAAATTTTGAATGGCCAAAATTTAACTATTGAAGAAATTAAAGCTAGAATAGAAAATGAATCCCAGAGGATACGATAAGACCGATGCAATTAAATAATGTTATGCAAGATTTTTCGCATTTTTTGGCATTGTTTGGCAGTGAATAGAGGAATATTTGAAAATTTGTTGTAGAATATTTTTATTTTATGCTTGTGCCAAATTTAAAATTTTTGTTTTTTTAATAAATATATTTTTAATTATTCATTCCTATTTATTTCCTAAAAAAATCCTTTGCGTTTATTTTATTATATTATTATTATTAATATTATTATATATATTTCTACAATAATGTAATACGTAGAATATTAATTGTATTTGTTAATAGTTTAGATACAAGTGAAAAAGATCTATATGCGTTGGTCACTTCTCGTTTAATTTCTTTTAATACAGATATAAAAAAATTGCATACGTAGTTCTACACGTGTAGAAGAGCTGTGAATATTTAAGGACAGAACAAAAGCTTTACTAAATGATTTAATAAAGCATTTCCTGGACAGTTTCACTTTGATGTCATTCACATGTACTTAATATAATTTAGTTACGACAGATTGTGCAAATATTATTTCAAATGATAAAGGGTAAAAGATCACTGTAACTTTGACAATGACGAGAGTCAAAACTTCAGTTAGTAAAATAAATAATTCTGTGAAACAGAATAAAATTTTAATATTTGTTTTCATTTTTACCTTTTATCCATAAATGAATTTCACAAAGTTAAATTGTTGACAGTTCGATATATTGTGAACTGTGATATCGCAATGCTCAATCTTGTCAGTTTTGATAAAATTGAAAATGTTACGACAGATAAATTTTTGGAAAATCTATGAAATGTTTTAAAAAGATATACACTGGAAAATTACAACTAATTAAAACTAACATTTGAATCTCACTTTCATTATATTTGTGGTAAAGCTTGGAGACTGTTAGGCTTTATTATAAGGGCAACAAAATTCATTCCTCATTATCAGTGAAATATTTATATCTGGCCTATATCTTTAGTTATATTTTGGTCAGTTATATGGAATCCTTCTTACAATAAATGTGTTTATGCCTTGAAAAAATCCAGAAAAAGTCGTTACATTCAGCCGTTTGAATAAAGTTTAAGTAAATGCTCATAAGTAGAAGGTAGAAGTAAAAGCATTTGCTTCGAGTAAAAGGTCGGAGTAAAAGCATTTGCTTCTTTTTATATGAATAATGATTACCTTTTACTCACAAGTCAATGCTTCTACCGGTGAGTAAAAGGTCAAGAGGATGTGTTTATGTTGAAACCTGAAAATCAGTATTTATCAAAATCGTACTACTTCTTTCCGATTGCTGTCATGTTGAAAATAGTCCATAAACACTATTAACAATGTACTAGTGCTGTACTGAGTGCCATGTTTGACATTTCAGTTTGTTTTTATTGGTGTAGCTAAAGTAAATTTTTTCTTCTTTTTTTTGCATTAATTTCAAACTTTTTGTTCAATCATGTCGTCTTCAAGTAGCAATGAACAGGAACAACAAAATGCGAGTATTGATCTAAAATTTATTGCTAAAGAACTATGCTCTTAGCCAGAGATTTTAGGACAATCTTAGGTTCCAAGAATTAAAAAAATTAACGAAGTAGCTATTGCTAAAAAACTGCTTAAATATCAAGGACTTTTTGGGAAAGAAATAAATGCAAATAAATTATTGAAAAAATAAACAATATGAAAACTAAGTTAGTTAGTTATTTTTTTGGTGCACAGCAAAAAAGGCTATTTGCGCCTAACGAAGCCCATTTAAATGACTACACTACATATTAAAAACAATAAATTAAACAATCAATAAATAGATAAAATCAATAAAATTACGCATACTCAATAAAAGAAATCTTGCACAGACAAACATAAATAAATAAGATACAAAGTCTGTTCGAAAATTTAAACAGACTCAAGGTGATGGTAAGAGGCTGTAAAGGAGCCAATTACCATCGATTATCACAGTTTAGAAACACATTAAAATAAGGTGCAAGACTTCACACATAAAAAAGTAAGTTCGATTCTCTCAGGAAGAGTATCAGCCTATCCATAAGTACTCTGTTGTCACCTAAAGCAACTGACAGGTCATAGCACAGGCCTAACCACTCCCTGACATCCTCGAACTGTACACATTCAGTTAAAAAGTGTAACACAGACAAATCTGTGTTACACGACGCACAGATAGGGGGCTCTTCACCTCGAAGGAGGTGTCGATGGGTCCACCAACAGTGGCCTATACGGAGGCGTGTGATGGCGGTTTCCTCCCTGCGGTTAAATATGAAAACTCAATCCAAGAAGAAAACAGACATACAAAAAACGGGATATAATCGTATTAAGTTGACGAAATGGGAAAACCGTATGTTTGCAGCGATGCAAGGTGACACTAACCCAACTATAAGTAAAATTCCAGGTACTTATTCACATTACAATACTTTTTCACAAGTGAGTATACGAAAATATGGTAACCGACGAGTTCATCGAAAATCAATTCATCGAATATCAATTCATCGAAAATCAATTCATCAAAAATCAATTCATCGAAAATCAATTCATCGAAAATCAATTCATCGAAAATCAATTCATCGAAAATCAATTCATCGAAAGTCAATTCATCGAATGATCAATTCATCGAAAAAAAAATTTTTGTAAGTATTTGAGAGGAATGCCGAGGGGATCGGAAAGTCAAAAGAGCAGTTGTCAATAAAAGTAGACAGACTAAGAAATAATTGCGTAAATTTTTTTATATGGTTTAAAAAAAGGTAAATAAAGTGACATAGTGTTTGAATATAAATAAAGAAATATAATAAAAGAAATAAATGTTTTGTTTTTAAGGTTTAATAAGACAGGTTATGGGCAATTGCACGCAAATAATTTTTATAAATTCATACACAATGATACGCATTTTAATTGGGCTAATATGTGGGAAAATAAAGTACTATGCGCCTAAAAACAAGGTAATTACGTTAGGTTTAGTTAGTAAAAGTCTAAAACCGAGCGGAGCGAGTTACCCATCTTCTAGTTTAATGTCAAAACACTATCTTAGGTTAGGTTAGGTTAGTAAAGGTTTGGTTAGAAGAAGCCGAGCGAAGCGAACTACCCATCATCTCAAAAGTACATTTATGATCCCATTAACCGGGTTTTTCTGATCTAAAGAGCCCTGTTCGATTTCAAAATAATCCAACAGGTATCTTTTACCTGGCGTATTTTCTGAATGGAAAATTTAAAAATTATTAATAGACCAAGTATGATAGTTATTTAATAAGTGTAGTCTGTCAACTTTTATTGACCACTGCTTTTTTGGCTTTCCGATCCCCTCGGCATTCCTCTCAAATATTTACAAAATATTTTTTTCGATGAATTGATCATTCGATGAATTGATCATTCGATGAATTGATTTTCGATGAATTGATTTTCGATGAATTGATTTTCGATGAATTGATTTTCGATGAATTGATATTCGATGAATTGATTTTCGATGAATTGATTTTCGATGAATTGATTTTCGATAAACTTACCGTGAATCCGAAAATATAGATGCATGTTTATCGAAGCATTTGCTTTTAATTTAAAGTAAAAGGTCTGCTTTATTCATAACCATTTACTTCTGTCGTGAGCAAAAGATCAACAAAAAAAGCATTTGCTTCTTACTCATAAGTAGAAGGTTTTGCTTGCATTTTTATTCATATTGTTTCGAGGATTTGCTTCATAATTTGCAAGTAAAAGGTTATGCTTATTTTTATTCATACGGTCCAGTGAGAAGTACCAGCATTGTTGTCTCGCTTTAAATATTTTACCGTTGCAGGAACGAAGAGTTCTTTATGACGTGATATTTCTTCATAAAATTTTAAACAATGGGCCGTATGAATAAAGTTGAAGTAAATGCTCATAAGTAGAAGGTAGAAGTATAAGCATTTGCTTCGAGTAAAAGGTCGGAGTAAAAGCATTTGCTTCTTTTTATATGAATAACGATAACCTTTTACTTAAAAGTAAATGCTTCCACCGTTGAGTAAAAGGTCAAGAGAACTTTTCCAAATCCAGGCCACTATACATCTACACTTGTGAACATTTCATTGGCATCACAAGTTGCCTGTACATTTAGCGTAGGGTTTCCTTTACGATTGACATATTCATCTCCATGGATATTCGGTATTTTCTATACCTATATGCGTACAGTCAATGACACCAATCGCGGTTGGAAAACGGTATTTTCTTTGCTACAATTCTTTCGCCTCCACTAATGAATTTTGGGAAGTAGGAAATTTAATCCAGGTGCCAGCTTCTGCAACAATTTCATCAACAACACTGCTGACAGTCCGTGATACTGCGGATTGCTCCACCCCAAGTTCCTCAGCGATACCTTTTTGAAACCCAGGATCGGCTAGATACCTCAAAAATAATTTGATTTTATGCCGAGAAGACAACGCACCGCCTCGAGATTCTGTAGTGTTACCTAAAAAAGTATTAGCTAACCACTCCACGTTTTCCTCTTCAAAACGAAACAAACTTTTAAAGTCACTAGAACGTGGTGAAGAACGACACCTATAGTGTTTTACATTTCTTAAATGCACATTATCCGCCATAGCAACTAGGTCACTATAACACTTTCTCACAAGTGAGTATACGAAAATATAGATGCATGTTTTTCAAAGCATTTGCTTATAATTTAAGTAAAAGGTCTGCTTTATTCATAACCATTTACTTCTGTAGTGAGCAAAAGATCAACAAAAAAAGCATTTGCTTCTTACTCATAAGTAAAAGGTTTTGCTTGCATTTTTATTCATATTGTTTCGAGGATTTGCTTCATAATTTGCAAGTAAAAGGTTATGCTTATTTTTATTCATACGGCCCAATATTATTGACTGCAACGAACTTGTGTTGCTAATTAATTATCATGTGCAGAACTACAGCACACGCCGTAACGAGTTGTTACACCAGAATTACGCTAGCACTATTTTTTTTATCAATTCTCCCATTGTCAGATTTTCTTCGACACATAATAATATTTTTGGACACATTGATATATTTAATAATTCCCTTTATAATTTTTGAGTAATGTGTAAACTTTTATCAAATACATATAATCATTATAAAATAATTGTTAAATTTGTTACATTTTGAATTGTAATGATTTTGTTGTATATATTTATAAAAATTTAGTGGGCACTTCGCTGGGTTCGTCCCGTTTGTGTTCCCATGGTACATAAATAAATAATGTATCTGATTTTAAATATTAGCTTAAATAAATTTCCAAATAATGGACAAGTTGAAATGAATTTATTCTAAGCGACTATTAAACATTACTTGATAAAAACAAGGTTATGGAAAATATGGAGTTTGAGAAAAGGAAAAAGTCCAGTCAAAATAAAATTCCCACTCCATCCCTACACTTCACTAATCGAAGAAGTAATTCGTTCGAAGTGAGCAGTTCCTTCATTTCACAAAAAACTGACCTTCCTTGCTTTTGGGGAGCCTACTAATAATATGAATGGAAAGTCAACGTCCGCTGATTAATTTTGAAATGATATTAATATGCTTCATTGGTACTTACTTTCAAACTCAAGGTCTCCCACATATTGCATGAGTTATGCACACTTCCACGAAACTATACAAAACTGAATATTGTAATGTTAACCGAATATCGATAACAGAAAAAACAAGCTGGTTCAAGCCTCCAATGTTATCTGTCTGTAGTACATTCGACCTTAGCATATGTACTGTCATCGTTATGAATTAAATTATTTTTTTAACACAATGTTAAAATGTTTGTCTGAAAAGGTTCATGCATGTATAAAAATGTAATTACTGTGGAAAATATACTTACATCTGTAAAAATATATTTTAGTCTGATATATAATGTAGGTATAATATGAATTTATAAATCCATGTATGCATCTGTGCAAAAATGAAAATTATGTATGTATGTATAAAGTATGTATGCCTATGGGCACTAAAAGGACAAATGTCTGTAATGTCCATTATTATTAAATAAATAAATAATGAGTTTCTAAGACTCGCTAGCGGATCGAATAAGAAAACTCTTTAAGTTCGCCAGCTGGTTGCTATGATTCTTAGAAAGGAATTACGGGACCTTTTAGTTAAGATCCACATTTTAACTAACCTATCTTAATTACGATACAGTTTACTATTTACATTATGATACACTAGACTTACAATTATGTTGTGAACAGCTTATCCAAATTTAGAGAAACACTAACTTGACCACTGGACATCACAATCCTTAATACCGTCTCCGAATACCAATTGTTTCTCGCACATTTTAAAATAATGTCTAGTAGCTATATACTACACACTACACTACTACAGAATATACGGATTACTTACAAATAGTTTTGACCGAACACTCTAAAATTTCTAACCCATGATGTACAAAATCTCACTATTCTTAAACTTATCTTAACCTTATGACTGGCTTAACTGAACTATTCTGAGAATCTTACATTGCTCAACTGTAAAATATCATCTCAGACCATGTTTTGAACTGTCCATCTTGTATTAACTTAAAACTCATATCACAATTATTTGGTAATAATTCAGAGAAGTATCCCATTAGAAAAATAATCCAAAACTAATGTTTATTTTAAGGCCAAGGATTAATTGTTTTTTATGCACATATGGTCAGAGTACATCTAATCTATAAATTGACATTTTTGTGAACTGCTATAGAATTTACGATGCCTTTTCCATGTTAATAGGGTCCAAGTTCCACTAATAAAGATATCTGCAAATAAGTGTCCCTTTCTAAGAAATAGATTATTTTTATAATTTAATATTTTTTAATATTTTACTTTAATGAATAATGATATTAAATTTATTTATGATTTTTCTTTTTCTGAAATAATTCGAAAATTACCTCCCTTGCAGCTATGTCCTGCATCCAATTTCAGTAAAGTCAGATCATCTCTAGAAATCCATCTCAGTAGCTAATACATTTTATTCTGCCTGCCATTACCCATACTATACCCCTATAAAAGCAAAATACATTTTATTATGGTATTAAATAATAACAAGTGTTGTTGAAATTTTGAAACAAAGAATTGAGTTAAGGGATCCAATCGATTTCGTCTCTAGATTTATTCTATCGTTTATCAATTTTTAACATTTTCCACTTTTACTGCTAAAATTATAACGGAGATAAATTCGCATAAGATGAAATAATTGAATTGGTGATGTGTGCTTGCAAACACGTTGAGCGTTGACCACTGACCGCCGCTAAGTCCACCACGATTTTCTGCAGCAGCTTTCATAGATAAATTCCTGGCGCGACGTCCACTTAAACGCTCTTAAGACTTTCGCTTTTGCTGCTCGTGACACTTGTTGTTAGGTTTATGGCGTACATTTGTTACTGTTGGCCTACTGCTTTCCTCGGCGGCTTTTTATGAACTCTGACATACTTACCACCAAACCACCTCATCGCTCATCCAACACATATACGAAAAATATGAAAATGACCATCATTTTTTTCATTTTAGCTTACATATTTTATAACGTATAATTTTTCAAGAATACTGCACGTTGACTGATGAATGCTTTCTTTGTAAATTTAAAAAAATTAATCATTTCTTACTTTCTCCTGAAGCCTTCCTACCTTGCGGTGTAAGGCTGTAGTCGAGTTAGTTATTTTCTGGTGTTGTTCTTCATATTTCTTTTCATCGTGTTCTGTCCTTTATGTATTTGCTTACACCGTATTACCGTTTCTTGCTAACCAAAAAACATAAACAAATACTATGTGACAGTCTCGTCTTATCGATCTTTAAATACTGTGACACGATTTACGGACCTTCCCTGTTGTATTTCGATTCGAGGCGAATTCAAAAAATGCATAAATACTGTGTACGTTTCATATTAGGACTAAAGAAAAGGGAACCTACTTCCCAACACCTGAGGAAATTAGGATGGATAACATATCTGAAAGAAGACACTTGCATTACGCATGTTTCATCCACAATACCTTAAGCACAAACAACCCTAGCAACCCAGTAAAAGTACTAGGAACTCTCTCGTGATACATATTTCCAAACACCGGACAACCTTATTCAAAATATCATTTTGTTACCACGCTGCCACGATATACAACTCCATTCCTAAAAATCTTAAAATTGCCCAATTCAAAAAGCCACTCCGCCAACAAATGGTCCCTATGTGAGCTACATGGATCGATCCGTGTTCAATTAGACTGTGTACTGCACTAAGTAAACAATATTATTATTTGTTAACATTAAAAAATTGTATGTACAGTAATACCTCGTTTAACATTAGGGATACGTTCCTCAAGAACACTACGTTAACCGAATCAACGTTAACGGAGGAAGAAATAACACGCGAGGATAGGGATACGTTACTAAATTGAAAAAAAATACATTATTTAATACATTTATTTTAAATTTTTTAATTAATAGATAGGAACAACTGAAAACAGCTTTTCTTGACAAAATTTTTGTTGTTAAAACTTTAACCGGCGGCTCTTCCATATCAATGTCAGAATTGGCATCTTCTCGTACCAAATTTTCTTCTGTAAGTTCTTGCAATTCTTCATTTGTTAGCGGATTGTCGTTGTCATCCTATAGGAATTGTTGAATATCATCAGCGTCAACTTCATTGAAATGTAATTGGTGTGCCATTTCAACAAGTTCATTCTGGATTTCATTAGCAAGTTCCGATTCTTCTTCTAAATTGAGTTCTACTGTCGCCCAGAAATGACGTTATAGCGAGGTATTGTTAACGGAGGTAACGTTAAGCGAGGTATTACTGTACTCGATTGTCTACTAAATTGTAAAATAACATTAAAGTTAAGTGGTAGAGCAATGAAAATTAAACCTTGCTAATAAAGAGATTTATTATTATTATTAATATAACATTCTCCTACTTCACACCTCTCTTCGATTTAGCTTCTTGGTGACATGTTTTTCTCGGTCTTCTTGGTCAGACTGTTTCAAAAACACTTTTTACTATTTTGTCTTCACTTATTTTTTGTATAGTATTTCCACTGGCTTTATGTCTATGTTTCATTCTATCTAGTTTGGTTTTGCCTTTTTATTTTGAGAAATCTTATATCAGAACTACTTATTTTGATTTTTGGGATTCAGAGGCGTATGTCAAAAAAATCTGATTGAAAAACCAAACATTTTTTTATTTTAAATATCACCCAATTGCATGTGCACAATATCTAGGGCAGTCGCACTGTTTTTAAAGTCGTAGAAATTTCTTTTTTGTTCCATTATTTATAACTCGTTGGCTAAAGCTTTTTTTGATGGCTGGAATATTTTCAAATAGATATTATTTCAGATTAATTTGAAGGGTCTATGGCTGTAACCAAATTTTTTTTATCCGTTGCCCTAGCGAAGGGGACAAAATTTTGTAGGCATTTTTTCTCCGCAAAAATCAAGCAAAAGTATTTTTTATTTCAAAAATAAAATTTGTTCGTTAATACACGTAATAAGAGCTTTTAGCTAATATTGCACATTAAAAAAAAACATTTATTTTTTCGAAAAATTCATGTATAACATATTTATTTGGTTTAAGCGGAACTAGATTTTGAATTCTAGTAACTGTTAACGTTTAATCAATAATGTAATCGTTTAATGTAATCAATTTGTTTAACGCTTGTCAAATTCAAACATTAAAAAATAAGCTCGGGATAACTTAAGAAAATTAAAATTCCATATGGTTCCGCTTAAAGGATTGGAATAGCCTATATATATTTAACAAGAGATATTTTTATTCAGTATTTTTGTTATATGTTGATCACATAAGTGCCCATATATGTCAAATTGCAACAAGGTCTAGTCGTTCGATCACTATTTCTATCGTACCGAGACAGCCACATGAATGATGATATAAAGATTTCTATTCTAGTCATACCTACGAGATTATAGTCATTTATCATCTCATTAAATAATCATTAGGAGTGAATCACCATTTTATTTGTGCGAGCATTGAATGAATTTAAAGAAATATTCCTAATATATGTATGTTGCAACACTTGAATAGTATCATTACTAATCTGACAACATTTGACCCTTGCTAGTATGTTTCTTTTATGTAGTTTATCTTTATTTCTGAGGAGTTGTGATTTATGTAATACAAATTAGCTATGTACAATGATATGCCGCTTCATGCGATTTTTGGCCTTGCGCAGGATTTTTCAATGTAAAATTAGTGCGTTCATGCGTCTAGTCTAATCATCTTTCAAGAGGTCTACCTCAAGCACAGTGGTTGGCGAACTTGGGTCATCATCACCATCATCATTAATCAGCCTTTCTTGTTCACTGCTGAACGTAGGCCTCCCCAAGTTTGTGCTTTAGATTTCCAGTTCCCCGCAACTCTCTTTACGTCATCCGTTTACCTAGTTGGGGGTCTTCATCTGCCTCTATTGGTATCTCTGGGTCTCCAATCTAGGATCTTCTTTGCTCATCTGTCATCTTGAAGTCTGGCCACATGTCCAGCCTAGTTCCATTTAATACTATTCTTTCCATGACGTGCCTGGGGTATTACTTTAAAAAATAATTGTGTACGATATTACCCCCTTACACCAGAAAGTAAAAAACGAACTAATTGCTTTTAACACTGTAACATGTTATACAGATACATTTTTTAAATTCCGCAATATCCGGAAATCAAGTAGCAATCAAATTCAAAATTGCTTATTGAATCCATTTGTATGAATAATACAGTAATATAAGCTGAAAAGTAATAAAAAAATAAAACACAAAATTATCAAGTGATAAATGAACTTAATGAAATAAATAAATGCAATAGGCAAAACTATAAATTTTTCTGCAATATTATTTATATGTTTATTGAACTTTTACTACCCCACAGTTTCATATTTACCGTATAATTTACTCTATTTCCCGATCTGTTCAAGTCGTTATTTCGGGTCACGTAGCCAAAATATTGAAGCATTCAACAAGTCTTAAATTGTTTCAATCAATGATGCATTGATGTGTCGAGCAATCCACGCTATGTAAAACATCCAACTCCAGAATAATCTTTCAATTTTTTATTTTGACTTGGTCATATTTATTGTTAGGATATATTTAGGCTCTGGGCTAAATTTAATATGTCTTCATAGGCTTAGTTTTTAAATGTAAAATATTGCATCTGCTACATTAATTTTTACCATTGATTTCAAAAAGAAAACATTCAATCGGCAACGACAATGGTTCACATAATGATATAAAATTAAATAAACTTATTTCATTAAAGAATTATCTCTGCATAGGTCCAACCAATTAATAAAGCTTTTTACTTTCATTTGTACAAACATTTCAAGATAGTTAATTGTTGGGACAATTTTACCACAGTCATGTTCACAATTTTAAGGAGGCGATGTATACAAAAATTTAAATAAATTAGAAAGCATTTGCCACATGATATGAATATTTTTGGCATATTTCTCAGCATGAGCGCTTGCCTCTCCTGGGAGTCCCCATCTCTAAGTGTTATATTCCAAACCCTTATGCTTTTTTGTTCTCAAATTAATTAATTTTTATATTTGTCTATTTTATATTATAACTGTTTCTATTATGCCTGTTTTGTATCTGCTATCAAACGTAAAAAAAAATTGTTCATGTGTATTTTCTCGTTTCAAGTTTTCATTAAATGTCCTCGCAACACTGGAGCATCTCGGGTCTCGGCAAAAGTAAGCAGAGCGCTATGAGCGGGCCAGGTAATACAATAATTCTGAGCCCAGGCAGACAATAATTACACCCCACCCCCCGTAAATCGCTAATTACGACGGTAAAAACACGTTGACAGAAATTGTACTTTATTTTTCCTGTAATATAATATATAGGATAATGTCACATCACATACACATATTATGTGAATGTGACGTGCTCATTTTTGACGCGGAAGATAGCGATAAAAATGCCAAAGAAACGCCAATGGGGCCCAAATACTAATAACTGATGACGGCTAACTACATAAACAAAGTGTGAAGTTAAGTTGGGTCTGGCCTGGACCTATAATCACTATTATTTCCATTATTATTACGTCAACTATGAGGTCAACTATGATTGTTTCTCCAGTTTGTGTGTGTTAAGTTGTAAGTAGGTACACAGAGATTTTTTTTTTAATATTACAGTAGATTATATTAAAAAAGTCATTAATGCAAATTTTCAATTTGCCAATGATCGCAAACGCCTACAATTTCTATTTAAATAGCGTTTTTATGAAAGTTTATTTAATGACTAAATATTTTCAAAAATATATCATCATATTTTGCCCCTCGTCTTGAAAAAATCTGCGAGCGGCTATGTTTCGCAGAAAGACTTTTTTGTCCCCTCAATATTCACAACTGTTCTAGCAATTCTTAAGTGAATTCTAATGTATCTGGAAAAACCTCCATTGTAAGATGACCCTAGGAAGTATAACCCATTGCCAAAATATTGGAGGATTTGTTTTTCTTTGGATAACCGATGATAGTCTCTTTAAAATATTGTTTGTTTCACTCAGTCCACATAATGCGAAGAACCCGTCTCCAGTACCATAACTCTTGGTACAATATCAAAGCAAAAATTATTACAGTTTAAATATTAAAATTTAATTATTCAATTTAATTTAAAACGAAATAAATTGGCGCAGTTCAATTAATTTAAAATGAAACAAGGTCAAGATAACAATTATATGTAGGAATAATTTTCAAATAGAATTTAATTCAAACATTTGCAAGAAATATGAAACTCGAGCACAAAAATATCAAGAGAGAAATTACGGAGGGGCAATCTGCCGACAGACAGGCAGCTTTAGCCCAGCAGCCTCTCTTATATTGAAAACAATCGACTAAATTAGATATTTGCTTATCTGAGAATTCAATTTAAACGCTCGCTTGGATCCAGAACCGTTTATTCTTGAGTAATTTTCAGCGGTGTCGTTTGGCGATTTAAAGACGGTGTGTTCCCTTTAAGGCAAACGTTGAATATTTAACATGATGTAACGAGCAAGAGGGAGTCATCTGAGCTACGTCTACAGACCAGACTACAGGCTACAGTCCGATCTCTGCATTCCGTTGCGTTATGAAAACCTGAGCGCGGATCAGCAACGGAAAACAATAAACCGGAAACAGGAGAGTGACGAGTTGGAACGAAGAAATCCATACTCAAGCACAGGAATCACTCCATCATGCATAATTCATGGCGTCGGTGACATCGAGCATCAACATATCAGCTGGGGATATCTCCGCCACAGCTAAGAATTGGAACCGATCCAAAGTTATCGCCGCGTTCTCACATTAACCGCCGTTTCCACTGAACACCAGTCTTGGAACTCGACAGTCTCGCCACAGATCGCGCATTTAATTACTTCCCTTGTACAACAAACGCATCTCTTGTGATTCACTGCGACCGACTTGTAGAGGATCTGAATACGAAATAAGTATTCGTGATCACCGGCTTATTCTTCTGACATAACTCTTGTGATGTGATGTCAGGCATCATACGGCACATTTATCATTTCAAAACTTTAGGTGTCTGTCAAGCTCTAGTTCTTGGTTATTACGCACCTTGTTTTATGGATAATAATTATGATATTAATTTATTTTACCCTTCATCTTCCTGCCGCAATTTCCACAGATTATTATTTATCAACAGGTATTCAAACAACCGAACTTCCTTGATAAGATCGTTATCTACAGAATACAGATTCAATACCTGATCCACGTTGGATTTTCACTTTCTGATACTGCACTTATTAGCTTAGGGGTAGTCTTAGCTTCAATTGATAATTACTGTAATGGTACAGTCCCAGGCATATAAAAAAATTTAAATTTGCTATACTTTTAATTTAAGTTAAAACTCTCTAAATATATATAGTTTGAATATCTGACTACCTGCCTACCGCAACTAGTACCCTTGGGTTAATGACATACTATATCAAGTTGTTCATAAAAAATTGATGTGAAGTATAAATTTTAACATATTTTAGGGTCTTGTAGTAATCTAGTGAGTGACAAAAAATTGTGAATATGTATTAATGCCCGGTTGCATAAAACTCTTAAATCCAGATATAGGCTAAAACTAAAATATATTTCTATAGTAAAAGAATTGAGAAGGATGGGTAAGGAGGTACAGTAACAAGAAATATATAAATAATATATTCCACATATTCTATAGTAAAACAATTGAGGAGAATGGATAAGGAGGTAGAAGAACAGGGAAGAACAGACAAATCGCGGCAACGAAGAGAGGAACAATAGATACTGGGCAAAGCCAGAGGACAGGCTCTGTAGAATGTGCAAGAAAGAAGAGGAAACCTTGAAACATTTAGCGAAGAGATGCAGAGAGATGGCAGTCTGGAAGGAAGAGATACAGGAACTGATGAGTGAGAAAGATTGGCGAGAGAAATAGAGGCAAGAAGGAAGAAGACAGGAGAGGGAAGCCGGGGGGAAAATGGGAAGGGATACTGGAAGAAGAACAAAGAAATGAAAAAAAAAAATATATTGAAAATATCCATTGTATGTTATTTATTTTTCATTTCTTTGTAATTGTTAATGCCCTAAACGCCGCAAGGCCTAGGGTAAATAAAGAATATATACTTACTGTTAGAACGGTACTGATAAACCTCGATAACTATCGAAAAAATAATCAGATAAAAAATTGAACTGTTGAACTATTACGTTTCAAGATTTTTTTCAAATTTTCAGATTCACCCTCCTGGGTTACAGGGTGTGGGACAAAAGTTATTTAACAAGATTTTGACAAAAATCGTAATAAAATAAACAATTTTTTTTTATACCACACAATATATATATATTTTTTTAATAATTAATTTTTTCAACGACACAAAGAATTCGAAAAAACAATCTGATAAAAAATTCCTGTAGAACTATTTCATTTCTCATTAATGTATATAATTCAGAAATTTTTCAGATTTTTAGACCAACCCCTCTGGGAAATAGGGTGGAGGACAAAAGTTTGTTGACACATTTTCTATGTAAATCGTGAAAAAATATTTTTTCAGAAACAAAATTTTGATGGTTTATCTACGCATCAAGAGATAAACCAGCAGATTTATTTGATACCCTTTTTGATATTTCAGTATTTTTCCTATATGCGAGCCAAAGAGCTAAAGAAGGATGCTAATTTTCAATTATCTACGTTTAGCTGTTTTGCCACAATTTCTACAATACCTACAGACACACAGACACATAAGTGACGGTTTAACGGTTTCTTGGCAATACCTACAAAATCCTTATATCTTTATAAACAAATAACTCAACACTTCACGAATCATTATTTATTTTCCAATAGACAATATGGTTTCAGAAGCAACCTAAGCACAACCCATGCAATTTTAGAATCCATTAACTCTACATCTGACGCACTCGAATCGGGCGAATATTGTCTCAGTACTTTTCTTGACCTAAGCAAAGCCTTTGATTCAATTTCTCACAACATTTTACTTGACAAACTTCCCTTTTATGGTTTTGATGACAACAGCTGTGCCTTGCTTAAATCCTTTTTATCAAATCGACAGCAGTTTACCCAAATTGTCAGTAACAAATCTAAACCCCTTCCTCTTCTTCTCGGCGTTCCCCAAGGTTCTGTACTTGGCCCACTACTATTCTTAATATATATTAATGACTTCCCCTCCTTCATGGATTCTAAATCAATACTGTATGCGGATGATACAACCATATTGACTACAAACTCTAATTTAAACATACTTAAATCTGAAAATCTCTCACTACTTGACAAAGCTAATTCCTGGTTCACCATCAATAAACTATCCTTGAACACTACCAAGTCCCAAAGCTTACTCATAATCACAAAGACACATGACTATGACAATCCCCCGTATGTAAGTTTCATACATGTAGATCCCCATCTAAGATGGGACCAACATACAGAGTTTCTGAGCCGTAAACTAAGGTCTACCATATATCTAATTAGAAAACTAAAACTAGAGGTGAGTATAAATGTGGTTCTAAAACTTACTTTTCCCTTTTTCACTCCCAGTTAAGCTATTGTTTATTAATCTGGGGACATTCACCAGCTGCCAAAAGAATCTTTGCCCTACAGCGTAAGGTTGTAAGAATTATTGCTTCTGCTACTTTTCAAGCCGACTGTCGTGATCTTTTTGTAAAACTCAATATAATATCCCTACCTTCCCTTTTCATCTTTTACTGCGTACTCCTTATTCACCAAAATCTAAAAAATTTCCCAACCTGCAGTAATACCCACTTCCATAATACTCGGTTAAAAAACAATATTCGTAGTAACTTCTTACGCCTTAACAAATTGAGGAACTCCATCAATTATTTTTCAATTAAATTTTTTAACCTTATACCTGTGGAAATTAGAGAACTACCATCCAAAAATTTCCACGAAAAAATCAAAGCTATTCTGACTGTAAATCCTATGTATAGCTTTGATGAGTTCGAGAACTTTAGTTTTAGATAACTTATATTTTTATGTAAATGACTGACTAGTAACGTTACCATGTAATAGTATTTAGTCAATAAACATTATTATTATTATTATTTTGGGGTTTGTCAGGTCTTGACAAGCGTCCACTAATCTCAAACTTCAGCAACCTTTTGAGCCGCGTCATACTAGAGACTAGTGGAGCTAAATACACACGACTGCATCCCAAACCCTGGCGATATTATTATTATTATTATTATTATTATTATTATTATTATTATTATTATTATTATTATTATTATTATTACTATTATCCTAAAAATACAATGTTAGCTCTCATAAAATGTGACAAAAGTGTGTGATCTATTCTTGTATCAATTTACGTGTTATTGCACTTGAGCTTCTAACAACCTAATTTTTTGCAAGGTTAATTCTTTGAAAGTGGGACAAACAGTCTTTAACGGGCTGTATTTTGAGTATTTTTTAATTATTAGTTTATGACTCTGGTTGATGTACAAGTCTATGTTTTACAAATATGAATAATGTGGTAAGTTAAGTTTTAGTTTAACACTAAGCCAGTTATTAGTCTGGGCGTAAGATGTAAACAAATCTTTTTCTATTATATCTGCTCAGCAGATATAGCTGCATCTGTCCAGTAGAATTGCAGCTCAAGAATTACGTATTATTTAGAGAACTTCGATTAAAGTAAGTTATTTTTATGAAATTACACTTTATGTACTTTATTAGGTTATAATTGTTTGCAACCAGCAGTAAAACTTCAATTCCAAACAATTTTGTAATCGTATAAACTATTCCAAGCAATTCTGTAATCGTATAATAGCAGCTAACGTTAGAGCAGAGCAGTTCTGTGATGCCTCGCATTTGTTGAATATAAAAACACGGCCTATTACACAATCCCTATTTTTGTTGCCAAGTGGCGGATCAAGCTTGCCTAAGGTTCCTAGCTAAAATTTGTGTCGGGGCCCTTGCATTAGCAAATTTTAGTTTACTAGTAAAACGGGATCTAATTTTGATCATATGTATGTAATTAGTAGGTGAATATAGTAAACCAAATATAATTTTATCGTACATGTAGACATGTTTAAAACATATCTAAATACATTCATTTCAGTACCTGTTTATTCAAGGATAAGAGGATCTGTCGAAACGTCACACTGACCACGTGGCATTCATATCTATGACCGGTGGTCTTGAAACGGAGAACTTACCTTCCCTGCCTCTATGCGCCTATCTAGGCGTTTGGCAACCTATTATTTATTTATTTTATGCATTCATTTCAGTCTATTTGATTGATAATAGGCGTTTTCGTTTATTTAATCTACAAGATTGCTCAGATTGATCTGTTGACGTCACGAGATTAGTCGGATTGCTCAGATTTTGTGCATACGTCTGAACTTAAGTAATGACGCAACGATGGCGCTAAATGAAACTGTCAAATTTCTGTCGTTGATTTCAACTGATACCTGGTTTTGGTTTGTAAATAAGAGTTTATTAACTACCAATAATAGAGTGCTATCACAAACGACACTTATTTCGTGCATTTTGTTAAGTTATGTTTACATCACTTTCCAGTTGGGTGTAAAATTCAATTTACCCGCGCTAACCCCCACCACCAGTAACCATTAATCCAAGCAATCCTGCTAGCTCATGTTATTGTTTAGAAATGCTCTAAGCGCTCTGACGTGTCAATTGGACGGACTAAAAAAAAGCTAATATGTACCCTGCGACTGACTTTACAAACAGATCAGGAGCACTTGGATCCCTCGGATTGATCTGACTGATTAAACGTAAACGCTTATTGTAATGAAATCCAAAATTAAAAATGTACGTTATTATGCGAAAGTTAAATACCTAGAAAAAATAATTTTATGTTGTACTCAATATCCAAAATGAAAAGTATGCAAAGAGTGCACACATAAAATCATTATGTGTTCAATTTAAGTTTTTTTCATAATAATTATTTATCTTTAGTAATGCGCATTAGATAAATATAAATATATTTTGCCCTCATATCTTTCAGATGCTTCTTCTTTTACTTCTTCTAGTGCCTATCCATTTCAGGTGTTGGATATCATAATGGCGATCTTGACCTTGTTAATGGCTGCCCGAAAGAGCTGTGCACTCAGAGAACCATTCTCTCAAAATTTTCAACCATGAAATACGTCTACTGCCTGGAGTTCTCTTGTCGAGAACTTATCCTTACGAAAAAAATTTCAAAAATCCATGTATATCGCATAATGTGCCCGAAATACTCAAATTTATAACGTTTAACCGTGTAAATGATTACTGCTTCCTCTTTGAGCTTTTTTGATACTGTCTTGTTAGCAATATGATCTTTCCGAAAAATTCTGAGAATCCGGCGATATGTCTACATTTCAAAAACCTGAAGTTCTACCAGTTTTAATGTCCATGCTTTCACATCATAAAAGAGCACTAAAAGTACATAGTATCTCAGTAACCTAAATTTGGTGTTTATGTGTAAGTCATGGTTGCTGAACACTTTTTTTATTTTGGTGAAAGCTTATCTTGCTGCTGTTGCCGCTGCAAGCCTCCAAGTTTTAAGTCACTACGCGCGTCACGCATGACACTCATATAACATATTATACACCGCCGGATTCCGTGAGACGTCAGCAATCTTCTGATAACCGTGAATCTATGAAATTCGCGATAGAATTAGAATAATTAATGAACTTAGATTTCCCAAAATTCCAACCAATCACAAACAACCCTTAGAGTCATAAACTACATTCCGTCACCGAACATCGTATAAAAAAACGGTCAATTTTACAACTGTCAGCAGTTAAACCACTCTCTTCAAGACAGTAACAATTCATCATCTCTTCGTAAAACAACAACTTTAAAAAACATCGTTCTCTTGAAAAACTCACGCTTTCTGCTGTAAGCTTTTCAACCGTCGCATCGCCGTGAAACCCACGCTTTCTGCTGTGCGTTTCAACCATAGTATCACCGCGAAACCCACGCTTTCTGCTGTGCGTTTCAACCATCGCATCGCCGCGAAACCCACGCTTTCTGCTGTGCGTTTCAACCATCGCATCGCAGCGAAACCCACGCTTTCTGCTGTGCGTTTCAACCATCGCATCGCCGCGAAACCCATTCTTTCTCCTGTGCGTTTCAACCATCGCATCGCCGCAAAACCCACGCTTTCTGCTGTGCGTTTCAACCATCGCATCGCCACGAAACCCACGCATTCTGCTGTGCGTTTCAACCATCGCATCGCCGCGGAACCCACGCTTTCTGCTGTGCGTTCCACCAGTGGTTCTCAACCGCTCATCCATTGCGAAACATCTCGCTTCTTTGCACCAGTGGTTCTCAACCGCTCAACCAACGCGAAACCACTCGTCGTTCAACAAGTGCGTTTCATCCATCGCGGAACCACTCACCTTCTGTGAGTACCTCTATCGCCAACCACTCGCCGTCCAACGAGTGCGTCTCAACCAACGTTTCTCGAAATGTCGAGTAACTTGTCGACGCCGACGCTCGCCGCCGTGGCGACGCCGCCACCAGAAACGACGCCCGTCTTCTCCTCAAATCCATCTTTTCCCTAAGTCTGACATCCTTTCCATCCCGATGCCTCTCTTGCCTCACGAGAAAGCATCGTGCAACTTTAACTTATATTTTGTGTCATATGTTTAGCTATTTAGTCTTTTTCTGTTTCATTGTTATATTACATGTTGTTATTTGTTATTGCTTCCAATTCTATTCTTTTGTTAAATAAATCCATAAAACCATATTTTTGTGTTTTCAATCATCATCATCATCTCCCATCACTCTTTAATTTTCAGAGACTGTTTAGTTCGACGAGGCTCTTCACGCCAAGACAGGCATAACGACCCCGCTCCTGAGCTAGATCGCGGACTGTGTTAACGGTGGGACCTAAGGAGGGCCCCTCCCGCAACACTGCTTCAATGCGGCATCGCGTTTTTAAAGAGTGATGTCAGGTGTCATCTGTATTTAAATAATATTTAACGTTGTGTCTACTATCGACACAACGTCTTTAGTTTGAATCCACCAATAAACGAAATTTTCTAATGCTTAGTAGAAAATGGCCACGCTAAGAATAAAAGTAGTTATTACAGATGTAGCACCATGTATTCCTTTTGAAACTAGATTACGACTATTGTGGAATTGTCAGTCTAAACATACAAAGAAAATTACAACAAAATACATATTTTCTTTTCTTTTGAAAAAAAAAGATTGTATTCCAAAGATATTCTCGTACTTCTTTTTATATTAGTAGATTTATCAACAACATTCAGATATCTAGGAGGTTAAGAGGGTCTTAGCACCATTTAGAAGAATTGTATAGATTATCAGAATACCAGTTTGAACATGAATAATCGATGTATTCAACTCACGAGTCATTCAAGTAATAGTGTGTGGAATAGCTCCCCTGCCAAGACACAGTTAGGGCGGTGTGTTATTACTCGATCAACCTTCTGGTCATTTCCAACGAAATTAACGAGCAAACTTCTAGAAACCTTTTAGTGAATTTATTGATAGATCAGTCTTCGTTAAACCGATGATGCACTAAGGCAACTGCTAATGAGAAGGTGTCAATAAAATAATTTACAGTGACATTATATTTACTACACCAAAAAGTTTGTGTAGGTATAAAATAGACTCATAAAGTAAAATTTTTTTTTTTTTAATATTAACCCTCTAGTGCCCAGTTTGGGAAACTCTGCACTAGGCTAATCGGAGCAATAGCTAGGAGGATCACTTATGCTAAATTTGTATTCAAATTATTACCTGTATATCTATAAACTGTAAGCACGTCGTGAGTGGGTTCTGGGCAGGTACTGCCGAAAGGTTTATATGGATAAAAGAAAAACAATAATTCTTTTAATTTTCCGGTGTATTTGTTATTCAAGAATTACAATCTATCTAGTTCTGTAAATTATTTAAATTTAAAAAAATATGTATTATGTAAAGCGAACATCTGTAATGCAGCAACTTTTATTTATTTATTTATTTATTTATTTATTTATTTATTTATTTATTTATTTATTTATTTATTTATTTATTTATTTATTTATTTATTTATTTATTTATTTATTTATTTATTTATTTATTTATTTATTTATTTATTTATTTATTTATTTATTTATTTATTTATTTATTTATTTATTTATTTATTTATTTATTTATTTATTTATTTATTTTTTTATTTATTTATTTTAGTTAGGTTATCCAACAGAACCATTTGCAAAAATGGTTCCTTTAACGGGGTAACTTTTGCCATCAACTGATTGTCTTAGCAAAAAACACATGTAATTTTGCTCTATAGACGTTTGTGAGTGTTTCATTGAGCAGTCGTCTGTAGGTGACCATGAGCATTTCGATGAAATTTGCAAGTATTCTATTTTACATCGATTTATGTATAATCCGCCTCGAGGTGGAGTTGGACACTAGAGGGTTAGGTAGTTTTATAAACTTTGGTATATTTAATTTTGTAAATTTCGTTATGATTTTGGCAACAAATAATTATAAATACTTATATTTTAATTTACGTCATAGTGACGTAGCTTGTGCTACTGATTTTCTGCTTATAACTATTCGACGTACGTTCATTATTTCAATTTTTACTGCATGAACTTGAATTCATTTATGTTATGTCTTGATAATATTATCACAAAGGTAACCCCAGGTCAGGATGATACAATTCTGTTAAAGACAAAGGTGGGCCCAGAGGCTTCAAGAACGGGCTCGGACCCCCTGTAATACAATCATTCCGTCCAACCATCTGAAAAATGATAATTAGAGGCTCGATGAGAGTTATACAGCCTAGACAGAAATCGTTCTTCATTTTGATCTCTTATACTATATATTAGATATGTTTACGTGACGTGCCCATAGTACAACGAAAGCTACCAATAGAAACGCTCAAAAAAGTAGCTCAAAATACCAGGTAGGTAGGGAGAGAACATACAACAAAAGGTGTGTTCGTTTGTGTTTCCCAGCCTACGCTGAACTACACCACAGCTACGCTATGGCGTTCGTTTGTTCCGACACCTGTACGTAAGGTGTTCGTTTGTATTTATGAACTTGTTCTGGACAGGCAAAATTTACACTTGCTCGGGAGTGAGTGTAGCTACCGGCAACCCGTAAAAAGGTGGCAAACTTAACTGTATTCGGTCTGGCAGAAATTTTTATTTTACATATATCTATCATATATCGATCATGAATCGAGTAATATATAAATATATTTTTTTTATTATTGTTTATAGACACTTCAGCGTCAGTGGCTATTAGTGTCTGTGGTACAATTTTGTATAATTGTTAATACTAATCTAAAGACTATTTTGTACAGTAATTATATGAGTATTTTTTTTTTTTCTACAATGAATTTCATATTTTATTATATAATTTTGTGGCTTTTAGGTATTTCAGAATGTTCCTTGTCATTGCGGTTTCTTGTTTTAATGCTTGTTGTATGTCCTGTGGTATGTTGTTTATGGTGCGTGCATGGTGGTATAGTGGGCAGTCTGTTAATACGTGCCTGACTGTCAGGGGCTGGTTGCAGGTCTCACATATCTTTTGGTGTAGTCTGGCCATTATGTGCTCATGTGTCAGTTCCGTGTGTCCCATTCTTAACCTGGTTATCACAATTTGGTATCTTCTATTTGTCTCAGTTGTCCATGAGTAGATGTCGTTTTTTATGTGTCTCAGTTTATTTTCGGTTGTTGTGGTCCATTTATTCACTCGGACCTGGTGGAGTTTAGTTTTTATGGACTGTTTTGTGTACGTACTGTTTGAAGCGATTTGCAGTACTTCGTCTTCTGTGGGGTTTTCTGTAGCTGCTGCGTTTGCTGCTTCGTTGCCTTCTATGCCAACGTGGCCTGGTGTCCAGATGAAAACGACTGTCTTGCCGTTTATAGAGATGTTGTGTGTTTTGTCCCGGATTTTTTGGATTGTTGGATCGTTGCTCTGATGGTTTTTTAGCGCCTGTATTGTACTGAGGGAGTCGGAACAGATGGCAGTACGTCGGTGGTTGCTCCTACGTATAATGTCCAGGGTTTTGGAAATTGCCTCTGCTTCTGCTTGATAGATGCCAACGGTGTTTGGTAGACGGTAGGTTCGAGTGCTGTCTTCTGATATTATGGCGATTCTGCATGTCTCTTCAGTTTTGGAGGCATCTGTGTAGTAGAATTTGTATTGCCGGTATTTATTTCTTATTGCGTTGAACTCATTTACGATTTTTTGGGCTGGTGTGCTGGATTTTTTGTGTCGTTGAGAATCGAGTAATATGAATAGAAGGAAAGTACTTTTCCTACAATGCTGGTAACTAACTAAATAAATTCAGAAGTTTTATAAAATCGACAAATGACATTAGCCAACACAATATGACCGCACATTTGACGAGGGGACAAGGTCATACGCAAACATCACTTCCCTACCTCCCTGCAAAATAATGATAACTGACACCAGTCATATCGGGTCTGGGGTTCGGATCTTTAATATGTTTATACTAATATATATTACAATTTTTATTAATATATCTATATTCTATCTATCAATATATCTAATATATCTATCAATATTTTTATTAATGATATCTCAGAGTGCTTTGTGTTCGCCAATTTCTTGCTTTATGCTGACGACTTAAAACATTTTTTCCCAACTTTTAGCTCAGATAGATGTTTATTATTACAATCAGACTTAAATCATTTTTATGAATACTGCGCGCGCAATGAATTATTTTTAAATATTGAAAACTGCTATCGCATAAAGTTCTTTAGAAACAGAAATTTAATAAACTACAATTTTAAACTCGGTAATTCAACGGATGTTCACATTAACAATATAGTAAAAAAATCTTTAAAAATGTTGGGCTTTGTAATTCGCACAAGTTTCAACTTCAATAATCCACTAACCATACTGACTTTATTTAAAACGCTAGTGCGCAGTCAAATGGAGTTTGGCAGTGTATGCTGGTCCCCGCAGTACTTAACGTATTTCAACAGATTGGAATGAGTACAAAAAAAAAGAAATTGTAAAATTCATGAACTATAAATTTCCCAATTTCATTTCAAAATTTACCATCAACGATTTAACCATAGTTTACAAATTATTTAACAACGTAATTGATAGTCCTATATTGCTCGATTTCTTTTCCCTCAGAATACCTTCATATCATATAAGAAATAATGATTTCCTATTAGTTTCTCACCAAAATACAAACTATGCCACTAACTCATCCGTTTCACGATTATCCACTTTATTCAACTCTTATCACTCTAACTCCAATTTTCCTGATATTTTCAATACAAATATTACAGCTTTTAAAAAATATGTTCTTCTTTGTCTTTAATCTCTCATCCATCTTTATAACTATATAGTTTCGCATATTATAGCTATGCGTAATCGAATCATGTTTATAAGTTTATCATCTTGTGTTAATTAAATTTAATATTTTATTGTTAAGATTTTTGTATTAATAATGCTACCCTATTATTGGAACATCGTGTACTGTTAGTATGGCCAAAAAAAAATTAAGAAATTATACAACAGTATCACAAATAACATAATTGATTAGTGGTCTGCAAAAAAAATAATCAAGTCTCGGCCCTTGCAGTCTACCCAAGCCCCCGGAATTTGTACCGGTTTCCCCCGGTCTCTCGACACACCCAGGTGGCCCAATTTATATAATTTCTAGAGATAATAAGTGTGTAAATTAGTACAGTAAATCTATTAAAACAATTTGTTCTGAATATGAATAAAAAGTGACTTACACCACTTTGTTTTTGGCCTCCTCATTTATTTTATTTATGGTACGAGGCCACCATAACTTGTACATATAAAAAAAATATACAGTACATACACATATTTGACAAGACATATCTGTACTCTAGAATAAAAATGTATTAACTATTTCTTATACGATGCATAGATATATATTTTATCAGATAATCCTATAGTGTAAATGCTCTTTTGAATGTTGTTTTCTATTTAATTCTATTTTTATTGGCATGAAAAATATTGATTTAATAATTATATTAAATCCATAAGCTTTGAAATTTTCAATTTTTTATTTAGTTAATAGACTGATTAAAAATACCTGTTGAACTATTTTGGTGCATATCAACGTGCATTATTTAGAAATATTTCAGATGTTTAGGTGAACCCTTTTAGTTTAAGGTGGAGGATAAAAAAATTGGCACATGTTTAACAAAAAATTGATGTGTGAATTTTCACACATTGCAGGGTTTCGCAGGTATATAATAAGTGAAGGCGGCATGCTGAGTGTGTAGGACAAATTTTGCTTTGTAGTAACCACGGCAAAATGAACGATCTTTTTAAAATAATTTATCGTCTGTTAATCTAAGAGCTTTAAAAACAAATTTTATGTTAAAATATTTTTTTGTTAATTTTAAATCGAATACCTAATATCATTATTTAGGTTTCTAAATATGTGCAGTATTTTTTTTATATAAAAAGGTTCAGTAAGATTTTGAAAATTGCGCCTATGGATTTCATTGGTTGTTTTAAGTCATACGTTCCGCACTTCTGGTTTCATATAAATGATACACAGAATGAAAATATAATTCCAAAAATTCCAATTGGTTATTAAATTTACGCTCTTAAAAATTAAATTCAAAATTTGCTAAAATATAACTAGAATTTTAACAAATTAATTTAAACAAAATGAATATGAAAAAAAAAAAAACAAAAAATAAAATTGACTTCTCAAGCAAGGAACGAACCTTTGTAGTGAATAAGAAATCTGTGTAGTTAGAGCGCAACGTAGCCACTAGATCACGATACGCTTAACAACTTAACGTGTTATATGAGTATAACGTTTATGCATCGTCAACCAAAATAACGCAAAAAAATGCGTTATTTTCCGAAAACATTATCTGATCAAAAATTCCTGTTGTAATATTCCGGTTCACACCAATGTACATTACTTAGAATTTTTTCAGATTTTTAGTCTAAACCATCTGGGCTACAGGGTGTGGGACAATTTTTTTTGCACAATTCTGGCAAAAATCGCATTTAAATAATTTATTTTGCAAAAATTAAATTTTGATCATTAATCTACGTACTAAGGGATTTCATTTGATACCCTACTCAGAATTTAAAAAAAATATATTTTTTTTCAATGTGCACATATTTGTTTATATTTTTAGGGGAATATGTTTTTTAGATGTTTTATAATTTTTCCTATGTGCGGGTCAAAGAGTTGTATAAGCATGTCAAATTTCAACTCTCTAAGTTTAGCCGTTTGGCTACAATTTTTACCGAACAGACAGACAGACAGACGACAAAATGACGGTATAAGGGTTTTTTTGTCATACCTACAAAACCCTAAAAATGCGTTTTTTTTAATATCCGTGAAATTATTTATACATCAAAGGATTTAATTTGCGTATACACTCAATATCCATATCTAAAGAAGAAAATAAATAATAATAAAAAAATAAATAAATAAAAAAATATGAAGAGAAATGTTTTTTTTTTTTGAAAAATATGTTATGTGTATGTTTTTTTAGTGATATGTTTCTGTGCTCAGAGTATTTCTTAAATGTGGGTCAAAGAACTGTGTATGCATCCTATTTTACTCTAAAAACTCTCTAGCTCCAACATATAAATGAAAAAAAAAAAAAAAAAAACACTCACACAATGTAACAGATTCTCGAGTAAAGATATAAGTGTTTTTGTTTTACTATTTTAAATTATTTTATTTCAGATTTGTGACATTCAAGATACAGAATTTATCGGGATGAGCGTATCGTTGACATTTTGCTTGGAATGTACCAATTGATTTCATTATTCGCCGTCATGATCGTCGGCTCCTACCAGGCTACTTGAATCCGCAGAATCAAATTACCTAAAGCTGCAATTTTATACTAATTATTATAAAATATCAATCTAAGTACGTTCCTATTCATACTCTTGAGATTTTGAGAATTTATAATTAATTTTTTTTTCTCATGGAATCTGGCTGTAGTTTGCATCCCCAAACCCCTAGAATTATGGCTTAGAACTTCCCACGATAAAATCCTGGCTGCGCCACTGTTCAACAGCAACAATAATTTACATCAAAAGATAACCTGCTGAGTCCTCAATAAGCAATTGCATTCCCATGAAAGTTTACTCCTATGCTGACTTATGGTCAATAAAATGTTATATTAAGTTGGTGTATTTGAAATCATATACAATAAGTTGGCATTAAGGACTCTAATAGGAGTAGGTATCAGTAAAACCTCGAAAACTTGTCGATGGGAGAAACGTTGACCATACTATTGTACTAGATCTCCGCATACTATTGAGGAATGGATAAGTGGGTGTCTCATGAACTATCCAATAGAAGCTAAGTGAACTTATTTAAGGCATGTTCTTCAGATCTTACTAGAAGCAACCACAAACAAATTCTCGTGGTGTGAGACGAGAAATGGATATCGTAGAATAATCCTAAGAATGAGGCTAGACAAAAATGCTCAAAGACATGTTATAAAGCTTTCGCTACATCCACGTAAATTACGCATAACAGTTTGGTGGAGTACCTAAACATGATGTAGTTTCTTATCTTGTTTAATGGTAAAACCATAGCAGCAGGAAAGAATTGCGAATATATTCAACAATTGTATTATAAATTGAAGATACAACGTTTAGATCTCATTAATATTTGGAAAAATATATATCTTGCTAATTTTCACTCACTCCTTGAATATGGAATAATGCACTGGGGAAAATCATTCGAGCTCTAGAGAGTTTTGGTCACTAAGAAACGGGCAATTAGAATTCTGGCAACCCTATGAAATAGAGGTTCATGTCGAGGTGCATTTAAATGTCTGGAAATTTCGACCAGGCTCCTAATGTATATCTTTTTGAAATATTAATTTTTACTCATCAAATTTTCATTTACGAAGGATGAAAGTTGCGAGAACGAGATAGAAAACATAAGTTTTTAGGGCAAAATTGTATTTATTTTTCTACATAATCACCATTCAGCTCCATATATTTAGTCCAATGCTTTTCAAGACCTTTCATTCCTTCAGAAAAATAAAAATTATCTAAACTCTCGAAATATATATTTACAGCTTCGACAACTTCAGTATTTGATGAGAATTTCTTTCGAGCAAATCAATTTTTGAGTTTTGTAAACAGAAAGAAATTAGAGGAAGCCAAGTCTGGTGAGTACGATGGATGTCCGATTAATGTGAATCATAAGTCATCCAGTTTCGCAATCCCAATTACCGAGTTGTGGAAGGTAAAATTATTCTTCGGGAATCCCAAAAAACAGTAGCCATAACCTTACCAGCTGGTGGCGTCAACTTGGCTTTCTTCAGAGTTGGTTCACCGCGTACAGTTCACTGTTTTGATTGTTTCAAGGACAAAACGTCGCAAAAAATCTTTTGTATTGCGCTTAAACATAACTGGATACCCATCTTGCAGTTTTTTCATGACCAAATGTTGTTGTAAAATGAAATGTGCCCAGTCAAATGAAATGCCTACTGCCTCTAATATCTTTTGCAGTTTTAGTCGGTGATCTTTCATCACGGTTCCATGGACTTTTCTTACCATTTTTCATCGATAGCTGTTTTCAGCCAACCAGAACGTGGTGCACTCTCTATGCTTGATAGACTGCGTTTAAATTCTCCATTCCAGCTTGGAACTATCGCATATGAAGAAACAGACTCACTAACTTGAACTCCGTCTAACTCCGTTTTTATATCTTTAGCATTTAAGCTTTATGTAAAAAGAATTTTTTTATCACTGCATGGTTGCTTTAGTTGACTGTCATCGCTATATTGTATGCATGATCAGTCTGTAAATTTGACTGCAGTTATATAAAAGATTGGGATTTCAAAGCATATGAACGAAATGCGCGCGCATGTCTATCTTTTTGTTCGTTCTAGAAACTTTCTGATCAACCTTTGTATTTATCTCACAGTACCAACATAATACTCGACATAAAAATGAACTTAACACAAACAATTACAAATTAACATTAGTTGAAAACAGTACGAGTATTAGGTATTATACTTGTAAATGTCAGTCATTTGCCTATAACTTTAAAAGAAATAAAAAATATAAAATCATTCAAAAAGAGGAATAAATTCAATTTTAATTAATAGAAACATTTACTCTGTTGAGGATTTTTTAACAACAGTTACAAAACATTTCCCGGTGCTGCTTTTCACAAAACATGAACCTCTATTTCATTAAATAAGATAAAGCATGCCAATCCATAACTATTTTATAATGTACATGTTTCGACTGTAAATGTAAAATGTTAGTAGAAAGGAATAAACTCAATCAATCAGCAAATTATTTTACATTTTTACGAATTTTATGTTATTTAGTTCATATATTTCACATAACATAATTTTATAATAATTTGTACTATTTTTATTTTATTATTATTATTTTATGTTAAATACTAATATTTTTTTCCTTATTAGTTTTTTTTTTTTCAATTGACTCGTATTGAATTTTTTGAATTTAATGGATGAATTATTATTAATATACACAAACCTATTCTGTTACAAGATACTGCAAGAACACATATATAAAAATTACATTCACACAATCAAGAAATACACTATGGAATTCTACAGCTTCCACCAAATTTATCTGATTTATCTCTAACTTAGAAAACTGATAATTGTCTAATAACGGATAATTGTTTAGCAGCGATAATGAGATCCAACGAGCTACCATGGCTACCTTTTAAGTTTTTACAAAAACTAAGAAAGAATTTTTTTTTTTTTTGAACAAATTGTTTTGTTTCTTTTCATAATATTAACCTTTAAGACTTATATACTTTTGCATGCGTTTAAACCAATTCTCGAAACATTTTTACACTTTGAAGTTTGTATCTCAAAAAAAAAATGGTTTTAGAAGGCTTCAACAGCTTCTTGAGATGATGAAAATCGCTGTCCACGCATTTTTTTTGACATTGGGGAACAAAAAAAGTCGTTAAAGGATAAATCAGGTGAAAACGGGCAATGAGACATTAATTCGATGTTTTTCTCCTTCAAATAGACAATTGTTTGAGGTTCTGTGTGGAAGCTTGCATTGTCATGATGAAGAATGATGCAACAATTTTGGCTGTTTTTCCTGATTTTGTCGATGACTTCTGGCAAAAAATTGTTGTATACCATTCAGCATTAACTGTTCTCCGATCCTTTAAAGGAATGGTTGCGACATGAAGGTACAACCGAAGACACAAGTGATCATTTTCTTTCAAGTGCTTCGTGAACGAACATCTGAGTTTCGGTTCATCTTGGAAGACCCAAACAGTGGATTGATGTTTAATTTCCGGTTTATATGAATAAATCCAAGTTTCGTCACCTGTAACGATGTTGTATACGGATTTTGCAGTGCCTAGGTTGAATTTATTTAGCATTTCCTTACACCAATCAACACGAACCTTTTTTTGAGCTTCGGTAAAATTATGCGGAATCCATCGCAAACAGATCTTTTTCACAGCTAAATGTTCATGCAAAATCGTATTTATTGCAGTGTGCGATATGCCTAAGGATGCCTCTATCTCACGGTAAGTCACTTGCCGACCTTCTTCAATCATTTTGTGCACAGCATGTTTTTTGAATCACAACCGATTTTGGTCGACCTTCACGAGATTCATCACTGACGAACGCACGACCATGACGAAATTCTGCAAACCAATTGTAAACAGTCTTTTCTGATGGTGCTTCATTAGCAATCGTTGAACGAAGCGAATCTATGCATTGTTGTTGAGTTAGGCCTTTACTAAAATTGTAAAAAATCATAAAACAAAAACCTTCGCGAGTAATATCCAATTTTTCACAATCTTGTTTTTTTTAACGCTCACTGTCAACAAACTACTTGGTAAATTTATAAGCTGCCACTGATTTCACAATAACAAATGTCAAATTTTACGAATATAATAATGACACATTTAAATATTGCTATATAGTGGTCGTTTGTAAAAACATAAAAGGTAACCCTCGTTTTATGATAAATAAAAATATGTTTTCTAAAAATTCTGGACTTTTAATTTCCTCTCTTAAAATCTGAAATTGCATGTACATCACCCTAATACATTATTATTATTTGAAAATCATCGAGATAATCAGTCTGCCCAACATAAAAATTGCGTTCTCTAAAAGAATATGGATCTTGATGATGGATTTTCATGATATTATTATAAATTAATTTCATATTTCGTGAAATCTTCGTTTTCTATCTTTGGCAAACGAACGAGTTTTCATCTTTAATTATGTAACAGCACTGCTGTATTCGTAAGTTAGGAAAACTTTATGGAAAAAGTTTTTCTTCAAGATGGACAAGTCAGTAGTGTATATATTATAGATTCTGCATTATATTTCTCAGAAATAACAAAGGATTTAATTAAAGTTTCTGTTCATTCAGAATAAGTAATGAAGTTCAGTAAAAAAAACTCGTGTACTGTAAAATAATCTTTAGAAAATTTTCTATAATTGAAACATGAATTAAAGAACAATGTCCAAGAATTCTACCGCGTTTGAAGAATCAAAAGAAATTGTATTACAAACTTGCAGGAAAAGTTTTTTTTTTGTCTCTTTCAAATGAAAAACACAGTACGATGTGAATACCAAAATAGGTTGGGAAATATGATAAAATTTAAAATTTTAAAATCACTAATATTGACGATCAAATACAAACAGCCGAGAGATGAAAGAAAGTTTATTTTGTGATGTTATATTCTCTTTTATATGTAATTCCTAGTTTATGTTCATTCAACGAACTACTACGAAAAGGATATACTATAACATTCAAATATGAAATCACGAATTCAGTCCATTATTGTTCTCGTTGTTACTAGATGAACCATAAAAAAAGAAAGAAAAAATATAAAAAATATTCTATGGTACTGTTTCCCAAACTGGCAAAAAGTCAGGATATGAGTCAAGGTATTTTGTTTAATTTTACAAGATATCTATACTTTTCATTTTATGATGTTTAAATTAGATTTTTTGCCCTTTTTTGTTTTGCTGCATTGAATAAATCAGCTACATTATGGTCGACCATTAGTCATCAGTGATGAAACGTTTTTGAAATATTAGAATTATTTGAAACACTAGGGAAATATTTGAAATACTAAGAAATATTTGAAATATTAGGAAATATTTGAAATACTAGAAAATATTTGAAATAATAGTTCCTAATAATAAAGTTAATAATAGTTAATAATACTCTTTGTTTCTTAATCTACGTCTTAAGAGCTTTTCTTGACACCGTTAAAAATAGTAGCCTTGCTGCAGAAATAGGCAAATGTAATATAAATAAAATTTAATAAAAAGACTGTGGAGCTAGCAACACTAGGAAGATTTAGAAAAACTTGATAAAAAGAAACAAAAGAAGCTTTACCGAACAGAGATGTTAAGTGGGAATAAGTAATAAAATGCATAACGACAGGACAAATAACGCCCACGGTGTGGGTGATATTTTCGTGAAGTTCTTCTGATGGTGTCTCTGGATCGCCATTCTATTATCTTTTTGATCCATCGTCATCCTGAAATCTCATATGTGGTCGGCTAGCTATGTTATAATTTTGCTTTTCTGTCCACCACTGACAATGAAAAACAGATAAATTCTTTCAGTGTTTTATTTTAGTAAACAGTCATTAGTTGATTGTAAACGTTCCTGGCGTGTGATGTAAAACACAGCTCTAATTATTAAAGCTGATTGTTCAATATAAAGTAATTAATTTCTAATTAATCCATATTATTGCAACCAAATAATGATATTGTTGGCTGGCATAGCATGGAGATAAAACACAAAGTTGAAATCTTCATGCTACAAATTTTTTAAAAATCCTCAATTAATACATATTGCTCTTCAAAATGTCAATTAGATATTCAGCTTTAAATACAGTGCTGGGATATTTGCATTCTTTTGATAGTGCTATATATATATACGACTATATATAGTGCGACGAATTCTTCTCGTGAAAAGTGCTTCGCGGCTTAAAAAGTTTGGGAAATTCCGTCTCACATAATCCATATGTTATGGGGAACCTCTGTTTCACGCATATAAATGAACATGTCATGGTTGGGTGATTAATTTAAGTATAATATCGCTACAGTTCATTCGTACTAACTCCTTTCTACTTATGAGTTTCTAAGAATTGCAAGCGGATCAAGTCTGGATCCCCCCATGTTCGTTCACTGGTTGCTATGATTCTTAGGAAGGAGTTAAGAGTTAATGATTTAAAGTCAACATTTTACCTAACCTACTTTAATTATGATACGGTTTAATATTTCCATTATTTACACCAGGGATGTATAATGTAATGTAACGATACCCGATAACGTTATAAAAACGATTCAACTACAATTTCCAATAAAATAACGTAACGATATTTTTATAACGTTATAATAACCTATAAGAGCTAATAAAAAGTTATTTTGTAACGTTATTTTAAAAACATTATATAACGTTATAAAAATATTTTTTAAATGTTTTATTTGTATTGAATAAATGTATTGCGATTTCAAGTAAGTTTCCATTTTCGTAGACAGGTTTATATTACCTAAAAACAGTTTTCAACCTCAAGACAAGTAGGTGTATTTTGATATTTACCACCAAAAAGAGAAAACTATACGTTCAAGATTAAAGTCACGCATGCGTAGAATACTGAATGGGTGTTAACGTTATTGTGTTTGTTAACCTTTAGATCTTTCTAATTTTGTGATTTTTAACCTATAAATCTTTCTAATTTTGTGTTCGTTAACCTTAAAGAATTTAGGTTCATTTCTATATGACCGTAATTTTAGTCATTATTAATTCGACTGTTCATTGTAAGTTCGACTTTTTTTTATTATTTATAACTTGTTGATTATTTTTATTTTATGCGTTTCTTTGAGAAGAAGATATATTTTGTTTGTATTTCATATATGAAAATTAAATTAGAATATATCAACGTAATTTGGTACTATTTTTTTAAATTGACACTTTACAGATCCCAAATATAGATAATTTCAGAATTACAAATATATATATTTTTTTAACGTTATATAACATTATTAACGTAACGTTATATAACATAACAATACATTTTTTAAAGTTATTCATAACGTTATGTAATGAAAACAAAAAATAAATAACGTTATACAATAACGTAACGATTTGAAACGTTATTTTATCCCTGATTTACACTAGACTTATAATTATACGATGACAGCTAAATCCAATGAGACAAAATTTAAAAATATATTATTTATTTTATTTTTCTAATAACTGTATAATAAATGGAAAACATGAAAAATTAAATAACCTAGCCGAGGTCTGTTTTTGTGACAACTTAAAAATATTCTTTATCTTAAAAATGTTTAGTACCTACTCACATCTTTCATCTTTCTAAAATTGATTGTTTTTTTCTTTTGTTAATTTGAATAAATTATATAATTGTTTCTGGAAGCGTGGTTTTTATAAGAAATGTAAATAATTTGTAGTCTAGTCCAGTAACCTAGTACATCATAAGTTGCATCAAGTGGGGGTAGTTAGTTTCGTTTTTTTTTTCTTGTATGGGTTGTGCCTGAGATGCAAAATCCAAGTTTTCGACCTCGGCAGCCTTCCGGAACACTTTTGAATTTCGCAAAAACTGCTAAATTTTCGCACTCTTTTCGGTTTCTGCCCATTTTGACCATAAAGGAGCATGTTTTCGACAAACACCATTCTATGCATTTTTAAACTAGATTAAATTTTCTATAATTTGAGACCAAAATGGGCTCGGTAGTCTTAATAGTTTCCGAGATACAGCTTTTCAAAGTTTGAAATAATCTCCAAACTTGAAAATTGTATGCTATATCATGCTCAAGGGCACTGTTTATTTTTAGAAGTGAAAACTACTCCTTATTGTCAAAAATTATAAAATAACATTGCAAAACCTTATATTGCTGCCGAAAATACTGGTTATGTAGATGTTTCGAAAAAAAATAGGTTTTTTTTCATTTATTGGTTTTTTAAACATAGCCCCTTCATTTTTAGTGATAGAAAGTTTTTTCAAAAACGATTTTGTAGGGCTTTTGAAGAGCTATAAGACTGTGTAAATTAAATTCCTTAATATCCCTTAGTTTTTAAATGGGGTGAGTTTGAAGGGCTCGAATAAGGTGGTGTTCGCTTGTAAATAGAGGTTTTAAACGACTATATCTCGCCAAATATTCACTGTACAGAAAATATATGCACATGGAAATTTAAGTCATTAAAAAAGCTACAATTTAATGCTCTATCATTTTTTTCGTATCTCCAGTAATTTCGGAGATATTTTGAAGAAAAGGGTGAAAAATACGAAATCGCAAAAAATAGTTATTTCTTTAAACTCAAATTTTTCTAAAACTAGGCATTTTAAATTGGTCAAACTTCTTGGGTGTACTGAAAATACATATATGAAGAGAACTACAGAAGGGTGAGGATCAATTTTAATTAGGGGGGTAAATAGGGGGTTGTTTTCACTGATTTTTTCGTATAAAAAAGTAGGTACCGACCTTATTTTGATCATAAGTCGCTTAATTTTTATACTAGAGACTTTTTTTTTTGTTTGAAAGGTTTAATTAAATATTTTAAAAAAGATTCAATGAGTTTTCTTCGAAAAATGCAAATTTTTCCTGTTATTTGACTTTGAATCTTTCAAATTATGCAATTGGCGAAAAAAAGTTAACCATTAACATGCCGTATCTCGGTCGTATTAGTCGTAGAAAAATAATAAAAGAAGAATTTTGTTTGGTTTTTTAAAAGCTACAATTTTACTTTCTACAGTTTTTTTGATAAAATGCATATTATTCGAGTTATTCGCAAAAAACTTTTTAAAAACATCGATTTTTTCGTCGAAAAACTGTTACACTCGTATTGTAGTTGAAAGTTACCATTATTTATAATAATTAATTCTTACCCACATGCTATAGATACCATTACTTCTATTTATTAATGCTTACCAACTTTCATGTGCGGTGTATTTATATTATGACAAGGTTTTACCTTCGGACATTGAATATATAATTTTTCATTTCAGGCGATTGAGGACGATGAAGAAAACGGTGAACAGTGACTTCCCTCCACCCATACCACCCTTCCTCCTCCTCCCCCACCTTCAAAATGTTAAATTGAATAAATGTTTACTTCACTGACTCATGTTAGACAGGTTGTTGAAGATATAAAGGCAATTGTATATGATGAAACATAAAAATTAGCATAAAATTTGGAGATCTTTTCAAATTTTGAAAAGCTGTATCTCAGAAACTATTGAAGCTACTGAACCCATTCTGGTCTTAAATTGTAGCAAATTTAATCTAGTTTAAAAATGCATTGAATAATGTTTGTCAAAAACGTGTTTCTTTATGGTCATAATGGTAAGAAACCGAAAAAAGTTCGAAAATTTAGTAGTTTTTGAGAAATTCAAAAGTGTTCCGGAGGGCTGCCGAGGTCGAAAACTTGGATTTTGCATCTCAGGCATATCCCATACAAGAAAAAATGACGAAACTAACTACCCCCACTTGATGCAACTTTTGCCCCATAATCATGACAAGGTTACTGGACTAGTCGTAGATTCTCAATAAAAACATGTATTATTTTTATAAAGTAGGTAAAGTCTGTTCCTCTGGTTTAGGCGGAACTAGATTTTCAATTCTATATACTTTTACCGATTGATTGAAGCTTTTGATCATTTTGTTCAGGAAAAGTCAACTTCAATATATAAAAAATAGCTAATGAGAACTTACAAAAATGAAAATTCCGGTTAGTTCCGCCTAATCGTTTGGAATAGAGGTACTGTAGGTACTGTACGTTTTCATAAAAAAAAAATATTATTTTAATTAATAACTCAAAAGGAATAAATTTAAGAGGAGGATAAGTACTAAACATTGTTAAAGATAACTTAATATAGCATATTTAAGTACAATGATATACAGCGGGTTTCAAGTAAAATAAATGTAAAATTTGAAAAACTTCTAAAAAATACAAGGTGTCTCAAAAGAAATTTTATATTTATTTAGCTTACTGCGTGAACGCAACGTATCCGAGGGGCGCAGGGGTTATGTCAATCGGTAGCCTGGCTCTTGGGAATTGAGTCGCTATGGAGTGTTTCTCGGGAGCAGACCGCGCGTTATGCGTGCGAGAGTTTTACAAAAACGGTGATTCGGCGACTGTAGCGCGTAGAAAATTCTGCTGTATTCGAGGTTTTCGCCACTTAAATGATGCGCCAAGCATTCCTCTCATTCGACATTGGGTTAAAAAGTTTGAAGAGAATGGTACAACGCTGGATAAATCAAAATCCGGGCGACCTAGGTCATCAAGAACGGTAGAAAACCTGGAGATTGTTAATCAGTCTGTTCGTGACGACCCGAACCTTTCAATTCGGAAGCGCGCAAGTGCTTTAAATGTGCATAGATCATCATTACATCGCATTATGCACAAAGACCTAAAGCTGCACCCCTACAAAATTCAATTGGTGCAAGAATTAAAGCCCCAAGATGCCAGTCAGAGGCTTAATTCTCAGGCAAATTGATCTCCCGGAGAGGTGACATAAATTGGCCTCCACGCAGTCCAGATTTAACCCCTATGGACTTTTTCCTATGGGGTTATCTTAAATCTAAAGTTTACGCCAATAAACCGACTTCACTGGCGCATTTGAAAGAAAATATCCGTCACGAAATGGCAGCCATCCCTGAGTCCACCTGCCGAGACGTCATAAGTAATTTTACTGTTCGATTAAATGAGTGCCGAGAACACGAGGGTCTACATTTAGACGATATTATTTTTAAGAAATAAATCCCCAAAAAGTGTATTATAATAATTAATAAACATTTTTTCTATATACGGCTTACTTTTTTTTAATCGATCCACTAAATATAAAATTTCTTTTGAGACACCTTGTACTATATTTCATTTATACTATTTTTTTTTGTACCTCCCATCAGCGAAAATTCGTGTTTCCCGTATCTTATTACACCCTGTATATTTGTTTAATTACACTTGATAATTATCTTAAGAGCTCGCTCTTTTAACCGCCCACTAATATTGAAATTAAAAAAAGGTTTACATGTTCTGCATAAAAGTTGTATATTTTTGATGTTTTTAATACAGAATGTAATTATACAGTCACACAAAGTACTCGCTACCGCCCACTAGTGGACGGTATGGATTGAATTACACGAAAATACGTATTTTAAAAATGTGTTATATGAAATATTTGGGCGTAAGGAGATCTAACCCGTGTGCCTCATCTATTGCTCATTATACCAGTTAAATCGTGATAAAACCGTGATGTCTGCAGGGCTATATTAACTTACATCAAGGTCCGAGGCACAAACGGTATCTAGGGCCCTTTTCTCTAATTAATAAAGCAATTTATAAAATTGGTTGGGCAAAGAAAGGCATTTGTTTTTAGCAAACATTTCATATTTTACTTCAAAAATTTGTTCAAAAAAGTGTTGTCGTTAACAACAATGCTCATTTATTACCGGTAGAGTTCACAGAGGATTACAAAGGCGACAAGGTACTAAATTTTGACTACGATGGAGTCGCACTGCTCCCGCGGGCAGTGCAGTGAAGTGGCCACTGCAGCCGCACGGGAATAGACTTTTTTCTCCACGACCGCTATAGAATTTACCAATTCTAAAACCAGTTTTGACTGCAGAAAATTAATATTCTACCACAAGAGTTGGAATATTATTCTAAAGCACTTATCTTCTTAAGCATTTTGCGTGTATTTAACTCTTCACTATTAAATGAATAATTGTTCCATGCTCGTTGACAGATGTTATTGTTCACTACAAGGTATGTATTCCTCCGCGCTGAAAAGTAGTGCAGATGGTATCTATGGCGTATGAATACATTAAACAAATGCAAGATTTAAAAAAAAATAAAATAACATAACTTACCAAAAAGTAATAAAATAGTGGCTAATATGCGGCAAATTAAACTAAAATTATACGAAAACAAGTCAAAAAAATAAGTTTAAGTAATTAATTAAATTTTTATGTATGTAAATTATATGTTAAAATAAAAAGTTTGTTAAAATATTTATTGTTAAACTTGTTCTTTTTTCTTGTGGTTGTGGAGAAAATAGGGTCTGTGACTCGGTTGGAAGAGAAAATTCGATGCTCATGGTTCCTCACGCTCGCCTGCAGCTCGCGCTCTGAATGTTCCACTCGCACCGAATTTTCTCATTCCAACTTTATTACCGAATATACTATTCTCATGTTAGCTGGCGTGCCCGTACTACACATTGAACAGAGAAGAATTGTTTCTTACTTCTTCCCAACTTTTCTTATGTTCATGTTTGCTGTTAAATAAATAATTAATGAGATATTTAACTGTATAGATAACTCTCACCTTAGCTCCTTATATAATCTTAATATACGTACAATAGTAACTGGACTAATTCAAGATTTTAGTTTTAGGGTGCCCTCCTGCATCTCCCCAAATATTTACCGAATCGAAAAAGTGTATAATACAAAAAAGATTTGTTTTCTTATTATAAACCATTTTTGTTATGCACGTTTTTGGTGGTAAATATAAGTCGTAATAATACGGGAGATATTCAAAAATTTACGTTTCAGGTTACCCTTACCGTCACTCCCTCAATATTCATCCATTGAAAAAATGCATTAAAAAAAAAAAAGATTTGTGTTCTTATTATAAACAATTTTTGTAAGATTTATTCTTCTGTTAAGTCTTCTATTAAGGATTCTATTAAGTAAATAATAATGAAGATATTTTAAGTTTTTTAGTCTGTTTGTGTTTGTATTTTAATAGTTTTAACTTCAAAACACTCACTTCGAATGAAATTTTTTAGATGCTATATAACCTATGTACGAATCCTAGTTTTACCCTGTCATACCAGGTATCTGGAAAGTTCACTGTCCACAACTCACCGTGGAAAAAAAAATCCCTGTCAAATTCACGGCTGGAAAAATTCACCAGATATGGAATTCAAATATATGGAAATTTATAAATTGTATTAATACAGATGGCCCACATTGGAACAACAAAACAGGATCTGCTTACATCTGCGAGGAAACCACTGAAAAATTCCGCCTCCCCGACCCAGCAAGTAACTACACCGCTGAAGCATACAGCATCTTAAAAGCATCTGAAATGATAAAATTAGAGCTAACACCAAGAAAATATGTCATCTTCACAGATTCCCTCAGCTCAGTCCAAGCACTTCAGGATATGTCCCCAACATCTGCCATCCACCAGACTACGCAACAAAATTTTCACCAGGCCATCTCATCAGGAAAAGCCGTTTCAATAGTATGGATTCCATCGCACATAGGACTGTCAGAGAACGATCAGGCAGATAAAGCAGCCAAAGATGCCACAAACCTACTACCAATTACTCTCCCGAAACCGCCAGAAGATATAAAATCTCATATCAAAAAATTTATAAAAAAGGACTGGAATCTAGAATGGGACAATACCATCAACAATAAGTTGAGAACAATTAATCCCGACACCAAGCAATGAACCACCCCCTTCAGCCGTAACGAACAAGTGGCCATCACAAGGTTGCGAATCGGTCACACAAACTTTTCACACCAACATCTTTTTGAGCGACGAGAACAACCCCTATGTGATATATGTGACACCCCTGTCACCGTCGACCACTTGTTTCGATGTCGGAAATTCTCCCTACACAGGCAGAAACATAATATAAGTGACGACCCAAAAGAAGCCCTAGGAAACAATATGGCACAATTAAGAAATCTTATTGAATTTCTAAAAGATTCTAAACTGTTCAGTGAAATATAAGTGTTAAATAGTGCATCCTAAGACTGTTATTTATGTATTTTTTACCATGTTTTTCTTTTCCAAATTGATGTTAAAATGTAAACAAATGTACCTAGGCAATAATGAGCTTAGCCGTTGATGTGCCTTATTTTCTTTAAAAAAAAAAAAAAAGTATTAAAAAAGAATAAAGTCTAAATGCAGTGTGATTTGAATAATATATAAGTGGGCAAGAACCACAGAAGCCCAAGAAAAATATATATAAACTATGCGGCACGATTAAGAAAACTTATCGATGAGTGCAATCTACATAATATCTTTAATTTTGTTAGAGGAATTGCTCATAATATATCTTATCAAATTATTTCATTATATTTTTGTTGTATATATTATTATATTCTCATCTCATAATACAGATGTTATTTATAAACTTGACTATGATTTTTTGACTGTTGTTTGCAATAAATTATTTTATCATTATTATTATTATTATTATTTATTTATTACAATTTATTTTTTATTACATTTTATATTCGATAAATAAATGAATTACTGATTTATTTTTGTATTGTTAAATATATTTTCATACTACAGAACTTTTATTTCAGTTATTTCCTTTTAATATTTGTCTATAATTTCTACGAAATTAATAGTGGCGAATATACTTCCCCGCGGTGAACTCTGCGCGGTGAATTTTCCCAGCGGTAATTGTTCCTAGGCCCATCATACCAAATTACGTGATAATATATCCAGCCGTTTTTGTGTGAACCTCGGATAGAGCTCTTAGAAATTCTTTTTTGAGGATATTGTCTTAGAAACATATAGAAACGAAATATGAGGCCGAAAAACAGATAATTCAGTCGAATTGTTTATTAATTAGATGCGTTTATTGGCGAAAATATTTTAAGCTATAGTAAATCTGTATTTAAACAACAATTTGTAGATAGTCTAATCTTGTCCCTTGTCAAGAGCGACATACAGTTATCGCATCATGCTTCTAATGGTTAATGGTAAATACGGTCCTGGATGTAAGGATATTATTTATTCATAATATTATCTTTTTTTTTCAGCTAATGTATCTCGAACCCTTATAATTTAATAAAACTAAGATCTATAGAGTCATTGAATATAATCATAACAATAGAGTATTAGAAAACTAATATAAAACTAATGTAAAATAAAAAAATATATGAACGCCTAAATAAAGCATCAATGATGATCAAATGAAGAAAAGTTCGAAAACTTTCTAAATTACCAGTCTTTTCACGACATCGAAATGTACATTATGAAAATAAAACTAATGAAAGCTACTCTGAAATGGTAGTTAATATATCTGCTTGTTGATTGTTGTGTCTCCACTAACAGTTAATGTCCTAGCGTGGCTCAATGACGACAGTAACGTGCCGTTTTCGTGTTACATCAACCGTAATTCCGATATTTTTTTAAACGTTTTTTTTTCCGACAGAACTCTATACCCGACGGGCGTAAGGGGACGCCGACCAATTATCGCAGTACATTTCACCCAATTGGGTATCGTTGAATTATAATATGATTTTAATATCTGCCAGCACTGAATTATATCCTGCGGCATTTAATCTAATACATTTCCACATTTTGTTTTTAACTCTGTTTGTGTTTGTATTTTGAATAACATAAAAATTCAGAGCGATTAATGTTAATATACGTTTAATGTGTTAATAATGTTTTATCAGTATATGCATGCAATTATTTTAATATTACGTAATTTGGATATATATATACATACATATGTATATACACTAATCTGGTACGAATATCGTTGATAGTTTCACTTCCTAAGGTCCTTTGTTAAAAAAATTCTTCCAATGACATTAAAACTCAGTTAACTATTGATACGAGGGTAGATCAATAAGTTCTTCTAAAATTTAAGAGCTGGCACTAGTAGTATTGAACAAGTTTGTTTGTGAAAAGTACCCTTTGTCAATAGACTTCTGCCAAATTTGCAGCCATATCCATCGCGTGGTTTAATTTTAATAATCGATTGAAACAAACAACTTTTGTTATTTTTGAATAACGGATAAAATTTCGTACAGTGTTTAGACACTTTCATTTGAAAGGCAACCACCAATAGAAATCAAAGCCGAGTTGGATGAAGTTCATGGCACATCTGCACCAGCATTTAAAACTGTTCACAATTGAGTGAGTGTGTTTAAACGTGGTCATACATCAACAAGTGATGAATATCGTTTGGGACATCCACTTGAGTTGACTATGCCAGAAATCAAAATCAACGATATTGTCTTGAGTGATCGACGAGTCATAGTGCGCGAACTTGTCGAGACCACAAGCGTATCCTGTTATACTGATGACTCCAAAATCTATGCTAATCCCTTCACTCATCATCGCAAATTTCAGAACGATTTAAATATTATATTATTCAACTGAATGCGTCTAAATCAAAAATCCTGCATATAGGTAACAACAACCCACGACTAGCATATTGCATAGACAACATTGTTATTCCAACTACGGATGCATAAGTAGACCTAGGAATTACAATAACCAGTGACTTAAGTTGGTCTACTCAAGTCACTAAAGTCTGCCAGAGGGCCAACAGGATGATATTTCTATTTCTAAAAGCTTTTTTACATCCATGGTTTGTAAGCTAAACAAGAAACTTTACACCACGTATATTCGACCACATTTGGAATAGTTTTCGGTATGGAGTCCACATCTGAAGAAAGACATCAAGCTATTGGAAAGCAACCACAGATGACCACTCTTCAAAAGAGACGGGAAAGAGGTGATCTAATACAAACATTTCGTGTCCTTACAGACAAAAGCATAAATGGCTCAGAGGATTCAATTTTGCACGAAAAATTGGGTATGGAAAAGATATCAGCTAGTTGGGTGCCACGTTTGCTAACAGTGAAGAATAAACGCAATCGTGTAGTCGATTCAATGACTGGTTTGGTGCTTTTCTGTCGCAATCCTAACAGTTTCTCCGTCGATATATAACCATTGATGAAACATGGATCCACCACTATATTCCAGACACAAAGGAACAGTTGAAACAGTGGGTTTCTGGAGGCGATCCGACTCTAAAGAAGGCGAAGCCGCTGAAATCGGCTGGCAAGGTGATGGGCACGATTTTTTGGGATGCACGCGGAAATATCTACATTAACTACTAGGAAAAAGGACGAACGATTAATAGAGAGTATTATGCTTTGTTATTGGACCATTTGAGCGAAAAAATTAAGAAAAAAACGCCCACATTTGTCTAAGAAGAAAGTGCTCATACATCAATGTACGGGCGCACAATTGTGCAGTTTCGATTGCGAAAATGCATGAATTATGCTTAGAATTGTTGCTGCATTCACCATATTCACCAAATTTGGCCCGCAGTAACTTTTTCCTACTTCCAAACATGAAGTTATGACTCGTCAGAAAAAGATTCAAGTCGAATGAGGAAGTCATCGCCGAAACAGGTGCTTATTATGAGAGCCTTCCGGAATCTTACTTTTTGGATGACTTGAAAAAGTTGAAAAAACGCTAAACGAAGTGTATCGAGCTAAAAAGAGACTATGTTGAGAAATAAAAATTAATCAACCAAAAATAATGTGTTTTTCTATTGTTTTGTAAGGACTTATTGACCTACCCTTGTAGAACAGCTATGACGGAGCTAACGAAAATCTGGAAAGAAATCACATCTCTCTAAGCTAGGGTTCTCAGACGTCCTGATTTACAAGTATGGTTTCGATTTGAGGTCTCGAGTCCAGGCGTCTCGACTAGACTTTTCAGATCGTCCTAAATTCGGTCCTAAAATCAGACGAAAGAAATTGTCTTCTAAGGATACTGAACGCATTCTTAAATTTAATTGTTGTCAAATGTATGATTTTGTAATCAATGACAAATTTCTATGGAAAATTTCCAAGTCAAGCCAAAGGTTCCAGAAAAAAAGTGATATTTAAACATTAAGAAAGTAGCGACATTTTAACATTTATTTTGAAATTAGGAAAAGGAAATAGGTCTAGAATAGTTTGTTTTACTCATTTTAAATCAAATATTAGAATGTTCATTTTGTTTCTGTGGTTGTTGGTGACATTATTATAGTTCTTGGTACATATGTTAGTTTACAATTCGAATTTTACTGTCTAGATCAGGGATCTTCAAACTTTGACCCACAGGACAACTATGGCCTACAAGAAGATCATCCAGCCCGTGAGCATTTTTAAAACAGTTTACTTACATAAAAACAGTAAAATCGTAAAATAAAATATAACTAAATAATATTCAATACTTAAAATTATTATTTTTATAAATAATATCACCATTATTATTAAGCTTGTTTTTAAATTCAAGCGCCAAGTTGTGGCCCGCTTCCGGAAAGTTGAGAGACCCCTGGTCTAGGCAAATAACAAAAAAATGATGTGAATTGCGAATTTTCTCCTTTTCGTTCCATAAACTACGTCTTACGATACTCCTTTGAGGCCTTTATATATATATACTAGCTGAAAACCAGTGCTTCGCTACGGTATATTGATGGTCGCATTGGCATAAAATCCGCAGTTTGTTTTTAAACTTGTGTATGGGTAACCTTTGTAACAAAAAATCTAGTCGATATCTCATCTGTCCTAAGAGATATTGAGGAATCCGTGAAAAAACATTTTACTCCTTTTCACCAGATAGGGGTCGAACTTGAAAAAACCCTTCTTATTGGGTTCTTACGTCATACTGAAAAATGTACTCTCCGAATTTTTTATTTCTAGCAAAAAAATACTAATTTACCCTTTAGGAGTGAAAGAAAACTGTCAAAACACATATATGCCAAAATTGAATGTTATAACTCAACAACCGCTGGAAATACAAAGGGTTCTATAATTCACCTGGAATGTAGATTCACCCCTTTAGGGGTTGATTAAGATAAAATCCTGAAATTCATTTTTCGGCATTTGTATGGATAATCTTTATAAGCAAACACCAAATCTATATCTTATTGATCCTAGAAGATATTAAGGCGTCCTTGAATTCACAATTCCCTCTTTTCACCTTTTAGGGGTGATATTTGATAAAGGTAAAAAACTGTTAAAACCATTTCGAGACATTTTAAAAGGACACTTACATATGTGCCAAAAAGAAATGTTATAACTCTACAAACACAGGAAATACGACGCGATGTATAATCTACTCCGTTTGTAGAATCAACCCTTAAGGGGTTGATAAGACGAAATCCTGAAATAAGTTTTTCGGCATTTGTATGGATAATTTTTGTAAGCAAACACCAAGTCGATATCTTATTGGTCCTAAAAGAATTAAGGAATAACTGAAATCACATTTCACCCATTTTCACCCTTAAGGGGTGAAATTTAAAAAAAAATGTCAAAATCATTTCGAGATATTAAAACAAAAACAACTATGTGCCAAAAAGTAATGTTGCAACTAAACGACCACAGGAAATACGACGGGATGTATAATTCATCACGATTGTAGATCCACCCCTTAAGGGGTTGATTAGGACAAAATCCAAAAATTGGTTTTTCGGTATTTGCATGGGTAGTTTTTGTAAGCAAAATCCAAGTCGAAATCTTATTGGTCCTAAAAAATGTTAAACAATCCTTGAAATCACATTTTACCCCTTTTTACCCTTTAGGGGTTAAATTTTAAAAAAATGTCAAAACCATTTCGAGATATCTTAAAAATACGCCTATGTGCCAAAAAGAAACCTTATAACTCAACAAACACAGGGAATACGACGGGATGTATAATTCACCCCAATTGTAGATCTACCGTTTAGGGGTTGATTAGGACAAAATCCTGAAATATATTTTTCCGTATTTGTATGGGTAATCTTTGTAAGCAAAAGGCAAGTCGATATCTCATTGGTCCTAAGAGATATTGAGGAATCCTTGAAATCATAATTCCCCCCTTTTCACCCTTTAGGGGTTAAATTTAAAAAAGTTTTCAAAACAATTTCGAGATATTTTAAAAATACGCCTATGTGCCAAAAAGAAACTTTATATCTCAAAAAACACAGGGAATACGACGGGATGTATAATTCACCCCGATTGTAGATCCATCCTTTAAGGGTTGATTAGGACAAAATCCTGAAATATATTTTTCGGTATTTGTATGGATAATCTTTGTAAGCAAAAAGCAAGTCAATATTTTATTGACCCTAAGAGATTTAAGGGATCCTTGAAATCACAATTCACCCCTTTTCACCCTTTAGGGGTGAAATTTTAAAAAACTATCAAAACCTTTTCGAGATATTTTAAAAAGACACCTATGTGCTAAAAAGTAATGTTGCAACTAAACGAACACAGGAAATAAGACGGAATGTATAACTCACCCCGAATGTAGATCCACCCCTTTGGGGGTTGATTAGGACAAATTCCTGAAAAATGATTTCGGTAATTGTATGGATAATCTTTGCAAGCAAACAGTAAGTCCATATCTTATTGCTCCTAAGAGATATTAAGGAATCCTTGAAATCACAATTCACCCCTTTTCAACCCTGAGGGGTGAAATTTTAAAAAACTGTCAAACCCATTTCGAGATATTTTAAAAAGACACCTTTGTGCCAAAAAGTAATGCTGCAACTAATGAACACAGGAAATACGACGGGATGTATAATTCATCCCGATTGTAGATCCACCTCTTTAGGGGTTGATTAGGACAAAAACCTGAAATATGTTTTTCGGTATTTGTATGGGTAATTTTTGTAAGCAAAAAGCAAGTCGATATCTTATTGGTTCTAAGAGATATTAAGGAATACTTGAAATCATAATTCACCCCTTTTCACCCTATAGAGGTGAAATTTTAAAATACTACCAAAACCTTTTCGAGATATTTTAAAAAGACTCCTATGTGCTAAAAAGTAATGTTGCAACTAAACGAACACAGGAAATACGACGGAATGTATAACTCACCCCGATTGTAGATCCACCCCTTTATGGGTTGATTAGGACAAATTCCTGAAATAAGTTTTTCGGTAATTGTATGGATAATCTTTGCAAGCAAACAGTAAGTCGATATCTTATTGATCTTAAGAGATATTAAGGAATCCTTGAAATCACAATTCACCCCTTTTCAACCCTTAGGGGTGGAATTTTAAAAAACTGTCAAACCCATTTCGTGATATTTTAAAAAGACACCTATGTGCCAAAAAGTAATGTTGCAACTAAACGAACACAGGAATTACGACGGGATGTATAATTCACCCCGATTGTAGATCCACCCCTTTAGGGGTTGATTAGGACAAAATCCTGAAATTGGTGATTCGATATTTGTATGGGTAATCTTTGTAAGCAAAAAGCAAGTCGATATCTTATTGGTCCTAAGAGATATTAAAGAATCCTTAAAATCACAATTCACCCTTTAGGGGTGAAATTTCAAAAAACTGTCAATACCATTTCGAGATATTTTAAAAAGACACCTATGTGCCAAAAAGTAATCTTGCAACTAAACGAACACAGGAAAAACAACGGGATGTATAATCCACCCCGATTGTAGGTTCACCCCTTTAAGGGTTGATTACGGCAAAATCCTGAAATTGGTTTTTCGGCATTTGTATGGGTAATACTTGTAAGCAAAAACTAAGTCGATATCCCATCGGCCCTAAGAGATATTAAGGAATTCGTGAAATCACATTTCACCCCTTTTCATCCCTTAGGAGTAGAATTTCGAAAAATCCGTTCTTAGTGGGTGCTAACGTCATGAAGGGAATATACTCTCCGAATTTCAAGTTTCTGGGCCCAGGGGTTCGGGCTGGGCGGTGATGAGTGAGTCAGTCAGTCAGTCAGGACACTGCCTTTTATATATATAGATATATAGTAAAATAAAACTTCTCAATCTGTCGTCAAATTGTAAAATATATTAGTCATGTAATAAGACGTTTCGACTACTCAAGCGTAGTCATCTACAGTCTACAATTAAATAATACAAAATAAAAATAAAAATAAAAATATAAATAATACAAAAAATGTTAAAATATAGTAAAAAACAATTAAAATAAAAAACTAAATTCAGAAGTAATGTACTAAAATAAAAATTAAGTAAGCTTACCAACGAGGTGTGAAGGAGGTTCACACATGTCTAAACTGAGAAAAACATAGTCCGGCAGGAATGGAAACATATCAAAGGTAGGAACATGCGCATAAATCAAAAACTAGACTTTGAAAAAGTCAGTCAGTGACGTAGAACATGTACTAAGATTTTGTGTGTCGCTACGTTTGTTGACGTTATTATGGCCCGTTTTACATTTTTTGTATTATTTATATTTTTATTTTTATTTTTATTTTGTATTATTTTATTGTAGACTGAAGATGACTACGCTTGAGTAGTCGAAACGTCTTATTAAATGACTAATATATTTTACAATTTGACGACCTATTGAGAAGTTTTATTTTACTACATATACATACGTCAAGATTTACCGATTATATATATATATATATATATATATATATATTTCAACGACACAAAGAAATCAATATTTTTCGAAAACCTAATCTGAACAAAAACTTGTTTCAATATTCCGGTTCTTATCAATATCTATTATTGAGAATTTTATTATTCTATTATTAGAACTTCTCTGGGATACATGGTAGAGGACAAAAATTATTGCCGAAAAGATTTTTTAATAATAAAAATTTCTTAACTACCCATGCATTAAGAGGCTTCATTTTATATCTCACACAAAACTTTTAAAAAACATCCATTTGTTATGCAAGTATTTTTACCTAAAGTGCACCCAGAAACAACATGCAAAAGGTCAGTCCAAAAGGAGACGGGATACGTTGGCAATACCCGGTCGGAAATTAATACTAAGAATTGGATGGTGATTTACTGTAGAATTCTTATGCTTCACGTATCCTATACATTATAATCGGATATCTCTCCTTTTTGTGTGATATTTACGGTGCGTATCACAGTTTTGCCAGATCTTGTAGATTTTATAGAAATATAATTTTGAAAAGATAACTAGGTGCAAATTAAGTCGATTTAACAGCTTAAATGTTTTTACTGATTTTTTTTCAAGTTAGATTTACCTAAAAGAAATAAAAACAAATCAATAATGCAATTTTATAAATGTATTCTCGTAATGACAAAAGTCAAAGTTCAGCTCCAGTGTTGCGAACTGCGCTTTCAAACTTGTAATGGTCTGCTGAAATTAAGAAACATTGGTTGAATTAAAGTTCACCGCAGCTCATGCATAATATTATGTATACGAGCGTGGCATGGTCTCCGCATTTCCCCTGCCCGTTTTACATACGTGTATTGTTGGCTGCTGTTCGAAGAATGGTTGCTTTGATGTACACTAATGCGAACATTATTTGAAATGTTTAATTTAGAATTTCGCTATCCATCAGTGCTGTATGAAACGCCGCGTTGTTCTCGTATCTTTATATATACCTACTAGTATATCAATAGAAGACGCGAGTGAATTATTTATCTTGTGAGCGAGTGGTTGAGGTGCAGGGAGTTGTGAGGAGAGGAGTGGGCGGATTGACAGATATAGTGTGCGCTGGATGTAGCTACAAACTGCTACATGTTCATCATTGTATCTAGACAGTTGTGTATTACCATCGACAGGAGCGTTGCTATCGCGCTATACGACCACGGAATGGCTCCATATATCAAAGAGAGTGAATCGCACTACAAACGAAACAACAATAATGTCGCCAGAGATCGATCAAGTTCAAAGCATGTCGTTGTCCAGCAGGGGACCGCGGGTAGCGGGAAGCAGCGATGTCGAGCGGTACTTTACGAGTTGCACAGCCACTCCGCACATAAACACATCTAACGAAGTACAGCTCTCTCTCAGAGGAGCACAGATGGACAACTTCACTGCCAGTCCGTCGTTCACAGTGCATCCTGCAATTCAATTTACCAACCTTCGTGGATGTTTTTACCGCAGTTAAGGTGCACGCCGGGCCTCTCGACTCTTGTTTCTCTTCATCCCTCCTCTATCTCCGCCTACTCCCACCGAGACACATGCCTACAGGATTTATAGCCTGCTCTACAACAAACAAAACAATCCTGTATTTCTGTACTCCTTATTTAAAGTTTAATTTAATACCGCGTACTTACAACAGGATAAAGAAATCCAGTACAGATGTCACGATGCACGTACCTTTGTATGTAATATGCAGAGCGCGGGGAAAAGACGATGCAACATGTACGGCCAGATGCACATGAGAAAATACCGTGTACTGTCATGACTCTCAACATTCATATTACATATTTTATTCAGTCGTAATTTTAATGTCGTTTCCTCGGTCGAGCACATAAACCACGTCGATCCAAATTGCTAATCTCTCCTAGGACAAAGCGGTGTTTGACACGGCGCGTGTTTGTGTCGCCGAGTCGCACGGTCGCACACAGTCGCCTCTGCTCTCCGTGTGATATATTGATGGCACACTATGATTTATATCGCGTCAGCTTCGCTCAATGGATTTTAAATATAATTAAAAGGCGTGACAGTGTATGGGGGTCGTGGCCCAGCGCCCGGCGCTCTCTGGACCGTGAATAATAGTCGCCCAACTCGTATAATAAATCCTAAATATTAATATCGAACAAGAGGCATTTGTCAAAGGCGATGTGCAACACACGCTCACTAACTGCAGCGGAATGCCGTCACCAGCTATAACATTATGCAAGATGGATTATCGAAGACTATAATGCAAAACGTTTGAAAAATTAGATGTACATTACAGATCTCTTGTTCGCAAAGCAAGGGACCAGTTAGGGAAAAGTCGGCGAGGAAAAATGATGTTTTAAATGAAAAATTTAATATGCATTGCAAGAAAAGACAAGTGTGACAAGTGTAGGAACATTAATGAATGATATACGAGGTGTGGTCGCTAAATGACACAAGCAGTACGTCACTGACTTGGTTGTAGTCGCCGTCATAACATATCGTGTACACTGATAGCGAGCAGTCAAAACAAAGCGCTAGCAGGCTTGGGCCAACAAAGTTCGACATGGAAAACTATGAAAACAGTGTGAACGTGCGCGCCATCAAAACAAGCTCTTGGCCATAACACAACACGTCTAAAGTTGGCTGGAAATTTTCATTAAAACTAGAGCCATGTCGGCCGTTTGTCAGGTGAGAGAGGTCGGCTCGAGGCACGGTGTTCTGTGCCCGGGGTTGGTATAAACAGTTGGCGGGTGAAGGCGCGGCGAGGCGCCAGCAGTGGCGACTAATTTATTTAGGCTGCTAGTTGAAAAGTATCCGGGAATAATCCGGAGCCGTGCGGCAGTGCTGTTAATTTGGCTGGCATGCGGGAAGCTGTGTCGGACCCTCGCTGAATTATTCAGGCCGGATAACGAGCGGGGATGCATCAGGTGTTTCCTGGACGTATTTATTCGGTCTGCAGCCGTACATTTGGACGGCGCAAACAACCTGCCGCCCAACCAGCGGCCAACGGCTCAATTGCAGCGCGGGGAATTCGCGCCAGCTTTGTTAGCGTATGATGGATGGACGGTCGGGGCCGGTGCCATTGCCCGTTCAGTTCTACACCTCCACATACACTCTATTCAGCAGAGACCCGTAAAAAACTTTAATTTCGACAAATCCCATTAAATTTACAACGTTTTTGTTTAATAAATAACCTAATGAAAGATTGATGTTAACGGACTCGCTCGTGGACACTCGAGGAAAATAAATCTAATGGAGAATTATTGTTTATTAAATTTATCAACGTGTTCTTAACGTGGGATAACTGCGCGTTACGGGCATGTCCCTCGTGAGCTGTGCGTCTAATGAACCGTTGTTTTCACTGACACGTTCGTTCTGTTTTTCGTATCGGATATAATATTGTAGCGGTGCGTTGTCGCCGACATTAATACCTCCGTGGAGCGGAATAAAGGCTGCGGAACGAGCGCTCTGATCTCGTCATCAATTCGGTGGTGAACAGAGCGGTGCCGCTGGTGTGTGTGTATGGATGATAGTATTGGTGCTGGGTATGGGGGTCGAGGGGCATATATCCAGTCTGGGGGGCTGAGACGGTAGGATTCCGATGCAGAAATCCCTTGCTGTAAATGAATGTGTCGGTCGTAAGCAGATGAATCCGTGGAAATCTGTGTGCGCCGGCAACATTTAGTAGCAGATCTAACGGCAGTTGTTAAGTTTATTCTGATGTCGGATGTGGATGGGTAGAGCATGTTGGCAGTGGGCCAGACACAGACAGCACACACAGACAGACAGGCCGCTCGCTGGTATTGAACGGTCTCGCGCGCCCAGGAATGTTTACATGCGGTTGCGATCTGGGATTGTTGTTATTACTTGGACATTCTGCGCGCTGATTTAGCGAGCAAGGAATGTGCTCTGCACCGCTGACCAATGTTCATTGACATGTTATTTCACTACTTAGATAGTTTGAGGCCACCACGTAATCACTTCTCTCATCAACCTGTTATTAATTCACTTACCAACCATGTTTACTAGCTTGTGCATTAACCATATGAACGTAATCGGATATTTTGTGCAACTATGTTTGCAAATATTGAACGGTTGCTTCTTTTACTTATTTTATTTTGGCACATGAAATTAAATTACCTTATCGATAACAAGAAATATAAAAATATATCTTTTGCTTGAGATACGAACAGTAGTATATTATGTTTTAACAGTACATTAACTTCATTTAAAAATTAGAAAATATAAGTTAACGTGCTGTTTCTGTAATATTGCAGAATATAAATTTCATTATGTGAAAACAAATACTGAAGAAATTAAATATAATATGAGTGTCTTAAAATACTTCGAATACGAAAAATGCATTTCTGTTAGTTATGTGGTCATATGTTTTCTTACAAATCATGAACGTTTTTTCTCACTTATATAACTCATATTAATGGTTTTGTCAGTTAACCTAAGAAGGCTTCAGGCTGACACTCATGTGTGTATCAGATGTACATAGAGAGTTGAAATTTGGCATGCCCATACAGTGAAATTTGGTTTGCTCATACTGCGAAATTTGTATTTAGGAAAATGCATACATATATGTATGTATTGTTTGCAAAAGAACAATGTATGGGATATTAGATGAATTATTTTTATGCGTACTAAAGGGCAACATTTTATTTTTGAAATCGCAAGTATTGTTATATATTTTTTTGCCAAAGATGCTTTGCACAGTCTAGCTAGAGTAGTTCATCTAAACATTTAAAAAATTCATGTTACTTATATGTATAGAAGCGGGGGGGGGGGTATTTTTTAAATTTTAAGTGTGTCTTCTTTATTTAACAAGAAATATAGACGTGAAATCTCAAAAAAAAAAAAAAAACGTAGTAAAGGATGGTTTCTACGTCTACGTGAAAATATAAGTAATAAGTAGGTAAATGCATGCTACGGTTTCCAATCAGACGTAGATGGACGTAGACGTAGAAACGTTCACGTAGAATATTCACATTTTTATATTTCACGTCTACGTTTTTACGTCCAGCCAATAGTAAAGAATGATAGAAAATGATAAAACATACTCAATATGTCGTATGTAGATAGATAGAACCTGTTAACATTTGTTGGGTTCATGGTATTGAAATAAGGGAAATAAATAATTACCATGGTTAGAGTATTGTTTAATAATGAATATATATTGTATAATATATAATAGATACACTAATTGTGGAAACTTTTCGGCGCACAGGACCGCAGCGTGTATGCAGCGCACACGCTGCGGGCGACGCAACAAATGGGTAGAATTTGGGATCGATTCTATAAAATCCTACTAGTAGAGAGCGATCTCATGAAAGATTGCGCACGGGCGACATTCGGTTCGATTCTAGAAAAGCTTAGGTCTTAGGGTCTTAAGGTCTTATGTATGTTTGCACACGGGCGGTAGACATCAACGTGGCGGTCCTGGTTGTAAAATTGGTCTAAAGTGCCATCGTGCTTTAGATATTCTGTGTTTAAGATGTTGTTTGCGACTAATTAGCATAACAGTAACAATAAAAATTGCTAGCATTGCTAAATCGTCGTCCATATTATTTGACGAATACATGTTATTCAACACATTTTATGAAACTTCTTTTACAAAGATGTTAACTTAAAGAGTTTTGACACGATAATCTAAGTTTATTGGAAACCAAGGCAACAAAATTTACGTTCTACATTCTACGTCTACGTCAATTGGAAACCTTTAACACACATATTGTGAACCATAACAGTAAGTTCGGATTTTTTGAGTAGAATATTTTTTCTCGTTATCAAATTTTCTGTATAGTTAAAATAAATAAATGGTCACAAAACGTTGATTAACTAACAAAAAAAAAATTAATCTTTTTGTTTTGTCGTCTTTTATCTTTAATCTGAAAAATAGAGTTATCCATATTGTAGTGAACTAGAATATTATGCTGGAAAATTTAAAAAAAATAACTATAAAAATTAATTATAAAGGTCTCAATAAAGAAAAAAATTAATTAAATTTTAAAATTAATCTTTTGAAAAAATAACCATATCAAAAATTCCAAACGTACTGTTCCCATGTAAACCAATCTAACTGGGGAAAAAGGTGGGAGATAAAAGCTTTTTGGTACATTCTCATATATATATAATATACTTCTATATTTTAGCTTTGCAAAATTTTTTGAATATGTAATGTTAAATAGGTTGGTAAATTATTTGGAATAGCACAATATTATAAATGATAGTCAACAGGGATTTATGTCTGAACGGTCAACAATAACAACTATTAGTGAATTCTTAAATGAAGTTTATGATTTGCTTGACAAGGGAGAAAAACCTATTGGTATTTTCAGTTATTTAAGCCATGCCTTTGATTGTGTAAGTCACGAAATTTTAATAAAAAAACTTAATTGCCACTGATTGGTTCTTTGCATACTTATCTAATAGATCGCAATTTGTTAAAATTTCATACAAATCAGGCAATAGTATAATGAAAAGTGCTAAGTCTAATTTTTACTCATAAATATTGGTGTACCTCAAGGATCGATATTAGGTCCAATTTTATTTATACTTTTTGTAAATGATTTGTTCTTTTTTATAAACTCTTTCGTAACTATGTACGCTGACGATACTTCGGCCTTGATATGTGGACAAAATTGTGCAGAACTACAAGAAAAAGCTAAAAAATTATTACATGATATGAATAATTGGCTTGCATTTAATAAATTGTATCTTAATTTCGATAAAACAAACTTCTTACATTTTAATATTATTAATAATAAAAATTTACCAGATATTAAATTAAATGTTGGTACCAAAGACATTACTAAGGTAAATAATACAAACTTTCCAGGTTTATTAATTGATGAGAAATTGAATTGGTCTTGTCACTATCAAAGTCTCATCAGCAAATTAAAAGTCATGTTAGCTTCAACTACTTAAATACATTCTATCATGGCCATGTAAATTCCATTTTATTGTATGAAATTTGTTTTTGGGGTTCAATAAAATTATCTAATGACATCATCATTGTTCAAAAAAGGATAATACGATGCATTGCTGGAATAAATACTAGAATTTCCTGTAGAGATTATTTTACTCAATATAAGATCTTAACACTGCCCAGTATGTTCATAACAGAGGTACTGTGCTATACATACAAATCAATATCACTCGAAATTGTAATACGTTTCGTACACCTAGACATAGACTAGAGTTTATAAAAAATGCATATAATTTTGTTGATTTATATTTATTTAATATCTTACCTGATAAATATAAATGCACTTAAAACATTAAAAAAATTAAAAATAAGCTCAAAAACTTACTTCTTGAGCATGCTATATATAACATTGAAGACTTCTGCAATATATGCAAGAAATGATTATAAATATGTAATTCTCTATTACCAGCGTTATTGTTATTCTGTTCTTTTTGTATTCCATATGTTTTGATTTATCCATTGTGCAAATTATATATAATAATAATAATAATATATTTACTTCCTTCATATTATACATACATAATTACATAGGTAAATAATTTCGTTCATGATTTTACAGTAAGTAAATATATAAAACTACACCACAGAGGCTGTGAACAGCCTGTATGTGGCTTTCTTAATAATTAAATTATACCACACAGTAAACAAAATAAATGTGAACAAAAATTATTTTTTTTTTATAAAATACATATTTTATCATTATTTAATTTAAAAATAATGACGACACTTTTTGTTAAATTTAATTCAATTTGTGCCTAAATTTATCATTTTTGTAAGTTTTACCTGACTTAATTGTTTACAGAATTTCTTAGACCATGTTGAGATATTATACATATGCTTATTATTTTGTTCTTCTAGGAATTCTTGAAAATTATTAAAAACTTGAGGTATATGGTAACAAAAACAACGCTGCCCAATGGCTTTATTAACTCTGTGAGATAAGGCTTTATTTTTATTTCTAGTATCATAGAGATGCGGTAGCGTTGTTATTGTATTCTCATATTTTTTAATATACATCAATATGGACATAATATAAAGTTGGGATACATTTAAAACATCTGTATCGTTATATAATAGTTCTGTAGGGTAACGTCTAGGCTTTTTAGTTATATTTTTCAAGATTCCGTTTTGCACAGTTTTAACCTGTTTTATATAAATGTCTGATGCTCCTCCCCAAGCAATTAACCCATATGACAACAAAGATTGTACAAGTGCATAATAAAATTGATAGAGGTTTTTGACAGGTAGTATTCCCCTCAATTTTTTAAATATATAAAACATTTTTCTTACACTGGAAGTTATCTTATTAATATGTAGATTCCATCGCAGATTTTTATCAATTATCACGCCTAGGTATCTGGTATTGTCTACTTTATTAATTTTTATATCACAGGCACAATTTTGGTCACAACAGCTATGTAATATTATGTGATTATAGTCTGGTTGGGTATTATTATAGATGGTGAAAGGCATAAATTCAGTTTTTTTATAATTTAATGACAAAAGATTATCGTCTAGCCAGCATTTAATTACTTTTAAATCCCATTCGGCAGACGCTTTGACTTGCTGCCATGTAGAGCCTTCAGAAAATAGAACTGTATCATCTGCGTAAGCGATAAGTTTTCCATGAAGGTTTATTTCTAGCAAGTCATTTATGTAAAGGACAAATAATATGGGACCTATTTCTGTTCCTTGAGGTACACCGCAATTTATATGCCGAAAATTACTAGAGATATCATTAACAGTTACGGTTTGTAATCTATCACGTAAATAGCTCTTAAACAATTCAAGTGCTAAACCTCGAACGCCATAAATTTCAAGTTTTTTTATAAGGATTATATGGTCGACCGTGTCAAATGCCTTTGCTAAATCTAAGAAGGATGCAGAACATTGTTTCGACTGGTCCAATCCCGTATAAATACTTTTGATCAATTCTGCAATCGCGTCGGAGGTACTCCTGCTCTCTATAAAACCGAATTGTTTGTCAGATTTTATGTTAGTCCTAGTTAAAAATGATATCAGTCTTTTTTTAATAATTTTTTCAAACACCTTAGCAAAGTTTGTAATCAAAGATATGGGTCTATAGTTTTCAACATTATTTTGCGGGCCTGATTTATAAATAGGCTTAACATTTGCAAGCTTGAAGGATTTCGGAAAGTAACCAGATATAAAGCATTTATTGAAGATGTCTGTTAAAGGGTTAATTATAACATTACATATATTTTTTAATATTTCATATGTAATATTATCATGCCCTGGAGATTTATTATTTTTTAAAGAATTTATGAATTGCGCCACTTCAACTGGATCAGTTGGGTTAAAATATAAAGAATTATTATTAACTTTAATTGAATTTAACATATCATTTTGCCTAGCCGAGTTAATATTTATTTTTGAGGTATATCTTGTGCTTACATTAATGAAGTACCTGTTAAATTCGTTAGCTATGGCTTGCTTACAAGTTATATTATTATTATCAATAACTATGCTATTAATGCAGGATATGTTTTTAGGTTTTTTATCAAGACTCTCATTCGCTAATTTCCAGATATTTTTGGGGTTATTTATATTTTTTTGTATTTGAGTTTTATAATAACTTTGTTTAAGTTCTTTTATAAGAATTGGAACTTTATTTTTTTAACATTATAGCATTCTTGTAATTATTTTGAGGATAACGTAAGAGTTCTTTTTGTAATTTATCTCGTACATTAATTGATCTTATAACGCCCAGAGTCATCCAAGGTTTTCTTTTTTCATGTTACGCAGAGGCAAAATTTGAGTACATATTTTTATATTAGCTATAATAATGTTAGTTATATTATCAACATTTGTATCTATATCATGATCTAACAAATTAGACCAATCTACATTTTCCAAGTTTTGATTAAGTTTTGCAAAATCAATATAATTTTTTGTTGCAATTTTAAGATTTTTATTTTTTATTACGTTATCCGTATTTTTTATTTGAAGGTAGGTTAGAGAATGATCAGTTATTTTTGAGTTTAATATTATCGGTAACAAATTTTCTTTAATACGTTTAGTTTTTACGAAAAAATGATCAATGCATGTTTTATTATTATAGGTAGGCTTGTTGATGCAAGAATTATAACCAAACTGTTCCAGTAAGTTGAGATATTCATTTACATAACTATTCTGGGTATTTAATAAATCTATGTTCAAATCACCTACAATAATTTCGTTTTCAAAACTTATCCAACAAATTTAAATATATTTATAAAGTAATTCTACACTCCTAAGTATTAAATAAGAAAACTACATGTAATTTAGAAATAAGTATTTTGTAACATGTAAGACGCTAAAAACCAAGTTGTTGAAGCGTCGTAAAATAAAGTCTACTTAAAAAAAAACAAGAAAATGCTTGGAGATAAGACTCCAAACTGAATAAAAAACTAGATACAGTATATGGCGGTGGTTTATAAATCGCAGTGATTCCAATTTTTTCTTTGTTAATAACTAGACTAACTTTCATAATTTTATAACCTTCCTCGAAATTATATGTACTAGCTGAATGGGCATAAAGATTATTTATAAGTACAACTACCCCATCGTTCTGATTGTATTTACTGTCGTTGTAATACGTAGTGTATCCATCGACCATAAAACAATCACAATTGCCGATTTGCCACGTTTCAGTGAGTACTACAATATCTGGAGAATCACTGAGAAGGGATAACTACACCTGAAGCTCATCAAAATTTTTTGATATACTTCGAATATTAGTATGCAAAATTTTTGTATTATTTTCGCTATTTGAAAAAGAATTAACTTGTTTATTAAATTCGGCAATTGTATTTATAACGTGTGTTTCAATGGAATTGTTATTTATATTATTTTGCAGCTCGTCAAACACTGTCTTATTCATTTCCGGAAATAAAGTGTACAAGAAAGTTATAATATTATGTAATACAATTACTTACAATTTATTGATTTCCTAACTTAACGTCTATATCTTCTACTGACGAGATTTTAATTACAGGGGCGTTATCAGTTTTCCTGACAAATATTTTGCCATATTTACACCAAACGTATTTATAGTTAGTTTCACGAGCACGAATTTTTGCAAGTCTTAATAGATTTTTATTGTAATTGGTAAGATGCTCAGAAATGTATATTTTGTTGCCTATATCAACTGCCGGAATGTTTCTGTTAGTTATCACTAACAGTTTTTTGCTGACTAATGTAGCTCTCTTGCAACGAGTGGTAATACGGGCAACAGTGGACGACAATTTGTTTTGGTTCACCGTACGTAAACGGTGTGCAACATCGACCTCTTTCAGATTAAGATTTACATCTAACTCTTTAGCCACTTTTAATATAACATCCTTGCAGTCCTCGCCATGTTTCGGGGGTATCCCAAAAATTTCAACATTATGATTCCGGCTATATTGTTGAAGTTCTTCTACTTGTTCTTTCAGATATTTTATTTCCGTATCTTTTTCATTATTTTGTTGAACAAGTTTTTCTGTTTTTTTGTTGATTAAGTTCATATCTATTTTATTATTTTGTAATTCCTGTATAATTATGTCATACTTATCAGAGACAAAATTAATTGATTTTTTTAGTTCCGCAATATCATTTTTTATTTATGTTAAGTCACCAATTTTAAAAGAGATCTCGTCAAGCCTTTTCTCTAATTTTGCAAAGTTCTCGTTTTCCGACATTCCAGTTTTCGAGTTTCTCTCCCCACATTGTGCTTCCTTCCTGTTCCTAGTTTGAACACCTTCGGTGCACTTAAAGCATTTCCAATATTTATTCTTGCCGATAATTTTTTTGTAGCTACTTTCCGGTACTGAACAATCAAAATGAAAATAATTATCACATTCACTACACTTGGCAAAATCAGAATTTTCAATAATGCTTTTGCACTTGCTACAGCTATATATCGGCATTTTTATAAATTGCCGGCACTAGAAATCACCGCCGTCACTGGAAAACACTGCCGTCACTGAATACCACCGACTTCACTTGAACTTGCTTGCTTAGACCTGGATTTTTTTTAACTGCTTCAGATATTCTCACTCACTTAACAGATATTTAACTAAAATAATATATTAAAACTGTTTTAATTTTATTTTTGCTGTATTAATATACACAGACACTAGCGTAGAAAAAATTATAAAACCTCATCCACAATAATATCAAGATTTTAATTTATTTAACATTATATCATCAATAGAAATTATTAATTTATGATAGAGTTCAATTAACACGTGTTTACTGTGCAGACTCAGAATATACTCTCAGAATATACTATATATATATAAATATATAGTACTTTTTTTTTAAATATTGGTCTCATTGACCATTAACCAGTATATCTTTATTATTATTAATTTTCAGGTAAATTAGTAATTTTTATAACAAATACAAACATCCATGCCATGACCGGGATTCAAGCTCGAGTCCCTATTGTTAGCAGTCAGACACGCTGACCACTACGCTATAGTGACCGGCATATATAGACTTAACCATGTTTTACTTGATATCCCATATAAAATAAAAATTATTAATATTTTGAACACCATGTTTTTTTTTTTTTTTTTAATCTCCGTCTTATTCGTCTAGCTGTTGAGCCAGAATTTCTATCGTTCAGTCAGACCGTCTACCTGAGTTTGCATGAGGTTTGTCTGACCTATTGCATAACTCATAGGTCTTATGAGTGTAGTTGCAATGATTGCTTGGTTATATCTACGGAACCAAAAAATATGCTCAAAAAGTCTTAGACATACAGCTTGTGCTTTATGGTCTTCTTTCATTAACTAGATGCCTAACATGTGAGAGAATATTCTCACTTCACTCTAAGTTTTACTATACGCTTAAGATTAAAAAGATCATAAAATAGTACATTTAATACGTTTCTGTAAATGATACTGCAGTGAGATGTAGCGAAATAATCGTTAAAGAATTCAAAGCAGCGTTGATAACATAGTAGCAACATACCGCAGTGACACAATAGCGAATGTTACATTTGTTGCAAATGCTGGTAAGCGAGCTGAAAGTAAACCTCACGCAACATTCATCCCAACAGACAGGGCTGATACTGAGAAGGAGCAGAAATCTAGGACTACGAGAGGCGGTGTGTGTATGTGTTAGCCAGTGAACACGGCAGCTTTATCAGAATCACATTTGCCTGGCACATTACGGTCGGTCGGTATCTTGGAGATTTACACGAGCAGTACTGGATTAAGGTACGGACGAGCAAGGATCAGACCCGAGGCGTCGTTGTTCAAGGGGCGCTAAGACAATAGAACAATAACATATCATTCAGTGCGGTGGCGTCCATGGAAGCTAGGGATGCACTACATCCATTTCTCAATCAGACGCTATTTTTTTGTGATAATTCTTTAGCGTGTAAATAATTTATTAATTTATTTCGTATTTGTAATAATAGCATATGGTAGTCATAATAAATTTAAATTTGTCGAATGTATAAAGTATAAATTATGGTATAGAATATGCCGAATATTAAAAAAAAGCTAATATAAAACTGCTGAATACAGCTTAATTTTGTGCAATAAGACAGGGAGAGTTCGGATGTATGTATATCGGACGTTTCCGCATTCGAACGGGTTACGTCGAGTACTCAGCAACATCAGGGCGTGTGATTTAAGCCAGTTTGGATGTATAGAGAAAGTCATCTTACTAATTTCACTGGCAGTATTTGCGGCTATCCAGTGCGTCTCAGAGTTTTCTTGCATTTTACGCAGCGCAGCGGTCTACGGTCACTAAGAAGCATTTTTTAGGCACGTACGGCTTATTTTTGAGTTTGTACAGGGTCTTTGTTTGAAACGCGATACCTCAAATATCTCCTTTATTTTAAGAGATACAAAAAATTCTTCAGAAGAAAAGTTAAACTTTTTATCTATATAGAGAATCGGTACTTTATTATTTTTTCTTGAAAGCACATTAAATCAGCTTTAGAAGGATGTCAAAATATCTTACTTTAATTTTAACCATTTCAAAATGGCGACCATTTATTTACAAATTAATAAATAACATAAATACAGATATATACAAAATCTAAATTAAAAATTACAGAAGGTTTTGCAGGAAACTTTTGCGAAAGGTAAAATGTAGGTACTGTTCACTTAAATTTGTTCTCGACTGTACGTATTTTTTTTTCTGTCTGTGACGCAGGAAATATATTCTGCCTAAGACGTTAAAATATATTTTGCCCGACGTGCTAAAATAACTCTGTCCGGTCCTGTGTACGAGGACCCGGGGAAAACCAGAGCTCAGTGCAGTCGTAACAGTGTTGGCGGTTCGCCTCAATGCACCCGGTTCGTACACCTGCACACACCAACGACCCACTGCTTCGATTTCAGTTCAAATCGGATTTGAAAATGTATTTAGTTCCAGAGTCTGAGATGAGTTATTATTATGTACTTTAGAAGTTGGAACCGCTCGCTTCGGTTTTAATTTAATGATCGGATTATTTTATATTCACGCACATTTATTCCGCAAACTTCCTTTCCATAACTTTTAAACCGGAACGTTTTATTCACGTGAAAAATACAAAGGCAAGATTAACAACAATAGAACTTAACCTCAGATATATAAAAAAAGATTAAGTTCTTTTTCTATTGTTGGCCCTCAATCAACGATAGATATCAATTTATCTCAACAGAATGACCACTACAAAAAGGATCTCTCGTGTGACTGATGTGGAAATAATTTCATGTTTTCAGGAATAAGTATGAGAAGTATTTATAGAAAAAAAAAAAAAAAAATAGAACAGTCGTCATACCGATATTAGTAAAGATGCAGCTAGGTGGAAGAGATGTTTCGATTTGTCAAGTAACGAAGAGAATTATTTAAGCTGCGTCCACACCACAAGACAAAAAAAAATTTTATGTCTAAGAAAAAGTGTGCATATTTAACAATAAATTGCGATACTTAGGTGATTAAATGTACAGCAAATAAAACTAAATATAAAATATTTTTCATATTTTAATTTTATTTTATATCCACATACTACAACAACTAAAATGTACAACAAAACAGTAAAATTAGTAACATATTCTTATTATAAACAATTTTGGCCATATACCTTTTTCTGTTAAGTCATTAATAAGGGAGATATTTTGAAAGTTTAGTTTTAGGATGTTCCGCCATAACTCTCCAGATTTTCATCCAAGTGAAAAAATGCGCAGAATAAATGAGATTTGTTTGTTTTTTCCTTTTTATGAACAATTGTTGCAAAAACACATGATGTTTGTATTAAAACTTCAATATTTCACTCAAAATTAACTAATATTGTTGTCTATATCAATTAACTGTCACGGAATTAAAAAAACAGAGGTCAAAACTCAAAGCACACTCAGAATTGAAAACTCAAGTGGCTGAATATTGAAACTGTGGCGCTGTATGAATTTTGTGCAATATAAGTATCATCTAATAGCACATCGAATAATTGTGAAACGCTGTGAAAGGTCGTATATCCTTATGTCACCAGCGTGGTCCACACTATGCTAGTTACCACTGATTTGCCGTCCGGTAAAGCTGAATATGTGTAAGCATGTCGTTGGCCTATGGCAAATGGTCGTGTGGTATACCAATTGCAAAGAGCCTAAAGGCGGACTTGATAAAAAAAAAAAAAAAACACGCCGACGCTCCTAGTGTGGACATAACTGTGACAAGCGGCCTTTAAATACGAGTTGAACTTTCAACATGTATTGCACAAGCTATGCTGAACAGGTCTGAGACTGATGCGCTCTCTCTGCCTATAGGCATAGTGTGGACACAGTTTTAGATAAAGAAAACGAAGATGAAGTAGAGGAGGATATTGTGGAAAGAGTGGACAATGATACATAACCAGAACAAAGAACCACAGAAGTGATATGCATTACCTTTTTAGCTGCAAAATATTCAATTTTGATCGCTATTTTCATACTTTTCTATGCAATATTTTTATAGAATTTTTTTGTATCTTTATGTATTAGTTAGAAATAGTATATTATTTTCATTATATCTGTGTCTAGATACATAATGTTTATAATTTTTTTATCAGTACAGCATTTATTTTAAATAAACATCAAAATAATATTTATTTTGTTTAATTTTCCACCACATAATTATTTATTGTATTATATTAAATACTAGCTGAGCACCCGTGTGTCGCTACGGTATATTGACTACAGGGTTGCCAGATTATTATTTTACCAAATCGGGATTTTTACCAAATAAATATAAAAAAATCGGGATTAAGTCTCAAAAAGCGGGAGAACCTAATAAAAACATCAAAATTTTTCAAAATGTTTATAAACAAACTCTCTCCCGAAATAGTAGTGAGGAGCAAAAAAAGGTCCTCACTTCCAAAATAGAAGTGATGAGCAAAAAAAAAGGTCTTCACTCCCAAAATAGAACTGATGAGCAAAAAAAAATTCCTCGGTCCTCACTCCCAAAATAGTAAGTGAGGAGACAAATATTTTTTTTTGATTAATTCGAGATTTTAGCTGTCCGGCGCAACCCTGATTGACGATCTCATTTTAGTGTAAAATACTCAGTTTGTTTTTAAACATGTGTATGGGTAACCTTTGTAAGCCAAAACCTAGTCGATATCCCATGTTTCCTAAGAGATATTGAGGAATCCGTGAAATCACATTTCAGCCATTTCCACCCCCTTAGGGATCGAATTTTGAAAAGTTCCGTATTAGTGGATGCTTACGTCATGGAGGGAATATATTTCCAGAATTTCATGTCTCTATGTCAAGGGACGTTCTATCGAATAAAAAATACCAATTAACCCCGTTAGAGATGAAATTTTAAAAAACTGTCAAAACGCTTACTAAACATTTTAAATAGTAAGCTATGTAGGTTTCTATTCAATAGAAACCTATGTAAGTTTTCTATAATTCACCCCGAATATAGATTCATCCCTTTAGGGGTTGATTACGGCAAAATCCTGAATTTCTTTTGCAAACATTGGGTAACCTTTGTAAGCAAAAACCAAGTCGATATCTGATTGGTTCTAGGAGATATTGAGGAATTCCTGAAATCATATTTCACCCCGTTTTTACCCCCTTAGAGGTCGACTTTCGAAAAATCTCTTCTTAGTGGAATATATTTTGCGAATTTCATGTATCTATGTCCAAAAAACGTTCTATCGAATAAAAAATACCCATTTACCTCTTTAAGGGTGAAATTATAAAAAACTGTCTAAATTATTTTGAGGTATTTTAAAAAGACATCTATGTGCCAAAAAAGAACGTCAACAAACACAGGAAATACGACGGGATGTATAATTCACCCCAAATGTAGATTCACCCCTTTAGGGGTTGATTAGGATAAAATACTAAAATAAGTTTTTGGCATTTGTATGGGTAATCTTTATAAGCAAAAATCAAATAGCTCATAACTTATTGGTCTTAAGAAATATTAAGGAATCCTTGAAATCAGATTTCACCCTTTAGGAATGCAATTTTAAAATATTGTCAAAACCATTTCGAGATTTTTTAAAAATAGAACCATCAGCCAAAAATAAATCTTATGACTCAACAAATACAGGAATACGACGGGATGTATAGCTAAGTCCGAATGTAGATTCACCCTTTTAGGGGTTGATTAGGCAAAATCCTGAAATAGATTTTTTGGCCTTTGTATTGGTAATCTTTATAAGCGAAAACCAAATCGATATTTTGTTGGTCCTCAGAGATATTAGAGTATCATTGAAATCACTTTCACCCCTTTTAACCCTTTAAGGGGAAATTAAAAGAACTATCAAAAATATTTCTCGATATTTAAAAAAGACACCTATGTGCCAAAAAGGTATGTTATAAGTCAACAAACACAGACAAAACGACTGCATGTATAATTCACCCCGATTGTAGATTCACCCCTTTAGGGGTTGATTAGGACAAAATCCTGAAATAGGTTTTTCGGCATTTGTATTAGTAAGTAATCTGTGTAAGAAAAATCCAAGTCGATATTTTATTGGTCCTAAGAGATATTAAGATATCCTTGAATTCACATTTCATCCCTTTTCACCCTTTAGGGACGTAATTTTTAAAAAACTATCAATATTATTTCAAGATATTTTAAAAAGACACTTTTGTGCCAAAAAGAAATTGTATAACTCAACAAACACAGGAAATACGACGAGATGTATAATTCACCCCGTTTGTAGATTCACCCCTTTAGGGGTTTATTAGGCAAAATCCTGAAATAAGTTTTTCGGCATTTGTTGAGTAATTATTGTAAGAAAAAACCAAGTCGATATCTTATTGGTCCTAAGAAATATTAGGAAATCCTTGAATTCTCATTTCATCCCTTTTCACCTCTAAGGGCTGCAATTATCACTATCAATATTATTTCGAGATATTTTAAAAAGACACTTACGTGCCAAAAAGATATTTTTCAACTCAACAATCTCAGGAAATACGACGGCATGTACAATTCACCCCAATTGTATACTCACCCCTTTAGGGGTTGATTAGGATAAAAACCTGAAATAAGTTTTTCGGTATTTGTATGAATTATCTTTGTAAGCAAAAAGCAAGCCGATATCTTATTGGTCCTAAAAAATATTAAGGAATCCTGGAAATCACATGTCACCCCTTTTCACCCTTTGGGGCTGAAATTTAAAAAAACTGTCAAAACCATTTCGAAATATTTTAAAAAGACACCTATGTGCCAAAAAGTAATGTTACATCTCAACAATCACAGGAAATACAACGGGATGTATAATTCACCCCAATTGTATACTCAACCCTTTAGGGGTTGATTAGGATAAAAACCTGAAAAAGTTTTTCGGTATTTGTATGAATAATCTTTGTAAGCAAAAAGCAAGTCGATATCTTATTGGTCCTAAGAAATATTAAGGAATCCTTGAAATCACATGTCATCCCTTTTCACCCTTTGGGGCTGAAATTTTAAAAAACTGTCATACCATTTCGAAATATTTAAAAAAGACACCTATGTGCCAAAAAGTAATGTTACATCTCAACAATCACAGGAAATACAACAGGATGTATAGTTCACCCCAATTGTAGATTCACCCCTTTAGGGGTTGATAAGGACAAAATCTTGAAATTAGTTTTTCGGTATTTGTATGAATAATCTTTGTAAGCAAAAAGCAAGTCGATATCTTATTGGTCCTAAGAGATATTAAAGAATCCTTGAAATCATATATCATCCCTTTTCACCATTTAGGGTTGAAATTTAAAAAAACTGTCAAAACCATTTCGAGATATTATAAAAAGACACCTATGTGCCAAAAAGAAACCTTATAACTCAACAAACACAGGAAATACGACGGGATGTAATATTCACCCCGATTGTAGATTTACCCCTTTAGGGGTTGATTAGGACAAAATCCTGAAAGAAGTTTTTCGGCATTTGTATGGGTAATCTTTGTAAGCAAAAACTAAGTCGATATCCCATCGACCCGAAGAGATATTAAAGAATCTGTGAAATCACATTTCACCCCTTTTCGCCCCTTAGGGGTTGAATTTCGAAAAATCCCTTCTTAGTGGTTGCTTACATCATGGAGGGAATATAATCTCCAAATTTCAAGTTTCTAGGCTCAGGGGTACGGGCTAGGCGGTGATGAGTCAGTCAGTCAGGACACTTGCTTTTATATACAAAGTGTCTCAAAAGAAATTTTATATTTATTTAGCTTACTGCGTGAACGCAACGTATCCGAGGCGCGCGGGGGTTATGTCAATCGGTAGCCTGGCTCTTGGGAATTAAGTCGCTATGGAGCGTTTCTCGGAAGCAGACCGCGCGTTATGCGTGCGAGAGTTTTACAAAAACGGTGATTCGGCGACTGTAGCGCGTAGAAAATTCTGCAGTATTCGAGGTTTTCGTCACTTAAATGATGCGCCAAGCATTCCTCTCATTCGACATTGGGTTAAAAAGTTTGAAGAGACTGGTACAACGCTGGATAAATCAAAATCCGGGCGACCTAGGTCATCAAGAACGGTAGAAAACGTGGAGAATGTTAATCAGTCTGGTCGTGACGACCCGAACCTTTCAATTCGGAAACGCGCAAGTGCTTTAAATGTGCATAGATCATCATTACATCGCATTATGCACAAAGACCTAAAGCTGCACCCCTACAAAATTCAATTGGTGCAAGAATTAAAGCCCCAAGATGCCAATCAGAGGCTTAATTTCGTAAATCGGGTGATTGAGCGATTTTCAACGTATACCAACATTTTGTTTTCGGATGAAGCTCATTTTCATCTTAATGGCCACGTAAATAAGCAGAACTGCCGCTACTGGAGTGCAACGAATCCGAAACGCAAACATCAGAAACCCCTACATTCGCCTAAAGTGACCGTATGGGCTGCGATGTCGGCGCGAGGAATTATCGGCCCTTACTTTTTTGAAGACGAAAGGGGGCGTGCAGTTACAGTGAATTCAGAGCGTTATGTGGAGATGTTAGCCAACTTCTTGGTACCTGAACTGCAAAACTTTCCTGGCTATAACCAAAGAACATGGTTTCAACAGGACGTAGCAACTTCACACACGTCCAATATGTCTCTGCCACGTGTTCGTGAAATTTTCTCAGGCAAATTGATCTCCCGGAGAGGTGACATAAATTGGCCTCCACGCAGTCCAGATTTAACCCCTATGGACTTTTTCCTATGGGGTTGTCTTAAATCTAAAGTTTACGCCAATAAACCGACTTCACTGGCGCATTTGAAAGAAAATATCCGTCACGAAATGGCAGCCAACCCTGAGTCCACCTGCCGAGACGTCATAATTAATTTTACTGTTCGATTAAATGAGTGCCGAGAACGCGAGGGTCTACATTTAGACGATATTATTTTTAAGAAATAAATCCCCAAAAAGTGTATTTTAATAATTAATAAACATTTTTTCTATATACGGCTTACTTTTTATTTAATCGATCCACTAAATATAAAATTTCTTTTGAGACAGCTTGTATATAGATTTTCTACAACTGTAAATCACGCGAGTAAACTCTGAATATACTGTCTAACACAGTGATAAACACAGTTTATTCATGAAATGTGCAACCTTCTAACGCGCCCTTGGTATCAGAGATAAAGCGACTCAGCTCGCGTATCAAAGGTTCCAGATTCAAATACCGGGCAGGGCATGGATATTTGTATTTGTGCTTATCGCCTAAAAACCAAAATAAATAAAAAGGCCAAGCCTGCTCACCAAAGGTGTGATTTTATTGTACAATGCGAGATCACACACCGCATGTAGAACACGACCTTTTGCAGACTTTCAATTGTCAAATTCTAGACCATCCTCCTTACAGACCAGATCTGACTTCTACAAATATTCCCATTTTTAAGACCTTAATGAAACGCTTTATGTGCACCAGCAAGATCTTCTGACGGACCAGATGATTGAGAGACATTGCTACAGCAATTGGTTAAAAATCTAAGATTAAATCAAAGATTAGATTCCGAAGAGTATAGAACTTGTTACATGCGGAGCCCTGTAACGTTCCTAGACGGAGATATTAACCAAGTTCCTGCTCTGAGGAGCATGTTTGCGACGATCGTGAGGCAGGATCACGATCTGGATGAAAAACGCGATATAAAACCAATCGATTTTATTGGGCGCAATCTCAGAGTTTGGACACACAGCCACAATCGATTTTACACCGTATATTTGCAAAATATACTCACACGAATGTGAATGCATGCGTAAAATGCATCCACGACAACACAGAAGAGTAAACGAAATGATGTAGAACAAGATTAATTCTACGTCTGCTTAAAGACGAACGGTACTAAGAACTCAGATGTTGCGGAGACGCAAATGAGCGACTAAAATACACGAAGACATAAGACGAATGTATATGACATACATTCGTGAACTGCAACAATGCAAGTAACCTGAACGACGGTCGCGTATAGGCAGAACTGAGTACAAACATTAACACGACACAGATGGTTTGAATGTTATTCGGTTACTAAACTAAAATTAATGTTGAACTGATAACCCCCTACCCCACTTAAATAAAAATAATTCGCTAAACTTGCGCGACTTGAACTTTTGATCTTTTTTAGAAAGCTGACAAATTTTTTATATTCGACATTTTTCTTGGCCTTTTTAAATTGATTTTTCTTTTATTTATTTATTTTTATTTCTGCTTATTTATATTAAAGATTATTGTTAAAAATCATTTGTGCATTCACATTTTAATGGCTTTTTAATGTATAATTGGGTGTAGCCTATTTTGTAAATTAAAATTTCCAATGATTATAAAGTCTGTTCCAAACAAAATAAATTTAATACAAAATTATTTTTTAAAATGTCAGAATAATTTAATTTAATGTTATAAATTTGAAAATAATTTTGTCATAAATTGAAACTCTTACAGACATGACTGATTAATTATTTAATTTTATAATTTCTTCGTAAGCAACAAAAATTTAAACATATTAAGACACATTATGCAATAGGATATACTGTGTAGCATAGGTGTTTCTAAAATTGCAATTTGCAGTAATAATAAAAAATAAAATGCTATGTGGTCAGGATCTCATTATCAAAACCATTCATTCTTACGAGCTTGGGGGCAAAATCGCTTCCTTGTTTAAAGAGGCAAAACGTCAAAGTTGGATGAAAACATCATTTTATTTTATTTTCTAAATATCTAGTGTTATAGATATTCTATGGCATCAGCTTTAGAATTTTTAAAAGTAAAACGAATTTTAAACAACTTTTTACTGTTGTATTTTTGCACCAAAATGTACAGGAGAGCCAATTTCCATACTTATTTAAAATCTCACGTTAACTGCTATGTTCCGCGTTGCGTTGCACACACGGTCTATTTTTTATTTAAGCGATAATGTTTTTTTTTTTTTTTTAAATATAGTATATTAATGAGGAATATTTTTGGTTTAATTTTGAAAAATGATATCATTGAGGCCATTCTGCTTCGCTTATTCGTGCTCTTTCCAAAACAATGTTGTTTTTTAATTGGGGAATGGTTTTTGACTTATTAACGTACGCTCTTTCTTTCAAATATCCCCAAAGGAAACAGTGAGGAGCGGTTAAATCCGGTGAACGCGGAGGCCACTTGAACTCGCTTCTGCACGAAATAATGCGTTCACCAAAGATATCCCTTAACAGAGCCATTGAGTCCTTCGCAGTATGCGCTCTATCTTGTTGCAACTACAGGGTTCGATACTTTTCCACAGCTGGCCTCAAAAATATTTCCAACATCGTTCGATATGGAGCACTATTGATAGAAACTGCAACACCGTCTTTATTTTCAAATAAATATGGACCAATGATCCTTTCGGACAATACATGGCACCAAACTGTACACTTAAGTGGATGTAATTGTCGCTGATGAACTGCTATTGGATTCTCCGTAGCCCATATCCTGCAGTTTTGCTTGTTTACGAAACCATTTAATAGGAAATGAGCTTCATCGCTAATTATCAAATTGTGAATAATATCTGGATTTTCTTCTGATTTTTTCCGAAATAAAATGGCATAATCAATCTGTCGCTTGTAGTCTGTTGGGTTTAATTCTTGCACAAGCTGACCTTTATATGGGAAAATGGGTAATGTACCCAAAATTCTTTGCAGCGACCTTCGTGATAGCCCAAGTTGTGTCGAACGTCTCCTTGTTGATGTTTCTGGACTTTCCTGCATACTCTCCGTTACAAGTTCAATATTTTCATCCGTGTGTGCCGTACGTCCTCTTCCGGCACCAGAAAGATTCCTTACTGTCCCTTGTTGTCGAAAATTTGCAAACAGATGGTTGGCTCTGAGGGTCCAATCCGCTCATTAAAATATCGACGATGTGCACGCGGACACAAAATAATGGACCATTGATTTTTAAATTATAGTGCGATGATCTTGGTTCGTTGTTCCAATGTGTATTGTTCCATTGCAAATTCCTCAAGTCTTCTTTACAAAATACTGAAATTTAAAGAAAAATGATATAATAAAAGTTGTAAGGAATACAAACAACAACGTTCATTTTGCGCCATCTGTATAAATAAGGAAAAGTTAAAACTTTTAATGATCGAAATAGAATACTATATGAAAAGTTGATGAGTACGTTTCTCATAATTCTAATAATTTATTTCTGTAGTAAAAAAAATCTTATAGAGTAGCTTACACTTCTCCAGACAGTAATACCATATTATATGATGCTATAAGATTGTGCATAGTAATATATTTTTAATAACTATTCCGGACACGTCGATTTAAAGATATGTATTAAAATTTTCTAAATGCTCGGCCAAAGGTATAAAATTAATATTTATAAAAGTGTGCGCCTCTGTGTGTGTATCTCTCAGGTGTTGAAGTTAGGGGCGAACACTCTGGGAGCAATGGCGCGGCGGAAATAACTGGTTATCATAGTAGCGTCGGCTGATAAGTAGCCCCGTCACTGACGCCCGTTAATCCGCCGATAACCCCCCACTAGCTGGCAGCAGACCGCCAGAGGCGATACCGTGCCGCCTCAATGTACCCAGGGAAATATATCCTGGAATATTTTTTGCTCGTTCACAAATGTAAAGGTTCGAAAAAAGATGTCTGAGCGGTAAATGGCAGCCAAGCTAGCTAATATCGACTCTAGAGCTTTTTTCTGTAGAGTGATCTTTAATTTTTATTGAAGACATTTATTTTATTTGTTTTTATTTTTATGCAAAGTCTAGACTTATTTTTATTCTTCAAGAAAATATGTCATTGTTTATGGTATAAGATTTCTTTGAAAGTGTTTTCCTTCATTTAAGTAAACATCAGAGTGGTACAAAAACGAAAAGTTTTAAACGCGTAATCGATGATTTCCAATATAAATACACTTTAGATTCTTCATGTTAATACTTTTGCACTGAACTGATTCTCAACAAGCTAGTGCAAGCGATATTATTTAATAAAATATATTACATAAATTAAATTAATACATTTTTCTGAATTTTGGTCCACCATATTACTTCTTACTTGTGATTTACTTGTAATTATTTATATCTATTTACTATATTTCTAGGAATGTATATATTTACCACCTATTATTAATGCTCTGTATATATTTTTTTATATTTCAACATGCATTGTAACATTATATGTATGTATATACGTAGATATCTGTTATTGGCTACACATTGTGGTTGTTGATATCTTATATGGAAAATAAATAAATAAATAAAATAAAATAAAAATAAAGACAAAAAATTGGTTAATTTAAATTCTACTGGTTCTTTTCAAAGGCGTAAATAATATCTCCGTCAACGAGTCTGCTGGTATGAGATTTCTCAGAAAATATTTTGTATCGTTTTTATTGCAGAAAATATCAGAGTAAAACTAATTTCAAGATATAAAGTCTTGTAAGAGTGTCAAGATGTATTGATTAATAATCCCGACTTGTTCAAAACAAGCAAATTTTTCTAATAATCTAAAGTTCGAAGTTGTGCTTTTCAGAAACGTCAAAGCACTTGTTATCTTCTGTGTAGTTTAAGGCGGAGTCCGATACCACATCAACTGTACAGAAATAGCGACTTATCTAAGTTTAACTTTGATAAATTTCCGAAGCGATTTAAACTAGAAACTAGAAATGAGTTTTTACTCAGTCGAATCTTTTTATATTCTTGCACTTTCAGTATTAAATACGTTTCAAATCGGATTTCGACACAAAAACGACTATAATTTACTTTTTCCGTTAGAAATCCGAAGAAAAGTATTTTGAAATTTTATATTTAATATGTTTTTTACAACGATAATAAAACAAGATATACTTTTTCTTCCACCAGGGAGAATTTCTCTTGATACAGTTCTATTGTTGCTTATCCTGTCTTTGTATTTTTATGTGGATAAAACTGTTTGGTTTAAAAATTATTCCAGTCGAAGGTTATATAGGATTTATCAGGTTAAAATATCATTTGACTCTGCTGCCGCAAAAATAATTTTACCTTTTTCTTTTATGTCAACATTACCCAGCAAACATTTTTATACGGGCCAGTGCTGGTAAAGCACATACTCCCCGGCATTGAAAGTAATGGGCCAGTGCTGGCATTTCGTACTGGGCCAGTACCCCGGTGTCTCCGTGGCCGTTATTGGCCCATTGATGAATCAGTTGCCGGCCCAGCAACGCTAAAGTGCATTGAAAGTAATGGGCCAGTGCTGGCATTTCGCACTGGGCCAGTGCTGGAATTTCGCACTGGGCTAGTGCTGGTATTTCGCACTGGGCCAGTGCATATATTATACCCACTCTCTAGTGTTTCAAATGTAACATATGTGTACTTACCCAGTATTAAAATAAATTAATGGTTAGGTGCAAAATAAATACTCATTTGGCCATTTTCACCAACGTTGAATAAATTTATTTAACAAATAAAGTTGACAATGTCGCATCGGTTTTAAACTATTAATGAAGAAATTAATATTGCTGTCAATAGAATGATGCGATATTGTTAACTTAAGTTGTTAAATAAATTTATTCAACGATGGTAAAACTGGCCGATTGTAAATTGTATTAACAGTTATAATTTATTGATTTATTTATAAATATTAAATAAATATAATTTCAGGAATAACAGGAATTAGTTTATTTAATTTATTAATTTAATGAAGAATTTTAAGAAAATGGTTTTCTGCCATTTCGGCCAAAAAATTGCAGCCTAAAGATAAGTGGTGACTATTAATTTTCGCCAATATTCGGCTTGTTTTATCTACCACATCTTTTCCCTCTGACTTGAAGAGTGCCAACCTAAAGAAATCATACTTGTTAAAATAAATTCAGTTATCAAATTTTATAAGCATTAATGCTATAAGCTGTTCACTTTTATAAGAACAAACTAGATCTGGTTATTTTGGTGATTTTTATAGTGTATTACTGACTTTTAGAAACTTGGTTATATTGTAAAAAAAGCTTTACAGTTTTGGATTAAGTTTGTATTATTTTAGGTTAGTATTATATTTACAAAATATTTAAGATGTCACTATTCAAAATAAAATATGACAAATTATATTTTTTAAATGACATATTTATAATCTTGTAACAGATTTATTAATAATTGAAAATTTTATTACATGAAAAAAACTATGATTTAACTAAACTAAAAATTAAACAATTTAACATGAAACAGTTTGTGTAAAATACGTCCTTAAATCTAATAAAACACACACAAATCACAATAAAAAGCTGTATAATGTTCACAAAACAATAACTATTTAAATACACATCTTGACACATCTTGACTGTCCACCGACACGTATCAACTTGTACTGGCCCTCCAAGGCCACGCGGTTAGGGCGTTTTATGACTAAGAACAATCAGACTTTTCAAATTATTACATTCAAAAAAAGTTTAGTTTTAAGTAAAAAGTATGAGTGAAGAAGAGACGATAGCCCGTATAAAAATGTTTGCTTGGATTAATACAAATAAGGAGTGCTTATAAAATGCTGGTAAAGTACTTCGTATAGGCGGAATGCGAAATACAAATGTGAAGTCATTATTGATACTGGCGTTGCACTTACTTTTGGTGCCAGCAATATACCAACAGTAAAAGCAGTTTGCCGGCATTCGGCCGTTAGTTGAATGTTTGCTGGGTACACATTACATTTTGATTTTTTGTCTTTTTTCTGTTTGTGTGGTTGGAGTTATTATTATATACCAAAAACAAAACTAGGTGACTATCAATGCGATTTCCGACAAGGTAAATCTAGCACGGATCAAGTATTTTGTCTCAAAAAAATATAGAAAAGGGCATGGGAATATGACACTGATCTGCTAACACTCATTGGCCATACAAAAATCAAAGAAACATAACAGAAACTCTTGAAACGCTGAAAATACCAACAAAACTAATCAAGTTAGTTAAAATTACTTTGGATATTTCATTCTCAATACTGTTAAAATAGGATTCAGCCTATCTGATTTCTTTGAAACAAACAGAGGGTTAAAATAAGAAGATGGCCTAGCACTGTGGCTATTTAACCTAGTGCTAGAGAAAGCAATTAAAATTATTTAATACAGGAATAATGCTGATATCTTTAAAAAAATCGTACCAAATTCGGGCATCTGTAGACGATCTTGTGATTGTTTCAAAGAAAAAATGGACGCTAGAACATACTCTGGTAGCTATATAATCTTCAGCTAGAAATGTTGGTTTAGATATTAATACAGGTAAAACCAAAGTAATGATACTCTGCAGGAAAAAATACGACGTAGTAGGTACCATTGAAGTTTGGAAGAAATAAATTTTAAATAGCAAAAAATTATAGCATATTGTCACGTGGGTGGTTTGATTGAGACACAACTCCTGGTTTCAACATAACAAATTTATTAAATATGTATATCCTATTTACAAAATAATGTTTGAATTGGTCCATGGAGTTGGTTGAAGTCTTCGGTCCAACCCGCGTTGGCCAGAATCGGCTTGGACCTATCTCCGAGGCGGGGGCTACCCATCCGGGAGTCGAGGAGACTGGAGAAGTCTTCTCCCACTCACATGGTCACTACTTGCTTGGCTTCACTCTCGATACTAGAATCTGGCGTCGGTATCGTGGTTGTCACCTTCTGGACTAATATGTGCAGCAGAGTTGGCTATGTTCTACTACCTCTATATTCTCGACATCCATCTATTAAGTACCGAAAATTTAACCCAGTTCCAATATTCATTCGTCATGACAAATATTTCCTTATTACGAAAAATGTAATGTTTGCATTTCGTAATCAGGACATACGTCAGACGCTGACAAATAGTTTTTAATCAGACAGCTGACCGTCACAATGTCTAGATGTCGTAATCCTGACCTAGGATTACCTATGTGACTACTTAGGATTAAATATAGGCTTTTTGTGTCGTATGTTTGAGGTGGAACGTGGTAGATTTCTTCGTTTATTGCTTCTTTTGCCGCTATGTCTGCTGTCTCATTTCCCGGGCTGTTTTGGTGCAATGGAACCCATAAGATTGTAACTTCTTTTCCTTGTGATATGGAGTCATGTAGATTGTATTTGTTGGATTATGGTGTTTCTGGTGTATGTTTGCTGTATGCTGGTGATGGTACTTAGAGAATCTGTCTGTATTATGAACTTTTGGCCTGGATGGAGTCTTATGTATTTTGTCGCCTGTAGAATAGCAAATGCTTCAGCAGTGAGAACGCTTGTTTGAGCTGGTAAGTAGAATTTTTTAATTTCGTTTTCTGTATTTATCGTGGCATCAATAGTACCTTGAATTTTGGCCCCATCAGTGAACATGACAATGTAGGATTGAAGGATGATAATAAGATAGGTTTCTTTCTTATTGTATTGGTTTAGGGATAGGTTGATGCTCGGTTGTTAGAGGAGCCATGGTGGTACTTTGTTGTATTGTTGTGGGGTAAATTCTGCGAAGGTTTCGTTCATATTACAAAGGTGTTCTTGGATTTGCTTGCAGATTGGTATTTCGTTTTTTATGAAAATGTGGTCGTTTATTTTGTGGAAAATTGGGAATATCTGGATTTATGGCTAGGTTTGCTAAAGTTTAACCGTTTTTATGCTCACGAAATTCTTTAAATATCAACATTAGTTGTTCAAATAAAAATAAAATAATTGTATCATAATTAATTTATGTGATAAATATCCATGTGGTATCAAAATATAATAAATTAGTGCAAGTTAAAGTTATAATTTTAAGTGTTTAGTGAAAAATTTTCTGTAACCAAGTCCCGCCCAAAATAAAAATCGGTACAAAATTGGTTTTATAAACTAACTTATTACTTACTTTCTTCCCATTGCACTAAAGCAGTTTTGAAATATTATCTTTTATTAAATAATTAACTTATATAACATTTTTTTTTGTTTTTTTAACTTTAATAAGTCTTTTAATCAAACATAATGTCGATAAAAATTAGTGAATTAAAAATTTCCGAACTTAAACAAGAACTTAAAAATAGAGGCGTAAAGTGCAGTGGCAATAAATCTAATCTTATAAACAAACTCAAAGAAACTCTAAATTCCAGTTTTTTAACGAAAGAAAATGATAATTCAAATGACAGCATATGTATTAATGACCCATATTTGTGCAATTTGGACTCGTCCAATAGTAGTGAGGAAACTGTGAAATTGATCTCAAGCTTTTCAAAAAAGGAGCATAGTGTTCGTAAGAATAATAAAAACTCATATTTTAAACTAATAAATTACATAAAAAATCTTGAAAATAAAATCAATTCACTTGAAGTTAGACTTTCAAAGGTTTTAAGAAGCAAGAAAAAGAAGAAGTCATCACAATGTAAACAAACAATGGTTCCTGTATGTGCAACATTCCCAGTGAAAAACTCAACAGTTAATAACGACGACTTACCCATCAAAAATAAACTACCCTCTAAACTGCGTAAATCAATTGATAATTCTAAAAATAAAATTTTATTATTAGCAGATAGTCAAGGACGCAAATGTTCAAATATTTTATGTGAACTTTTACCTAACAATTTTAATGTAACAGTTATGTTTTATCCTAATGCTGAATTTCACAATGTAACATCTGATATAAGCAAACTTACCTCTGATTTTACGATGAACGACTATGTAGTTATAATGGCTGGCACAAATAATGTATTGAATAACACTTTAATAAGTAAACAAACAATCACTACCACACTTAATAACATAAGACATACTAATGCAATAATTATTGGTGCTTTTTTTTGGCAGCACAAAATTAACTTTAATGAACACATTTTTAAACAAAATCAGTTTATATATCATGTCACTAGTAAATATGATAATGCACTGTATATCGAACCAAATGTCCATCTTAGCTACTTAGACATGACCAAACAGGGTTTACACCTAAACAAGGTTGGCAAGTTTAAAATTCTTAAGTTAGTTATGCAATACATTGTCAACAAAAACACTTTAACTCGTAATATTTCTTGCACTGATCAAGTAAATATACAAAATTTTGATAACAACATCGCTTTAGCCACCGTTAGCGAGAATATAAGTACACAAAATAAAACTAATACAATTTTAAATTTTGACAACACCGTAACAACAGTTAATAAGCCAACAAATAATGCCATAAACCAAATTCCTTTTTTATTAATGACAAAAACAAGTTGCATACCGCCTCTATTTTAACAACTTTAGAATTATTTTATTTAAATATACAGTGTTTGAGGAATAAAATAGATGTTTTAGAGTCCTTTCTCCACGATAAAAAATTTAATATTTTATGTTTATCTGAGCATTGGCTCACTACAGATGAAATTGATCTATTACATATAAAAGATTTTGCAGTAATATCACATTTTTGTCGTAAACAGTTTGAACATGGGGGGGTTGTAATATTAATAAAAAATAATTTAACATACAATTTTAAAATACTTGAGAATATCAATAGTTTATCTGTGGAAAAGGACTGTGAGGTCATTGCTGTTTTATTCCATGAAATTAAAACCGTTTTACTCACATTGTATCGATCACCTTCTGGTAATTTTAACAATTTTTTGGAAATATTAGACAAAATTATACAACATATTAATCCTTGCTACCACATCATTTTAGCCGGTGATTTCAATGTAAAATTTAATAAAAATGACAAGGAAGCCACCCAACTCTGTGATTTATTAAAATTATACAATATGAGTAAGACAGTGTTTTTTCCTACAAGAGCGAATAATTGTCTAGATAACATTTTTGTAAATAGTGATGTTGATGGAGTTGCAGTCTCAAAGTTATTAAACTGTTTCTCCGATCACAATGGAGTGCATTTTAGTAGAAATATTGTTAAATTTAAATCTAATATAACTAGAATTGCTGGATGTTTAACTCGCCCAATTACCCAAGCAGGGAAAATTAATTTTTTTAAGCAACTCATGGACGTTAAGTTTGATCCTATAAACCATGAATCCACTAGCGATTACAACTTTGAAAAATTCTTAAATATTATCCAGACCGCATTTGTCAACAGTTTTCCAAAAAAATCAGTAACTAATACTAGTTCCACTAAACTCAATATAATCTGGTTTAACGATGATCTTAAAAAAATTAGAAATATTTGCCAGTTACTACAACAGAACTATTCACTTAATCCTACACTTCCCAATAAAATCTTAAAAAATCGTTTCAGGAATTATTACAGAAAAGCTCTGAAATCTTCTAAGATAAAAGCTAATAACTCCTATATAGCTAATTCTAATAATGCGCCTAAAGCAATGTGGGATATTATTAAAAGTAACCAACCTCCCACTAAAGATAATGATTGTCCGAAAAGTCCAGACGAATTGAACTTATTTTTTTCCAAAATTGCAGATAGTATTGTTCAAAATCTACCACCTACTAACTTTAATCCTGTCCATAATCTCCAAAATCTGCTATCTGACAAATATATTCCCCAATTTTCTTTTACTGACGTCTCATTTAACCAGGTTAGAGATGCTATCACCACCCTGAAACCAAGTAATAGTAGAGATCCGTATGATTTTAATGTAGAAATAATAAAATCAGTAAAAGATTTGTTAATTGTCCCTCTAACCAAACTTTTAAACTCGTGCATTAAGTCCAATACCTTTCCAAACTGTCTTAAGTTAGCTAAAGTTATTCCCGTTTATAAAAAAGGCGACAAAAACGATATGTCAAATTTTAGGCCTATTTCGTTACTTCCTATATTTTCCAAAATTTTTGAAAAATTGTTATTGTCCCAATTACAAACCCACTTTCAGCATAACAACCTTCTCAATCCTAAGCAGTTCGGCTTCAGAGCAGGAATTTCCACCTGTTCGGCGATACTTGAGCTCATCAATATCCTTACTAGATCTTTTGAGGAAGGAGCACACAGTATATCCACATTTTTAGATCTGACAAAGGCGTTTGATTGTCTTTGTCCAGCTTTATTAATTCAAAAACTGGCCTGTTATAATATTAGTCAAAATAGCTGTTCACTTCTTGCATCATATTTAAAAGACAGGAAACAGTTTGTTTACTTAAAGGGTGTTAAGTCACAAGTTCAAACTGTTAAATATGGCGTCCCTCAAGGCTCTATTCTTGGACCTTTTCTCTTCCTAATATATATTAATGATTTGCCTTCCTTCCTCAAAACTACAAACACAATATTGTACGCGGATGATACCACCATAATTTCAACTTCGAAGGACTTTGAAGAAACATTATCTTTAAATAACACCAATTTAAAACTTAGTCGTGAGTGGCTCAGTGCTAATAACCTAAGTTTAAATGCTCAAAAAACTCAGCAAATGATCTTCTCACTTCGATTGGCACATATGGAAAATCCAGAATCAATTAAATTCTTAGGTGTCCATATTGGTGTTAATCTTAGCTGGGAAGTTCATATAGATCATCTTGCCAATAAACTTTGTAAAGCAATTTTTTGTTTGCGTAATCTCAGAAATAGCGTGTCCCGTAATATTTTACTTACAGCATATCATGCACTCTTTCATAGTCACATGTCCTACGCGATTCTTGCCTGGGGACACTCCCCCTTTTCACAGAGAATATTTTCTTTGCAAAGACGCGTTATTAGAATAATAGCTAACTTATCCTATAGATCAGACTGTAAACACAAATTTACTGATTTGAATATCCTTACCTTGCCATGTTTATTTATATTTCAATGTCTCGTCTACGTACATTGCAACCTGATTAATTATGAGCAGCAAAATCAAATACATGCTCATTTTACAAGAAAAAATGATATAATCAGACCAAAATACGTAAGATTGACCAAATCAAGGCAGTCCTTCAATTATTTTGGTATCTCATTCTACAACATACTCCCCTTGGCAATAAAGAAGTTAAACAACCAGCAATTCAAAAAGACCGTAAAAACATATTTAATAACTAAAGCATTTTATAACTTTGACCAATACATCGCTAATAATTTTAATGACTTGTAATGTAATTTTGTAACTTTATTTTTAATGTTAAATTCAATGTATTATTGTTTATGCTATGTTTATTTGTAGTATTTTTTTCCCCATTATTACTTTTATTAACTGACGTATGTAAAAATATTTTGTATTTGTTAACATCAATAAAATTATTATTATTATTATTATTATTATTATTATTATAAATAGGATGGGGTGAGTTGATATCTACGGAATTTAAGTGGTGGCTGTTTTGCTTCGCTATTTATATTTTCTGTAGGACTTGTTCTTAGTGCGCCTGTTGCTATGGAAATTGAGGAGTTCTGGATTACGTCTATTGTCTTTGGAGAGCTTGGTTCGACATTGTTGTACACGACATAGCTGTAATGTATTTTGGATCTGGTTATTGTTTGGTATAGTTGTAGAGATTTTTTCGGTGGGCTCCCTACTTCTGGTGCGCTAGTGTTTTTAGAATATTTAATCTTTGCATGCACTATTTCTTCAAATGTTCAATATGGGGATGCCATGCCAGTTTGCTGTCCTTATTTAAAACTTTTTAAAATAAAGTTACACTTATAATCTCCTCTTGTGGCACACCATTGTTCTATGTTTTCTTCGGAAAATACCCATTTGCCAGAACTTGAAACTTTTAATTTTTTAAGAAATTGATAATATATTTGTGGATGTTCCCATTCAAGCCATATTCTACTGATCATTTTAGAATGTTAAATCGGCAAGTCATATCAAATGCTTTTTGTAGATAAAAAAATCGCAATTAGATGTTCTCGTTTTCTAAAGGTTTTTTGGATTTCGCACGTGAGTGATATAATATGATCTAGGGTTGAATTTCCTAGGCGGAAGCTGTTTTGGATGTGACAGAGAATATTATTTGTCTCGAGGAACCAAATTAGTCTTTTTTTTTCATAATTTGCATCACTGTGCTGAAATTATTGGATGTAGATATAGGTCTGTAGCTGTCTGGATTTGTTTTATTTTTATTAGGTTTAAGAATCGGGATGGTGTTCACTTTCTGCCATTGTTCTGGGTACACTTTATTTTTCCATGTGTATATATTATTTTTATATATTTTCAATAGGTGGTTAGTGATTGCATCTGGAAGTTGTTTAATCATTTCTGCAGGTATACCGTCTAAATATTCTGAACTGTTCTTCTTATTTCTGTTAAAGATCCATCACTATCTTACGTGAGTATTGGTTGAATTATTTTTTATACAACCTTTGTGATATTAAGCTTTCAAAAAAATAAGCGTGAAGTTAGCAGGTCATGAAGAGCACTAAGGAAAATTCGTCGGCCGTCCGTTAGTGCCTGTTAGTGCTTCATAAAAATTTGAATCCACCTTAACCATTTTTAAGAAATTGAGCTTTCAAAAAAATAAGCGTGAAGTTAGCAGGTCATGAAGAGCACTAAGGAAAATTCGTCGGCCATCCGTTAGTGCCTCGTTAGTGCCTCGTTAGTGCCTGTTAGTGCTTCATTAAAATTAGAATCCACCCTAACCATTTTTGAGAAATTGAGCATTCAAAAAAGTAAGCGTGAAGTTAGAAGGTCATGAAAAGCACTAACGAATATTCGTCGGCCATCCGTTAGTACCTCGTTAGTGCCTGTTTGTGCTTCATTAAAATCGGAATCCACCCTAAAAGTTTTTGAAAATTTGAGCATTCAAAAAAATAAACATGTAGTTTGCAGGTCATGAAAAACACTAACGAAAATTCATCGACCATCCGTTAGAGCCTCGTTAGTGCCTGCTAGTGCTTCATTAAAATCGGAATCCACCCTACCCGTTTTTTAAAAATTGGACTTTCTAAAAAATAAGCGTGATATTAGCTGGTGATTGAAATACTATATTTTTCTATAGATGGGGGTATATTTATCTAAGGTATGTTTATTTATTTATTTATTTTACATTGACCTATTTCTGCAACGAGGTTAATCGCCGAAAGTAATATAAACATATTATTCTCGCTCGAATAATATTACCAACGGATAATCGAACTACCGACTGCACAATCCAGACTGTTTTCACCAGTCCAAACTGCACGACTTAATGCACTCAGCCACTCCGTTGGCATCTAAGGTACGTTAAATCCCAAGATATTTGAGAATAACTTTTACTACAATTTTACGCCTTCACACATACCATTGTATTTTCAACCCTGTCGTTAATGTAGGGCGAACTTACAAATTAACTTCGCGGACACAATAAGCGCCCAGAATTATCTGATAAGTTGAAAAAGGTATGAAAACAACTAATTAATAATATCACAAGTAAAATTAGAAGAAGGCAATACAATATGTAATCTGTACAAAAATCGTCTATATCGTCTAATGTAAATAAACAATTTTTTATAAGTGTTGGACTAAATATGAGTGACGATTTAGATATGAGAAACGATAAGCAAAAGATCTAGTGTAATAAAACACAATATTGAAGGAAAGTTTCGATGTTAGTATTTAATATAATCATTATAATAATATACAAATAACAAATCATCAAAACACAATTTAAAATTTACTTCAACTAAGCAGAACTTTATTTTTTGAACCAGCAGTATTGTTAATCCGCCGGCACCCCGATCTACCACTGAACGATCAAACTGACTCATCAGATTAATTTATTTACTGTGATGTTCTTTTTATGATTACTTCTGAACTATAAACGATTGGTACATGGGCCAAAGGGCTTTTTATTCGTTAGTAAATACTCTTGCCATTAAAGTAATTTTTCTTTGTAAATCTTAAAAGGCAACTTTTTGCACCATTAGTTCCGCAGGGTTCTAAAGAGTTCTAATCTAATTTTCCTCTTTTATATATATAGAAAAGAAGAAGATGTCCAATTGTTTTTACAATGTATTTTCTTTCTCGAGTTCAAGACGCGACACACAAACCTAACGATCGAACACTTATTAAAAATTGCTTATTTACATTAGACGTTATAGACAATTTTTTTACACAGATTACATACTGTATTGACTTCTTCTAATTTTACTTGTGATATTATTAATTAGTTGTTTTCATACCTTTTTCAACTTGAATGATGAATTTGAACTTGACGAATTTTCGTTAGTGCTTCCAACGTAGCGTGAAGTTAGCAGTCCATTTTGAATAGTTTTTTTTTTCGAAAACGGTTAGGGTGGATTCGATTTTTTATGAAGCACTAAGAGGCACTAACGAAGCACTAACGGATGGCTGACGAATTTTCGTTAGTGCTTTCAGTGACCTTCTAACTTCACGAAGCCTGATATTAAATATAATTAAATCATTAATTCACTAATTTCGATGCCAACCATTTAAAAACTAAAAATGAGGAAATTTTCACTGCGGTAAATAATTCTATCAGAACTCTGAAGAATAAATGAAAAAAAAAACTTTACATACATATGATACGTGTCATTGATTTGAACGCATAAAGCAACCACATCTCATTCCATGACATGACATTAAACGCCCATGCTTACAACATAGTGTTTCATCTCACCTACAGATATTTCAGTTACTAGCGTACTAGCGATGTGAAAACTGATACCCTTCTATTTATGAAACGTAAACTCAACAGAGATTAATAGATAATAATAAAGAAAAATGGCATTAAAATTTACTGTAGAAATAAAATGAGATATAAAATTTTAAGTACTTTTCTCAAACAACGCATTTACAATCCGCCCAGTAAAAGTATAATGAGAAAAAATTGTGACATAACATTTGCGTAGGGCGACAGTGACAGTGAACAAAATGCGCCATCTACCTGCTCTGTTTATGAAGGTTGGAACGCTTAATGACTGACAAAGTAATCAAATATAATTGAGAAAAATATTACTGGAAAAATAATCAGTGTCGTCGTCTATTATAAGTTGATGATTAAAATTAATGCGGACGAGCGAAGTGAAAAGAGCAAGGTATGATGCAGTAGATTCGCGCGCAATGCTGTAATAAATAAATAAATATACTGAAAGTTGTTTTAAAAGTGTGTTACGTTGAGTAGCGAACTTTTAATGGACTGAAGTAGAACACTTTATACTCATCTCGTGTTGTTCCAGCGTAGAATAATGTCGAAATACGGTCATAACAGTGAAGGGACTACAGTCCTGTCCCCCGTACATTATCGTATATTCATCTGGGCAAAGAAAAACAACACTCAATCTCCGGTAATATTCAACGCTCACGTCTCCCGACAAATACATATTTTTACAAAACGTTACTCTTCATTGTTGCTCTGGGCATTTCATAAAAACATTCTGGAAAATTTGGCACTTTTTATCAACAGGTTATCTAAAATATACTTCATAAAAACATTGTGGCAGAATAAACATTGCTGTATCACAATGTCGCTCAAAATATTACTATTCTATAAACACACAAATATAATTTATTCTTATATAAAACCCAGGGTGTTATCGGGAAACAAGTGTTCACTCGACGGTGAACAGGCTTCAGTCAGCCCCAGGGTGACCAGGTCTCAGGGTTTCTGGCAAGAATCTCAGGGCTCCGGGTTTGTAGTTTTGATGTGACAACCTTTTTTTTTGCTCATCAATTATATTTTGTAGGTGAAGACCTTTTTTTGCTCATCATTTATATTTTGGAGGTGAAAACCTTTTTTTTTTTTGGCTCCTCACTTATTTTTTGGAGGTGAAGACCTTTTTTTGCCTCAACTTAAATCTGGTCCCCCCCACAACTCCAAAAACACACGATTCACATTTTTCTTTTTAAACGTGAGCCACTTCCAAGAAGAAAATTTAGATTCAGAGCCCTCTAAGAAAAAAAGGCTTCTGATCCTCACCAAGAAAAAATCATGGACTCAACGCAAATCAACGTCAGCTTTGATGATACAGACAACGCTATCTTTAGGATTTGACCCTGCGACTTATTAATAGGCATTGAAAAACAAACCGTGGCAGAAAATCGGAGGCGCTTGAACTGAAATAGTAAAATTGTCGGAATCGTCAGTATTCTAGAGATTACCACCTTTTTGCTTGTACTACAACCAGTCATATAGGTGGCCTCTAGTACATAGTCTCTTGATCAGGGGTGTAATCCTAAAAAAAAAGTGGCAGGGTGCTTACGGTAAAAAAAAAAAAAAAAAACAATCATAACGTGTGCAAGCGCGGTGTCCCCCACCTCCTTATTTTTAGTACTGGTTATACTGGGATGTTAACTGCCACACGCGAATTAATATTGCGCGGCCGAGTGTGACGGAGAACCTGACGTAAGTCGTTACTACGTATTACGTGCGAAGGCGTTTCGCGAGGATTTAACAGTGAGAATCAAGACAATTGTCACATTCATTGTTGGCATAAATGTACATTGTTGGCATAAATGTACATTGTTGGCCAATCGAATTGTACCCAAACTAAAAAGATACTATTTATGTTTTAAGTAAAATAAATGTATTGGTTATTGAACTAAGAAAAGTGCCCTGGAGCGCCCTGGCACCACTACACCTTTGCTCTTGATCTGTTCTCCTGTAAGCGGGTTCCATTACATAATTTTGGCAGGGTTTTCTTCCTTAGCAATATTATTAGTGCATCTACTTCCAAAGTAAAAGTGTAAGGAAAATCATGATAGGTTAGAGAGATTCAAACTGACCCAACATTACTTTCCCAGTAAATTCATTGTAACTTTGAAATTATTGCACCGATTTTTAAAGTTCCTATAAATCTTGTACCAAGCTTTCCACTGAAGAATTACATGTTGTCCCTCATAGAATTTCAAGAAAATGCGTTAAATATTAATGGAAAACATGAATTTCGCTTCGCCCGCGCGCTCTAATTTCACTACACCTTTGGAACTACTTAATCGATTTTATTGAAACCCAGCCTAAAACCTGACAAGACGATGTAGCTACCAAAATAAAAATAAAAAAAAATGTATGAAAATTTGATAAGCCGTTCTCGAGTAATGCGTTAAATGTAAACCGAAAAGATGGATTTTGTAAAAACCGCGCGCACAAATATTGTTATATCTTTGGAATTGCTGAATAAAATTTAAAAATTATTTCAATTCTGATTAGTGTATAAATCGTGTACCAACTTTGCCGCTGACGAAACCTATATTTTTGGTGAATATTTTAAGTAAATGAGTTAATTTTGAACGGAAAACATGGATTTTGAATTACCCATGCGCCCAAATATCATTATTACTTCGGAACTACTAAACCAATTTAAATAAAACATAGTCGAAAACCTGCCTAGATGATGTAGATATAGAAGAAAAAAAAAAAAAAGCAGCATGAAAATTGGATTGGCAATTCTCGAGTAAAAACGCACATACAGAGCGATGTTGCCTTTTTTGTATATAGAGAGATATTTAAATAAAACCCCTGTATTTCTGTCTATTGCATAAAAATGTATTTTCTTTAATAAACCATCACTATAGCTTTGAGCCTGTCATTGTAAAAGTTATTAAGACTTAATTAAACAAATTAGTTCCAAGTAAAACCATTTTAATCTCAATGTTTTCCTACTATCTATTGTATTAAGATGAAATATCCAGAGAAATAACTAGTTTTTTGATGGTGTATTGTTTTTATAATTTAATATTCTCATTTGTTGAGTAAATTAATTCGTTTTTTTTTTCTAATTTCGTCTTCTTCGTATCTCTTATAATAAAAAGGTTAGCAACACTTAAGCAGTTCCAGCTAACAAACCTGTATATCAAATAAAAACTCTTGATGAATAAAGGACGAAAATTAATTTTAAAAACTTTTTATTGTGAAGCGATTTCCGATGAAAATGTGTTAATAAATGTTAATAAAAGATCGTTTAAAAAATTGAAAACAATTGAAAAATGATATATTGATGTAAAACGAGTTTTTGATGCAATAAAATATCAAAATTATGTAAGTAATAATAATTTCCAAAATTTAATTCTCACCAACAGTGACCTGTACGAAGAGCAGTATGATGGCAGTTTACCCCCATGGTTAATTCTGCTGGAAGAAACCCTATAGTTTAACGCCTCGCTTAATCTGCCTCAACTTTTTGTATGCTGTGCCAATAATGTTGTAATTTGGTTGAAACTAGATGGTTCAAACGACTCTTTTCGTCATCTGGAAATATAAAACTCACATCAATAGGTCTGTAGGAGGCGTTTTTTGTCACTACATCAGTCGCTTCATTAATACCAACATGTCCTCGTATCCAAAATAGCTCTATATTCATATTCTGGGCATTCAGATTATGGAGTAGCAACTTGATCTTTAGTATAAGAGGATGCACTGGATTTGGATACTTTTCAGAGCACTTGGCGAGTCCGTCAAGATAACATTTGAACGACTTTGCTCTGACGAAACAAAACACAGTCAAGGTCCTGTGTTTCAAAAAAGCATATAGCTCGGCAGTGCACACGCTTGTTGTGGAGTGCAAACGGTACTGAAACTGCCGATGTGGATTGAAGACAACGAACGCAAACCCAACCCTGGTTTCGGATTTTGATTCATCAGTAAAAAGTCAATAATAAATTTTTATTATCTTTATAATTTTGAACCAGATAGCAATAATCTTCATTGCTCAACCGTCTCTTCCTTTGTCTTCTTCGGAATCACATCCTTTTTGGATAATATAACAGTGCTTTCTTGGGAATTCTGCAAGTAAGCATTCTTTTGAGATTTTATCTAGCAGGGAGAGATGTTCAGTTTTTCCTTATATCTTCATTCCGAATGTGGTTCAGAATGTTATATTCTATAACAGTACTCAAAAATTTCCTTGGTTCTGCCTGAATTCTGTTTCCATCTATTTTTTTAGTACATAAGATTCGCTTCTGTATATGTCACTGATTTGTAAAAATTAATTTAAATAAATCATTAAAAATAATTGTAAAATTCAGTACATTGCTTCATTCTCATCTTTTTTATACACTTTATTGTTATTTTTCTACCGATTATCATTTCCGCCTTAAGAAATACTAAGTGTATGGGGTAGATAAACTGATTGGAAAACACTGATCTATATAGAGTGGTGTATTGGGAAATTGTTAACAACCTGATCACTTAAAAAAAAAAAAAAAACAGATAGCTTCTCGACGCGCAACGCATTATTCGACAAACATCGAACCAAAATTACTTATGAAAGTCATGCTGTATTTCATTTAACATTCTTACAATGGTTCAATGTACGAAACAGTGCATGTTTTTTCTTTTCAGTGATTAATATTTGATTTTCGAACTTTAGTAATTTTATATAATTTGTAATAATGAGTTCGTTTATCAACTGTCTGGTTTTAAACAACCGGCTACCACTCCAATGCCCACACGAATGTCCATTTCACACTAGCTGGGTTCACGGATGAAAAATCCCAGACAACTAAGAGTACGACAAATGATCATTGTAGGTAAAATATTGCGTAATATTTTTTGTAGTAATTAATATGTTAATTTGGTATAATTTAATTTTTAAGAATAAATTTATCAATCAATAAAAATTTTAGAACTCACACAAGCCAAAGCATATCGGCTCCAACACACTACTCTCTATATTATAGTCTCCGACCAGAATACATGCAAGATTTTACCTTAGTTACCCTTTTTATTTGGTCGACATGGATGAAATTTGTTGTTAGTAATATTGCCAAGTTTAACAGCTTATTATTTGACATTGGCTTAATATTTTACCGATCTGTTTTTTTTAATGTTACACATCTCGCCTGTTTAAAAAAATCATTGTATGTTCTAAAAATATCAAAAACTTTTTTAAATTAATTTTATTGAAACTGGAGCGGTCGGAAATTCGCACAGTTATGAAGTAACAAGTTCTTACGTGGAACTACGGCATCGAAGACCGCACTAAACATTAATAGTGTATTTGGCTCTAGTTTTACTACGCAGCAGACAGTATCAAACTGGTTCGCAAAATTTCGTACAGGTATACTAGCGTCGGCGAATCAATGCAGTTACGTCACACGACGTAACAAACAATTGTATTGTCTGGAACAATGCAATTGTTTGTTTTTCGTGTGACGTAACTGCGTTGATTCGCCGACGCTAGTATAACAAAAACAAAAAAAAAAAAAAAACTGGCTCAGCGATCACAGCAGAAATATACTGCACCCAACTGGACAAAATTTAAAGAAAAACAGCCAAGATTGGTCAACAGATCGACTCCTATCTTATTGCATGATAACGCTAGACCACACACTGCACAAATGACTGCGGCAAAACTGCAGGAATTGGAGTTGAAACTACTTTATCATCCTCCATACTCACCAGACCTAGCCCCCACTGACTACCACTTCTTCCGCAATTTGGACAACTTTTTAATAGGGAAAGAGTTTAATTCCGACAATGCTGGAAAACTGGCCTTCCAGGAATTTATTGACTCTCGTCCGCCAGGGTTTTATACCACCTGCCTGAACAACCTGCCGCTTAAATGGCAAAATTGCATAAACAATATGGGTGCATACTTTGATGAATAAAATAATTCCTTATATTTGTAAGTTATCAACCAACTTTACATTTTTTTCTACAAATTTCATCCTTGACGACTTGATAATTTGCAGGTATTCTGTAATGTCTTTAGTAACTTTCTACTTTCTACATTTCAGAACTATCACATGGCAGTAGAAACCCTGGAGCCCCGTACAGCAGATATAAAGATATGGTCAAGAGCTCACTGAAATCATGTCACTTTCTACATTCATTTTGGGGGAAGATATGTACTGATCGTACCAGGTGAAAAAACTTGATGATTTGTGCAGTGAACCAGTTTGAACAGCAGAGAATAACACTAGCTGAGACTGCTCGTGCTAGACGGAAATAGAGGCTTAATAGTATGTCTCTGTATCTGGAGAGTATTTGTGCTGTGTGTGCGGAAACATTTGTGTGTCGCGTATTGTACTCTACAGCCACGAAAAGGCACATTCAAGACGGAATGTCTAGATTTGCAAAGCACCCATCATCGTTCGCCGGGGTTGGATATATACATTTCACATATTTAAAAGTATAGATTTCACATTACCATTGAAGATTTTTAGTTTTGCTGCATATGTGTAATGGGAAGATCTCCAGATGTCTTACTGTATACTGAATACAACTACAGCCTTGTGAATCCTGCAAATGGTGACCATGTTTTGTCACTATACTGCCCTGACATATAAATTCTTCAACATCTTCAATAGTCTTTTTTTCACGTGGAGTAAAGTGTTACATGACACGCCTAGCTACATGTCAACTGTCGACAGTGGCGTAACAACATTGAGTTGCGTCCATGAGGCGGAAAGTTTTATGTGACCTAAGATTGATTGTCAATTAGCTCCATTATCTTCGCTTGCTATTCGCGCCCAGTCTTTCCGCAAATTAATATGGAGGCTTATTGATTTTGCTTCCTTCTAATTAGTTTTGAACGTTCACTTGAACCAAAAAAACCTGAAATATGTGAGATTTTACATACGCAGCAATTTACTTTCTGGTGTCTATACTTCCTCCGATGAACATTGGATATCGTGAATTATTCCAAAGACAAGATTCCATGGGCATCAGTAGTCTGAATTCGCGCTCCATATCTGAGCGTTCGTTCACTTGAAATAAATATGAAACTCGAACAAGGAATTCAGAGTAATAATTCTCCCTAAGAATAATGTTTCAGTTTGGACATTCGATACAAACTACCGAATATTTCCAACTGTTTCCATGCTAACTTGAAGGCACATTTTCAGTTTAATGTCGCATGAAACGTGTATAAAAATAAATACAGTATTTCATACTGTGACAAGCGGTAATAAAACTTATGCAAAAATTACAAGCTTGGCCCACATTTTATATGGGAGACACGCACCATCAGGACATATGGGGCCAACGTCACAACTGGGGCAATGCACTTGGGCACAGAACAACACAGAGCTAGGAAATCTGACAGGTTAATATATTAAATTGCAAAGTGCAAACTTTAGAAATTAATCTACTTGTAAGTTTTCCATTATCTAATAACTGCAGTGGCAGTTTTTTAATTTAATTGAAATCAGGTGTCAGTTACTGGGATATAGATAATTAAATTAGTTTCAAACTATAGTATGAAATAAAACGACACATTTATAATTTGCTATATTGATATAGTTGATATAATATACCGACAGCATATTATGTTTATTTTACTTAATCTTTTAGAAGATTACTCGACTTATTAATGAAAGACTGCATTTTCTTTTTTGGAATTACAGTAGTTATTGGAATTCGTACAGTGCGACTTTAAAACAACAAGAATTTCACCAGCAATATTTTTTCATAAAAACAGGACGGTAATCTTAAAAGTAATAGTACTTATATCAGCGCGCTATGGATTATGTATATAAAATAATAACAGACATATAAGAGATTTTTTAACTGTTGTGCCAGTATAAAGTAAAATCATTAATTTCACTCATAAACATACGTTAAATTTGTATAATAACGGGTGTTTTTTTTTTTTTTTTTAGAGGTATAGAACTTTAAAATGAAATAAAACACACAAAATGTGCAATGGGCATGGTATTGGGTTTATTGGAAAGATAATTTTATGCCATTAGTGTTTAAATATGACTGATGCCATATGGGCCGCATCTGGCTCGAATAAAGCGCAAACTGGAAGTTCAAGTTTCAACCACTTTTTGGAACAGCTTGGACCGTTTATAGGAAATAACGCAGCGAATGTTGGCTTCCAAGTCGTTCATCGTCTCCGGTTTAACGGCGTAAATCAGCGATTTCACATATCTCCACAGGAAATAATCCAAAGGTGTTAAATCGCACGATCTTGGGGGCCAATTCAAAGGTCCAATGCTCGAAATTATGCGCTAATCGAATGTTTCCTTCAATAAATAGATTGAGGCGCGCTTTGTGGCATATTGCGCCGTCTTGTTGAAACCACAGCTCTTCCACATTATATATATATATTGTGTCCTAGATCTCCTCGCTGGAGCATACGGTCTTTACAAACTTGCGCCATCGGGATCTGTGAAGAGCAAGCCTCCTCACCTGGCGCCAGGTAGTTCCGTGAGCATCAAGTGTTTTGTGTATTGTTCTCCTTCATGTGGATACAGGTCGACCTCTACGACGGTTTCCCTGAGGGTTCCACTCTAATGCCATTCTGGAGATGTCGTTTACTGCCTTTCGGTGGGTATGCCCAATCCAGTTTCATTTTGTTGCCGGAATTTCCAAATGGATAGGTTTTTGTGCTGCCGATTCCGAAAGATGAGTATTGGGTTCTTCCACATTAACGCCTTTCAATTGGTGTACGAAAAAATCAATATTCATTGCTCTGTAGCGGTCTCCATTGACTGTAACGTTCTGGTCGGCATCTTTTTTGAAGAAATAAGAACCAATGATTTCACCAGCCCATAAAGCACACCAAACAGTGACTTTTTGTTGATGTAACGGCATCTCAATAATGTCTTGTGGATTTTCGTCACTCCAAATATGGCAATTTTGCTTGTTGAATAAAAGTTTTTGGTGAAAATGAGAATCAAGAGCAATATCGCTTTCGGCCCATTCGCCGAACGTACGACCCACACGATCGTCTTGCGGCTTCAACACTTGCACGAGCTGCATCTTGTAAGCTCATAAACCAAGATCTTTCCGCAAAATTTTCCATAAAGTGGATGGATACAGCTCTAATTGCTGTGCACGATGGAAAATCGACTCTTTCGGGTCCTCCTCAATACTACGCTCCACAGCAGCAACAGCTTTTTCGGTGCGCAGTATACGACATCTCTGCGGATTCGTATTATCAATAAAAGTATGCGTGGTGCGAAAACGATCCATGGTTATTCGAATTACTTGCTCTGATGGACGATTATGTCGACCGTAAAATGGACGTCGCGCACGATAAGTTTCGCGAAAAATGTTCCATAAAGTGGATGGCTACAGCTCTAATTGCTGTACACGATGGAAAATCGACTCTTTCGGCTTCTCCTCAATACCACGCTCTACAGTAGCAACAGCTTCTTCGGTGCGCAGTGTACGACATCTCTGCGGATGCGTATTATCAATAAGAGTATGCGTGGTGCGAAAACGATCCATGGATATTCGAATTACTTGTTCTGATGGACGATTATGTTGACCGTAAAATGGACGTAGCGCACGGTATGTTTCGCGAACTGAACCACGATTTTTCGAAATAAATTTGCACAATTTGCAAGCGTTGTTCTGTTTGCAAGTTTATTCAACATTTCAACATTTTGGCGCCGCTGTGTGAGGCCGGCGTTAGTCATATACTTGTAGTTTTAATAACGAAATTTATTTATTTAAATTACTAAAACAATACTTCTTCTGGTTGGAATATTATATAACTAGGTACAATTTCTTCTCCAGGTGGATCGTGAATGGTTGGAACAACCTTATTTTTCTCGTGACAAATTCACCCAGTATAAACATCTTTAAAAATTGTCTGAACATAGAGTTAACAACTACAGAAAATAGAAGTAATAACTACAGAATCAGCTGGTGAGTGTAAGATGGACTGTTAAATGAAATCAATATGACTGATATGTGCGACCGATGATATTAATTTAATATGGACTGTAACGTTTATATTTCTGTTTAATATTTGTTATTTAGAAAACACCTGTAAGAAATGGATCTTTTATTGAAAATCAAAATTGTAATGTGTCTATATTCGGGAGTTATACCAGCTGTTAGCTGCCTCCTCCTTAAACTGTATTAATAATAATAATAATAATCAATACTTTCATAATATTTCCTAAATGTTAATACAAACTGCTTGAAGCCCAACCAACATCCAAGGCTCTATTATTTTTTGTGAACTGTTTAAAGCTTTTGTAGAAATTAATGTCAAAATTTAAGCTTCTCTGGGAATCAAACCCATATCCTTTGAATATCGCGTCCAAGTCTCATAACTCATAACAATGAGCCATGAAGGTATGAAAGATTGAACATTATATATAATTAGCAAGTGTCTGTAAGAAATCTGGGTAACATTATTTCGTCATTTTTTCCAAAGATCACACGTTAATCCTATAATTCCAGTGAGAAACGAATTTTTTTGGCATAAACAAGTTAAAAATACTCAACTAGAATCAATTTTTTGCAAGAATTGAACGTTTTTAAAATAAAAATTAATGAAATAGTGTAAATAATTAACAGTTAGTATTAAAATAGTGTTAATTTAGTGTTTTGCGTTAAAACAGTGTGCAGAGGTTTTTTAAGAAGACTTAGTTCGAAGTCTTCCAAAGTGAGTAAATATTTTTTAATTTCAATATTATAACACTAGGTTGTTTAACCCGTCAACAACACCTACCAATATTCAGATGCATCTTGCTACTAACTCTATAGATATTTATGAAATTATTTATAACTATATTAAACCAGAAAATATCAAATTATAAATATAATTTTAAAAACCTGTAATGTATTTATTTATATCTGGCTTATAGCCAAAGCTGCTAAAGCCAACAAAAAAAAGGAAACAAAAGTCGAAAATTACGGGTTTAAGAAAAAAAAAAAAGACTTTATTAACTTGGTTCTTTACCATCCGTTCTGCATCTTTTCTATTAATATTTGTTTCTCTACATAGTAAGTCATGTTGTTTTTCGAAAATACCTGACATGGTGGTATATTTTTTGGTTAATTATACGAAATTAAGATACGTTAAAAAATAAAATCATATACACATACAAACAATTGAAATATTTATGTTATAAGTCCGTCATTGTTGACGGGTAATAACCTAGTATTAATATAAATGGCAAGTGACTCCACCAAACGTACATATGTACAAATAACGGAGGAGCTGGCTTCTACAGAAACCACTATATCAGCGTCTATAAAGTGCGTATAATAAAAGAAGGAACACGATTTTTCTCGAAAACGCTACGTGTGAGCAAGGAAAATATAGATGATAAAAATTTACCCAAAGAATCGAATGGTAGTATTGAAATTTTCCGGAATAAACCGGTAATACAGGATATTAAGGACTTTAAAGTTGTTTTTTCAAGTAAGTACGACTCGAAAGTGAACTAGTTTTATTTTTATTATTGATAGGTCAAGAGTAAGAATGCGAAAGTTTTAAATCAAAATAGAAGGCACTTTGAACACTTGTAAATAAAATTACTTTACTTTCTAGTCGTTAAAGAGATTACTATTTTTCGTAAGCCGTCAAAGATATTCAAAAATTACTTAAGTAAAAATCGTTTCTTTTATCGATCTAAAGAGTTTTTAATTCATTCCAGTTTTTTGTCGATTGACTATAGTCAATAGAGCGCGTATATGGAATGAACGAAAATTTTAAAATCATTAATTGAATTCATGGCATTATTGGTGTTATCTACAGCAAGTTCCAACCTATGACTTAGGCAGTGCCATAGTATTATATTAAGTGTTTTTAATTCTTCTTGTAGTAATTTACCAACACCTGGATATTCCATCATCGCCATCAGATGAAAAGCACAAAAAAATATTTTTAAATATATCAGGTCGTCAAGGAGAAAATTTATGGTTAATAATATTGCCAATTTCAAGAGCTTATTATTTGACATTGGCTTAATATTTTACCGTTCTGTTTAAAGAAATCATTGTATGCTCTAAAAAATATCAAAAACTTGTTTTTCCATTAATTTTGTTGAAAATGGAACGGTCGGAAATTCGCACTATTATGAAGTATGAGTTCTTACGTGGAAATTCGCCATCGCAGAACGCGCGAAACATTAATACTGTATTTGGCTCTAGTATTACTATGCAGCAGACATTATCAAATTAGTTCTCCAAATTTCGTACAGGTAACTTAAAAACCAAACAAAAAAAAAAACCCTGCTCATCGATCACAGCTGAAATATACTGCAAGCAACTGGACGAAATGATGCAAAAACTTAATGAAAAACAGCCTAGATTGGCCAACAGATCGACTCCTATCTTCCGGAATTTTGACGACTTTTTAATAAGAAAACAGTTTAATTCCGACAATGCTGTAAAACTGGCCTTCCAGGAATTCATTGACTCTCGTCCATCAGGGTTTTATACCACCGGCCTGAACAACCTGCCGCTTAAATGGAAAAAGTGTATAGACAATATGGGTGCATACTTTGATGTATACAATAATTCCTTATATTTGTAAGTTATCAACCAACTTTGCCTTTTTTTCTACAAATTTCATCCTTGACGACCTAATATTTACAAATTTTTTATTTTGTAAAGGAACTACGTCAAGAAATATCACTTCTTCATTTTCGTGTCAGACATGTTTTCATACAACATATTTATACAAAATAAATTCGGAAATTAGTTTTCTCTTACATTCTACTGCAATATGTTTGGTAATTTCCGCCCAATGTGCAGCCCATTCAATTTCATTTCTAACTTGTAATAAACAATTTTCTTAATCAGAAATCTTATTTTTCGTTATAAAGATAAAACTTGTTAAATAATTTTTGAGTGATTCCATTGCGAACATTTTGTTGCTTTAAAGTTGATGAACCGAGATTTTGGTTCTTAATGTTTTCAATAGTTGTCTTCGATCTAAACTGAATACTGAATTAAAAAGAGTGCCAGGGCGGAGCTTGGGTATTCAGAAAAAGTACAAGAGTGACGCCCTGGTGCGCTTTGGTATCACACCCATGTTTGAAATTAAAAACGTATATTCATTATTTTGGATGATGAGACGTTTATAGAAATTGGAAAACAGCGTTTTTGAAAGTATCAGAAATTGGGACGTTACTGTCAAGACATTTTTAATAGAGTATATGAAAAAAAAAATTGATTGGTTTTGGTTTGGAGACCCTCAATGTTCGACGAATCATTAAGGTGCCTACAGACGGCGTGGCAAGTCATGGCCAATGTTTATACTTGTCTAGCTCCGCGGATCGTGTGTAGGGGCAACAAGTCACAAGTCACAGCCAACATACGCTGGGCTTGGTGCTGGCCGACGTTCACTTTCCAGGCCGTATTTTTATCACAAGTCAAAGAAGTTTGACCAGTATCGGTGCAGGCTTGTGTATACATGTTAAAACCGTACACACGACGCGCACACACTTGTCATCATATCAGTCGAGAGTGTTATGATCAAAAGGAAAGTTATAAGAATGTTTGCTTCGTTATGAAGTCTGAAGTCTTAAAGTAAAAAGTAAAATTTCATGCTTTTAATCTAATTTAAATATCAAAAGCAAGGTCGAAGCTGCCACCTTAACCTCACTTTCACTGTCAGACGCCATTTTACAAACGTTGACCCATTTTTGTACTTGGTCAGCACTGACGCTTCATCGACATATCGTTTGTATGGTACGCATATACAAGTGTCCGCCAATGCTACATGTTACGGCCAGCGGTAGAACCAGCGTTGGCGAACGCTTGCACACCGTCTATGGGCGCCTTTAAATTATGGAAAATTCAATGGGCTCAATTTAAGTGAATAGATAGTTGTATGAACAGAAGAAACAGAAATTTCTAATAAGTAAACAATTTAATATTTATATTAGTAGGTTAATAATAAAAAATGTAACAAACATGAATGTTGTTGGGTTAATTAACCTTAAAACTATATTTTCAATGTTTGAAAACAATAAGTACAAAATGTATACTTTATAAAATCCTTATAAGATCAGTACTAACATACGCTTTTGAAACTTGGATTATGACCCAAAATGAGAGAATACTAGTAACATTTGAAAGAAAAGTGCTTAGACAAATATATAAAGGAGTTAAAGGATAATACGGCGCCAACGCTACCATGAGATTTACCGAGAATTTAAAGATGAAAATAGGAAGGTCAAAGTGGATGGGGTTTTTAGAAAGAATAGCTGATACACACCCCGCCATTGGATAAAAGACAAAAGGGGAAGCCAAATATAAGTATTTTGGATCAGGTGGAGGGAGACATAAAAAAAACTTAAAATAAGGAATTGGAAGACGCAGAAAGTGAGCAGAGAAGGATGGAAGAAATTTCTAAAACAATTCAAGGCCCTCTAAGAGTTGTAGAACCAGTTATGATGATGATAATTACTCACACTGTTCGTGTATTACTGTATTTTTATTTTTCAATATTATCTCCCTGGATCTATACATATAATATTTTTAAAGGCCCGATTCCTCAAAGTACTCAAAATAGACGTTTACTGTTGCTTTGTATTTATAGAAAATCAGTTGTCAATAGAATTTTTCTGACGTCTTTCCGGTCGTTTATCTGGCCGACCAAATCTCATGTAACATTTTGTTGTTAAGCAATAACTTGGTCTATATCGCTCATAGCAAAATACAATTTGCAAAAGTTATATACGGTTTGAAAGATCCACGATGGCTGTATAAAACAATTCACGTGTTAAGGTTTTCCGCCACTGTTAGCGCGAATGGTAGGAAAGAAAATTAGATGCTCTAAATTGAAGCTCAGTGCAAAAATCCTCACTCTTAACTCGCGAACTGTACTTTTTAGAAAGGTTTGGTTTATTTCGTTTAATGGAGAATCGATTGATTTACTCGAGTTTGAGTGCAAGAAAAAAAAAACAGAAATATTGTAAGGTGCATAAAAGTGACTATATATAAGCTTCACAGTCTTTGAGAAAAATGCCGCTGAACTCTTGAGGTGTATCGCGAACGGCTTTGATACCAGCGGAAAGTACTAAATTTCTTAAGGTCTCCAGAATCGGAGCTGAGCGTGTCCGAGAGTAGAGAGCCAGAAAATCCGCGAAGAAAACTTTGACGTCTACGTCTCCTCTACCACTGTGGACAATGCAATCTAGAGAACTACGCTCATATCGATGAATAAGGGCCCTCGACATCTAAACTGCAAGAACTTGAGTGAAATTTATTCATTTATACAAATGTGTAAAAAAAAGCAAAGGCTGTGTACGGCCTCTTTTTTTTCGAATATTCTAAAAAATAAACTAACGCAAACGCTTAAGCAACATCACGAAAGTCATCAGAGTAAACTCTATGCCCAAAACCTCTCGCATCTCTCTAACAGGGGAAGAGCTCCGTCCTCAGATTATTATTTTTTTTTTTTTTTGTTATTTTTGGATTAGGGAATGTAAATGGTGTAAATCATGGAGCTAAAGTCAACATGGTGAATGGGGCAGAAAGTCGTACATCAGCTCCGTGAATTTTTCCCAAGAAAATTCACTTGCATGCAATCATATTATCCTAAAAACTATGATATTCAGCCGGTAAATTCCGGTACGTGCGTACTGGTTGTTAAAATAGTACGATAAAAGGTAAAAAAATATTAATTATTTAGCCAGTGTGTAAAACAAACGGTATCAATATATTCTAAAAAAAAAATGTAATTATTAGAATAATTTGCGCCACAACTATCATTTGCTAAGTTATTTTTTGCTCATCAGATTCTTGTTTTAATTCTTTTAACGTACCGGTTGTAAAAAAAATTAAATATCTGCCCTGCTGATAACTTTTTTTTTTCAAGACACCTAGTGGATTGAAAGTTCGATTAGTCCAGGAAGCTCAGATTAATTTGCCAGGATGCCAAAAAAATGGCAAGAACTATTGAAAATGGTTATTATGGTTATCGACAAACTGTCACCTATAGCTGACATTCATTCCAATATTTTACAAAATATTTGTAGACTGTATTGTCAGTAATAATAATCTTTAAGTGTAAAAATCAATTTCTGTTTGTTTGTCTGTCCTTTATGCAAAGTCAAACGGATGGATCGATTTTCACCAAATTTAGTACAGTATGCAGTTTAAGTTGATTACGTAGGCTAAACCTTAAGAGATATATCGATATAATGTCAACAAGAAATGTAGATCTTAACTAGATCTAAAAAAAAGCCCGGGACAGCATATACCTATCATGCACCGATATCGTATATTGGTCAATTTTCTGTTTTTAAGCGTAATAGTTTTTGTATTATAAAGTTTGTGGGTGCATAACATCGGAGTTTTATAGTGATATATCAATTATTTTAGAATGACAAATTACAAAATACAAAATCAAAGATTAATAATAACAGAGTCATCACGTTGTAAAGTGTACACATGCACATAAATGTTTAAAGTTGTACATGTATATCACTATTTGATGCGGAACTTACCAATAGATTACAATACTGGAGATATCTGTATTTTTCATCGTCTAATAGTTAATTGAAAATTATATTATCGTTTTATGTATTTAACTTTAACGTTAAGAGCGTTATGTTCTACTTTCTTCGTTTTAAAGTGGTGAAATGCCGTAACGAAGCACGGGTACATCCACTAGTATATAATATAAAACAAAATTAGGTAATACGCACAGCTAAGAAAGGTAAATGTTACTAGTGTAAAGGTGGTTATGGCTAAAAATGTAAACAAAACATTATTTTGAAATGTCCAATCTAGGAAAATTAAGATGTTCTTGTGAATACCCATATAGATTTTTTCTCGTTATTTATAATTCTGAGTAAAACTCTTATTATGACAGCAAATAGGAATACATTTATATTGATGTAATAAATATTTTAATATATTCATCTTTTGTGGTATAGTTTTGGTTTTTCATAACAATTAAATAAACAAACTGAAGATAAAGAAAAGAAATGTATATAATGCCATGTAATACATCCATTAACTTCCAAGAGTTTTTTTTAAATTTAAATACTAATAAATAATAACAATTCTCTAGGCCAAAACAATTCTCTTCGCTGACGATACAACATTATTAGATTCTATACATGATTTAGATTCTTTTGTTGAGGAAAATGTCTCTCTGGTAAACAGTGTTAACTCTTGGTTTGCCTGTAGTAAGTTAAGTTTAACTGAAGCAAAAACTCAGGTTCTACTGCTAAACACCAGAAAACATGATATTGCCAATCCTCTAAACACGTTATCTAATAAGGAATCTGAATATGAAATCAGCTCAGATGTTGTATTAAAAGCCTATTTCTCCCTCTTTGAGTTCCACCTAACCTATAGGTTAATAATCTGGGGACATTCACGTGCAGCAAACAGAATATTTGCATTATCACGAAAAGTTGTAAAAATAATTGTCGGTGCTCCTTTCAGAGCGGATTGTTGAGACCTCTTTGTGAAACTAAAAATAATGATTTGGCCTTCATTATTTATTTATCATTGTTTATTGTTTATACGCAAAAACTTAACTAATTATAGTACATTTGATGAGACACAACATGGATCACATCACTCGCAGTAAAAATAATATCCTTGGTAAATTTTTGCGTCTAAATAAATCTAGAAATTGCTCAAATTATTTTGCTGTTAAATTATACAATCTCTTGCCTGAGGGTATTTGTACACTACCACTAGACAAATTCAAATTTAAACTTAAGAACAAACTACCAAGTAATCCAATTTATGTCATTGATGAGTTTGAAAATGTCAATTTTCATTAAATTTTGTAACATTGTACTATTAATATTGTATTTGACTGACTAAAAACATTTTTTGTAATTGTAAGTTGGTCAATAAAAAATATTATTATATTATTATTATTATTAGTATTATTATTATATCTTAAGGACACTTAAGCTGCATAGGCTATTAGTGTCCGGTACAATTTGGCAATGATATACTAATATGTACAATGTTTTAAGTAATACAATATAGTTATTTTATATAATAATACAGGTTTTTTATATGTTTTGTATAAGCATGGTTGTATTGTTTGCGAATGCTTCTTTCAGGGATCCTGCAACGTTGTTGTTTCTTCTCTGTATGGAATAATATGGGCAATTAATAATTATATGTTGTGTAGCAAATATTGATGGGTTAACTTTGTGTGCCCTATTTGTAATCTTGTGATAATTATATCTGCTCTTCTGGAGCAGTATGTCGGCCATTATAATAATAATAATAATTGATAATTTTTAGTATTATTCAAAATAACGGTAAATAAAAAAAAATAATAATAATAAAGATATCGCAGTATTGTCCCTTTTATTCTCACTCACATAGTGAAGTTAAAAATCTGAATGATAGTGCCCAAGAAGAAGAGAGACCGAGTGCACTAATATAACCGGCCTTACATGACAATAAATTTTAAATAAGTTATTAAAGTCATATTGAACAAAAGTGTCAGGTAGGAAAACTTTATTAATAAGCACCACTAACCGTCTAACTTCCCAACACTATTAATCCAGTCGTTAAAGATTATATTTGTAGGGTAGAGAATATAAGTCCCTCGCATAAAACACCAAAGTACGTCACTGCATGGGACCGTGTATATCGCGTATGCAACCCGCACACACGGCTGTCAAACGGGTGGCGGTCGCCGTAAAGAATAACAGGCGAACGTTCAGATCTGTGCGTAACATAAGCTCCCTCTTCGCCCTCTTAAAGCGACACAGCCCTCCTCCTCGAATTACAAATATTTGACATACATCTCGAGATTACACGACGGAATAGGTTTACACAACCCTTCTCCGGCCCGCATTCTCCGGAGCCTCTATCTCACCATCGCTATATCCTATATCCTACCCAACATACGCGTTATGTCTTATTTTTGTAAATCCCACCCTCCAGTATACTGTCTCCTTTGAATTATAAATAATTGTCAAAATATATGCGACATAACCGTATATGGATAATAGTGCTAGAGATGTTTCCAATAATGTACCATTTTCTTATATTTAGGATTTCGTATCGGTCTATCTTTCTGTATGTATAGTAAAAATCGTGACCAAACGGCGAAATTTAGGGAGTTAAAATTGTACATGCATATGCAGCTCTTTGAAACAACTGTAAAAAAAAATTCTTCACTTCTTCCTTAACATATCTATGTTTCATTTAAATCCATTTATGCGTTCCCTGACTCTAAATTTATCTAACGACACCAAAGTACTTTCAATTAACCAGTTTTTTATACAACAATTAGAAAGCGGCCAATCTAGATTAGCCGCTTTTACGTTAAGATTAATACGTTTTAATCCTCTTACATTAAAAGGGTTTTACCACGTTTTTTTTTTTTTACAAATAATAAAATAATAATAAAAGCCCTCCATATAGGTACCCTTTTGGACATGGGTCTCCCCTATTTTTAATATATCTACTTTCATTTCTACAATTTTTTACAATTAAGTAGCATTAAAACGTATTATGAGCTAACTTAACCGCAGTCTAATCATAACTAGAAAATTAAAACCTAATAAGAATTATTGAAAAATATATACAAATATCAATTTAGCCCTTTAGGGGTGTAATTAAAAAAAAAAAAACATTATGTATTTTAAAAATAAACCTATATGCCAAAAGGGGAATGTTATAACTCAACAAATACAGGAGGTATGAAGAGTCTTTAATTCACTCCGAAAGTAGATTCATCTCTTTAGGAGTTGATATGTCCTAAGAGTTATCGAGGAATCCTTAAATACACATTAGGGGTTAAATTTCGAAAAATTGGTGGTAAATAACGAGTGCTTACATCATGAAGGAATATACTCCCTGAATTTTATGTTTTTAGGTCCAAGGATAATGGGCCTAATTTTTAGGGGATGAGTCATTCAGTCATTTACAGACATTTATACAGACATTTGTCTGTATATCTTACAGATGAATGTACATTTTCCGGTAATTTTTAAATTATGCAGCTTTTCCATGACTATATAGATATACGTTCATAACAGGCGTGTCAGTGATTCGTAAATTTGGGACGTTCCCCACTCGTTTTTATTACACACCACTGACCTGTTACTTAATAAGCTCATTACATAACAGGTTCAAGCACCAATGGCCGACTGTTGCTAGGCAACGTAATAAATGAGTTGAAATCATATGTCAAATAATTATTAATTTGTAAAGGAAACCGGATTAAAATGAAATAATATAGTTAAAGTAGTCGAATTTTGCAAATATATTTTTGATAGAGTTGATCTCGGTCAGTCAGTTGATCAGTATTGTTATTTTAAATGAATTTACATTCCACATTACACTTACCTACATGGCCGTTGCTAGGCAACATAATAAATAGGTTGAAAGCAACTGTCAAATTATTGTTATTTTGAAATGAACTGTATAAAAAGAAATTTAAAAAAAATAAAGTTATAGTCGTGGAAAAAGCATAGTATGTAACTTGTATGAAATAGTTACTTCTCACTTGTATGAATTGCGCTACGAGCCACAGGCGAGCTTTCATACTCGTGTGAAATGACCATCATTCCATGCTCGTTGCATAAAATACTATTTCACTGCACTCTTCAATCAAACAAACAAATTTTCAAATCAAACGAATTTTTCTTTAATGGGAACTAAGGTAATAATGAAACACCACGATTTGTACATTCATCAATCTGATCAAGAAATACTTTCATTTTATACATATTTGGATAACGACTAAGAGATATTTTGTTTTACTTTATTTGCCAATTATCCAAATATAGGTATAGGTATGCCTGTATATAAAAATAATCATGCAAATTGCCTTAAGATATAAAGTTACATATACATACACGCATATTAATTAACCGAGAATAGGAAATAAAACAATTTTCCATAAAATGGATATCACCACAATGAACCTCCAGCGTTCAGCACTTGGCGGAATGAATAAAAACAAATATATAGAGGTAGAGGATAGTATATTTAGCTAACGAATATTAGTAATGCAGGTATTTGATTTTAATTGATATCTGATAATGAAAATAAATAGCGTTAGGACATATTTAAGCTCTGAACTAAATTTAATATATCTTCATAGGCGTTGTTTTGATATGTATTTTGACATATATTAAATTCGTTTTTATCATTGATTTAAAAATAATAATAATAATATGATAATAATAATGCATTCAATCGCCAATGATAATGGTTAAATTAATGATGTTGTCACATAAGTAATCCTAGGTCAGGATTACGACATCTAGACATTGTGACGGTCAGCTGTCTGATTAAAAACTATTCGTCAGCGTCTGACGTATGTGGCCTGATTACGAAATGCAAACATTGCATTTTTCGTAATGAGGAAATATTTGCCATGACGAATGAATATTGGAAGTAGGTTAAACTTTTGGTACTTAATAGATTGATGTCGAGAATATTGAGGTAGTGGAACATAGTCAACACTGCTGCACATATTAGTCCAGAAGGTGACGACCACGACATTGACGCCAGATTCTAGTATCGAGAGTGAAGCCAAGCAAGTAGTGACCATGTGAGTGGGAGAAGACGTCCCCAGGCTCCTCGACTCCCGGATGGGTAGCCCCCGCCTCGGAGATAGGTCGTACATTAGTAAGTTTTTGCTGTTAAGTCATTAGTAAAGGAGGTTTTTAAAAATATTAATTTTTGGAGTTTTCGCGCCATAACTCTCCAAATATTTATCCAATCAAAAAAATGCATAAAGATAAAAGATTTGTCTTCTTATTCTACACAATTTTTGTAATTTAAGGTTTTGCTGAATTTACACTGAATTTTCCTTAAAGAGACAAATTCTTAAAATTCGCAAATTGTCACCGGACGTTTAAGTGTTAAAATAAACACACGCATCAGTTTAAACAAAAGCGCTCAAATAAGTAAAACAAGCGTGCCGCCGTAGCAGCGGATTTAAAGTTAATATTTTAAATGTCGCATTATCGGCGACAAGGGAATGCAAAGGGTTAAATAAACACATAAGAATATATTCGGCAATTTTTTTGTCCGTTCACTAATAATAATAAACAAGGAGTGGACAAGTTTAGAATCAAATTTTATTTAATTGATTAGCCAGTAGCGTACTAAATTATCGATACACAATTTACTTTTCATTTCTTTCTCCTAAATATTTGTTTATATTTTTCAAACTTCTTATTAAAGTAGTAATATTTATTCAATTGAAAATGATTTTGTTAATTATCCTCTTAATGTACTTTTAAAATAATTATGCCCTACGCCACTGTGAGACCTAAATGATGTCAGCGTGCAGTTGTTGGACTACAAGGTCATTGCTTGTGCTCCCTCCTGTATATTCTTTACACGTTGAGTTAGAACTACTCACATAACCTTTGACACTACACATCTATTGAGCAAATTTAAATTTTGCTTTATACAGTTATTTTATTTTATTTTTTTTTTAAATAAATTTATTTATTAATTTATGTTTTTATAAAATCTTTATATATAAAAATCAATTTCTGTTTGTTTGTTTGTCCTTTATGCAAAGCCAAGCGGATGAACCGATTTTCACCAAATTTAATACATGGTGTTAAAATAATCTGAGGAAGGTTTTAGTGAATGTTTCAACTTCCTCCTAGGGGGCATGGACGAAGCTAGTTATGGGGGATTTTATTTAAAAAAAAACATCATTTTTCACTCTCCGTGCAGTTTAAATTGATTACGTATGCTAAACCGTAAAAGATATATTGATATAATGTAAACAAAAATGTAGATCTTAACTAGATCTAAAAAAAAGTCCGCAAGAGCATATAACCTATCATGCACCGATATGGTTTATTGGGCAATTTTCTGTTTTTAAACGTAATAGTTTTTGTATTATAAAGTTTGTGGGTGCATAACATCGGAGTTTTATAGTGATGTATCAATTATTTTAAAATAATAAATTAGACCATTTCACGTAGAATCATAATATATCTAACACTATTCATCAAAGATTAATAATAACGCAGTTATCACAGCGTTAACAGAAGCCCGAAATGCAAATATGTTGAGAGTTTTAGATTTGTCAAAAGGTGGCAGTGCTAAGTAGTTATTTATTCTCCACTGCCTAAAGGTAAATAAAATTACACCTACCATTTTGTATACCTATATGTTGTATTACTATACCTACCAGTTGTAAGTATAAATGGATACTTAATCACTCACAAAAACAACCTAAAATAAATAAAATAATAAACTACAGATCATTAGAAATGTGACCACCGCCTTTATTAATACATATTCTGATTCTCCCGTTAATTAATCTAAATGATTAAACACAAATTATTTAAACTTAATAAATTGTCAAGGAAGACATTAATACATTTTTTTCGTTTATGTTACTTGATTAATGGGCAAGTGTAATATGCCCTATATCTCTTACATGGCTTACTTGCATGTAATTTTTTTTAAATCACATTTTACTTCCAACATTAAGCTTTTATTTTATAGATAAATGAGAGCCTTCTTTATATTTATAAGTGCGAAATAAGCAATAACTATTTCTTTGAACTCAGTGTTACCGTAGCGTTTGTTGTAATCAAAGTGCACATAGTGCAAAACATATTAAACAGGAATGAACGTACTCCAGAGAATTCAAGCGGAAATAAACAATAGAAAAAAGCTCTCGAATGTCATCCATAAACCTTAAACGTTTCTAGCACCGCCATTAAAAAACTTCATTAACTTTACTATCGTAGTGTCATTAATTTAATTTTAAAGGCACACGTAACGTACTGCTCACTAGGACATGTAATAAAGCGGGTTGTTGGCTGTGCGATGCTGGACGTCCAGGCTGAGGGGCGTCGCGACGCTTCACGCTACATACCTGTTATAATTACGAGCGTGAAAAGCGAGATGTGCTCTGTGCTATTGTCCGTTTGACTTACCACCACCCGATGTAGACAGGACACTTATAATTGCTCACGTATCAACTACCAGATGCAATTCAATGATTAAATTTAATAACAGACTCGCTTAGGGCAGTAAAAACTGTTGAATGAAAAAATTTAAGATGTTATGAAGAAATAAATACAAAAACTGTTGATAACTCTTTTCTATTTGACATTCGATTTTCACAATTTCTCGTTTCTCGGTTATATCCCAAAGGGCGGAGGAAGATGGATCGAGCAGAGATTCGTGTAACACTAATTTATTATACAATTAGTTTAGTTTATATGCAAAATTTACAAATTGCAAGATATTACTTATTTTATGCATGATTACCACCAGAGGGACAATTGAAATTGATAGTTACTTCATGAAATAATAGATATATTTTTAGTTGAATTAAAACAAATAATAGTGAAATAAATATAGCACAATTAAATAGAAAATGTAATTGCCAAATTAAGGTAACATGGTAATATCCAAAATGGAATAGCTCGCCGAGACCATGAAGTCGTGGTCCTTTTGCAGCGGCCATCCTGCCACCAATGTTTCGGCTCGATCCAACTCGCCATCAGTATAACTCGCCATCAGTATAACTCGCCACCAGTCTAACTCGCCGCTAGTCTAACTCGCCGCTAGTCCAACTCTCCGCCGGGTCATCTTGCTAAGCGTTCAAGTGATTGTTTGTTTCTACTTTTAGTAAGGGTTTCTAATGGATTACAAATTTGTTTTAGTCTTATGATCCATAAGTAATTTGGGTTACTTTAATAATAATAATAATAATAATAATAATAATAATAAGTTTATTGACTTAATTACATATTATATCATGTTTTAGGTCAGTCATACAGGATTATAGTTACAAATAATATCAGAATTGATACATAAGAAATTCCTCTGTGGAGTAAAATGCAATTTCAGCAAAGAATTTTTTTATTGTAGATTTAAAATTGATGTAATCTAAATTCTTTATATTGCTTGGAAGTTTATTCATAAATTTAATTCCGAAATAGTTCTCACAATTTCTTGATTTACTCAGTCTTAAAAAATTCGGATATATGTTGGAATTATTTCTTGTGTGATAGTTATGAACACTACTGTAAGTGGGAAGATTGCTTATTTGTTTTTTGTGCATATGTAGCAGAGAGTTATAAATATATAAAGATGGTAGCGTCATAATATTAAGTATTTTAAATTGGTGTCGACAGTCTGTTCTGTAAGGAGTCGAAGTCAGAACTCTAATGGCTCGCCTTTGTAGAGCGAATATTCTGTCAGCAGCTGGAGAATGTCCCCATGCTAAGAGTGCGTAGGATATGTGAGAGTGAAATAATGCATAATACGCCACCATTAGAACATCCCTGGTTACAGACTGTACTAAGTTTCGGAATAGGAATATAACTGAGCACAGTCTGCTTGATAAGCAGGTTACATGCTGATGCCAAGTTAGGTTGGGATCAACATGCAAACCTAGGAATTTTACGTGGTCCTGGTTAGCGAAATCATTTCTGCGTAGTGTTATTAATATTTGTTGGGTCTTATCTAGGTTTAGTGATAGTTTATTGGTATCAAACCAGTATTTAGCTTTATCTAACGTAGATACACTGCGTGACAGGGCGTTAGTCAGGGAGCGTGATTTGAAAACCAACGTTGTGTCGTCGGCATAGAGTATACTGGTTTGATCCGTATAAGTCGGGAAGTCGTTGATATATATGAGGAACAGTCAGGGACCAAGAATGGAACCCTGTGGGACCCCTATATTAACGGTCAGGAGATCTGATTTATGGTCTTTAGCTAACACTTGCTGTTTCCTTTCCCGTAGGTAGGATTCCACTAGTTTGCAACTGCGATCATCAAAGCCATAATATGCAAGTTTTTTTAATAGAATCTGGTGAGATACACAGTCGAAAGCTTTCGTTAGGTCTAAAAAAGTTGACAAACAAAACTCACCAGATTCGATACCGTTTGATATTTCATCAAGAAAAGATAGAATGGCGCAAGTAGTAGACCTGTTGGATCTGAATCCGTACTGTCTGTCGTGGAATAGGCTATTATTTTCAAAATAGGAGAAAATTTGTTTGGACAGGATTTTTTCAAAAATTTTTGAGAACACGGGTAATAAGGATATGGGCCGATAATTTCCCGGATCATTATTATCACCTTTTTTATGGATAGGGGTAATAGTGGCTATTTTTAGTGCATCAGGGAATTTATTGGAGGAAATTCCGCAATTAATGATTTTTGTTAAGGGTCTAATAATAGTGTCCTTTACCGATTTTAGTATCTGGGTATTAATTCGAAGATAATCTTTTGCTTTGCTATTATTAAGACCATCAATTGCATCCCTGACCGCTATGCAGGACACACGGGTAAAGGAAAAGATTGATTCTAAATTTGGAAAAAGCATTAGATCTATGGGATTGGTATTAGATGGGGTTATCTTATTCAAGATGTCATGAGGTGTATTGGTAAAGAAAATATTCAAGTCATTGGCTGTTAGTGATGATGATGATAGAGGGGAATGATGTTTTGGTCTGTTGGAGTTTATTACTTCCCAGGAAGTTTTCGAAATATTTTTGGAAGTTCTTATAAGGTGAGAGTTGGCTGTCAGTTTAGCTTTGCAAATTTCTTGTCGGTATTGATTTCTAAAAGTATTTCGACGAGACTTGGATGCTGGGGAGGGATGGTCTTTGTAGTGTCTGTCAAGTTCAGTAAGGTATTGTCGCATTCTTTTAAGATTTTCGCTAAACCAAGGAGCACGTTTTAGCTGTTTAGCGCGGAATCTTTTCAGCGGGAAACTAGATTCAAAAGCTTTTGTGAATATAGCTGAGAATTTATTAAAAGCTTCGTTGCCATCTGTTATGTTCTCCAGAAAAGACCAATTTTGTTGGTCCAGGATGTTGTACATTGCATTCATTCCACCCTCTGTAATGGGTCTCACTAAGACAGGTATATGGGGTTTCACAGCGCAATCAGTCTCATTGAACTTAAATGAGAAATTGATTCCGCTGTGATCTGACAGAAAACTCTCTCTACTAGCATTAATACTGGTAAGGTCAACGTTTTGTAGTCTGTAGTAAACATTGTCTAGTCTGTTACTACCTCTTGTATTGAAGTTCACACAGGAAATAAAACCAAATGAATTAAGTAAATCAACCAATTGCGCAGTTTGTTGTGTGACTTGATTGAAATGTACATTAAAATCTCCGCAGAGGATGACATTTTTAGAAATTCTGCAGGAAGATAACATATTATTTATGATTCGTATAAAGATAGAGAAGTCCCCTGAAGGTGGACGATACAGGTTTATAATTATGGTGTTTACATTATTGACAAGAATGGCCGATATTTCGCATTGGTTTTCGACATTGAAATCATTGATTAAAGTTAAAGGGTTGTAGCTAAGATTTTCTTTTATTAAGGTCATAACACCGCCACCACGCTTAAGTTTTCTGGTAGAGTGATGTGCAAGAATATAATTATGCAGCGAGAATTCCAGAATTTCATATTCGCGCAGCCAGTGTTCGGATAGACAAAGAATATTAAATTGTTTTTCTTGTAAGAATGCTTCCATTGCATTAATTTTATTTCTGATTGACTGTGTGTTTAAGCATAGCAGCTTATAAGTATTAGACTTAACTATATTTCTTTCAATCATTTCTTCTTGGGGGACGAAAAAAAGTTGTTGATGAACTGTCCCGATTTTGATGACCTGAGGATGACTGGATGCTATCATAATTTAGAGAAGTGGATTGGTTTTTTAACGGTGTCGTCCTATCATGATGTAACCCTTGATTGGTGGAATATCTACTCTGGTTTTTTAGGCATGTTGCTAGATATGTTAGCAATTTCATTTTACCGTTGACGTTTAGATGTAGTCCTTGGCGGGTAAAATCAGATTTAGATATTATTTTATTTGGGTCAACAAGAAGAGCAGAGTTCTTTAGGGTAGATATAATGTTGATGTTGTTTTGTGTGACAACGCTATTAAAATGAATTTGATTATGCCAGAAGGGAGTCAAAACAACGATAATATTAGTGTGACTTAATGACTCACCTAGAATATTTAAAAAACACTTATCGATGTACTTGGTACCTATGGCATTGTTTGAGCCAGCTAAAATTATAACATAATCAGATTTAGAGTAGTTTTTACAAAGTTTAGTAGCATCCTCCACTACTTGTTCATAACATGCATTCGGTTTCATGATGCAAAGTGAGTCGAAATATTTTTTATCAAAAACTTCCCTCATGATTTTCCCATAATTCCTACCTTGGCTATCCGATAATAACAAGATTTTGCTCTTAGTTTCAGGCATTCTCAAAAAATTATTCTCAATGACTCTATTTACTATCTTGTTTGTTTTGTTTTTATTCATATGATCTTCCAGGTTACAAATTTGATTTTTTAAGGTTTTCATCTTTTCTTCTAGGTCCATAATCTCAATATTTTTCAGTTGGGTTGAATTTTGTATGGCAGCAATGTGTTCCTGTAGTATTTCACAGTTGTCGCAAGAGGACGCCTGGAATTTTAAGCCTGTTATTTCGGCTTTTAATGTATTTATCAGCTCAAGTTGTTCAATAATTTTACTATTTGCGGCTTCATCCGCATCTAGAGCTAGTGTCTGATAGCTTTCGGAACTCCGTTTCAGACGCTTAATGGCCATATCTTTGTTTTTGATTTCTTGCTGTAGTATGCCGATTTCTTCATGTAGTACGTCATTTTTTTCTTGTAGGGAAATAATTTCATCAGAGAGTTCACGGTTGTGAAATTTTATATTTCCTTTGTCCATTTGTTGCAGGAGAATGGTTAGGTACGATTTCCTCAGGTTTTTTGTAAAGACACCCTTATTGTTGAGACGTTGTTGTAAGTCTTCTAGTTTCAATTCGGCATGCGACTGCATTTTGTCAGTGTATTATTATATTTGGTTTTTTATAAGCTATTAGGGCTGTCAAGAAAATTTAAAATAAATATAGATCAAATTTTAAAAAAAGTGTTAAAAAAATATATAAAAAATAGGAAAATTATGAAAATATTTGTCAATGATTTAAAATATTTAAAATATTTAATTTAAAGTCTTTCAGAAGTTAAAAAATAAATAATAAATAAAATAAAAATAAATAATAAATAAAATAAAAATAAATAAAAATAAATAAATAAGTACAATAAATAGATATCAGTAAATGTAAAATAACGTGTAAGACGGGGACACACACTTCACCTCTTACGGTTCATCAAGAGGACTTTCATAAGACATACATGAGAACCACGGGTGGAAATAGGATTAATGGTTATCGAAACAAAGGATTAGGAGTTTACAAAGTTACAGTAAGAAATCTTTATATAATAATAATAACAAATTATAATGAAAAATAATGTATTTGCAAAACTGTTTTATTATTATTTTTAATTGCCCAGAAGATTAAGATACTAAAAAAAAAAATAATAATAATAATAAAATTATATAGGATCTGGCAGGTGTCGAACCACCAACTCTGTGATTGGAAAGCCTTTACTAAAACCACAGGACCATTTGTACTATGCTTGTGTCAATTAACTTGTTTAGATCTGGTTAATGGTTTGTTTGTACTTGATCAGCTGTTTATTAATCACCTGATCAATGGCAGACAATATTAACCCTTATTGTCAGTTGAACAATAAAATAAATTACAGAATACAGACGTTAATGTAGCTATTTTATGATTTCTTACTCAGTATTTCCAATTTATGTTGAATATGAAACATAAACATATTATATAAATAATTTAATTTTGTGAATACATAGATATTTCTAACAAAAATGTAGGAGCACTTAACAAATCACTGACACGTTCAATAGAAAAAACTAGACTTTAATCTTATTATGTATATATTAGTTTTTTTCAGATAAGCAATTGTATGAGCAAAATGCAACATATTCCACAAATTATAGCAGACATTTTGTAAGCAATAGTGAATTAATGTGTTAGTAATATTATATGTTGGACTTTTTTTTATTTTTCTTAAAAATGTTTATTTTTTAATAAAAAAATATTACAAAGAAAACAATATTTGAATTTGTTGAATGGTTGCAAAACAGTAGGAATAAAGAACCACTATCACTTGTACGATCACTTGAATACGTGGCGAGTTAGATTGGCGGCTCGCGGTGAAATGGCCGTGGGGAGTTAACTCAGCAACGAGTTGGCCCAGCAACAAATTGGTCTAGCAGCGAGTTGGACGGCAGCTTGCGGCAAAATGGCTGTGCGGAGTTTGCAGCAGCGAAATGGCAGCGGAGAGTGGTCATAGACCGGCTTATATCTGGCTGTAAATTTCGCATAAATGTGAAGGTAACTTGACGTCAACATCGTTTCAAGTTCGAATTAACGTCTCAGTAAGCTCGCTGTACCGTCGCGTCAGCGTTTCGCCATCAACTCTTGAAAGTCAACATTGATTCAATATCGTCAGTTATCACGTTAGCATTCCATTATAGTCAATGTTACGTCAGTGTTGAGTCAACATTACGTTAGCATTCTCTTAATGTTACATTTGTGTAACCTGAGCATCACGTCACGGTAACGTTAACTTTACTTTCCCATCACATCACCGCAAGTCACCGTCTTGTCACTAATACGCCTCTGGTACACCAACGTAATGTCAAAGTCACGTTAATCGCACATCACCGTCAAGTGAACGTCAAAGTCACGTTAATCGCACCTCACCGTCAAGTGAATGTCACGTAAACGTCAAGTCAACTGCAACTTCTTTTTCTTCTAAACATTCCTATCAACGACTATATTGGTACATAATATTTTAATCATTCCTGCTAGGAACAAGATGATTTGTGTCATTCTGGGCCAATGTAGGGATGTAAATATCGATCGCAAGTATCAATACTTTGTATCGGTATCGTTTCATAACATCGATACTGGTAGTGATATCTGGGAAAAAATATTGAAACTACGTGGTATCGATTACCTTAGTAAACAAAAATGTGCAGTCAGCGCTGGGTTATCGAACCTTTGTATTGTTTCGTAATATCGGTATCGGAAAAAGGTATATTTATTTCGTGGTATCGATAAATATACTAGAAAAAAATGAAAAGTATATAAATGATTTATTAACAAGGCAAATACGAGGGTCGTCTCAAAAGTAAGTTACACTATTTTTTTTTAATCCGGGTAGTTGGCGGGAAAAGTCTTGGAGTCTCAGGGAATTTGCGTCTGAGTGTAGTGGTAGCACTTTAAATTTCTATGCGCGTGCGTCGATCTATCCGGCAGTTAGGCTCCAGTCACTATGGAGACTCCACTTGCTCCTACCGTCGATTGCGAAGTTCGTGGTGTTATTCGTTTTTTGACAGCAAAAAATAAAAATGCTATTGAAATTCATCGCGAGTTGTGTAGTGTTTACAACACATCGCGAGTTGTGACGACAACGCTCGCCCACACGTTGCTCGTCAGACTCAAGACCTGCTTGAGGAGTTTCGATGATAAACATCTTGGGGGAACACGCTTCACAAACGAGGATAATTTGAAACAAAAAGTTGAAAGATGGCTAACCAGTATGGCGGCAGAATGGTATGACACTGGATTGAAAAAACCACGGTACCAAAAATGTATTGAAAAACAAGGCGATTATGTAGAAAAATAAGTTTAATATGTACTTTTCGAAATATACTTTTTTTAAAAATGTTTTACTTTTAATTATTTTTTAAAAAAATAGTGTAACTTACTTTAGAGATAACCTTCGTATGTTTGGGCATGCTTAAGTTCAATCGGGAACAAACAAGTCATTTTGAGTGTTTTTCATGAAAATAACGATTTATGCTAAGATATGTCAAATTAAAATATAGGTTACAATAACACAATTTGCATTTTAGTATTATGTGGTCTTGTGAGTGGCAATAAATTTCCAAAAATAATAAGTTACCGATTTGAAATTGGCGTCCACTTATTTAAATTTGTATCCGTAGTACATGATTTTAAGCTTAAAGTTTTCAGTTAAAGTCAATTTGTCAATATTAATAGTCAATAATGCCATTAATAGTCATAATAGTAATAGCCATTAATAGTCAATGTTAGAACATTATTAACAGAGCCGGTGCGAGGGTACTTGACGCTTCTAGGCAAAATATATTTAGGCTACGCAAGGCATATTTTTGCGCCCTCTAGGCATACTTTGGCACCCTCTAAATCAATGGAGGTATAAGAAAAATATCAAAAGAAAATTTATACATTCTGCATATATACATGCACATAAAAGTCATAACTTCATAGTCTGCCGGCGATCACATCCCGTGATGCCACTAGGCGATCGCTTAGACTAGCCTAATGGCAAAATTGGCTCTGATTAGTTAATATCAAATACCATTATTGACCGTTAGGTTCGCAGATTCACATTACTACACAAATATTAATGATACTAATTGTAACCGATACCAGCTAAGCATCGAAACAAAAAGTATCGTGTGCTAAAATCCTATCCCATAGAAAATTATCGATACCTTACTATAATCGGGGAGAATTTACTTGACCGACGCCCGTCAGAAAAAGGCTCACAGACATCATTGAATTGTGCATAGAACTCTATGAAATTTATATATATTTATTAATTGGTTATCTGTCGATCAACGTCATGTAAAGTATCGTGTACGATAGCATCGATGTAATCGTTTCATCCTTAGAGCTCCGTAGTAAGTCCTTTCTTGCCTGCTAACTTGCTGTATGTTTCCCGTATATTATACGTTAAATACACTTGCATCAGGATACAATCTATCAAGTACAACTGATTAGTGAAAACTTTATCATAATTTTTTACTCCTGTTGTATAAAGTTTATCAAGACTAATTATAAAAATTACAAGGTGAAATCTACGTGCTGCAGCTAGTAATTTGTTTAAAAACAAGCCCGAATGGGGTGTGTAAGTAACACGCAAAGTTCATCCGGTATTCCGCACAGGTAATTAAAATCCAGATCCCGCTACTTAAGGGGACCTGCTTCTAAACAGCTAAAAGCCTTGGAAAAATGACTTTAAAATATACGTTTAAAAATGGTCGTTGAAATAATTTAGTGCTTTCAGAGCAACAACTCTTATGTTTTTTTATAAAAATACGTCAGGATCATCTTGGAAAGCGAGTGTTCATTATCTGAACCATTTATATTCCGCGTTCGTTACCTTGCACGTCATACGGAGACCGCTTCAGACCAGTGTCACAAGAGAGTGTATTTGTAGGGTTTCAAATAACACTGACACCACTGTTCTTTCGTAAATTCCAAACAACAATTCGTAAATTTAAAACTCTTTCAGTTTATTTTTAAAGGGTGGAAATTGCTACGGACGGTTTTGTATATTATAGGCCGTTTAGAATTGACTCGAAGTTGTAAAACTTTGTTTTGTTAAATATCTATCGTTTTTATAGAAACAGCTTGCAAATAACAACTAAATATTTGCATGCTTTTATTACTTGCCGCTTTTATGAAAAATTTCGATTACTATTTAACAAATAAGGTTTAAAGCATCGAATCTATGTTCAACGAAGTATAGGTAACTAAGGCACAAGGCATAGGACTCTCCAAATTTTGTATGTATATTAGAATTAGTTAGTTAAAAAACAATTGACGCAATAGAACGATGACTATTTGCGCCTTATACAACCCATCTTTGATTAGATCAGCGGTTCACAACCGGTGGGTCGCGACCCACACGAGGTCGTCTTGGCTTTTTTGGGGGGTCGCCCGTTTTCGAGAGATGTATTCATTTGGAGGATATCAAGGAATAGTTTCTGTTTTGTAGAGCACTAAAAACTACTATAAAAGGTTAAGACGTCATGGAGATAATAAGTTCATTCTTTGAAAGTAATGACTTACAATGGAAAAACTTGTGTGGATTGTATACGGATGGAGCAACAGCCATGTTTGGATCAAGGTCGGGCTTTCAGTCAAAAGTTAAAGAGCTTGCATCCCAAACAAAGGGATTACACTGCATGATTCACCGATTTGCCCATGCTAACAACACTCTTCCAAAGCCTTTGCAAGAAGTGCTCGACTCTTTGGTAACAATTGCCAATTATATGAAATCTAGTGCTCTCAATACTTGTCTGTTCAAACTATGCAAAAACCTAAACACTGATCACGCAGTTCATCTTTTCTACACTGCTGTTCGTTGGTTATCAAAAGGATTAGTGGTTGGCCGAGTTTTTGAATTGAAAAACGAAATGAAACAGTTCTTAGAAATAAAAGGAAAACATGAATTTATGACACACTTTAATGATGAGACCTGGATCCAAAGAGTAGCTTATTTATCTGATATCTTATAACAACTAAACAAGCTAAATTTGAAACTGCAGGGTAAAGAAATGTACATTATTCACTTCAGAGATAATATCCAGGCGTTCGTATTAAAGCTGCAAAACTGGCACCGTAAAGTAAATCTTGGAAACTTTGCCATGTTTGAACACCTTTGCACCAATATTGAAGAATTGGAGACGGGAATTAAGAAATAGTTAATCTAAGAGAGGAAATTAAGAACTACCTTAAAGGCCTTGAATCTTAAAATTCAACGTTATTTCCTGGAGTTCTCCGAACAAGAAGCTGCATTAGTACGAAACCCATTACATGTATCTTTGGATGTTACCGACATTCCCGATGAAGTACAGAATGAATTTTTGGAGCTGCGATATGACTCCTCTGTGCGTGATATATTCCAGAAAAAATCGTTATCTCAATTTTGGTGTGCTATGCGTTATTCGTATCCTAAAATTTTCATGATTTCTTTTCGAATATTAGTGCCATTTGTTGCTACTTACCTCTGCGAGCGTAGATTTTCATCTCTTCTGCAGATCAAGATAAAAGCCAGGAATAAGCTGGATATTTAAGATGACATGAGATTGGCATTGACAAGAAGAATTATAAGATTTGTTAAGCAAATACAAGCTCAGTCATCACATTAACCATTCGTAATTAATAATAAAAAGTATCATCACTTTTGTTAAATCCTACAATATATTTGGTCAAACCCTTTATTTTTTGTTTTATTGATCTAATACGACGGATGAGAAAGTGAAATTTGAAATAGGACAAAAGTCTGTTCGAAACACTGAACTGAAGCAGGGTGATGGCAAGGTGCTATAGAGAAACCAATTACCAGCATTAAAATTAGGTGTAAGACTTCACACATACAACAATAAGTCCGATTCTCTCAGGAATTGTATTAGCCTGTCGATGAGTACCCTGTCGTGCCTATGCGAAGATGTGTGATGGTGGTTTCCTCCCTGTGGTTAATCTTGCAGGAAGAACCCCGTGGTTTAATGACTCTTTCAATCTGTCCCAACTTCACATTTTGTATGCTGTTCCAATCATTTTGCCCTCTGGCTAGCACCAGCTGTTTCAGATGACATTTTGCGTCATCTAGAAATATGAAACTCACATCAATTCTAGGTCTGTGGGAGTTGGATTTTACAGCCACATCACCCACTTCATTATCTTTAATACCAATATGTCCCGGTAACCAAAACAGCTCTGTCTTCATATTCTGAGCATTCAGACTGTACAATGGATCTGGATCTTGGGGTATTCCCAAAATCCAGATAATATTAGTGCTCAGCGACTCCGTCAAGATATTGAAAGAGTTTGTTCTGATAAAATAAAACACAGGGCCTTGAATATGACGTAGAACTCAGAAGTGTACACACTCGTTATAGAGTGCAGACGGTACTGAAACTGCTGATGTGGGTTCAAGACAACGAACGCACACCCAGCCCTGGTTCCGGATTTTGATTCTTTAGTAAAATTGACTAAATTCTTGAATCTAGGGACCAATGTCCTTTCTAATTCATATTGGTATTCGATAGGCAGTGTAGTATTTTTCTCAGACTTAGTTAATGTGAGATTTACAAGCGGAAGCATCCATGGTGGAACAGCACACAACATTAAACTTGCCATTTCAGGTATATTAAAATCAAGATACCTCAATGTTAAAAGCCTTCCGACCAAAAGCGTTAAGGCTCTAGAACAGGATGATCTGGTTTTTTATTTAGGAAATTTTACGATGACTGTCCAGTGACTGTTCACTTGCTTCACACAGCAGGCTTGGTATCGGGCTAGTGCCATGAATATTAGAAATTGTGACCAAACGGACGTAACTATTATATTACAAAGTTGAGATTTTGTATGCATGCATAATTTTTTGACCGGCATATAAGAATACTTAGAGCTACGTACAATATTCCTAAAAATTATATACGTACAGGGTGAATTTAAAAATTTGTACTCATTATGCAATATATTAAATGTTCGTAAAATATGTTAAGTTAGGTTAGTGAACACAAAATTTTAAGCGATTTCCTCTTACGTAATAACAAATATTTAATACTGTTAAGCATTTGTTGTTACAAACAAAATTTGTTATAAAATGAATAAAAAATCAACGTTTTTTAACATTTTTTATTTTTAAATATGCTAAAATGATCACAGTTCTTCATCTAATATTTATTTCGCCAGTTATATGCTTCCTAATTGTCTTATTTTTGATGTTGTATCTATTTTGACATTTCAAATTTACTCATAGGTTAGTTTCTGTCTATTTCTCGCTTAAGAAAGTATAAATGTAAATTATAAATATAATTATAATTAGGGAAGTGTGAATGCAGCTTTATAGTATATGAATTTTCACCACTAATTTTTTCTTTTTTAATATTATTGAAATTATTATTGATGAAATTTTTCGATTGAAGTTCGTTAAGGATTGGTGTAAAAATTTGAAAAAAAAAAAAAAATCAAAGTAATACCGGTGCCCTCCAAAAGAAGTGTGACAAAATAGCAATTGCCTTTTGAGCAAAGAACAAAAAAGCAAGTCTTATAAAAAATAATCAACAAATACTGAATAAAATCTACTTTGCACCTAAAAACTGGGTCATAAGGTTAGGATATCATATTAAGGTATTAGTACCATTAGATCCCGAATGAACCGAATTAAGTTTAAAAAATTATTCCGAACTATCTTATCTTAACATCAGAGCAAATAAAAACTACTGTGCATTTAGAAATTGAGTCATTAGGTTAGGTTATAATAGTGAAGGGTTAGTAGCCCAGACGAGTCGAAATAATAATCGTCTAAATTAAACTGTCTTATCCTTAAAACGAGAAACAAAATTTTAGATTATCTTAATTCACTTGCAGTTGCACTTATTCTTTTGTCGTTACTTTTTTGTCGATGCTCTCTTATCTAACTTGCACTTTCGTCGCCTACTCAGTTGTAGCTTACTATTCTGTCGATTGCTTTTTTCGAGAAATGCACATTGATATGAATAAGAATAATACAGTAGTACATATGAGCAATTCAACATTCTCCTGTGGTTAATTTTCAAATTAGATTTACAGGTGTTGAGGTTTATTATTTTTGGTTTCGCTAGATTCATCCTTCGACCAACGTACCTAGATGCTTCAACTTATAATTTCTATTTGCTTATTTACTAATTAAACCAATACGCAATTGTACCATTTTCTAAAGAGTAAATCCTGTATTTTTAAAAGATGCAGAAAGATTTTATTCTTTATTTCCTCAGTTTTGTTTTTGACGAGGGACAGGAGGCGAGTGTATAATGAGTCTAATCCTGAAGCGTCTATACGCGCGGAAGCCACCCCCGCAACATTTTTCAAGAAAAAAAATACGCCCTGTTAATTAACAAATAAATTTGCGGGGTTACGGGTAATTTACTTTCATCTGTCTCTGACAACACTTTGTTTTTCAGCCTTGTTAACTTGATCTTGGTCGTAAGCTAGCCTCCTACTCTTACTGCTGACCGGGTTACTGATCGACTCGGTTCAGGGTTGGTTCTCTATCGCAAAGCCATGAATGTCAACGTTTTTTTTCTACGTAATACCGCAGCAGTCTTTTTCTAAGGATTTACACTTGTCAATCTATCGAAGAAAAACGACCATTCAAATAAATAGGTTTCTTTTTATGAAGGTATCTATTGTGTTTATTTTATGCAACGGAAAACTCTTAAATATTTTAATGATATGTTGGAATCAACAATTCTTAAAAGACGAGCTTCAAATTTTAATTAATAAAAATTACATGTTTTGAATCTCCGATACGTACATAATTAGAATAAATAAATACATTATTCCACCAAATGAATTTTTGTCCATATAGTCCTATAAACTAAGCCCATAACTAAAGACTGATGAAGAGGGCGTCTAATTTATTTTTATTGACAAGATTAATTTAAAGTTTATTCCTTTTTATAAATATTATATGATATTACAGTTGTCATGATTTTATTTTGGGTCCTAGAAACAGTTATAATTACCGTTGAGTTATAGAATGAATTTATTACTTCTACGTACTTATGTGTAGGATGTAAAAATTTTACAGATCTTCTTAAGACTCCACTGAATTATATTTACGTGGAGCCAAATTATATCTTGCCTTAGGACGGCCAAAACACTTGCAACGGCTCTGCCTGAATATAAAGGAACACCTGGCAATAAGGGCAAACACAAAACTAGAGTGTGATTGAAACGAATAGATGTGTTGGAGATGTAGGCCTATCGTTGCCTTTTACGAATATGGTGGAGAGCTTGCCAAATAAATATCGGTAAAGACGGCCTGGAAAGGTTGAGAGAGAAATAATTCAACTAAAAGACAATCTTTATGCAAATCCTTCTGTATATATTAAAATATTCTCATGAAGGTTGCTTGCATATTTATTATACCATATATTCAAAAAGAAATAACATAAGGGTTGGCTGTGGAAAAATAAAATAATGTGTAATTAATAATAAAGCTTTAACTGTCAATTAATTAACTGTCATCACTATTGTTGTCATAAGTTTCTATTGAAAATTCAATTAAAATCAAAGTATAATGGTTTTTGCAACAGAACACAAAAAAATTATGATTGAATCTTATTTTCGAAATGGTGTTCGAGTGAAAGGCGAATGGATTTACAGTGCGGTGTCATGTTTAGAGGAATTTCGGCTACAATTTCCAGATATTGCTTTCGTTGAAGGAGATTTTTACAGCGCACTTAGAAGATGTGTTGATTTATTCCAAGATACAGGGAACATTACTCATAGAGATAGAACTGGAAAGCCAAGAGTTCATACTCAAAATACAGTTGATGATGTTCGCCAACGTATGAACGAGCATCTCACTACATCACTACGTACACTGTCGCAAGAGACTGGTTTATCATTAGGAACTTGCCATACTATCGTCAAAAATGATTTAAAGCTATTCACATATAAAATTTTTGCTTAACATGAGTTGCTGCCAGCAGATCACAATAGGCGAATTGTGTATTGCCACTGGTTCCAACAAAATTTAATTAATAATGATGATTTGTGAAATTTAACGTTTTTTTCTGACGAGGCCTGGTTCACCCTTTTGGGGTATATTAATTCACAAAATATGAAGTGCTTAAAATTCTCATACTTTTCGTGAAACTCCCCTTCACCCGTTGAAAGTTGGTGTTTGGATTGCTGTGTCTCGAAGACGTATTATCGGACCCATATTTTTCCACGAAACTGTTACTGCTCAGAGATACCGGAATATTGTACGTGAATTTATTAATCAGCTTCATGAGGATGAGCTCCAGCAAGGCTACTTCCAACAGGATGGTGCGACTGCCCACACCGCTCAAGAGACCATCAATTACCTTCGTGAATGATTTGACGATCGAATAATTAGTTTACGTTCAAATCCAGAATTTCCACCTGGATGACCAGACTTGACTATTTTAGATGACTTTGTTTGTATTCCCTTATCTGAAAAATAATGTATGCAAGACTCATATTAGCAATATCGAGGAACTGCAAAACATAATTACCGAACAGTGTGCCAATATAACTCCTCAAATTCTTGTAAATGCTTTTAATAGTATGAAAAGACGAGTAAATTTTTTAAAATTTGCAGGAAAACGGTGGTCATTTTGAACACCTTCTTTAGTTTTTTATATTTATTTTTCTGTACCTGTGAAATCAAAAAATATATTGTATAGGTATAATGTATAAATTTGTATTTAGCTGGCTAATATGGTTGTATAGACTAATGGCCAATAAAACAATATAATTAAAAATAAATAAAAAATAATTTCCAATTTTAATGATCACATAGGCTGTGCCTAAACGTTAGTCAATTGTTATATAAAGCTAGCAATAGACATTATTTTATTTTTCCACAGCCAACTCTTATGTAATTTCATTTTGAATTCATGGTATAACGACACGTGTAAACCTCGTTCAATAGAATTTCAGGAGAGGTATTTGTATGAAATAAGATTGCCGTCGCATTCGAATAGTTAGGAAGTTGCGGCATTTGAACAATTTCTATGACTTATTCGTTCTTTGCCGCGAGCCACAGATTTGTCAACATAGGAATGCTAATAGTTAATCCAGTTAATCAATATAAAGTAGCCTACTATCAGTGCTAATATATCCTCGGGCATTGCGTTCCAATTCGGTCTGTTTATCGTCGGTACAGACAGATGTATTGCGGCGGGTTTTGCTGGTTGATAGAACAGCGGGGTGCGACAAACTGCCGTTGAGCGTGGCGCTTGCCGTTGACCGCCGGCGTCGCCCGCCACTTGCAGGAAATTGGGTCAATATTGAGGGCTACACATCGAATGGAGCGCGTCCGGCCCTGCGTGGGAAATTAGCGTCCAGTTAGGATGACCGCTGCATGTCGTGATGAATGGTGACCGCTGACAGCCGCTCGGTGATTTATAAACCGGCGATAATGGCGGCCCTTCCTTGGGGTCTTGACTTTGTGCGTGCTGAACCGGATAGGGCTGCAGCATTGCTCTCGAACGTTCGACAGACTCTTCCATTGATATTGACATGTTATAATGGTTTATGTCCGCGTCGCTTGACTGATGTCTTTTATTAGTTACTTTCCTGTCAAAATGCTTCAATCCGTACCGGAGATAACATAGAATTTTTAAAAATCCACTTATTTCAGAGGAGAGCCATGATGATGTTAACAGGACTGGATCGTAGGGGAGATTTCCGGGGTCGTGCCCTTTTATCGTTTACTAACAACACACAAACCTATCTCAGGGGACCACTTTGCAGTATTCGACACGGCACACATTTCAAGATGAGGGGTTTTATTTCGTACTAGCTGAGGTACTCCTACGTCATACATTTTTTGTAATTGAATGGTTCGGGAGTAAAACGTGTTAACTATCAATTTTATCTATTGTAGTAAATTCAATTTTAAGTTTTATTGATGTATTGATATTGATACATTTATATATATATTATAAAATATTTGTTGCTATGAAAGCAATAACTAATAACTTTTATTTGAGACGTTTTTTGATAAAACGAAAAATTTTGAATAATTTCTGTAAAATTTTTCGAAATTTTTTTGTCTCAATTTTTTCATACTTAGTAACGTTTCCATGGTCATGATAAATAATATCTCTGTTAGAAAATATTAGGCCAACTTATTTCTACTCTGCTGCTAGAATGTATTTTATACAAGTACTTTTGATGGCGGTCGGTCCTGTGGTGGCACAGCTGATTTTTTCAATTACCATTTGGATGCAGATATTGGCGTAGTTGCATTTTACTGTGTTGCAAGGCATCTAGCCCGTTTGACACCACTTTTTGTAGCCCGATCCCTTACGAATTTTGGCGGTCGGTCCTGTGGTGGCCACACTGATATTTTTTTGTGTTTTACCTAAATGTTTATTTACAAGCAGAGTATCCAGTGCTTCGCTACTGGAAAAATGTAGTCGTACCCGGCGTAAATCGGGCCCATGTTGTAACTGGGTTCAAGATTGTAACTTTTTAGCCATGGTATCTATAGCGGGCGGTATTTATGCGCGTATGAATTCTTTAATTAGATGCAATGTTTGTTTAAAAAATAAACTAACATAAGAACTAACTAAAAAGTACAAGGTGTCTCAAAAGAAATTTTATATTTAGTGGATAAATTAAAAAAAAAATAAGCCGTATATAAAAAAAATATTTATTAATTATTAAAATACACTTTTTGGGGATTTATTTCTTAAAAATAATATCGTCTAAATGTAGACCCTCGCGTTCTCGGCACTCATTTAATTGAACAGTAAAATTACTTATGACGTCTCGGCAGGTGGACTCAGGGATAGCTGCCATTTCGTGACGGATATTTTCTTTCAAATGCGCCAGTGAAGTCGGTTTATTGGCGTAAACTTTAGATTTAAGATAACCCTATAGGAAAAAGTCCATAGGGGTTAAATCTGGACTGCGTGGAGGCCAATTTATGTCACCTCTCCGGGAGATCAATTTGCCTGAGAAAATTACACGAACACGTGGCAGAGACATATTGGACGTGTGTGAAGTTGCTCCGTCCTGTTGGAACTATGTTCTTTGGTTATAGCCAGGAAAGTTTTTCAGTTCAGGTACCAAGAAGTTGTCTAACATCTCCACATAACGCTCTGAATTCACTGTAACTGCACGCCCCCTTTCGTCTTCAAAAAAGTAGGGGCCGATAATTCCTCGCGCCGACATCGCAGCCCATACGGTCACTTTAGGCGAATGTAGGGGTTTCTGATGTTTGCGTTTCGGATTCGTTGCACTACAGTAGCGGCAGTTCTGCTTATTTACGTGGCCATTAAGATGAAAATGAGCTTCATCCGTAAAAAAAATTTTGGTAAACGTTGAAAATCGCTCAATCGCCTGATTTACGAAATTAAGCCTCTGACTGGCATCTTGGGGCTTTAATTCTTGCACCAATTGAATTTTGTAGGGGTGCAGCTTTAGGTCTTTGTGTATAATGCGATGTAATGATGATCTATGCACATTTAAAGCACTTGCGCGCTTCCGAATTGAAAGGTTCGGGTCGTCACGAACAGACTGATTAACATTCTCCACGTTTTCTACCGTTCTTGATGACCTAGGTCGCCCGGATTTTGATTTATCCAGCGTTGTACCAGTCTCTTCAAACTTTTTAACCCAATGTCGAATGAGAGGAATGCTTGGCGCATCATTTAAGTGGCGAAAACCTCGAATACTGCAGAATTTTCTACGCGCTACAGTCGCCGAATTACCGTTTTTGTAAAACTCTCGCACGCATAACGCGCGGTCTGCTCCCGAGAAACGCTCCATAACGACTGAATTCCCAAGAGCCAGGCTACCGATTGACATAATCCCCGCGCCCCTCGGATACGTTGCGTTCACGCAGTAAGCTAAATAAATATAAAATTTCTTTTGAGACACCTTGTATTAAAATATTGGCCGATGTGCGGCAAATTAAACTACAATTAAACAAAAAATAAATATAAGAATAAAGTTAATTAATTGATTTGTTATGTAATATAAATTATTTGTTAAAAAAAAAAACTTTTACATGGATACATGGATAGGTGGGCAAATAGAAATAAGAAAAATACCGCAACAACAAAATGTATTTAAGTATAAGCTATTCCAAACCTTTAAGCGGACCAAATGGAATTTAAATTTTATTAAGTTATCACAAGCTAATTTTTTTAATGTTTGAAGTTGGGTTTTGCTAAACAAAATGATCAGAAGCTTCAATCAAACGTTAACAGTTACTAGAATTCAAAATATAGTGTCGCTTAACACCAAAGAAACAGGCTATAACTTATATATAAATATAATTTTATATGTTGTGTTTCATTTTGTAATACCTAACTAGATCTGAAGATTTTAATGACTTGTGGTGTGTACAGACTTTGACGTATCCATGTGAACCAATACTATGATAATATTATAAATGTATTGTAAATATACAACATAAAAAATGAACTTTCCCTGTTAGTTACGTATTGCAAAATTAAACATATAATACAGTAAAAATAAAAATAATTTTAATATTCAGAATTTTATTATTATTATTATTAATCAGGCACATTAAACATATAAGCAAAAGATTGGATAAAAATTATTCCTATATGCTATAAAGAAATTTATACAATTTTTCATACTTTTAGAAGTTTTTGAACGATCTTTTTCTGCTTCGCACTTTCTCTTTTTACTTTCCTTTGCTTCTCTTTGTTTTAAATTTAAATATTTAATCCTTATAAATAATCTTTGTTGTATCACATCACTGAGATAACCGTTTATGCTAGACAGTTAAATAAATACTATTCTCTCTCTGATTTTGTTAATACTTCCAATAAAACTTCCCTGGATCTTGTTAAAATTAGTTCAACTATACAATAAATCCTCAAATATTGTTAAAAGTCTTCGGAAATACTCAAAACTGAAGAAAAAAATGAACTATTACAATACTAACAACACGTTTATTGCAGTACGAGGACTGGCACTGACGTCATAGCTTACCCTCGCCGCATACCTTACCGCGCTCTCTATTAGCTGCACTATGAGACAACCTTAAGAATCTATAAGCCTTGAGTTCATATAACACATTGATTTAGTTTTAGTCTTAACATTCTTAAAACGAACCTTGAAAGATAACTAAATTCCAACTTTTCTTAGCACTAAGATCAAAACCGCATAAATGCGCGTGCGCTCACACTGACATAAAATGTGCAGGTTATATATTACGAACTATTAACAATTTTATCATTGTTTTTATTCCGAAACATCTTTATTCACAATGTTTACTTCTTTAATCGTTATCTATAATCATAGATTTTTACTTGTGACGTTTCAAATATTAGTTATAACAAGCTTTGTTCGTCAACACTGAACGAGGACAGTATGCGCGTGCGTTAAACTCATGCGTTTCATTGGTCATTTGTTAAAACTAAATCATTGTATAAACTCTTTAAGCTTAAGACAAAAACTAAAACTAACACAAAAACTAAAACTAACACAAAAAATAAAACTAACACAAAAACTAAAACTAACGCTAAGACTAAAGCTAAGTGTTGACTAAACCCACCAATAAATTTACGATGTGATGCTTTTTTTATTTATGTATTATTCTTTTTTTTTTAATTTAATGAGGATGAGGTGATAAGGATGAATAAAAATATCTCTGCTCTGACGGGAATTCGAACCCGGTACCTTCAGTACAAGAAACAGAGTCGTTACTTATGCTCTATCGAGGTCAATATTTTACATAAATATATATGTTTCAGAACTGAATTTGCATACTTATATGCGCTGATCAAAGGTTTGGGCTTTTCATTTGTTACACATTTTTAAATAGAAAAAAACTTGCATTTTGTCAAATACAGTCAAGACCAGTGATATGCGTCTTTTTAAGTATGCCTTAATATTTTCTTTACAGAGAAGAGTTTACTGTCCAAGATAAAGATATGAGTGTTGCCTTTCTATAACATCACAATTTAATCAGGTTGTTTTGTAGTTCGTAAGAAGCTGGAGCATTAGTCATATACTTGGTCTTGGTTAGCATGACCGAGTTGTAGTTCCCCAAAGCTATTTGCAGTTATCGTAATATCTTCTGCAAACCTTAGGTGGCTTAAAAATTCATCGTAAATTTTACTGCCTTCTTCGTGCTTCTATTTCATACCTGTACGAGGAATATAAAATAAAAATACATATAAAAACTCTATTTATATATATTTTATTTATATTGGTTTCCATTTTCATCTTATATAGAAAGTAATGAATGGACCGGATCAGATTTGTTAAATTCAGTATATTATGTGTGATGGTACGTAAAAGCTTAGTGCTGCAGTTCATCGCCAATGAAGGGTGTGAAAGATTAACTGTAATGCAGCGAGTCGGCCATAAAAGAAGCAGGTTGCCGATGCTGTTACCGGTGCCAAGAGAAGCGAGTCCTCAATAGCTACAGCGCAACGATAGAGAGAAAGGTAAACAATCAATAGACCGTACATCTACCGCATTCGATGACTTGGCTAACTGCTACACTCGTATCTACGTTTATATTTTTAAACTTCCGAACGTTTATTGGCTGTTTAAAAGATAGTAAAAACTACCAGGAAGAAATATGGGGAAAAAGACATTTATTAGAAATAACTAACTTTACAGTTGTATATTTGTTTTCGATAGTTTCCTTTTCTTCAATTATTTTTCAATTTCGCAGAACTTTTAAACATAAATATTTCAAACGAACAAGATAAAACTTGTAGTTTAGATAGAGAAATTAAAAAGTGGAAGAGTCAAGAGTTGATACTAACGAAACTCAACTATGTAAACTACAGTAGCGCGCGAGAGCGAGGCGACTCTTGCGACACATTTTACCTGACTTATAAAAAAATAAAAAAAAATCTCTGGCTACCACAGAACTGCTCATTAATATACAGTACCTAAACAAAATACTTTCTAAAGAAATTATTATTAAAAAAGATAACAATGTGTAATATGTGTACATTTAAAACTTGATTTGTCACACATAATTCAAAATTGAGATATTGGTATCAGTGTCTTTCTCTCAGTTAAATAAATTAATTATATATTACATATAAAATTAAATTATGAAATTAATCTAAAACATGTTTTGAACCACCTAAAACGCACAAATAAAAACAAAACATAAATAATTATAGTCGGTCGTAGAAAACAAAGTCCCTGGGTAGGCGTGTTTAGCGCTCTATGAAGCTCCCTTGAATTGAATTTCAGTAGAATTTTTATTTTTTGCCGTCAAAAAGTGAATTACACTAACTTCGCAATCGGCGGTAGGAGCAAGTGGAGTCTCAATAGTGGCTGGAGCCTGACTGCCGGATCGATCGACGCACGCGCATAGTAATTTTACAGTGCTGCCATTACACCCAGACGCCAATTCTCTGAGACTCCTAGTCTTTTACCACACGGATTAAAAACACGCCAACCACACGGATTAAAAAAAATAGTGTAACTTACTTTTCAGACGAACCTCATATATATGGTAGCATAAGCTTGAAATACAAATTTATTAAATGTAAAGGTTGAGCATGTCATATATTTTCTCCTGGTATTACATTTAAGAGAATTTAAAATTGAATTATGTGTAATTTATTACAGTGAATCTAAGTAAAACGGTGTTTTTCTTGAAATGAACCAAATGTGACTTACACCACTTTGGCTATGACGCCACTTATATAAAAATTAAATGAAAGGAAGAGATTAAATAAATGTTACACAAATAATGATATTTTTTCATTTATGTAACTTTTTTTTCAAAATATGTAAAGAAAAAGAAATGTTTTGGGGTCCCAATTCAATTTTGATGGCCCTAACTAACTGCGTAGTTAATTTGACAGGTAAAGCATCAGTCAGTTTAACTACTGCAAGCTGCTAATAAGGGAGATTGATAAATTTGTTAACTCACGGTTATCACGTCCCAAGACAGACGAAAATACTTACACAAAATTTGAAGAAGATAAAGATATGTTAATAAAAATGTTGAAAATGAAGAAAACGATATGTAACTTCAGATTCAGAGAATAAAAGCGATTTGTAATTTTCAGTTAAAAATTTTAGTAAGTATATATTTTGGGATCGTTCTAGGCCAGCGGTTCTTAAACTGGGGTCCGCGTAGCCATTACCACAAATGTTACCATGTCCACGAAACAATTTTAACATTTACTATACATCCCCCAACTTTTAGCTTTTATTCAAATAAGTCATTTAATAAAAATCCTACATGGTCAAGACTTTTTGCATTTGTTGTTACCTAACTAGTTATTGACGTAACTAAACAATAATTAGTAAAAATTTAATAATTTTTATTCAACTGCATGTTATTTACAAAAAACATATTATAATAAGATCTATTTTGACCAATATTTGACCAAGAAATGTTTATATGAGTTTAACGAATTACAATTTTTAACCTTTTTAATTCTTTTTCCTACTATTTTTATTCATTTTATGTTTTTTATTCTATATGTTAATAAAAATATTCATCTCTATGTATACGCAAGACCATTTATTAAAGTAACCAGCGATACATTTTTACCAATATTTATTATAAGTAGTGCCTATGAGATTATTGAGCCTTAAATTAATTCTCTAGAACGACGTTAAATGCCTAGGGTTGGGATGGGATCCGTAAAAAAAAATGTTGTTCAAGAGGAGGTCGTCGGACTAAGTTTAAGAATCCCTGTTCTAGGCAAAGTGGTGGTTTAGTTCGTAACTTTCGCAAGACTGCTACTCGCAAAACATCTGTTTGGGGTGGGTTGCCTGCTAGACGTACATAACTGATTAGGTCAAATAATAGGTATAATAGATACTTGTTATGATCCAGGAACGTTTGATAGGCGTTTGAATTACCCGCTCATTATATTAATTTTAAACTAAGAGCTGTACATTGAGAAACTTAAAAATGAAAATTAAAGGGAAATAATTCCAAATTCTTTGTTACCATTACCTATCTCCGATCGAAAATATACTTAAATAATTAATGTATTGTCTAGATCGGTCAAAATCATCACTAATCTAAAATCAATTTGCATACATATTCTATTGTTTCTATGGCTATTTTTTTCTTTTCACTGGATATATACAGAAGCGTCAATAAAATAATTTTTGATAATAAATGCACTGGAAACTTTATAGTTAGAGCCAACATTATGAGACAAAAATTAGTAAAATCTTTAATGAACACTCTGTATAATAAATAACACGCAAGAAGCCGTGCGAGCCTTCACATAGGTAACCAGCTCCACACGCAGGTATTGCGTACGATTGCTACCCCGTTGTGACGTTATCTCGATATATTTTGAGATCGTACTAGACCATAATTTCCTGCTGATTTTATGATTTGGAAATGGCAAGAGCTACAAAAATTGGTTATAGACCGGGAGCTCATGACAATTTTTGGTCTCCGATTTCATACAGCATGCCTTTTGGAGGAGAGAATATTTACCGTGTAACAACAAAAAAGGGATGGTACTAAACCCCTGCACGCTTTCCGGTCATAGGGAAAATTACATTTCCACTTAAACACAAAATTTTTGTGGTTTTCTCTGATTTAATATTGCTTGCCCTTTTGTAAAAGAAAGTTATAACAAATTTAAAGTCTTTTAAATATATGCATGCGATTCGGAGGGTCCCAAAGGGCTCAAACGGTCATGTGATCTTGTAATAAAAAAATATGATTTTCCGCGTTTTCATACAGCATGCCTATAATTAAAAGACTTTAAATTTGTTATAACTTTCTTTTGACAAAAGAGCAAGCAATATTAAATCAAAGAAAAACACAAAAATTTTGTGCAAGTGGAAATGCAATTTTTCCTATGACCGGAAAGCGTGCAGGGGTTTAGTACCATCCCTTTTTTGTAGTCACAGGGTAAATATTCTCTCCTCCAAAAGGCATGCTGTATGAAATCGGAGACCAAAAATGTCATGAGCTCCTGGTCTATTATTTTTCAGACGACAGTAAGCCTTGCGCCGCCACTGACAAAGCATGTACATTTATCCGAGCTAGAAACTTACCCGTTCGATTGGCCAATGTGCCCAATGCCTCCGCTACATTGATTCACGATCTGTGCATTTGTCATGTCAATTAACGCTGTTTAAATTAATGTATTACCAACAAATGTATCAAATACTAATTAAACAATTATTATTCAATTGCCATTCTTGTTTATTTAATTTACTTTAAATTCAAATTTATAATTTATTTTAAACATCCGCGGAAACGTGGTTTAAAAACATAACTCATAGATGATGATTGCGAGAAGAGGGGCGAGGAGTATGCCACGGGTACGGTACGGGCTTGGCACGGGCAATGAAATATGCTGTAAATGGAGCAGTGTACTGCGCGACTTCCATTTAACGACGTGAGATGATCCTGGAAGTACATTAGGTAGTTTGCCCAGTTCTTACTACTTCCGCCAACTTCTCTAACCTAATCCACGGACAGTAAAACTACCGACACAAAACACACACTCATAATCCCGCGCAGCTATTCACTTCCCTCTTCCTCTCGTACCGCCGCGGTACCCCTATCTCGCCCTGACATGCTGCCATCACGTAATTGCCATCAACCATTTTAATAAACACGTCGCGGCTGACGTCACGCGCTATCCCGCTAATTCCAGTGCACCCGTCTTCCCTGCCAACAGAGGAACCCCCGCGTGATGCAATCTCTGAAATAAGGCCGAACTTCTTGCGGGGTTAGAGAGTGTTTTTATGGACCAATAAGTTTGATAAATTGATACTTGTATATATAAAAATATACTGCTTAACATTTTATCTACATCATAAATTTTTATAAAAATAATGTTGGGCGTTTTACCGGAAACTCGGCTTGTAATAACCATAGTTGTTGTGCAATATTGCTGCAGATTTTTTTATATAATGTTCTCGGCCCTTCGGTTATCTATGCTTTATAGGTTAAATTGTACGAAAGCCGAACGATAAGGGAGTTACTCGAGTGTTATGTGGAGTTCCGACCCGAGCTTATTTGATTAGAAGCTGCATATATTAGCCACTGAACTCTCTACTCTTCCGAATCGCTCAATCAAATATTAAAATATGTCACGGTTTGTTCTTCTACTTACCCTCATTTGGTTTTATTTCCGAATTAAAAAGCGAACTTTAACTGTGATTGCCTCCAGATTACATCTTCAGAAGTCCGAACCCTTCTTAGATTTATGGAATATTGTATTCAGATTATCTTCGGAGCTGAATTTTAAAAGTTTTTAAGACTGTAACCTTGTAATAAATCGTGTTGTACGCGATTACAAAATCCATACTCCATATAAAAGATTGGAAAATCCTTTAGCGTAGCGTAACGCGCTAACAATACTGCTCAAGTTTATTTTATTAAAATGATCTCGTAAATGTAATTTAAAGCTGCAAAGACTAGAAGCTAGTAATAAATCGCTTTCAGTCGGATTGCATAACCCGAGCTGCATATAATAGATTCAATAATCTGGTCTGGCATAATGGTTTAGCGTGGTCTCCCCAGATAGGACTCTCGGCATTCATCTTTATTACCTGCATGACTCATTGATTCTGTTAATAGGCCACACATCACGGGCCAATATTTGCGGCGATCCCTGAGCCCCGGTACTTCTCCCGACGGTTTCCGTCCGACAATGACAGCCGATGACTGGTGGCCGGTTATGGCAGAGATGTCACAACACATGTCTGCCCCCTTCAAGCGCGGCACGTTTGTTCAGAGAGTGCAGTGTCCAGTGTCCGATGTCCAGTAACTGCATTGATTTGTTATATGTAAATCCGATGTGAGCAAACAGGAGCGAGGTATTCAGTATGCGCACATGATCGTACTTAACGCCACGTATTGCCATGCAGGACATAAATCAGCTTGTTTATAACAAGGTACACGGACACTCTCTCACTCAGTCCATCGTCGGTTCACTTCATCTGTCCGATGGGGAATTGTTCTCTCTCGATCTCGTCAATCATTTAGGATGAGTCATCGCGAATTAGCTTTCAAGATTAAACATGAAAGAAACTTCTTATTGTGAAAAAAAAAAAAAAAAATCTTTTGTGCTTTGCCTGTTGGTCTGCGATCTATCATTCTGTATAAATATATCTACATATTTCCTAAATACGTTCCCTTGTCGTGAGAGCCTGAGAAAAACTCTCATTTTTTGCAGTATAAAATGTATGTGTTGATATTTTTTGGCGTTTTTTTTATTAGAACCGAAGAGAGTGGAGAGTTGGTTTACGTCAAGGGGTGTCAGATTTTCCCTCGACAACAAAGCTGAGTATCACCTTTAAGCTGCAAGAGAAATATTTAAAATTCTTTGATAAAAAATGGTAAAAATATGTTGAGCGTTGAGTTGTTTTTCCAGTTAAAGTGAACGGAAAAAGCTGAGAGGGAGAAGACAGTCGTTCCCTGTTATAACCGTGCGGCTTATGAAAAACTGTTAAAGTTTCTCTCTAGTTATTTCGGAAATATCCAGCGAGAAGCGGTCAGACCGTGCTACCTGGCCGAGCCGCGTGATATAAGAGGCAATGAAGAATTCCGCCGCTAACTTTATTGCACGATTTAAGGGCGGCAACAAAAATAATCTATAAAATGAACGGTCCTTCGCCCCTTCTCATACCAGATAAAAATGAAGAAAGTTCAGTCGCGGCGGGACGGGGGATAGGAAGCTCATAAATTAGCGTTTGAGATGTAAGTCGAGAAGATCTCAAGTTAGTTACGTGACAACGCTAACTTTTAAGTCCTAAAAGTCCCAGGTCGGCCGTAGCTTTTCTTTTCTCTCGTTCAGATTGGTTTCTCTGACACATTGTTATGGAATAGCAGGAACACTGCCGCCGCGTTATTAATCTTCACCTTTGAGATTTGGAAAACTTGTGTTTTCATAACTCGGGGAACGAACGGCCGACCACCGGAGAGAGAAATTCTTTCCTTGGTTTTGTTCGCCCGCCGATCTACTTCTTCCCTCCATACCTTGAGTTTGCGAGATTGCTGTTAACTGAATTTCAAGAAACACACAACTTTTTTGTATTTATAATTTATTTATTGCTACCCAGTTTATACATATAACTATAAAAAACGTACTTATTGAAGCGCCCGCTTAGGGCGTATCACCTTGTATTTTTCATTTTGTATTCCAAATTTTAATTTATTTCCGTTTAATTATCAATTTTACCTAATTTAAATAATAATTCATTTTATACAAAAACATGTTGAGAACCACTATATATTTTATTTCCAAAATACAAATATATTTTACCATATACTCTACCCGATACAATAATATTTTATATAATACTATAATAATTTATTATTGTGTTAATTTAAACCTAATATTAATATATTTAAAAATAACCATTTGTTTTTCTTAAAATATAACTTGTGTAGAGCCGCTGATATGTCAGTTACTAATTTCATTCCGATCAGCGCAAGCGACCAAATATGCAACGATATCTTAGTAAATTAATATTTTTCCGATCAAGGTGAGAAGACGTGTTTTTCAATTTTATATTCGTGTTATAGTTTAAAATCAGTTCAATTCAATCAGGATCCCCTGATTTGTGTTAATTGTTAATTAATATATATAAGGGTATATTAATTATTAATTTATATATTTGTTAAAGATATTTTTTCTGGAGTTTTCCCTCCAGATTTCCCTAGAGCACATGTGATTTTATTGGTTATATTGTTCTAGAAGTTTAAATTCAGTATGTGTGAGAATTCTATCAGGTTCCCCTGATTCATGTTTATTGTTAATTAATATATGTATATATATATTAATTAACAAATTTACAATTTTGTTAAACCATTATTTTTTATCTGGAGATTTCCCTCCATAGTCAGATTGTTATTCAAATCAGTTAAATTAATTCCGTGTAATAGTAATGCCTAACAGAGTAAGTTTATTTATATAAAATTTATTATAAAAATTGTCATTTTTATAAATTTTGTGTTCCGACTATTTTCTGTCGAGCATCGTCGGAACAAGCAGCTACGAATAGCAAACCGTTCGTAACCGTTCTGTCGGACTTAGAAATTTTTTATTACATTAATTTAAAGTCATAATTCTTTTGTTATAAACTTATTTAACAAACGTTAACCGTTTCTCAACATTTTTTCCTGTTGAGAAATTATTTAAATTCATAATTTTAGTAGTTATTTAATACAGTTTAGGGGTCAATTTTATATGATTTTTTTATTGTTATATAATTTATTTTGGGATTAATTTAGAGTGTAATTTACTGTATTCCCCGTCGCGCTTCCGTTAATAATTGTTGCAGTTCGCAACAACTAAAATTATTAAAATTAATTTTGTACAAATATTTTTTTTTGATTAAGTTTTTTTTCCAACAATTTTTTTTTTGATAATAATTTTTTTTTCTCTCTTTTATTATCATTCCTGGCAACGCAACTTAACCAAGAACCTGACCTTATTTTATAAAATTAAATTCTCTCAACAATTATTATTTTTGACATTTCAAAGTCAACCCTTGTGTGACTTTGTCTGGGCGTCCTGGACTCCTACCCTACCTAGGCCAGGAGCGGGCGCCACACTTATATTTATTTGTTTCTCAAATTTAATTATATACAAAATTTTGAATACTTATTTTGGACATTATACAAATTTATTATTTTATTTTATTGCTAATGTTAAAGAAATCTGAGAAGGGAGATTGACATCCATCGATTAGTAGAAGAAAAAAACGCAGAAAATGGAATGATCATCCGGAATGGCTAAAATATCTAACCATAATGGACATACCTGGGAGTGTAGCCTGTTTCTCTGGTTTAAGCGGAACTAGATTTTGAATTATAGTAAAATTTACCGATGAAGTTAGGCTATTGTTCATTTTGTTTACCAAAATCATCTTCAATCGTTAAAAAGAGAGACAAATTAGGAAAATAAAAATTCCAATTAGTTCCGCTTAAACGTTGGAAATAGCTTATACTTCTAGGGTCAATTTTTGGTTTTTAGGACTTTTTAATTTTTTTTTCTTTGCGATTAATCAGCAAAGTTATATGTTCACGAATTCCTGGTGGTATTAGAGAGTACTCAATTTTGGGAGATATAAAAAAACCAGTGGCGAAGGGAAACCTCCGCGAGACTTGCCCTCCCATAAAAAAAAATAATTAAATAAGTAATTTTTTTTAAAAATATTTAGATAAATCTTCAAAAATACATCAAATTATGTTCTATACAAATTTTTGTCCAAGGCTTGGTTGACTAGTTACGAATTAATTATCATGACCATGGAAACGTTACATATAAGTATGAAAAAATTGAGACTTGGAAAAATTTTAAATAATTTTACAAAAAAATTTCAAAATTTTTCGTTTTATCAAAAAACGTCTCAAATAAAAGTTATTAGTAATTGCATTTATAGTAACTTTTGTTCAATAAATTTTTTCGCAATATTTTTCTGTTGCTAAATATTCGCAAAAATCTTAAAATCGACACGAGTAAACTCCCATTTCTAGTCAACCGATCTTCATAAAAAACAATAGGGTTCTTCCCATTAATAGGAGAATTTTTTAGTACCAAAACGAATTCTCTAAGTTGAACCGTTCTTGAGTTATCGTGTATACACACAGAAACACACACACACACACACACACACACACACATACGGACGGCACTTCGAAAATAGGTTTTTTGGAGTCCCTGGACCATGAAACGTGGTCATCAGTCAAAATCCCGACATCGAAAATTTTCGCGATTACAATACTTGCCTCTTATATATTAAGGTCGGGCAAGTAAAAATCGTAACTCAAAAACCGTTTGACGTAGAGACTTCAAGTTTGAATTTTTGATAATCTTACACCTTTTTTATACCAATTTATATTTTATAATTTTATTACATAATGCATTGATTTTTTAAAAAACAAAATTGGAAATTTTCGTGACCGTGAGAGACAATATCTTAAAACCTAAAAAAGCAGGATATCTACATTTAGTTTTTATGAGAATCTTACGTCCGGTTTTGTTTACAAACTCATTTTGAAGCAATTTTAGAATAAACAATTTTTTTTGGAATATTTTGCTTTTTTTCAATTATTGTTGATATTTTGAAAAATTGTAAGTGAAGATCGGTTTGTGATAGTGCCCTGCAGTTAAAATTTTTTGAATTTCCATATACATTTATTTTAATCTACGAAAAAATGAGGTCTTACAGAAATACAGATTTTTGAGCTAATAAATAAATCATACAATTGGTCAAAAACCAAAAAATTCGTAAGGGATCAGGCTTCAAAAAGTGGTGTCAAACGGGCTAGATGCCTTGCAACACAGTAAAATGCAACTACGCCAATATCTGCATCCAAATGGTAATTGAAAAAACAATGTAAGAATGAAGAATAAACATCTAGTGCTCATACCTATCAAGCCGTAGGCGAGCGTTGTAATCATCCGAGTCAAATATAGCAATAATATGCAAGTTAAATACAATATTTTATCTACAACTATAAAGTTTTACCTTTAAAAAATTAATTTTAAAAATACAGAAATTCTGAGTGTCAATTGTCAAACTTACCATCAGCTGATTGTAATCTACAACAATGTTTAAGAGACTATTATTTACTAGTGTACCCGTTGCCAACTGTGTTGGCAAACACATCATTACCTTAATGTGGAACTTGCTCGACACCTCAGACTTCTTTCTCTAGCCATACGCCTTACTTCATCCAATTCAAATTGAATCAACTCTTCGCGTATTATTCAAAACTGGACAAATAATAAGTATTTTTCCGAATTATTTATTCATTCACTATTTAAGATGGGAAAACGATTCATTTTCACTCTGTGTATTATATTTATAATGTTAAAACGAAAAATGATTTGAGACGTTAAATTTAAAATACGTATATTTATTAAAATAAATTTTCCAATTTCTTATATAATATAAAAAAACGCACACGGATTAATACGCTCACGGAAAAAAGCGCACATGAAAAAATACACACACGGAAAAAAGTGTACTTACAATATATCTCAAATCAGTTTTAAATAAATCGTGAGAAACTATTACACAGTAAAATTAAATTGTTTGCACGCTTTAATACAATGCGTTCACATTTGTAAGGTCAAACCAGATCTGGTTATTTTGGTTACTTTAGTGTATTACTGACTTTTAAATGTAAATTTGTCATTTCAAAATATTCCTTACGCTGTAAAACCTACTTCAGATATGTTGGTTATGATCATTATAACTAAGATATCATTTATCTTTATGATATGTCAAATGGAATGACATTTTAAGAAAGTGAAATTTTTTACCATGTTTTAATACCAACATGACATACAATTTCAAAGGTGCAAACTATTGAATGTATCAATTTGTAATTTTTACCAAAATATTTGAAATATTTCGAACGAATTTTAAATTTACACAAATAAGTTGTCACCTAGGGCGCTGATATGAATGACCAAACTCTGCCGGTAATTTTTGGTAAAAATTATTCATTTTTACCAAAGCGTGTTTTACTCACTGCATTATTTTTATATTTGTGAAAATTTAAAACGTTAGATAAATTAAAATGTTAATCGTAGAAATAAAAAAATAATAAAGCATTGAAAAAATAATAATAAAGAAAATAAAGTCACATTTTTCTTACATACTTTCATCGAAACCAAATATTTTTTAAAATAATTATTTTTCTGCTACTAATAATTTTAATTTATATTATTTTTGTGTAAACTTATTAATTAACAACTATTATTATTACGCGTTATATGTCAATATACACTTGAGCTTCGGAATATTTCGTTACATTTCGGAATCTCGTTTCAAATTTGTTATTGACGTCATAGTACGCACCCACGCAGGAACACACGCTGGCGTATTAAGTTATAGATTATAAAAATGTTTTTATATAGTAATATAAGAAACGAAAATGTATATATCATGTATAGAAAACTGAATAGGTGCTAATAGCCAAGGTAGCTGAAGCACCCATAAATAAGCCCAGCAAACATTTTTATCCGGACCAGTACTGGTAAAGCACATACTCGCCGGCATTGAAAGTAATGGGCCAGTGCTGGCATTTCGTACTGGGCCAGTACCCCGGTGTCCCGTGGCCCTTAGCTGGTCCATTGATGTATCAGTTGCTGGCCCAGCAACGGTAAAGTGCATTGAAAGTAATGGGCCAGTGCTGGCATTTCGCACTGGGCCAGTGCTGGCATTTCGCATTGGTCCAGTGCTGGCATTTTGCACTGGGCCAGTACCCCGGTGTCCCCGTGGCCGTTAGCTGGCCCAGCAACGGTAAAGTGCAAAATAATCGCATTAGTTGCAAGATTTATTTCTGACAGACTAGTGCTTATATTATACCCACTCTCTAGTGTTTCAAATGTAATATATGTGTACTTACCCAGTATTAAAATAAATTAATGGTTAGGTGCAAAATAAATACTCATTTGGCCATTTTCACCATCGTTGAATAAATTTATTTAACAAGTAAAGTTGACAATATCGCATCGGTTTTAAACTATTAATGAAGAAATTAACATTGCTGTCAATAGAATGATGCGATATTGTTAACTTAAGTTGTTAAATAAATTTATTCAACGATGGTAAAACTAGCCGATTGTAAATTGAATTAACAGTTATAATTTATTGATTTATTTATAAATATTAAATAAATATAATTTCAGGAATAACAGGAATTAGTTTCTTTAATTTATTAATTTAATGAAGAATTTTAAGAAAATGGTTTTCTGCCATTTCGGTCAAACCAATTTCATCCTAAAGATAAGGGGTGACTAATAATTTTCGCCAATATTCGTCTTGTATTATCTACCACATCTTTTCCCCCTGACTTGAAGAGTGCCAACCTAAAGAAATCATACTTGTTAAAATAAATTCAATAAACAAATTTTATAAGCATTAATGCTATAAGCTGTTCACTTTTGTAAGAACAAACTAGATCTGGTTATTTTGGTGATTTTTATAGTGTATTACTGACTTTTAGAAACTTGGTTATATTGTAAAAAAAGCTTTACAGTTTTGGATTAAGTTTGTATTATTTTAGGTTAGTATTATATTTACAAAATATTTAAGATGTCACTATTCAAAATGAAATATGACAAATTATATTTTTTAAATGACATATTTATAATCTTGTATCAGATTTATTAATAATTGAAAATTTTATTACATGAAAAAACTATGATTGAACTAAACTAAAAATTAAACAATTTAATATGAAATAGTTTGTGTAAACTACGTCCTTAAATCTAACAAAACACACACAAATCACAATAAAAAACTGTATAATGGTCACAATCAATAACTATTCAAATACACATCTTTAAAAACTATTCACCAACACGTCCGAACTTATACTAACAGAATATCACTTGTACCGACCCTCGAAGGCCACGCCATTAGGGTGTTTTATGACTAAGAACGGTCAGACTTTTCAAATTATTACATTAAAAAAAAGTTATAAACATAAGCACTGGCCCGCTAGAAATAACCTTGGATTAATACAAATAAGGAATGCTTATAAAATGCTGGTAAAGTACTTCGTATAGGCAGAGTGCGAAATACAAATGTGAAGTACATTATTAATACTGGCGTTGCACTTACTTCTGGTGCCAGCAATGTACCAGCGTAAAAGCAGTTTGCCGGCGTTCGGCCGTTAGTTCAATGTTTGCTGGGAGCTTTAATTAAAAAAAAAAAAAAAATGTTTTTTTGCTATTCTTTTTGTTATGGCATTAGCAGCAAGAACGCCAAAAATTAATAGATAAATAAAATAGTCACTATATTAATAATTAGAAATTGTAGAAATAAAAAAATAATAAAGCATTGAAAAAAATAATAATATAGAAGAAAATAGTAAAATTTTTCTTACTTACTTTCATCAAAACCAAATATTTTTTAAAATAATTATTTTTCTGCTAATAATAATTTTAATTTATATTATTTTTGTGTAAAAATATCAATTAACAACTATTATTATTACGCGTTATATGTCAATATAAACTCGGTAAGCTTCGGAATATTTCGTTAGATTTCGGAATCTCGCTTCAATTGTTTTCGATTTTAGACAACATCCACGCACCCACGTAAGGCCACACGTTGGCGTATTATATTATAGATTGTTTTATTTATTCTAACTTATAAATAATATTCTAGTGAGGTGCAAATAGTCATCATTGCTGAGATCCTGAACATCTGAACTAACTAACTTACTAAATAAAAACTTGCAGTGTAAAAATCGTTAATTTTTAGTGGTGAGCACGCATGCCTGCACCTTTTTAGACTTCTTGCAATATGAACATCATTATGTATTTAGATGGACACATAATGCATTTATTATTTGATGGTCGTAGATAATAGTTATTTGTGCAGCGTCCAGGTGCAGCGGAGGACTTCAAACAGATAAGGACGAAAAAGATTTTTTTGGCAGAAGTGCACATTATATTTTTTGGACGACCAAAAGTAATTTTTATTAGAAAAATTAAATTTATTTATTAACATTGGATAATTTATGGTTATTGAACAATTATTACAATTATAAATATTGTTTATAATTTGTTTCCGTGTAACCATGGATATCTTGTAACCTAAGAAATGACACATAGATGACGACATTTGATAGCATCCAGCGGTCAAAAAAATAAGAGAATTGGCCTAAAGTCTGTTCCTTTGGTTTAGGCGAAACTAGATTTTCAATTCTAGTTTCTTTTACCGATTGATTGAAGCTTTTGGTCATTTTGTTCAGGAAAAACCAACTTCAATATATAAAAAAATAGCTAATGACAACTTACAAAAATGAAAATTCCGGTTAGTTCCGCCTAATCGTTTGGAATAGACTGTAGACCGAAAAATATTTACTGTTTGGCTAGTCCTTGATGATAAATAAGAACTGTTCTTGATAAAGTCGCCCAAAAAATCCTTTTTTGGTCACACCTTCTAAAATATTATGGTTGTCTTCATAATTTAATTTATCTATTATAGTAGAACTACTATAGTAAATAATTAAAATAAAAGTCAATATATGTAATATTGTTTTACTAATTTAATTTTTTTATATTTTATATTTTTAAGCTCTTTAGGTTATATACCATCGGGAAATTTCAAGTATCTCGGCACACCAGTTCATTCCAGCCTATAAATTTATTTTTGTTAAATGCATCTGTCACAAAATTGCAAATTCAAAGTCACAAGTGATTTCACAACAATAGTAGGTATTGCGCCTGGAATGTCCGCTTTCACTTCACTCGTCAGAAAGCATAGATGAGTGAGTGTCACATGCAAATCCGTCGATAAATTCAAAAGTTGACAGCACTGAGTGGTTGCGGTAGGTTGGGGTGGGACCGGGAGTGTTGCTATAGTCATGTTATGCACCCAGGCCTCGCTTATGCTGTTACAGTGATGAAAATGCAACATAACACGCTGCATTCAATCATATTTATTGTTGTGTTCGTCAGCACTATAGATAGGTTAAGCCAACATGATCACAAAATGTAAATAATTAATATACATCAGTAAACAGTGCTATTCATCGCTTTGTGCCAGTTATATTAATTAGTCAATCCGTACTTGAAATCTTGATAAACTACTTCAACCCTCGAATATTTATTAAAATTCATATCAATTTGCATCATTGAATATTGAACATATGTATAATTCTGCCAAGTTTATTAGTTTGTGCTGTACTTGGGTCATCTTGGGTCATGATTTTTGCATAATTTGCCTAGTTAAAAACCTAGTAAATATTCTACCCCTATAGATTTTTTTTTGACTTATTACTGTACTTAGAGAAATATTACTAGCTAAAAGAATGGTCCGGGCTCAACTAGTTGGTGCGTGAACTACTAAGCAGCGGACTATTTAACAGTTATATCCGCTAGAGTCTAGTATAGGCAGATGCCTGCGCGTGATGTTTTTGTAAATGTGGAAAACTGTTGCGCTAGCAGTATCCACACCATACTTTGCAAGACGATATCCATTATCTAGCGGCAAAGAGATCCGAGACGGCCAGAAGATGACGTCTTGTTGCAGCCTTCGTCCGCCTACACAGCCGTTCATCCAATGCTTGGATTATCCGCCTGTTTCGCCGTTGAGGACTTTTTCACCATATCTGGTTACTCTCTACCTAGTTTAGCATGTGAGTCGACACAGTTTGCCAGGATGTGGCCGTCCTGTATGTAATATAGCTTCTTGGAGCCATAGGTGAGAGCTGGAAGTCCAGGGAGAACCAAACCATTGAAATTACTCTTAGAGAGCTCGACAATTTCCATGGAGGTACCAACTCTCCTCGACAACCCATACATGTAGCATAGTAGAAATACAACATGCAGATAACTATGCATTAATAGTACATACTGAAACTGAACGCTCACTTCAAACTTTCTACCACAATCTAGGATTTTCACTAAATACTAATAAAACCAAAATTCTATACCAACCTTCTCCCAATTCTCAAAACATTAGGTCCCCCAATCCCAATAAATGGTGAAACTCTTGAGAATGTGGATTGCTTCCAATATCTAGGTAGCCACATCTCCTCTGCAGCACATATTGACGAAGAGATACTACACAGAATACGCTGCGCTAGTCATGCTTTCTCCAAATTAAAGCTGAGAGTATTCTCTAATCATAATCTTAATCGCGACACTAAATTTCAAGTGTATAACGCCGTTATCATACCAACGCTTCTTTACGGTTGCGAAACTTAAGTCACATATAGCAAGCACTTGAAAATGCTAGAAAAACATCATCAAAGGTGATTTCGTCGTATTCTAAAAATAGATTGGGAGGAGAGAAAAACTAACAGCAGTGTACTTGAACAAGCCAATTCGTCAAGTATTGAAGCGACAATTATGAAGATTCAGCTTCGATGGACAGGTCACTGCATGAGGATGTCTGAGAGTCTAATCCCAAAACAGATTCTGTTTTCTGAACTCTCTACTGGTTTGCGAAATGTGGGCAAAGAAAAATATACAAAGATGTGCGGAAAGCACATCTAAAAAACGGAAATATTGACTTAATTAATTGAGAGAACCAAACCCACGATCGATCGTGAAGAAGAGAAACGACGGAGAAGAAAAGCTAAACAAAACCAGCACAACCCTTTGCCCCATGGAACTATAAGCCCTCACTGCAATAAAGACTGCCACTCAAGGATTGGTCTCATCAGTCATTAAGGGTCAACTAAATATAATATCAGTATAGCGGAGAATTATCTTCGATACGAAGTTTCGCCATCATCATCATTTAACAGTAAAATTTTCCCAGAAAAAATTAAGTGGGTAGTAGAAGTAGTAGATCTAATACAATTGTGTGACCTGCAAGACACACTACGCAATTGAATCGGTGAGTCCAATTCTAGAAACGTCTACCTATTGTTGGGATCAAGAACGATACATTTTACACATTTTCTGAGCTTAGGAACCTTGTCTTCTATCTTTCAACGAGCAAGAACGGTACTTGTCTTGGACATGTACTGCTGTTGTTCCCAGTATTGTGAAATAATGAAAGTGGTGGGGCAAACAGAGTTGTTTATGTTATTCCCTCCTACAGTTTTCGAGCAGGATATTACATAATATAGTGTTGTGTTGACTGTATTTACTTTTAAACTACAGGGTGCGGCAGAAATAACTTCCACATTTAGAAAAATCACTGTGGGATCCCCAAAGAAGGCAGAGGGGTCCGGTCCATTCCGTTAGGTACGGTACATAATAAAGTTTTCGGTCATCACCATAAAGAATTTTTCAAAAATGGCGAATCTGTAACTGCGACGCAGAGGGCGTTTCGCACGTGGTTCGATTTACGTGCTAATTAAAGTGTTCCAGATCGGAAAACGATTTTTCTCTGGGTTCAAAGTGTAAGAGCAACAAGATCTGCACTGAAGATAAAACCACCCGGACGCCCTAAAAATGTGACTACACCCGAAAACATCGCTGCAGTGAGGGCTTCTATTGAGCTGTCACTAGCGCGTTCAGCACGGAAACATGCCTTAGCACTTCTGGTTCCAACAAGATAGAGCTACGGCCCATACAGCAGGTCGTCCGCGTGAAAATTTGCAGGAGATGTTCCCAGGTCGAGTGGTCTCCTTACGCGAGGCAGTTCCGTACCCACCGCGCTCGCCTGATTTAGGTCCCTGTGACTTTTCTGTGGGGGTACCTCAAAGCCGAGGTTTTCAACATCGTCATCTGTCCTTGGACTAAATTAAGGAGAACATTCAAGAAGAAACTGAAGGAATTTCGCCCGACTTGCTAGTGAGAGAACAGATCCAAGAACGGCTCCAAATGTGTATCAGCCGTCAAAGCCACCATTTGGACGATATAATTTTTAAAGCCTAAGTAATAAGTAAAACCTAACAGTAAAAAAAACTTTTATATCTACATTCGGGAAATAAAAAGCTTTTGGTGATATCTCTGTTTTTTCAATCTCCCTTTGAAATGTGGGAGTTATTTCTGCCGCACCCTGTATTATCTTAAAAAAGGAGATGGATAGTTGTGTCAATATTATTGAAGGCGAGAAACCTAAATTACGTACATAAGAATACTACCACGTCACTTAATGGAAAACCATGGAAGAAACCGCCGATTTTGAGTAAATTAATTCTTCTTTATAATTATTTTATTTGAATTATATTGTATAGAATTGATGAATTTTCGTTTTGTATTTTTTTTTTAATAAATTATATTTTACAATAAATTTAATTGCATTTACCTAATGGAAACCGAAGTACCATGAAACTAAGAAGAAATATTATTACCTTGAAAAAGAGTACTTGCTCAAGGTTCTATTTAGGTTCTGCAAAATATTAATTATTTTTTTTTCCTTTTTATGATGAACTATTCACTTATATAGTATTGCAGAATTAGTGAGCGCAAAGGGTTAAAAAAAATATTCAAAAGTTATTAGCTTTTTTCAATTTACTAAGAACTAACTTTCTGGGCTAGTACTGTTCTTTGACGAACCGATTCAATTGTATGTTGGGAAATCACCAAATGCTCTGAGTCGAGTATGGTACTTCAAAAGAAGAAGAAGTAAAAGAAAAAGTCTACTATCCAGTTTGAGGTCAAATTGTACAATAATCTAATTGTATTACGTTTCAAGTTATTGTATAAAAATAAACATTTACAATATATTTCCAACAACAAGTTTCTTATATATCTCTTTGGCTTGAAAAGAGATTCGATAAAGTAATGGTATTATACAGGATGTTTGAATGAACTACAGTCCATTTTGATATTTAATAACTTTTCAATAAAACACTTTTAATTAACTTTTTTATGGATCCTTTATTTAACTTTTGGCATTAATTACGACAATCGGTATCGGTCAAATGGCCATTCCTGCCCGTGCTACAAATAGGGCTCTTTCAGTCAAATTTTTAATATATTTTCTTGATATTTCTGGTGTTATTTGAGTGATTTCATGTTGAATGTTAAACATATTTTGCCCCAGCTTGGAAAATTATTATTGAAACCTTTAATGACGTAAACATCTCACAATACAAAAGGATTAACCGTTTGGACATATTAAAAAAGACCAGGAATACGGGGCGCATGCTGCAAGTTCGACCAATGGAGCAGCTCAAAATACAAAAATCAAAGGTAAATTGGCAAGTCGAAGTAGAATAAGATATCAAAATCCTCAGAATAAAGAACTGGTAGACAACGTGTAGTGCTCTAAGATTGCCTGTGATGTGTGGATTGATCTATTTCTAGGTGCAAGGGCATTTATTTCTGGGTTTACTTTGGATGATATTTTTTGCTAGCCTACAGTCTAGTTATCTTTTCAACATGGCCTAGCAACCCTAAACCATGTGTGATCGTTGCTACTGTGTCCGGTTCTTGGAATTAATTGTACATCTCTTAGATCAATCTGGTGCATAATAGATCATAAGGATATCGTATCCCAAAGAACGTCAAAGCTTACCCAAGCTGTAAAGCAAATTATGGTGATGATTAAGAGGAAATACTTCAGTAATGAGAAACGCTAGTCGAATAGTCATCTTGTAATATATTTTTGTAAAATTTATTATTATATAGTAAAGGTTATTATTATTACTCCAAACCCCGGATATTTATTAAAATTCATGTCAATTTGCATCGCTCAATATTGGACACATGTATAATTCACTCAAGTTTATTAGTTTGTGCTCGGCTCGGTTGATCAAATACAAATGATTTATGCATAAATTACCGCCGGTTTGCCTAATTTTCTGTAGAGATACAAGAACGGGAGACCGCTGTCACTGTAGCTCAGCGTCCCATCAAGATTTGCACAAATGGCGCCAGGAAAGATGGAAGAGACATTGTAATAAAAAAATAAACTATAAATTTTAAATCAAAATGTAAATTCAACATCTAAAAATTTATCCACAATTTCCCGAGATAACTTTGGTTTCTTTTTCAACTGAATCTGGGGAAGAAAAATAAGTTGTAGTAGAATTTATCGTCCTCAAGTTGCATGTGCATGGCTGCAACATCATTCTCAATTTGATACTATCGGGAGCAGAACAGCGAAATCTCCAGCATGTTAACAAATAAATTAAAACAGGTCTGTTTTCGAAGTGAAGCAACTAGGAACAGAAACAAACGGGAGATAGGGGTTGTTGGAGGGTGGACAGATCTGGCGTGTAAGAAACTGCATGGATTGCTGTTCGAGTGAATCAGTTTGAAAAATGCAACTGCTAGCGTCAGCAGTCTAGAACCGGAAGCAGAAAGAATAAGACTTTATCGCAAGCGAACACAGCGACCCGTTCCCGTTCTTTCCAAACTTATTTTGACATGAATCTCAGTAACTACATGTCAAATATTACTGCTCTGTTTTTATTAATCTCTTTCTCGAAGGGAAATCATACCGAACTGAAGTAAACATGTATTTGTATAAACATATATTCATGATTCGGGTATTTCAGCTATGAAATCTATTCGTGGAATTATATAACTTATGCTGTATTCTTGATATGAACGATGGACAGGTTTGCTTTAGTTTGTTTTGAAACATATACAAACAACTTGAATACAAAGCCGGCAGGATAGTTCCCTTTGAAGAGTATATACCCTGCTCCAATTTTATTGATATATTTTATATCTTGCATCTTGTCTTGAGACTAAACCACGCTTGTCAGCACTCTTGTCTTTTTCAACTCCTTCAAATATCTCCGAGGTAAAAGCTACAATAATATTTATTTGCTTATATAAATAAGTAAATAAAAGTCTGAGTAGATATTTTATACGATATGCAAATGGTATAATAAAATGGCATTGTTTGTACCAGTTAAACAAGAATAAATGTATTTATAATTAAGTAGCTTATATTACTAAAAAATCTTAATATCTAAAGGAATTTTACTGTTTCGTTCCTATTTCGGAATAAGTAAGTTTGTAATTATGAGAATTATTTTTATTATAATGTATCATACTTTTAGAATATTTTTTCCCACCGTGTAGCCCGTAGCCCGGTAGAGGTTCATCTAAATTAAATACCGGTTCCAACAGATACCACATTTTTTATCGCAATTGATCCAGACAGTTTCGCAACGTTTCTCTAACTTGAGCCTCTTAGGCTGCTACGCGCAATATGTGGCCTATTAAAAATTTTAACTGGCCAACCCATCTATAAAAGGATCATTTTTTTAACGCCTTTCGTTTACCTTGCCTTCTGTTCTCATCTTTTCGATGGAAAAGTATCACAGAAGAAATGAGAAGAAGAGGATTAGTGATGGGGAGTATATAATTCAGAAGTATATATGATATGTGATGAAATATATTATGAAAGAGAACAAAATGTTGACTAGTGGGAAGATCTCGCAAACGATTAGTTATTATTCAACAAAAGTGGCGTTATTGTTTTTCAAAATATTCTCTATGAAGATCAGTACACTTTTACATGCGTTTGAACCAATTTCGAAGTACTTTTTCCACTCCAATGGAGGCATTTTCCACTCCGATTGTCAAATTATGTGGGATCCAACATGAACAAATCTTTTTGATGGCCAAATGTTCATGCAAAAGTAAATGTATGCTGGTCCCACTAATGTCCAAGGATACCTCAATCTCACAATAAGTCACGATGATCTTGCAATATCAGTTCACGCACAGCATTAATGTTTTCCGGAACAACAACCGATTTTGGACGACCTTCTCAAAATTCGTCCTTAAGCGAACTTCGGCGCCGATTGAAGTCGGCAAACCATCGATAAACAGTAGTCCTTGATGGTACTTCATCGCCAAAAGTCGTATTAAGTTCATCGATGCACTGTTGTTGGGTTAATCCACATCGAAAGTTGTAAAAAATAATGGCTCGAAAATGTTCATGATTTAATTCCATTTTTCGCCGAGATTATTTTTTTCAAGTTACTGTAAACAACACAAATAGCGCTCGTGAGTCAAAACGTTCTGAGTACGTATACCGCAAAAAATGTCAAACTTTACGATAGAAGCGTCAGTTGCCAGACAGCAGCACTAGTTTAGCGCAATCCCGAAATATAAAAGGCAACCCTCTTTATATAATTATTTCTATATAAAACACATATGTGATGGCATAACACAATATTTAATTTTTGAGTGGTTCTATGTATCTCGTGAGTTCATCGACTTATAGCGCGTGTTCATTACACATATTTTGTATAAAAAGTTCCATGTCAAAAAACCTGATGCCTAATTTGTGTTAAGCTAAGCAAAAAATCAAGCATTTTTTCACTTCGTCGTCAACTACAAAGAAAAACCTTAAGATGGGCGAATAATTGATAATATCTTAGCGCAAAGCCGGTACTGCATGGTGAATGCGGAAAAATATCCCAGTTAAATTCGTCGACTTGCTGGCGAGTGTTGTCGTGCAGGCATCGTTTTCTTACTGAGGATTAATTCATTATATTTTCTAAGCAAGCAAAAACAAATTTGATTTAAAAAAAAAAAAAAAAAAATACGGAACGCATTTTACATTTGACTGGATTTTCAATGAGATTGTTCATGAAAAAAATCTATAAAGAGGCACTAAATGTACCGATGGGTATTTGAAAATCATTTTGATCCAGCCGAGGCTACGCTGCAGCTGACCCTTGCGTTTGTATAATGGCACAATTCCTGTAGAAAAAAATACAAAAACTCTAAGACACTAATATACAGACCAATTCTGTAACTCAGTTACTATGATCATAGTAACTAAATTTTTCTACCAAATGCTGGTGTTTATAAGTAATAACTAAGTTCTTATGTAGATAAAAATAGCGGACATTTGATTTTAAGTGTAATTTTTAGATATGATAGAAATTGAAGAAGATTAGAAAAGAAACTAATATAAATTAAATATATATAAAATATGTATGTATGAGTGTAGGTAAATGTTTATATTGCAGGAGATGAAATATATTAAAAATAAAAAAGTCTTTAATTCCTCATTTTTAAAATTAGTAAAAAACGAGCTTTTGTTTTTAAAAAAATTAACAAAAGTTCTATCCAGTGACGCAAAAATAGTTTCATGAGGGGGGAGGGCTATAAAACGAGACGTATGGAAGTATTGACAAAACAAGGAAAATGCATCGTAAAGTAATAAAAAATCCAGCTTCATGGGAGGTTCTAACCCCCAAATCCCACCCGCCTGCGCCACTGGTTCTATTGTCGAGAATTTGTCTTTGCATTCCGTTTTTTTTTTTTTTTTTTCTTCATTTCTTCACTCCTTTTTTTTAAATATTTTATAAATGTATATACCATAATATATATTATATAACAACAAAATAATGTAAGCAATACAATATTTTGACATTTTTAACCTCACCTGTCATCTGTATACCACCAATGCGCATGCGTGTTGCGCTTCTGTAACTAACTTCATTCTTTTCTTAGTAACTGTCACTAAGAAATAACTTTCATAGCGACGTCACTACAGTTGGATATTACAGAATACGAAAAATGTTAAAGTAACTATAAAAGTTATTTTGTTGTAACGTTACTACACGGTAACTATTATAGTAACTTTTTACAGAATTGATCTGATAAGCATGGCCAATATTTTACTAACGTGGGCCATATTCTATCCAACAGAAGCAGTTGCCGGTCAGACGACAAAAAAAGAAATACTGCGAATCTAAGCGTCAAAAAAAGAGGAAACTCGATGTCTGAGTAGAAAAAGAGGACCACATAGCTGCAATTGCGGACCTTCCCCGCAGACCATAATTTAGCCATATGCAGATATGGCTAATAAGATTAAGATGGAGAATTTATACTTTAAGAAAGGAGGGCGCGAGTTCTTATTGATCATATATTTACTAAATGTGCTTTTATCTCTTTGCAAAGAATATTTTCGCTCTTTATATCTCGTACCTGAAGAAATATGTCTCAACCTAACACCCTAACCTCAACCATGTTGTTACACACGATGGTTACACGAGTTGCGAAGTTGTCTATGTTCCGGAACAGCTCACATAGCCACAGGCCTCCCTCCTTCCTCTCCACGCCTTACCCGGCCTCTTGAAATATTAACTAGAATAGTTTTCACTGGGTGAAAGATTCATAGGTGCAGTGAGATGCCGCTGAAACTACATTAGCATATCCACGGGGAGCGAGGAGCGAAGAACGAGGAATGGAACGAGAAGCTCTACACTGATATCCTGTTATTTCTATTAAGATGTGAATCTGTTTGTCATTAGCTAAGTGATATGGTTGTGCTGTTACTGTTATGAGAGATGCAAATGTTTATCTACGTATTGCAATCAAACAATATGCAAACCTTGTTGGTTAAACATTAAATTTAAAATAATATTATAGTTTATGTTTATGTGAATGTGCCTCAGGTATTGTACCACAGAATTTCATAACCAGTGTAAATAAATACATACAACGTTTAATCAAATAATTCGCAAAATAGAGTCATAAAACTTTAAACACTTTATGCCCGGTTCCATACAACATTCCTAGTATCTAGTTTTAATTATAATTGTTGAAAATTTAAAACCAGGGCCGACCCGTTGTTTTGTGAGGCCTGAAGCTGGACAATTAAATAAAGGCCCTTAAATTATTATCCAGTGATCTAAGGTAGTGGTGTCCAAAGTAGGGCACGTGAGTTTATACTCAGGGGTAAGTGAAGAAAGGACGTTTGACGACTTCCAGAATGGTATTTGCAGATTTCAAATTTCCGCAGTCGGTTTTACACGATTTATTTTTCTTCAATATTTTGTGATTATTTTAAAATTAAACTTAAGTCGTTATCGGCAGCTCAAAATATGGAAGTATACCAAATTCAGGCAAAATCAAATATATAGTTATTATTATTTTTTTTTTTATTCAGAAATTTTGACGATCAATATGATTTTAAATATAGCTAATTTTAGAATGCGTGTTATAAAATAATATATTAATTCACAAGTTTCATAAGGCATCATTTAGTTGCACGCGTCGAAGTTAGGACACGAGTCGCAAAGCGGCGAGTTTTCTAAATGCCAAGTGCGACAAAAAGCCTTATGTAACGAATATTGAATACTTTTTTTAAAAAATTTTTCTTCTTTGCGTCTTTTTAAATAATAAATTTACATTTTACAGTTGAAAGTTTTTAAAGATAGCTATCAATTATGTTTTGCAAAATTTGCAGGTTTTTGTTCCAATTTTATCAGTTTTATGAAATGAAGTGTTAAGAATCATATGAAACTCGATTCAGTTTCATAATGACTTTCTTATGACCACTTAATAGAAAAAATGCAAAACACAAACGTTCCCTCTTATAGCTTATGGCAATTTTGAATCCGTTTTTTGCCTATAGCAAAAAAATTTTTGACTTGAGCTCAAAAATTAACAAACAGTTGAGCGCAAACGCCAATCTTATGCCAGCTTAAGTACCTTTTCGGCTTATTCCATGCGTTCGCATCGTGGCATATAACATATGGCAGTTGTTTTGTATCAAATATATTCATGTGCTCTTTATAACAGTTTATTGTTTTATACAATTGCCGAATAAAAAAACAAATGTATATGGTTGCAATCAGATATGCAAGGAAAATATATTCCAGTATCTTTATTGGACTTTTGTAAGTTTTACCTGTCTAAAGAATAATATCCGGTACTTTACGAAGAAGCCCTGTCCATGACGTCTCTTTTGGAGCCATCTTTTTCTTGTAAAAAGAATATAAAAAGTAAAATTAGTAAAAAAATTTTAGACAAGCATCTTAATAATACTCTTACAAATATTCTTTGAATCGCTACCAAGATCGCAAACCAGATATATATGCATTGGTATCGAAAAAATAGGCTCAGTGTTCATCTTAAACTTTATATTTTATTTATTTTTTGTATAAAATGTAAATATTGTTGTATTATACTCATTGGTAATATAGGCAAGCCTGTGGCCGCAAGCGTTTAATTATTTGAACTTGCTGTTTGTCCGCTAAGCAAGAGTATGGATGTGAGTTCAACTGCTGCCTATGTCAAATAATTTATGAAAAAAATATTTATTACAGGTTCTGCTTAGCCGTTCTCAAGCGGCTATAAAATGAAGATACCTTTCTGTGTAAGTTAAAAAAATGGACATAATACTGACCATATATATTTTCAGTGTACATTGAGGAATAAATGTACAGTGAAAATATGGATATGAAACCTGGTAACAAGAGGCATAGACCCAGGCTATCGCGCAAATGATGATGAATATGGATTACACGGTAGTCATAAATAGATTAAATTCTATTTGCGGCTTTTAGTAATTTTTTGTTGGGCGATGCGGCCCAAAAGGTCTAAACGGTATCCAATCTAAACTGTGTACTGTGAGAATGCGTGGAAAAGTTGAATAAGTTGGGTCGGGGTGAGTTGATGTTGTCGACACAGGTTTTAAAAAGGCTCTTGACAAAGTTAATCACGTTCTGTTGAGTAATAAACTATAGCAAGTGGGAATTCTATAGCATGGAAATCTATTACGATGAATTGAAAGTTATTAAATTACGTTCAAGTAACATCAGGTATTCCCCAGGGCTCGCATTTGAGCCCTATTCTCGTTATAATTTTCCTAAACGATATTTGTAAATATCTAGAATATATATATATATATATATATATATATTAATAAAAAAGGTATTTTATGAATAATAAGACATGATTTTATTGATCAACTAATACGTCTCGCACATCATATGATATATTTTATACTATTCTATTTACATAAAACAATATGCCTTAGCAACGATATAGCACCCTACGATCGTTAATAAGTGTAAATGTTGCATAATTATATTTTCGCTAACACGGCCAGACTGACATGCGGAACGTTCTCGGGACGCAACTTTATTCTGCACACCATTAACAGCATTGTTGTTATCAGCAACAGCAACCTGCATACCACCAGTGGTCTGCTCCATACCAACAACAGCATCCTGCATCTTGCATACCAGTAACAGCATCCTGCATACCAGGATCTCCATTCTTGAGCTGGTCCACCATTTATCTTCTACTGCATCTTGAAAGTCTTCACCTAATTCATAATCTGTAAATAGAACAATTTGGGCGCAGAATTGATCTTTCACAAAATCAACCATGCACCAATTTCAGTTAGTTAAAATAAATATTTGCTTACAACAAAACCTTCCAATAGCAGAGTAGAAATCGTGATCTGAAAGTTTAGAGACTTTTGTTATCATTTCATTTCTCTATCACGAACTCAGTGACTAGATCAACAAGCTCAGATACTCAGTAACTATCTATTAGTTTCCCTCATTACAGATTGTCTACAGTACAACAAGCTCAGAGGCCGTTTATTCATTTCTGCACACACAGTGCTAAGCTCAGAGAGCATCTATTCGTTTCTGCACACACAGTGCTTTATTATCATCATCATCAGCCCGTCGCCATAGCTCACCACCTGCCACCATGGTTACAGAGCTATTACCGGACTGATGCCACTGGCAGAGGCTTGTCTTGCGGTACTCAACAACCTTTTCTCTCAACTCATTAGCAATTACATTTATCAGTTTATTCTACCAATCCGATCCCAGTGATCTCTCATTTATCTTTTGCAATAAACGCTCAAATTCAAAACTAAAATCTCGAAACTCAGATCTTAATTATCAAATCTCAAACATCAAATCTCAAATATTAAGTTGCAAATATCAAAACCAAAATCTCATATTTTGGTGTTTCAAGTCTTAATACTCAATTATTAAAATCTCAAATATTAAATCTCAAATCTAGTTTTTACTCATTATGGCTAACACGCGCCATATGATTTAACCAAAAGAACCTCTTACCTCTTACCATTGTCGTCAACAATCTAATTAGTTACCTTCGTACAATGTGTCTGTTAATAACAAAACAACGCTCGTTCATCCTGACAATTTTAAGGATCTTTGTTAAGATTCTGCATTTTTCAAACAAATGTCATATTTCATATTTATTCCAATAAGTGTCATTTCCTTAGAAACCACTTGAAATAATTTTTGACAAAATAACTTGAAATTTGCCAATTTATTATCTAGTTCATAATTCATACTACCTTTATATGATTCTCAATCATCACCTTTAATCTAAACCTTTACATTAGCCTTTGCAATATTATACAACAATTTCTTTACACCAATGTATTGTTGCATTAAAAAAAATATTTTTAATATTGCACTTATAGTCTTCTATTTTAATTTTCTTGTGGGTGATAGGCCAATCACACTTCTGATATTAATAAAAAAGGTATTTTATGAATAATAAGACATGATTTTATTGATCAACTAATACGTCTCGCACATCATATGATATATTTTATACTATTCTATTTACATAAAACAATATGCCTTAGCAACGATATAGCACCCTACGATCGTTAATAAGTGTAAATGTTGCATAATTATATTTTCGCTAACATATATATATATATATATATATATATATTTTGGATATTTGGTTCTTGACGAGTATTATATGAAATAAAACGCAGGTTGTCTTTTATTCGTCAGTTTTAACCACACACAGTTTTTAACTTCGAGTTGACTACGTGGTGATTTTATTTTATCTGATTGACTGACTGAAGATGTGCATACTACCCATGCACGAAACGTTTCATATTTTATCAATTGACAAGAACATTTTAATAAACTGACGAATAAAAGAGAACTTGCGTTTTATTTATATATATATATATATTTTATTATATGCAGACGATTTAAAAATTTACAAATTTATCACTTGCTTACAATGCTGCATTAATTATTGCGAGATAAATAAACGTTTTTTTAGTTTAATCACATGTAATAGTATAATATTCATTTAGTAAAATTTTCTTATAAAATATGGTAATAAAATAGGAGCCACGCCACTGCTTGACAAAATACTTATTTTCATAATTCTATAGAAATGAACCATTGCCCTCTTATAGTAGTCGCCTGGTCAAACTTAACCTTTGTATACTTGAGCATCGTAGGATCAAATGGGATATGAATTTTATATATAAAGTAGAAAACAATAAGTTAGATTCAACTGACCTTCTCAGTCTGATTAACTTCAATACGCCAATCCTTCAAATACGAAAAACTAATACGATTTATAATTGCATTTTTTCTTCAAAATTCTCCTTAAGACTAGGAATGAAAGTTCTGCTGACCACCCAAATACAATTAAAATAAATAAAAAAAAAAAAAAAAATGGAAGAATATTTATGGGGATATATATTTGATTAGTGATTATTTATTGAAGGGACGATTTATTGAAGTCGTCAGGACAAAACGTAAACGGGAATCACCTGTAAGTAAATGAAGAGTAATTGAAATCGATTATTATTAGAGCAAGTGGGCATATTTCAAGTGGACGTAAGTCAAGGTAATACCGAATTTCAATCATTTCAATACTGAAGTTTTCATCGTCAGTATAAATAAAAGATGCTCTGTATAGAAATGTCTATCTTCTTCTTAATCTAACATCGCGAACGAAGTGTAATGATCACATGCTTATGTATCATCTTTGTTTAATACTTTTCGGACTATCTGTCTCCAAGTATTCTATCTTCGGCATTTCTAACAGCTGGTACGAGCCTCGTCCATGTGAGATTAGATATAATGTCTCTTCAGGCGCGCACCCTGAAGAAAGGCAAGCCCGTGAACCCCCCCTACTGGGCTGAAAGGTACGTGGTTTTTACATGTGTTTATCAAAATATAAGTGAGCTCCTCCAAGAGATCCAAAAACATGTGATTGGTATGGTTGTGATTCTTGCTTTTTTTATCCTTTTGAGGACCTTTTTTTGGTTTATTGGTATGTTTATCTGTCCATGGTATTCACAATATGCTGCGCCTACACCAATGTTACTATGCAACACCTATCTGCTTTTTTGATTACTCATGTTTCAGAGGCGTAGAAGAAAACTGAGAAGACTAGGGAGTTTACTAATGGACATTTGGTTTGACGGGATATATTTTTGTGTTTCCAAGTCTTTGTCAGGTTGCTCATTGTAACGCGTGCCAGTTGAATGCGGCGATGTATTTCAAATTTACAACTAACAGAACTATAGATAAGTGACCCAAGATATATCACACTGTCAACAATTTCCCAATCAGCAATTCTTTGAAGTTTTCCAAGAAACTCGTTTGCACGGTCAATGATCATAATTTTAGCTTTCTTAGTTAATTTTCAAAACGTAATCTGCACTAGGAATCTTTAGTTTAGCAGATTTATAAGTTCTTCCTTACTTCCAGCAATATGAAGGGTCCTCCTTTTTTTTCACAGGAAATCTTTTAGAGAAACCGAGGATATCTCCTCAGTAGTGTCGGACTCTCCAATAGGCCTACCGACTAAAACTTTTGCCTTGCCCCTTTTCTCCGTCGAAGTACTATCGCTAGACATGACCTCTCGACGGTGGGCTAGATTAGTTGCTCCTTTTGTCCCTTACTTCTTGTCTTATTGTCCTCCTACTGAGATGTCTTTGAGATGTACCAGAATAAGGTCTAAGCGAAGGAAGCTGCGCCCAGAGGTTTACTTTTTTAATCCATACGTAACTTTTCGTGTGCGACCAAATTCTAATAGTCTATTTCATATACTCTAACTCTTTCTTTCACTAACTCTTCTCTGCGTTAAGTGCTATTCTTGAAAGGTACACAGATCAGGCGAATTATGTCCCGATGTTTTCATATGGCAAGTGTAACCGTAATACAGACGACGACCTTACAACCAATAACAAAGCGTCACGTGATATATGTAAAAATAAAGAAATGATATAAATGTAAAAAGGGAAATATAAAAAATTTAAAAACCTGACATCCATAGAGATGCCAAATAATTAACTATCATCGTTGATCTAAAATATAATTGATTTTAATTATTTAATTATTTATTCTTATTTAATTATTTAAAATTAGAATAGTTCTTATTTAAAATGCAAAGGCCAATTTACGTTATCAATTATTTTTTGTAATTTTTATATTCAGTATAGCTACGCTAATTTTATATTGTGTTCCGATTTGATATTAACTTTGTAGTTTATTAAATAAGACTATATAATCCAAATTACAAATACCGTCAGTGTAAATAAATAAATATTTTATTTTTTATTATTTATTTATTTATTTTTATTGTGTAAACTAAATTACACTTTCAATAGTTGTAAAATTGCGATTAATGGTAACACCACATGTTTGGGAAGCTTAAATAATTTTATAAATGTTTATATTTCGAAGAAACACATTACTCTTTTTCTCAAATACTCTTCTCTCGGAAAAAATATGATTTTTGTTTACTCTGTGCATTAGTTAAATCCAAATGATTTTTTTTTTTTTATTATTTATTTGTTTTATATCGGCCTATTTCTGCAACGAGGCTAATCGCCGATGCCAGGGGGCGAGCTCCTACACCTGGATGAGGGTGAATGATTGTGAAAATGGGAGCAATGTAAATATATTATTCTCGCCCGAATAATATCACCAACGCAGGGGGCTCGAACCACTGACCGCCCAGTCCAGACTGTTTGCACCAGTCGAAACCGCACGACTCAATGCGCTCGGCCACACCGTTGGCTAAATCCAAATGAATTAAATGTATTAAATCTGTCTTTATTCTACAACAAAATTATATGATATATTAACTTAACGCCCAGAACCCTCCCTGGCAGCGGCCTTGGTATGATTATTACAAAATAAGTAATAAAATGTTCTTCCAAATTATAGTAGAAAATAAATTTCTAATACAAATAAAAGCATTTAAAAATTTATCACTCGGAACTAAACCGGAAACTGAAAAAAAACCGTTATTTTTGCCGGAACAAAAACCGAGAACGAGAATCGAAACCGGTAGCGGATCCGCATAGAAAACACAGAGTTGTGTACACGAGTGAGTTCAAGAATTGGATCCTTGGGCAAGACCTAAATTGGCCTCTTCCCACGTAACCTCCGAAACGTCCGATGTAAGGGCGATTTTGACGCTCTCGAATTCTGGTGCCCGGGGCCAGTGCCCCCTTGCGCCCCCCCCCCATTCACACGGCTCTGGTCATATATACATAATTGCTTTGTTTGCTTGTGAAGGTTGTGGACCACTGTGTTGAGGTATCATGCACACTATGAATGTAAACACTGATGGATAATATCTCGGAGTACAGAAACAATACACATGTGTTGTGGTTGCAACATGTCACGGTATTAATTATTTTATGTGAAGCGTGACATTATAACCGTGAAATATTAACGAATTCTTCATTCTGAATTGTGAAATAACGTCTATAAAACGAAACAATAACACTCGCCTGTTTGTATTTTTATTTTACGACTGACACAACCAACAATACAGTATTGTATAGTAGGTTGCATAACCTGAACTTCAGAGGGGTTATGTCAAAACCATTTAATTCGTTGAAAGGCATTATAACGAGTCTATTGTAAGTCCCTCTTAGTTACAGGCTAGCTCCATTTCAGGGGGATTAATTAATATAGATGTTTGAGCACAATTAATCAACAATTAATACCCTATTGACAGGATTTGGAGCAAGGTAATTCATTTCTTAATTCGAATTCAATCTGTCTCTATGTGTTGTAATTGTAATCAACCATTCATTCAAAATAACATTAAGTCTGAATTTGGTATTTAAGAAAATGAATATGGAACTATTTAGGAAATTTATTAATTTAACTTTGTAATTAATATAGACAATGGGTCTTACGTATGGAATATTGCGGTACACGACAACTACAGTCTGTTCCAAACGGTTAAGCGGAACTAAATGGGAATTTAGTTATTTTAGGTTGTCACGAGAACGGACCTTGCTTGGATTATTTAATTTTTCACGTTGGGATGTCAAAATTTAAAATTCCAACAATGAAACCATGGAAACGAATGACATATGTCAAAATTAAATATTTTTTTTAGATGACAAAAAAATAAATAAATGGAAAATTTGTATTAAGAATGACACAAAAAATCTAAATGTAAAGAAAATTACATTTTAAAATGATATTAAACTTAACCAAAAAATGTTTATTGTAAGTATGATTTACAATGCTTAAACAAACGGCCGAAAGGCACGATTTAAACGATGAAAGTAACTAGATTGCAAAATCTAGTTCCGCTTAACCGTTTGGAACAGACTGTAGGCGACGGCGAGAAAACTCTCTGACAAAAATTATATTGAAAAGAAAATTATATACATAAAAATAGCAATGGGGTATTACAAATGACAACATTCTACAGTCTCTTATTTTAAAATTATTAATGTTTAATCTCATGCTGCATTCACAGTTACCAAATTATACTTACTATTTATGGTAGAACTATAGTCAAGTATTATATTTATACTTAGGAGAGCATATAATCTGTCTCAATTTGTAATACTAAACTAGATCTGGTTACTTTGGTGACTGTTGTGGTGTAAATAGACTTTTTTGAAATCACGTAAACTTGTAAATCTGGCTTTTACATTTTTGGTGAAGTTTCATTATACTGAGGTTATATTCACTCAAAAATTACATGTCAGATACCAAATTGACATGTCAAATTTGTGATTGACATGTCACGGTTAGGCGGAACTAAATGGGAATTTCGTTCCTTTAGGTTGTCACGAGAAGGGATCTTGCTTGGGTTATTTCATTTTTCACGTTGGAATGTCAAAATTAAAAATTCCAACAATGAAACCATGGAAACGAATGACATATGTCAAAAGTAAATTATTTTTTTTAGATATTTTAATGACAAAAAAATAAATAAATGGGAAATTTGTATTAAGAATTACACAAAAAATCAAAATATAAAGAAAATGATATTTTAAAATTTTATTAACCTTAACCAAAAAATGTTTATTGTAATTATGATTTACAAAGCTTAAACAAAACGGTCGAAAAGCACGATTTAAACGATGAAAGTAACTAGATTGCAAAATCTAGTTCCGCCTAACGGTTTAGAACAGACTTTATACGTAATTTAATGTCAATTATGAATTGTCAAATATTTTGAAAGGTGTTACTTCAGAATTACCACCCTAAGATGATATTTTAAATATACAACATAAAAAATGAAGTTTCCCTGTTAGTTTAGTATTACAAAATGAGACAGATAATATGATCTGTCTCAATTTGTAATACGAAACTAGATCTGGTTACTTTAGTGACGGTTGTGGTGTAAATAGACTTTTGTAGAATCATGTTAACTTGTAAATCTGGCTTTTAAAAGTATGGTTAAGTTTCATCATATTGAGGTTATTACTAAATTGACATGTCAAAATTGTGATTGACATGTCAAATATTTTTAATGTACATATTAATATTTATTTCATCAAACTTTCGATTATTACTCGTATAATAGTAAAAAAATATTATGATTATCAATGAAATATCGTGATAAAATATAAAAAACAAAAATACATATTATATAATAATAATTTATCATTTTATTGTGCTGCCCTTAAAATCTCATTCTTGTTTTGCAAAATTTAATAACATATTTAAACAAAAATATTCATTTTTTGAATGTAAATCCCAAATGTTTCTCTGCAAATCTTTCCGAAACATGTAGTCTGTGGTTCTATCTGTTTTCTTATTATTACCTCTTCCCATGTTCGTCGGCCTTAAATTTTCTACACCTTCGTTTAAAATTTTTCTTACTTCTCCTTCCGAAATCTAAAGAAATTGAAATGGGTAAAGTATTTTATATTTCACAACAAAAAGGACACCAAGATTTACTGAAAAAATATCTGCCACAAGGTCTATAATTTCGCTTCTTTTTAATTTTGTTCCATTTTTTTCTAAAAGTTTTCCATGAGCGTTATATAAGCAGTTCACTTTTGTAAGAACAAACTAAGAGGGAATTTTATTTTCAATAGTTTGCACCTTTGAAGCCGTATGTCATGTTGGTATTAAAAAATGTCACTTTTTTAAAATATCGATCCATTTGACATACGTCATAATGAAAAATGATATCTTAATTATAATGATCATAACCTTATCAACCTAAAGTCGGTTTTACAGCGTAAGGAATATTTTTAATTGATATTTAAAGTCAGTAACACACTATAAAAGTAACCAAAATAACCAGATCTAGTGTGTTCTTACAAAAGTGAACAGCTTATATATGTGTTTTTTTGTATATTTATCTAATTGTTGTCTCTTATGCATATTTTCTGATGTTATACATATATTATGAAAACAACTGCAAATCTTTCCGAAACATGTAGTCTGTGGTTCTATCTATTTTCTTATTATTATAAGCTGTTCACTTTTGTAAGAACACACTAGATCTGGTTATTTTGGTTACTTTTATGGTGTGTTACTGACTTTAAATGTCAATTAAAAATATTCCTTACGCTGTAAAACCGACTTTAGGTTGATAAGGTTATGGTCATTATAATTAAGATATAATTTTTCATTATGACATATGTCAAATGGATCGACATTTTAAAAAAGTGACATTTTTAATACCAACATGACATACAGTTTCAAAGGTGCAAACTATTGAAAACAAAATTCCCTCTTAGTTTGTTCTTACACCTCTTATCTGCCACAAGGTATATAATTTCGCTTCTTTTTAATTTTGTTCCATTTTTTTCTAAAAGTTTTCCTTAAGCGTTATATATGTGTCAAATTTACTTATAGGTTAGGTTCTGTCTCTTTCTCGCTAAGTGTAAATCATAAGTATAAGTATAAGCATAAAGTTTGCAAACTTTTAAATTATACTTATAATTAAGACACTTAAGTACGTTAGTGTGAATGATTACGTAGGAGGCAGTATGACTAAGTTCTTCTAAGTATAAATCTTAATCATAAGTATAATTATAATAAGGGAAGTGTGAATGCAGCTTTACATTACTTGTAAAGTACCTTGTACAAATTCTGAATTTATCTAAATGCCCAATATTAGTAATTTAACTAAATATGTGGGGTTCTTCTAACGTAGAACCACCTTTTGTAGCATTAGACAATCAGGATTTAGAAATTTTTTAGAACAGATTTGGTAAAACAGATCGTACTAACAGTGGTTTTGGTCTGCCCGTAAAATAAATTTTCTCATGTTTTAAAATCATTTTATTGGTTACATTTATGAATAAGACGAATGCCTTCTAACCTCACATGTATAGGGCTTTTATTAACTCGTACAAAAACTATGGCTCTGTCGTTTGTAAACTTAGGTGATTTTATTTTGTTATTATTATTATTTTTTAAGATTTTTAATATTTTGTATTAGTTACATGTTTAAAATATATATGTACGAATAATAGCAGCAGTACTTTACAATTTTTAATAGCAGATGTAATACTGTTTTAGAAAAATATTCACCCCTTTTTTAAAATATTACATACTTTAATTTATACTGTCAAAGTTCAGATAATATATGTTAAATACATCATATAATTACATTTCATAGATCAAATACGGTTAAATAGTTGATGTTGATGTGGAACAAGCATTACTTTCTCTACTGGAACTACTTGAGCTACAGGAGAACTCAGATTTAAGTCAAAAATGAAAGATATTTCACTAACTGAGATTTATAAGAAATATTTACTAGTTTTCCGAAACTCGCAGCTTTTGCTCAGAAGAAAATTAGGCTTACAAATGTGAGCAGATGTTTTCTAGGTTGAAGTTTGTTAAGTCAAAAACAAGGACGCGAATGACGGATTCGCACCTAGAAAACAAGTTGCGTTTTGCTACATTAGTTGTTTCCCCGAATATTGACAAACTTGTGAGCAATATGAAGTGTCGACCGTCCCATTAAAATTAAATAAACATTTTGTTCTTATTTATCAATATTTATGCATTCTTAAAAATTTTAAAAAAAAATTTCTTGTGTTTTTTTATGTAGGTTATGAACTTATAGGCATATTTTTTGTATAGTTTAGAAAAATTTATTTTTATATAATAAAGACAATTTCAGTGAAGTATTTAAAAAAAAAAACTAATGATTAAAAAAAAGATGCTTAAAAAGTTATGGCCTGTGAATGTAGTTCAGATCGCTACCCGGCTCTCAGTCTTTTGGAAGTTGCACATGCCTGCTGTAGGATGTCCAAATAAAATAAAAAATATTTTTCATCACTGAGTTCACCTTTTCCAGAATATCCTTGTATTTTAACCATGAAAAAGGTCAACATAAAAAATTGGTGTGAAGTGTGAATTTTCAGGATTTTGCAGGCAACTCTTAAAAACCCCAACACACCCTTACATTTGAGTTATTTCAGAGTGCTGTCAGAGATTTTTATTTTTATTCGTAATATTCTCTTCTATCTACTTTTAAACAAATAATTTCATTACTGGCTAACAATTTCCATTTTCAGTTTAGATACGAAACCCAGTACCTTAGTAGTTCGGAGTACCGCTTTTATTTTTGGTTAGCGAGTGGTCATACAATATTGCGTGCTAATATGTCTACAATTTTCGAGGTTGTTCGTGAGTATTCATCATAGTATAGAACATTCCTTGTTAAAATTTAAAAATCGTATTAAATTTAGGAAACATCAGAAAATCTATTTCATATCAATATAAAAAAAATATTTCTAAATATATATATATATTAATTGAAATTGATTCGACCGTCATAGAAGTTTTCACTTAGATCTTAAGCACACACATATTTTTTATTCTAGTAATTGTTGCTTTATATTTAGTCTGTATACAGAGCGATCATTTCAGTAGCTTTACTGGTACCACTATAACAAATTATCGCTTCTGTATCGACTCGTCTTTTGTATTATAAGAATTATATTAGTTAAAATTATAATACATAGTCTTGCGTAGGACGCCGCAGGGTGTATAGTATTAGTAAATGTAATTGCTTTATATAATATGTTTCGCTAATTAGTTAGATATTAATAAACTAGTGCTTAGAAATATTCTTTTATTTATAACGAATGCGTATCTATCGATATGCATGTTTTAACTTTTTTAACTCTTAATTTTCTCTGTTCCCATTAGCTATTCAACTGATGTCACCCTAACAGAACCTAGTTCAACAACCCAATAATTTTACTTAATTTTAGCTTATTCGGTTTTCTTATTTAGTCTAAATATCTACCCTTACGAATAACTCTCCAGGTCAATCCTTTTGTAAGCCAAATTTATTATTTTCGTTCATGGTAGTTGACTTTTACTCTTATATTATTTATTTCAAGTCTAATCCAGGGATCAATTTGGCGGCTCGCGGGCTGACCACCAACATATTTTTTTCTGGCCCCTGAAGCGTTAATGAAAAAAAAAAAAGAATATTCATCAAAAAAATATATTTGAAATATATTAAAAATGTGAAATATATTCTTCCTACTTGTTTGTTTATAATACAATTTTCCGTCATTGCTTGTAATTTTGTATGAATAATAGACCAAATGAGTTTGACACAAAAAGGGATGATAATTTCATTATTTGTTGGTAAAAAAAATATGTGATGCATAATATGTGATGTTAATCCATGCATCAAAATTTTTCACATGATATCCCCCAAATATTGCAAAGATTTTTTTTCTTTAATTACAAATTCTCTTACTAGTATAATAGTTGCTTCAAACTTTCAATGCTATCCAATATACTACTTAACTTTTCAAACTAGATTCAGTCAGACTTTTGTTTGACGTCCCAATACTTTGTCAGGCATACTTTACGTTTATTTTTATGCTGTACTGTTTTACTTTTTTTGACATTTTTAAGAATTCTGATATATTATAAATTCTGAAAAACTATACTGGTTAATAGTTACTATAATTAAATATAAACTAGCAGACTTTAACAATATTTACAAATTGTTTACTATAATCTAATTTTTATGTGTTACTACAAATTAGTAAGTAGGCAGTGGTAAGTAACAAAACACAGAAAGTGTCGAATGCCTATTTCTATCGCTTTTTACTTCAGAATGTAGTTTAAAAGTTTGAATGTCAGAAGTTTGAAAGTTTAATGAGAAGTATAATGTAAAACAGCCTTAACTCCAGCTTCTTGGCCACAATTGTTATCGGACACTCATGTAATGGACTAAGAATATCTTGATTATACCTACGAAAACCTAAATATAGCGTGGGAATATGCATTTTCTACTAATTTCAATGGTAGGTAATCATAATAAATCATAGCTTACATATTGTACAATGCGCAAGTTATTTGCTGTACGATTATTTTAAATTTGTCAAATTTTCATTTTGTTGGACTTTAAGGCAGGAAACGCCCCTTTGAATACACTGCTGGAAAATATTGTCTTGAATGGGTTAAAAACAACTTTTAACAGATAGATATGTAGAAAGGCAAACAGATAGACCTATTATTGACGATATAAGAGTTTCTTGGTCATACCTACGAAATGCTAAAACATAATTGTTCATAGAAAGTGAAATATCAGCTTACCGACAATTGAGTCGTTTATTTTGAAAGTGGCATAAGTCACTTTGTTTTTAAATCAAGATTTCACTTTCAAAATAAACATATTTGTTATACCGTTAATTCAGTTCTCTCGAAAATATCTCAATAGTTTTCAACACAATTGGTTTCAATTATTTCACAAATGAAGAGATACCGTTAAAATGTAATCATTGTTATCAATAACTTTATACTTTTGAAAAAATCATTTATGCCACTTTCAAAATAAACGGCTCAATTGTTAACTAAGAGAAACTTTGTACGTTTTTGTATGGTAACATTTCTAATTTGAAAACAAAGAGCCTTTAAACTGTATAATAAAACTGAAAGTTAACATGGCTTTAATATTAAATATTTAATTCGAAGTGAATTTATCCACGTATTATAGGTGAAACCACATTTAATTTTAACTGGGAATTTGTATTATTCACTGAATATATTATTGCATTTTGCTCACCTAAAAAACACTAATTAAAATTTTATGTATGCACAAATTAAATACCACAATGTTTAATATTTATAAATAATTTACACAAAATAATTGAATATAAAAAAATAAACTGAAATGAAAACAGAACGTAGAATTAAGCTAACTGTATCGCTATAAAATATTATCATTTCATGTTGCCAAAAGCTATTATGCATTAATTATGATAAAAGTTCAGTATAAAAAATTCTTCTATGAAATACAAATATGCATGCCGCATAGTGCAATTGCATAATTAACATAATATAGAGTGTGCTCCATAAAGTTGTCGAATAGCAAATTTTCACAGTAACGTGTCTAAGGTAGGCATTACACTATAAAAGTATATATTTTTAAATTAATTAATTTGGTTTTAGCTACTGTGGAAATTAACCAGAATACATGTTTCTTTAAATTTAATTTATTTATTGATACATGTTTTTTTTACCTTAATACTACAAATACATATACAAACATCCATGCCATCACCGGGTTTCGAACCTGAGCCACTCTATATTAATATTAACACGCCAGTATATTTACCATTACATCATGGAGACAGACAAAATATCTTTTACAAAGATCTTTTGTAAATATTTTATAAAATTTATTTTATAAACTTTCTTTTACGAATCCCAAACAGGTATATTGCATTGTTACACAAATTTTATAAAAAATCAGAATGAAAAATGACAACAAACACACTTTTGTTTGTGCAGCATCGATTATTGTAATAATAACAAGATATTTGGTCTAAAAAATCCAAAAATGTTAGCAAAGGAAACCAGTATATTGTAAGTTTCAAACTTTCTTCAAACAAGTTGCTTGCCATTTTTTGCAAAATGGTAAACGAGTGATCAACACGAGAAAGTTAGAAATATATTGTTGCTCAATATATTAATAATAATTATTTTACAAAGCTAAAACTGGACAATAATAACAATTAAGAAAATTAACCAATTAAAAATAAAATTTAATCAAATTAGTTATGAAATATAAAAAATTAGTTTTGGTCCCACTCAGATAAATGATAAATGAAAAATGTACAGGAACAAAGATATTCGAGAACTGTATTCAAGACGGAATATCACACAATAACTGAGAGGTAGACGATTATATTGGATAGAACACATGATGAGGATGAAGGACAGAATGTAAAGAAAATATGGGAAGAAATTTGAACACCCGTTCTATCTGGTCTAACCCTCATGGAATTTCTAAGCAAGTGATTTATTGAATTTCTATTCTATCCTTTTCATGAGATTTTGCTCCTAGAGAGGTTTCTGCAACAAACGGGATTTTCAAAGCAATGTAACAAAAGTGAACTGAAGTTGTACAGCAATTTTACCGATTTTGGTCTATAGGTGCTTTTGTAGTGGCCTATGACAAAAATGTAGTATTTGCTTAGGTTTCTAAAAAATAATAAATAATACATGGAACTGACATTTTAATAATAAATGCATGTAATACATTCACTTGTAATAAACGTCTGATAAAATAAATATATAATTTAAAGTATAATCAAGGTGTTTCTCTACAGTTTCTGAAGTAAATGATTTATTTACTTGCCATAAATATATGTATAACAAAAAAAATCTACGAAATACGAGTTCCTCAGCCAGTTATATTAAATATTATGAAAATAACGAATATTATTATTAGTTAATCACATTCAATCAATCAGTTACCTTTTACAACCCTTAGAGGGGTTTTTCCGCCTCCAAAAACTTCTTCCATTTTCCGCCGTCACGCGCTACTCTTCTCCAATTATGAGCATCGATTCTTTGCAGGTCTTTGTGCACATTGTTCAGCCATCTCATTCGCGGTTTTCCTCTTGGTCTGTTTGTGCCTGGAACGCTATCGAATACTCTTCTCACTGGCATGTTGTTGGGCATTCTGATGACGTATCCGATCCAACGTATTCTAGAACTTTTTATGAAGCCAATCACATCCGGTTTATTATAAAGGTCGCTCATAATTGCTTTTGATTCTCCATATTCCATTCTCTTGGACATTACCGAAAATTTTCCGTAGAATCTTGCGTTCAAAGCCTTTAAAATCTAAAAATTATAATAAAACTGTAATTTAGGTCCACGCTTCTGTAACATCTTGCGTATTATTCATATTATGCAATTCAACTCTGAAATTGTACATTTTGACTCTTGTGGAATTCAGTCTATTATCTTAAAGAAGAACAATTTTAGACAAATTATGGACATACTTTAAGAGAAAATGCTGACAAGCCTTTCAAATGTCGTTTTAAAACTGTGACTGACAATATCAGAACTTTGTAAAAGTCGAGAACAAAATTTATTCAAATCTATAGTTAAAATTATCACTATTTGTATTTCAATAAAAAGAAAATTTGAATAAATAGTTACTGTTAATTTATATAGCAGTTGCCAATCCATAGACAGCAAAGTTTTAATAGAAAAAGAAAATGAATTAATTGTTCGATGTCGTTTCGATAGGTTTTTCATTTGTTTTCCTTTTACCTTTTGCTGAATTACAAGTTTATGTTTTATTGAAATTTTTGTATTAATATTTATTATAGAAGCATCAATATTTGATACTGCATTTGATTTGATTTCAGAATCTTGCTTATAATTGGAGTATAATTTAAATACTTTATATCCGTAAATTAATAACTTTATTAAGGTAAGTAAATGATCTCTTTATGGAAGTTCATGATATAGTTGGTAGTTGGTATCTAGAGATGGGCATTTCGGCTTATTTGCGGAAGCGGTTCAGTGGATGTCGTCAGTTTACTCAGCTGGCTTAGTAAACAGGTCTCCAAGAATCAGCACCTTAAAACCGTTAGTCGATTCCTCCACCTATTCGTCAACACGACGAATTAGTTAGTTTCCCAAAAGATTTCGGCCTTTCAGTAAATCTCGATAAGACGTTTATCCTGTCTAACCGCTGGCACCGAACTTAAGGAGGTGAATGCCTTAAAATATCTCGGTAGCATAGTTACATCGAAAGGCACGATTGATGATGAAATTTCTGAAATGATATCTTTAGCTACCGCAGCGTTTGGAAGATTCAAGAAATTGGTCTGGAATGTCAGAGCTCTACAGTATCACACCAAGATAAAGGTTCACAGGGCGGTGATCCTCTTAGTACTCCTGTATTGTAGCGAATCTTGGTGTCTCTATCATAGACAAATCAGAGTGTTGAAAATATTTCATCAGAGATGTTTACGATTTATCATGAAAAACCCGGAATTCTGGCCCAAAATTGTCATCGTGCGTCAATATATTTTTTTGCGAAAAGCCTCTGCATAAATAACACTGACACACGTCCACGAAACACTATTACATTGCTGCACATAAACATGAAAAGCGTCAGAAATAAGGTAAATACACTTGAAAAATATGTATCCGATCACTACATTGACATCCTATGTTTCTCGCTTACTATGTTTCATACATATCGCTTTTCAGTGCCTCTTTCAATTATAATAAAAGGCGCAAATAGCATTTGGTGCTGTGCGCCAATTTTAACTAACTAACTAACTCAATTATAATAAATATAGCTCAAAATAGCTAAGCACATAATTATTATACTAATATTTATGTATAATTACCGAATCGTACGTGAATATGTATCACATGCTTCACAAGATGGTAAAATTGCAAGCAATATGTACGTTGTTTTCAACGTGAGATCATATTAAGAAAATGTTATCAAAATGGCGGAGATTTTGGTCCATTTTTTATCCACTTTTAGAACATAAATTTTAAAATAGTCCCCATTTTGTGTAAGTTTATTCGAATTCTATGCAGCAAATTGTAGCTAAAGTTCTACAATTATGTACTTAGCCTGTTTATGCAACCGTGAAAGTTACTTAAAGTTCTCGTATCTACTGGGCTATTATTGCTGAGATTCAAAAAGGAGTTTTATGTGCTAAAATGATTCGATCTTTGTACAAAACACCTTTTCTAGATGGCATTTTATTAGAATCAAGTGTAGTATCATCGCAAGACATGGTTTGTGGGTTTTAGATTAAGAGCCTAAAGGATAGGTTAGTACAAGCATAGCCAAACTTTTACTAACGCGGGACATATTCTGTATGCATAAATTCAAATGCCATCGCGGGTTATAAAATGTAAAAAAGGCATCTCGAAAAACCAAGCAAATTAAAACAAGACATCCAAAAGATCCAACAAGCAAAAAAAAAAATAAAGATATCGAAAAGTTCTGACGAGCAAAATCAAAAGATATACGGTTACTCCAGCCATATAAAGGAACCCTGCAAGCCGGGTCTCTCCCGCGGGCCGTCGTTTAGCCATGCTTGGGTTACAATATCATTGAGGAATTAGAATATATATGATAGAACGCTTTGTAGCGTTCATGATAATATCAATTAAAACACACAAATCCATGCACATATAAGCGTTTATTACTAGGTCTATTTACAATCTGTCACATATATGTCATTATGTTATGGTTACTAACGCAACATATTACAAAGGAGGCCAAGAACTAGTTTTGATCCTAACACGGCCGTCCTGATCGTGCCGCGTCCTCGCGGCATCATCTAAATTTAACTGAAAAATAAAACAACTTATTATCCTAACACGGCCGTCCTGCTCCTGCCACGGCATCTTCAGAATTTAATAACTGCAAAATAAAACAGAGTAAACGAAAACATAATGTTAGTTTTGCCCGTCTCCTTGAGGTTCCTGACCATCCAGAGTTTCACTGAACTCCTTGAGGTCCTTGAACATTCAGCGTCGAACAAAACAAACACATCTCCTTGAGGTCCCTGACCATCCAGAGTTCCTCTGAACTCCTTGAGGTCCCTGACCATCCAGAGTCAACAAGACAAACACGACCATTTTAGGTCCAACAACTCCTTGAGGTCCCTGACCATCCAGAGTTCCTCTGAACTCCTTGAGGTCCCTGACCATCCAGAGTCAAACAAAACGAACACAACTCTTTGAGGTCCCTGACCATCCAGAGCCAACAAAACAAAAACGACCAGTGTGTCTTGCGGTACTCAACAAGCTATCAATTGTCAAATCAACTATCAATCAGTTTATTTCATTACAGGTTGTCTACAGTACCCAACAAGCTCAGTGACTGTCGCTGCTTCCTACTCAGTACCTTATTATCCCACACGCAACGTGCCTTCTCATTTAATCAAAGCAATAATATGTCTCTTACCACTTTAACCATCGTCACTTTTAATCATCATCATCTAACTAGTTACTTTCGTACTATTTGTCTGTCAATAGACAAACGCTCGTCCATTCTGACTTTTTATCTTATCTCTCTTCAGTTACTTTTCTTTCTATTACTTTTTATTATTATTTCTCTTCAGATCATTACATTTGCCATTTCAGGTAAACTACACCTTGATTTGTTATCAATCGCACTGGTAAAATAAGTAAAATTAAACAAAACCCTACGGTTACCACTGTTTTAGTCCTTGTTGAAGATCTCCAATGAACAAAGAATACATTAAATGAATTTATCTCCCGGTTCTAAAATATGTTCTAAACCTGCAATAGCTGTAACAAAAGATCTGAGCTAGCAATGTACACAGTATTAAATCGTTCACAATAGTATTACATAGCATGTGCATCAATTGTAAAATCTGTCATTTGTATTAGCACTTTCGTCCAATATGTACCATTAGTACAGACCTAAGAGCAAGACATCTTAGACACCTTACAAGACAACTTTGACACTTTTCGGCTCTCAATTTTTGTCTGTGTTTCCACAATTACCACATCAGTTAAAAACTTAACTTAGTACTTTTGTATTATTGAACTTGGGAGAGCTAAAATGTATACGTTCATTTTGATTTAAAATTTTTTTCAATTTGCATTTCTGTAAAAGCTAGTTTTCCGAAATTACAAAATCTTTTCTTTTTAGCATACTCATAATAATAATAAAACTGTTTGATTAGCGTATTTAAAATGTCACTACCCGTGATATTTAGCAAGTTTCAATATATTTCGTAAAGAAATAACACACTTTTATTGAGACCATAATTCAGTAATTCATAATGCAAAATTTAGAAAAATTACACAAAAAACTTGGTAAAACTGTTTGACAAAATAAAAATAACAACTACTATTATCTGTCCATTGTCATCTGTCATCTGACATTTGTCATCTGACATTTGTCATCTGTCATCTGCCAATGCAAAATATAATCTTATCTAATATGATTCCATACAAGGAATATAATTAACAAAAACTCCAACAAAAACTCTTTGAATTACCTTGTTAAGTCTTTATCCAAAATTTCTAAATTATCAAGAACAAATTAGAAATACCATACCTCATTATTCACACATATATACACACATATATGTCATTATGTTATGGTTACTAACGCAACATATTACAAAGGAGGCCAAGAACTAGTTTAGACCCTAACATATATATAACGGCTAAAAGAATGTTTATAAAAAGGAAGTTTCAAATGAGAAATACGTTATATATACGAAAAGCATAAAACGTTATATAATTTCCTTCTTTTTTCTATACGTGAAAACATGGAACCTTGTTGAAAGTAATGTAAATAAGTGGGAAGCCATCCATATATTGGTTTACCGACATTTATTGAAAGTATCATGAACAAATTGGATAAGAAATATCGGCTATGCAATGAGAGGAAGGAACAGTGGTGGCACTCGTTTTTAAATCTGGGGAGGGAAGGAATTATTTGAGGGGTCACATTTTTTCATTGTTATAAATATTAATGAAAATATGATGGTTTTGAAAACATGATTTTGAAAACATGAAAGCAGGCCTTGAACTCGCTTCCATCTTTCATAATTAGAAATATTCCCAAAAATGAAACCGGGCACTTATTTTTATCTAAAGTTTTAAATTTTCTTCAAGGATATCTGAGGAATAGTTGGGGGCCACAATTTATAGGGGGGCTCGGGCCCTCCGGACCCCCACTGGCGCAAACACTGGGAAGGAAATATGATCTATAAGCCGATAACTTATTATTCAGGAAAATATCCTAGGCAAGAGAAGCACCGATCCTAGAAGATCTTCACGACTGAAGTACTATCGAAAAGAGAAGGCGCAGAAGAAAAAAAAAAAAAAACTGTAGACCAGTGCTTCGCAATCGATGTGCTACGGTACATTAGTGTGCCATGAAATGAGGCTAGGTGTGTGCCAGCGCAATGCATTGAAAAAAAATACAATTCATCGGTCTATGATGGACAAAATTAATTAAATAAAAAATATTTATAATGAAATCCAAATTTGGGTCATGTCTAAAAAAGACAGGATCAATGTTTCCACTACATATTATTAATTGGATATTTTCATTCACGCAACACAGACTCATACAAAAAATTAAATATTATGACAAAATATTTAGAATTTTTAAATATTTGGTTTTTCTACTTCTATTTTTATATCTATTTATTTCAATTCCAAAAATACAAAATCTAATATAAAGGAAAATGCAAATGTGAGCAAATATTTTCTCGGTATAAATTAAAATGATTACGAATGTTCGAATAATACTTTCTTCATATGGTACCGACACGTGGCATATTGAAAGTAAATCAGCTATTTTGGAAAGCACTGTTTTATACCATATTTTGATAAATTCGTACAGCGCGCGTGTAAGAAAATTTATATTTAGAATAATAAAAATTAAAAATCACGTGCAATTCGAATTAGAAATAATATCATACTCTTTTCCCTAATAAAAAAAGCTACAAAACATATCTTGGTAGTAAACCTATTTATTTTCGTTACTTATAACATCTAATCAAGATTTAGTTAAGTGGTTTTTAGAAATTAAAGAAAATATCCAGTGGTCACGACATTTGAAACAAGATTAATATTCGGTGCAATTGGTAATTAGAACTATTGAAATTAACTCATGAACAACAGTCTGTAACTGATATCTTCTGAGATGTGCGACAGTATGAAGATGCTATTAAATGAGACCGATCAAAAATGCGTCGCGCGTATTCGAACATAATTGGTTTTTAAGTAACGGCTTATTTTCTCATTAAAAGATGAAAGTAAATTGTTCTCAGATGTAATTTTAAATTTGACCTAGATATTAAATATTAGAGAACGTGGTATTGCGATTCTGCACCACTATGCATGTTTCATCGTTACCATTTATTGTAGAGAGCCTGGGTTTTACCAAAGAGATACCGTGTTCCATGCATAATGGACATCGTATGCATTCATCATTCAAACTACTTGTTATTTTAAATGGAAAAGTTAATTTAAACATATAAAAAAAAGTAATAAAAAAAATATATTCAATATTTTAACATCAAGGTAGTTTATGTACATTGGGCTTGTAGTTTAATTAAACTATTACGTTCTACTTTCTGCACATGAAAGATAAAATATTTCATTTATACAGAAGATAAAAGAATCTATTAGAATAATTTTGGTCTCTACATCTCGGTAAAAATGTAATTTATGTATATTATATGTGCTGCCGTATTATATTTTATAAAACCTTTTCTTTGGCAGAGGCGGTTTTAGCCTGCAGAATGCCTATATATATTTCATATATGGATATGAAATGGATATGTTATGGATATATTTCTCTCAAAATATGGATAGCCGGAAACAAATACATGTAATTTACACTGATTTCGCTAAAGCGTTTGATCGTGTTAGTCATGCAATATTTTTTAAAATAACTTTTGGAATTAGGTTTTCAAGGTAATCTTCTAAGATGAATAATTTCATATATTTGTAATAGGTCGCAAGTAATTACAATAAAAGGATATAAATCTCGTGAAGTTCCGATAACATCGGGAATGCCGCAAGGAAGTCATGTTGGACCGATTTTATTTAATATACATGTAAATGACATTTCTAAATATATTAAAAATATTTCATTTTATTTATTTGCCGATGACTTAAAAATTGTAAGACCTATTGTCACCCCGGATTATTGTTATAAACTTCAGGAAGATATTGATAGGTTATTTCATTATTGTAAATTAAATAATTTAAGCCTAAATATTAATAAATGTAGCTGTATAAGTCTTACTAGAAAAAGATCTCAATTTTCTTATAACTACTCTATTAATGTTAAATCTTCCGGTATTTCTTTTCGACCTTGGAGTAAGTTAAATTATGTAGTCAATTCTTGGGATATTAGGTCAATAAAACACTTAGATATTCATATAATTGAATAGACCGGTTTCAACAATTTTATTGTCTTCTTCAGTATCTCTGAGGAAAATTGAGAAGAAAAAATTTTTAATATTACAATAATGTTCACAAAAATTAGTATAAAAATAAATTAAATAAAGATGTGTATCAAAAAAAAAAAAAAAAAACTTACTCAAATTACTAATGTAAATAATAGTTTGTAAATGTATTTAAAATAAAAAAAACTCATTGTAAAAGACATGTAGTATCACAGATAAAATAACGTCAAAAGTTAAAATGGTTAAAATACTTTAAAAAAATTAATAAATAAAATTCTCGATGGACATCCACAGTTGAAAGTAGTCCGGATAGTGCCAAGCAATGACTGACTGTCGCCCTCTTTTCTATAATACCCCACTATAATCAAAATGACATTTAAATATGCGCACAGGTATTGTTTTTAATACAATTGATAATATAATCATAGCAATTATTTAAATTCTCTGTGTCTTGTTGTATGTTTATATTATTGTTATTATGTTTTATATGTCATTTCTTTAATTAATCTTTTGTAGTAATTACTCTCTTTATCTAATATTTTAAACTTATCAAAAGAAGGTATGATTATTATTTCGGCAATGTAATGGAATAGGTAATGTTTTTTTATTTATTATGTCTAATTGATGCTGTTAAATTATTTTCCCTATATACTGTAAAGTTTGCCCTGTATAAGTGGCCTCACAATTGTTACATTGTAGTTGATAAATAACATCATTCTGTTTGGTAATATGATCCTTTTCTTTAATTTTAGAAAATAGTGTTTTTACTGTTTTGTTATATTTTAATCTAATGTTTATTTTATTATTTTTAAGTATATTTTTTATTTTTTGTGATAAACGAGGTATATAAGTTAATGAGCATCATTTAATATTCATATCAATGTTGTTTTTTTTTAAATATGACACTAATTCGTATGAATAATAATATTAAAACTAAATGGTTTAAAAAAGAAATTGCATCTGACAGATTCCTAAATTTTAACTCGGCACATATCACTTCACAAAAAATTAATACAGCTTATAATTTAAAACAAACAGCCCTTAAACTTACGGATACAATTTTTCAAGATGAAATTATAAATAATATAAAGATAATCCTTTCTAAAAATAATTGTCATCAATAATATTATTAATAATAATAGATTAAAAAAAAAAACAACATTGATATGAATATTAAATATTGCACATTAACTTATATACAAAAAATAAAAAATATACTTAAAAATAATAAAATAAACATTAGCTTTAAATATAACAGAACAGTAAAAACATTATTTTCTAAAATTAAAGAAAAGGATCATATTACCAAACAGAATGATGTTATTTATCAACTACAATGTAACAATTGTGAGGCCACTTATACAGGGCAAACTTTACAGTATATAGGGAAAAGAATTAAACAGCATCAATTAGACATAATAAATAAAAAAACATTACCTATTCCATTACATTGCCGAGATAATAATCATACCTTGGTAAGCACTTGGTAACCTCAATTTTGTAAGTTTAAAATATTAGATAAAGAGAGTAATTACTACAAAAGATTAATTAAAGAAATGACATATATAAAACATAATATCAATAATATAAACAATCAACAAGACACAGAGAATTTAAATAATTGCTATGATTATATTATCAATTGTATTAAAAACAATACCTGTGCGTATATTTAAATGTCATTTTGATTATAGTGGGGTATTAAAGAATAGAGGGGGACAGTCAGTCATTGCTTGGCACTATCCGGACTACTTTCAACTGTGGATGTCCATCAAGAATTTTATTTATTTATTTTTCAAAGTATTTTAACCATTTTAACTTTTGACGTTATTTTATCTGTGATACTACATGTCTTTTACAATGAGTTTTATTTATTTTAAATATATTTCCAAACTATTATTTACATTAGTAATTTGAGTAAGTTTTTTTATTTTTTCTTGATACACATGTTTATTTATTTGTTAATTTTTATACTAATTTTTGTGAACATTATTGTAATATTAAAAAAAATTTCTTGTCAATTTTCCTCAGAGATACTGAAGAAGACAATAAAATTGTCGAAACCGGTCTATTCAATTATATGAATATCTAAGTGTTTTATTGACCTAATATCCCAAGAATTGACTACATAATTTAACTTACTCTATTAATGGAGAAGCATATGAGAGAAAATTAGTAGTGCCTTTATCTAGGCGTAATACTTGATAGTAAGTTATCCCTTAATGATCACGTCGATTACATACATAACGAAAAAATCATATAAAATGCTTGGTCTACTAATACGTACTTCTAAATATTTTATAACACCAAGTTCATACAAAATCTTGTTTAATGCTTTAGTCAGACCTCACTTGGAATATGTGTCTGTAATTTGAAACCCCAATTATCAGATAAATATTTTAGCACGTGAAGAAATTCAAAGAAAATTTACTAAAATTGTTAATTTTAGTTTGAATACGCCTACTGATACATATTCAAATAGGCTAACTGCATTAAATATGGTTACCTTAGAATCGAGAAGGAAAATGACTGATCAGATCTTTTTATATAAAGTGTTAAATAACTAGATTTTTTTCTACTGAAATAATTAACTACATCAAATTTTTAATTCCATCAAAGAACCTAAGAATTAAAACATTATTTTTTGTTGATCAGTGTAAACCGAATTACTACTACAATGATTCTCTGAACAGAATCTTAAACTTATGCAACAAATATTTTTTAAATGTACATATATTTAATATAAATGAGAGGCAACTAAGAATAAAATTATTAAACTTAGTGAATTAAAACTTATTGTATTAAACTATTAAGCAAATATTATGTAAATCTATGTATAAATTGTCCAGCGTAAGCTGAGACAATTTCAAAGTTACAAATTCTCTTTAAATTATTTGCTGTTTTTAGATTCGTAAATCAAATTAATAGTATATATTACGAACGCCACTGAATCCCCAAGTGCTCGCCCATCTGACAGCAAAAAGATCTCCTTATGTTGGACAATTTAAAAGTAATTATATATTACTATGTTCTTGTGTATATTTCTGTTGGTTCTCCTTAAATAAAAAGAATAAAAATAATAAAAAATAATAAAAATAAAAATATAGGTAGAAGTAAGAAATAATTTTACTCAGCTTTTTGGACAAGAAGCGTTTATTTTAACAAAACACAACGTTTCGCCAACAACATTGTTGGCTTCTTCAGGTGCTATAACAATAATATCATGATAGAAAACAATATTGTACAATCAATAACAAAATTTACGCTAAACGTAGTCATAACAGACTGTACATCAATCATCTCCAAGGATGGTGAATTTCAGAATTCATAGACATTAATGTGTACTTGAAGAAAATAGACCATAGGAAAAACAGGATTAAATTTCAATTAAATATTGAGATATATTGACCAAAATGAATTAATTGAGTTTCGGAGCAATCATACATTTGTGCTTTCCACTGAGTTGGTAGTGGTGAAAATTTCATGATTTCAGGGGTTATCGTTGCGTTATGTTGTACAGGGTGGGACACTGTCAACTCTGTCGATTTGTGCGTACCAGGTAGTTAGGGGGGATAGTGTCACAGCTTCTCATATTGATGCATCGATAAAACTTGATATCATTGTATTTATGAATAAGTTAATATTGGACAGTTATATAGTTTATTTTGTCTCATTTTGCATTGTAAAATTTAAACAATAGTTTCTAATTTTTGATCAATATATCTCAATATTTAATTGAAATTTAATCCTGTTTTTCCTATGGTCTATTTTCTTCAAGTACACATTAATGTCTATGAATTCTGAAATTCACCATCCTTGGAGATGATTGATGTACAGTCTGTTATGACTACGTTTAGCTAACATAGGTAAATTTTGTTATTGATTGTACAATATTGTTTTCTATCATGATGTTATTGTTATAGCACCTGAAGAAGCCAACAATGTTGTTGGCGAAACATTGTGTTTTGTTAAAATAAACGCTTCTTGTCCAAAAAGCTGAGTGAAATTATTTCATACTTCTACCTATATTCAAAATTTGGGCGTTAAATTACTTTCTAAAAATAAAAATATAAGATGCTACCAGGAGTTGCCGAAGCTCCATATTAAGACGATTGTGTACGGATCACAGGGACGTGGGTTTGTATCTCCCCCCTCCTACCGATTTTTATCTTCCGATATTGTGCAGTCAGCTCTGGGGTCGACTCAGACTCAAGTATTCAATACTTGAAACGTCACACTAACCACATGGGTTTCATATCTATGGCCGACGGTTTAGAAACAAAGAATTTGAGAACCTATTATTTATTATTATCATAAGAAGTTACAATAATTGATAATTACAATACGTGATACATTACAATTAATAAATACACACATAAAAGATTTACACAGTAACATCGAGCCTTATAAGCCAGTTTATGCTCTCAGGAGTAACCTTACTTATTTCTATTAATCCTTCCCGGATTTTTTTGAGGACAATCATTAATGTTGTAGAGGAGGCCCACAGTCAAACGCAGGTGGGTCCCTTAATCACCATGTATGTAATATAGCGTTACACCTTCCGTGACCAGCTAAGGCAATTCAGTTTACACTAGAAATTTCTGGCGAAAAGAAGAAAGAGTAATTGGATTTTATACTTATTTCTTCCAACGCTGCTGTCCCACCGGTTCTCTTAAAGCTAGGATATAAATCCTATTTTTCGGAATTATTATTCCAGATTAAGGATCTGGATTTAAGTCGAACATAGGGCAGATTGCTCAATTCTTGTCCAATAGGCAGGTCCTGTGCAAACGATGAATTGGTTTTGTCCCGTTTCCGTTTTGCTGCATCCAACGTTCTTATATCTGGAAAAGGGATGTTAAAAAGGAGCAGGAGCCGAATAGAGTTGATTTTACAGTTCCTGTGATTATGCGCATGGTTTCGTTAAAATGAGGATCCACCTTTCCTGTGTAAGCACTATTGTATAATACTGGAGCACAGTATTCAGCCAAGGAATATATTAGTGCAACTAGCGCTGTTCGCAATGAATCTGTATCGGCTCCTGATGTGGATCCGGCCAGTTGATGTACTAAACTGATCCGAGTTTTTTTGGTGTACCTTTGTCAGATGATTTTTGAATGTAACAGATCTGTCCAGGTTTATTCCTAGATGAGTAGGGTGTTTATTATGTCACAGCTTCGTTACTGCGAAATGAACCTGAGGTTCACGCGAGGCAAGTCTTTTGCTTATAGGATTCGGAACTAAGCGCCATTGTTGGTAAAATTTATCAAATAGGGACAAACCAGGTTTTAGTGTACTGACATCATTGTCCATGTTTCAATGTTGTGTTGCAAGTACACGGTCATCAACATAGATGAATTTCCTACGCGAGTTTAATGTAAATCGCTGGTATATAGAATAAAAAGTAATGAAGCCAACACAGAGCCTTGAGGTAAGCCATTCTTAGTAGTGACCGTTTTACTTGTTTTCGTTCTTAAGAGGTTTCATTGTGTTACATATAAGTTAATTTGCAGTTTGTCCAGCGACTAGCTTATACAGCCGAGATGGTCGTGTGGATTAAAATCTCATATACATATAAAGAGACTTCAGGAGTTCCTCAATGGTAATATCTGGGTCCACTACTGTTTTTGTTGTCAGTTAATGATCTGCCAAAAATATTGAACAAATGCCGTTGCTTACTATTCGCAGATGACATTAAATTATATAATGCAATAGACAGTGTCGATGACTGAAAAGCATTAGAGGTCAACTTACAAACACTGCAAAATTGATGCCAGTTTAGAGGACTAAACTTAAGTTTACAAAAATGTAAAATTATGGGTTACAGTAGGAGCAGGAATGTTATTAACTACAACTACAGGTTACATAACTGCAGCATTGAAAGGGTAGAATATTTTAAGGATTTGGGTGTATTTAAATATAAGTGAAATATAATTTTTTAAAGCAGAAAAAAAAATCCAAATAAATCGTACGGACATACATCCCTACACAGCTAATCTCTTCAAAAATCCCACGATATGGTTACCAAATATCTAATTGAATTCTATTTCTCTAAATATATTTGGTGCCGAAGAGCTTTTTATTGCTGTGTTCTGTGTGTGTTTTGTGTTCTTCTTCAATTTTGCAAAGGCAAAATTTTACACGAATAACAAAATCAACATTTTTCTGTTATTTGTATATTTTTGGTTACTTAGTGACCGATGGCCCGACAACCCATCTAAACAATGTAAAATCTTCGCCTACTTAATCATTTTACAATTTAGACCGTAACAATTAATACAGTTATTCAACAGTTACTTAACATATTCTGTACAAGCGTAAAAATGATAGAGATGGGTATTACCTTTATAAATTTGAATACTAGTCCTTTTCACGACTCTCTTTCATATGCCGAAGATGTATCAATAAAGACCACAAAGGTTCTCAGGCCTCTTTGGAAATCAGTCTCAATAAAATTTGTTAAGACGAGTACTTGTTCGCAGCAGCTTCGGCCACTTTTGAAGTCAGCTTGTTCGTCCTCATTACAAAGTTAAGCTCGTTTTTATAATTAATATTGGAGTAAGCTATCAAATAAAAGCTTTTGGAGTGAAGATTTTAGAAGGTATTTTAATTTATTTAATAGAGCAAAGTGATTGAACGAAATGACGCCATCTGATATTGTTTATCGCTGGAGCTTCAATTTGGCTTGAGGTATTTTCATATTCATTCCCTTCTTTCTCTGGAATACCTTGTTAGGTCTGTATTGATCTTCCAATTCTTCTTTTGTTCTCTGGGTTCCAGACCAATGTTTTCTTTGTTATCTTGTTAAAGGATTTGTTGACCAATTAATGGTAGTGCAGTTAGTTTTGTTTGTGCATTATAGAATATTGTTTGTGCATTATATATAGGGCAGTTAGACATATGTCATCCAAATAGTTTTGTTAACCGTTCTATGAGACTTCACAGAAGTCCTCGACTTGAGTCATTCATAGTCTGTATAACTGGAAGTTATGTAGTGATTGCATTATGGAGTGATATTACGTTACATTGTTTTATCCCAGTGAGTATTGACGTGGCTTCTGTGGACGACTCTGATGTTGAAACGTATATTAAGATAAAAGTTATTATAGCAAAAATTTGTAGAAAATTATATTGCTGCAGACTATTTCAGATACTTTAAAACCCCTTAAATGTATGAAACTGCACATTTCAAATATAAATTTATTGTTTTCTATAAAATATAAATTAGAAATTAAATATCATACACCTATTGTTGCAAGTTTTTCATTTTCTGGGAACTATAGAGTGTTTTTAAATTATTAAATTTAAGAGAAGCAAAAAAATTTAAAATATGAGCCTAATTTGCTTGTAAACTCGTTCAAGAATCTCGCGCGCAACTTATGAAAAGGTATAAAAACTTAAAGTTTTCTCTAAGCTAGATTTATTTTTTTCTTTTTGCTGCTAAAGTCTGAAGACTTACCCAGTCTTTTCAGAAATGTATACATGATATTTTAGGAAGTGCTTTGAAATTTCCAAGAGTGTAATTCAACTATAAAGTTGTGCCAATCATCGAGCTTTTACTCACGGAGATTTTTACCTAAACAAGAGGGAATGTTCGTTTTATTTTCACGTTTTTCTCTCCATGCTCTCAATTGAGTTAAGGTTTTGATGTGAGAAGACACGTCTCAAACTACGCTCTAAATATTCCTCCTCCTCTCTTAACCTTCCAATTTGATAAAAAGTGGAAAACATTTAAAACCACTATAAATTAAGGTTTGTTCTCATCTATTATTTAAATGGCCTTTTCATAATATTAATTTTTTTAAAGGTTTTGTTATCCTTATGTGGTAGCAATAAAATACAAAATGGTTGATAAGAATAATTTTTTCTGAAAACAGGGTTCTTATAAAAAGTATTATTATATATAAAATTATATATAAAAGTATTATATCATTTTTAGTCATAGACTTTCATTAAAAACATATATGATCAAAAATCATTTTTCCAAGTACTCTTCCAAGTTTTCAATATTTTGATTTCAGTTAATATCTGAAAAGGACTAAATTTTGAGGGGGTAAGTTCCATATTTTTTTCAATATAAAGTAATATATCATCAGTATAATAATATATAAGATGTTTTATTTAATGAAAAAAGAAAAAAAAAATGTGAATTTTCACATATTTAAGAATTTTGTAGGTGTTTAATATGTGTAAGAAGTAAACAAAATGGTAGATGTTTAGGACAATATTTTTTTGGTTCAGATCAATTTATAATTTTTCAGATTTTTCTTTTAACCCCTTTGGGTTAGAGGATGCGGAACAGGAAACTTTTTATTACATTTTTTGAAAAAATAAAGATGTTTTAAAAAACTACTTTCCGTTCGTACAATAATTTAAAAAAACTAATTGTTTTTGAAACGACACAATAAAAAAACGATATTCTGTGAAAAACTAATGTGATCAAAATATTCTGTTGAACTATTCCTGTTTAATATTTTTAGATCAACGACTATGGGAAGTAGGTTTGAGGACAAAGGTTTTTTGACAAATTTTTGATGAAAACCACAAAAAATTGATTTTTGAAATAAAAAAACTTTGCTAGTATATCCACGCATTAAGAGGTTTCATATAATCTCCCACTCATTTTTTTCTTTAAATTATAAACTTTTTCATTAAACACAGTTTGTTTACATTTAGCTCGCGATGTGATTAGTCGAATTCTCATTTTTTTTTTCTTTATGTGGGTCAAAAAGTTGTTACTAGCATGCCAAATTTCAACTTTCTATGTTCAACCGTTTTTGCTACAATTTTTGCCGTACAGAGAGATAGTGCAACGGATATAAGAGTTTTCTGATGGTCATACCAAAAAAAGTCTTAATTTGAACGTACAATTGAAACTTTTTTCCATATTGGTCAAGATTCATATAGCCTACTAAAATTATTATGCCTACATACTTATTTGAACTATTTTGTTGCATTTCCTATGTTCTCCGTATATTCTCCATATTCCCTCTATCTTGTATCACTTTATACATATCTTATTAAAATAAAGTGTAAGCTTTAGAAGAATAAACTAAAATTTTTGCTCACGCCTAATATCGTATATACCAATACACACCACATCTATTTGCCGATCTCATCATCCTTTCGGACTGACTGACGATTATCCTTCCTCTGCATCATCTCGCTAGATCTTTTGTCAGATGATCTCTGCGTCTTTATCCACATATCCTCCTGTAACCATCTTTGTTTTTTATTGTTTAATGTATGTACACCATGTGAGTGCGAATTATTGTTCACGTATGGAATAGTGACAAGATGTTTATTATTCGCGGTAACGTCATTGACAGTAACATAATCTGTTCATAGCAAGTCAATCGTGTTTGTAGATTGCAGCAAAAACTGTTAGTTAGAACATGCGCGTTGATAGTTTCGTTGACTTTAATTAATAAGCTTAATTCTCCCACTTAAACTACACCGTGATTACAATATGATCAGTCAGATAGTTTTGCGGTGACAAGAACGCGTTTTAAATCGGACATGCGCATTAAATTTATTCATCAACTTATTCCTTAACTGTTGGTAATTTATTAAAAACTTGATCCGTGAAAAAAAAAATAATAATAACTTTGTAAACTATATAAAATAATGTAACTTTGTTGTAACTGTACAACAACTACTTCTACTCTACTGAGGAATACCTAGGAAATAATTTTGGTGATTTAAATGAGGTGTGATCAAGCTGGTCCTGCTTTTCGTCCAGATATTACACTATGTTCTAACAATTTGAAATGTTTTCTGTTTATTTTCCTGTTTGCAATTCTTGAAAATATATTTGTATATTATTCTAATACAAATTATTCCATTTGTAATATGTGTAATACATTATGGACCAACATTTAATACAATAAGTATTATTATAAATAATTGTTTTCTTTTGGGTTTTCTTGGGTCGAATTATTTTGAATCCTAATTCACAGATTATTCATTTACATGTACGTAACACCTTCTGATTTCTTTGGCTCAATTTAGATTTTATCGCCTAAGCCCAAATGCAAGTCCATTCACAATAAATATGAAATGACGTCACACTTGGTTATTTTAAGTACCAATGTCATGATATGATTTAACCAACATCAGACCATAATTTAGTACATTTTTTTTTACTAAATGTAGGTAACGTTTTCACACGTTGTCACGTTTAGATTGTACTGTTCAGTCATTTTTAAGTCAGGTTTGACATTTAAGTGAGGTTAAACTTTATTATATGTTAAATAAAATATTATTGTAATAAAAATGCCGAAAGCTCAAAGGATGGTTTTGTCTCTTATTAATTATTTTGAAAGAGAGCGAGATAATGCTGGACCTTTAATGGATTTGAAATTGTGGAGATGTAAGTAAATATTAAATTTTGTCTATGTCTATGGTCTTTTCACTTGAATATTTTTCTACAAAAAATTGTTAATAACTTTTTACTTTTTACAATTTTACAACAGTTGGGATACGTAATGTAGAAATATCATGCCAAATTTCAACATTCTATGTTAAGCCGTTTGGCTACAATTTCTACCGTACAGACAGACATATGAATGACGTTATAAGGGGTTTTTTGGTGGTCATACATATTAAACCCTAAAAAAGAACTATCAAGAATTATTTACTGAAAAATCCAATACATTCTTTTGATGATTTTACACAAGTCAAAATTTATGGACAATATGCTGTAGGTACGCTATGAAGCAAATACGCGCCCTATTGCAATTTTAAAATATTTCATTTTTACTGTATTTGAACTGTTTGTATATTTAAGTATTTTCCATGTTGGGTGATATTTTTATACTTACGTACTTTTATCTTATTCTGTATATTGTGTTTGTATATTTTAAAAGGTTTTGTAATTTGTAATATGTCTGACTAATAACAATATTTCATTTTGTATCTTAGTCGATAAATAAATATTATATTATATTAATAAAATATGTTCTATTTACATTTGTTGTTCTATGTACATCAGATGCGTACTGTTCGAACTTGCAATAATATTTGAATATTCATTATTCGAAGTAAAATTGTATCGAACATCTGAAATTCAAATATTCAAAACTTTCTATTCGAATAAAAAATTTAATTCTTTATCATTGCTTTCCGATCTCTTTAGGTGAGTTCGGGAAGCAAGCTCTGCTTATCTCTAGAACGTTCTTCGAGCGGTCTTGAGTTAAACAGAGTGACTCGGGACACTCCGAGTTTCCTTCCCGAACCCATTGTATCTATGTGACACCATGCGAAAAATTAAAGTAAATTGTATAAATAGAATGAAAAGAACACGACACATTTCTAAAAACCATTATTTCCAATGATTCTTATACACTGAAATTTTCATTTTATTTTGTATTACATTACACACTTAATCATACATAGTCATAACATACATTCACAGTCATAATTTAAACCATAAATTTCGCGACAAATCGGTTGGAAAGAACTGCTAATTCGTTTCCTCCATAGGAAATATTGGTTTTCAATCTTTTTTTAGAAGTTATTCGATATAACCTAACTTTTTTGACAATTACAGAATTGGCAACACGGGAAGTTTTGCAACTGTGACGTCATCTCATTGTTATGGTAAATGGACTCTAAACTGCATAGAAAATAACGCTTGTTTGTATGGAAAGAAGTGATTGGTCAGTAGGAATGGAAATGTTTCGATAATTCTGGAATTCTAGTATAATATTGTCATGTGGATTGCTTAATGTAATTACAAATACCTGGTTTTACAATAGATTTTATTAAACAAATAATAATTACACTAACAATATTTATTGGAATTCCCGAGGGAGTTGGAGAAAGCTTCCGTACGGACCAGCATCATTCTGGACCTGTCTGTATGGTGGGATTTGCCCATTAGGGAGTCGAGGAGCCTGGTGCAGTTTTTTCCCATTCACATGGTGACTGTTGCTTAGCTTCCTGGGAATTATGGGGAGGTCGGACTCATGCACGTCACCGTAGTTGAGTTTGAACGCTGGATGAGTACTGCTGAAGTTTATCGTAAGGTATGTTCTTCTTTCTTCTTTCTTAAGGTATGTATAATCTGAAGGTATCCTCTGACTGACTTCCTTTATACTTCCTTTTACTTTATACTTCTGTAATAGCCCAATTCTCTATCCCAGCGGTCTCCAGATTTTTTAGTCATGTATCTATAAACCAGAAAAAATAAATAGAAGTATCTCCAGTTATACCTCATCCATTTAGATGGATTTATTCACTTGTTCAATAGTGAATATGAACCCAAAAGGAATCTATATACTACATTTTCTTCGCGTAGCCCCAAGTATGGACGCACATACGCCTACCCTATGTGGTACGCCTACCCTATGTGGTACGCCTACCCTACTTTGGAGACCACTGCTTTATTCAGTTGTAATGATAAGCATTACCTTAATAAAAAAGGAAAATATTTAATTGGTCAGTAAAAAAAAATTATGATCAATAATAAAAAAAAAATTACAAAGAATTATTTGATCAAAAAAATAATAAATTGATCAGTTAAAATATTGACTTGATCAGAAAAGAATAATAAAGTCATGAGAAAAATATATATATATATATATACATATCTATATATATATATATATAGTATGTTGGAGTTTCTCGACGAATTTAAATATTATAAATAAAACACTATCTTGTATATTCGTCAATTTATTAAAACCGTAATTAAAACATTACAGATACGTTTCGTGCATATAGTTGCACATCTTCAGTCTGCAAAGAGAAGGAAAACAGTGAAATAAGAACGTTGTGCAACATTACGTATCAATGCACACGTGAATACATAATCACAGAAAAAAAGTTTTTACAAATGCACATATATAAAAGATAAAACTAAAACAAAATATGAAAAATAAAAAACATGAAAAAAATATATTGAACAAACTAAAGATATTAACAATGAAAACCTGTAGTAAATGCACTAAACCGGTCAAAAGGATAAAAAACTGTAACAATGTATCAATAATTAAAATAGAGAATGGTACCAGTAAAAAAACTAAAACAAATAATTTAAAGAAAAATTTAAAACATTATTTCTTACAAAAAAACGTTAATAAGAAATGAGTAAAAAATTGTAAAACGGCTAACAACATATCCACAAAACGTAATGATTTGTAAAAATAAAAATCTAAAAAATATAATAATATAAAAAAATATGAGTATAAACCGATATTTAGATTACACACTATTAACAAATTAAAAAATTTGAAAATGCAAAATTACACAAGTTAAAAAAATATTAATAAAAACTAAAATTGTCAAACTAACAAAAATATTGAAAATATAAAAATACTTGTCTAGAATTAATAAAAACATAATTTTACAAATAGAAAAGAAACAAGGCACAGGTGATGAAACCAGGTAGTGTACTTAATAAGAGAACAAACGCTTACCATGTAAAAAACACAGAAAAATAATTATTGCAAGCATGGCAGGGCCACGTCACATCACAATCACAAGAACACATGTGAGAAACCTAGACAGACAGGCGCCATCAACTAGCCAAAATGACGTCAAAGGTAACTGACCTGTGGACAGGAACAAACCAAATTTTGATAGAAAGACAAAACATGTAACTATTGAAGAAAAACGCGGAATTTCAAACAGTAAGACTACAACAATGTTTTATAAATCGGATCTAACTCCAGTGTGTCGGTTTTCTTGTTCACACATTCCTTTCTTTCCGTCTGTATGAACAGCATCTCCGATATTAGACGTTTTTCCCGGTGCTTTTCACTATCTAAAATTTCCATATTGTTGTAGTCAAACTGGTGCTTTTCCGTATTGGTGTGTATAGCCAGTGCCGTACTCTTCGGTTTATGCGTGCAATCTGACTTATGTTGGCATAGTCTTTTTTTTCAAAATTTGATTGGTCGTTCCTATGTAGGACAATCTGCAATCCTGACACCGTATTTTATATACCACGTTAGCTTTTTCCAATTTAGGGATTTCCGTTTTAAGTTTGGAAAAATTCCGTGAATTATTACTGTTGGTAGAAAAAGCCACGCCAATCTCATGTTTTTTGAAAATTTTTCTGAAATTTTCAGAACTTCCATTATGATATGGGAGACTGACGTAACGTTTTTCGTCTTTGTTAACGGTTCCTTGGGGGTGTCTGTTGTTATAAGCCGCCCATGTTCTTCTCCGAATCGCTTTATTGATCATGTGTCCAGGATAATTGTTGTCAATAAATGCTGTTTTGACTTTTTTAAGATTTTCACATCTGTAACGCGGGTGTGATAGCCTAATGGCTCTGTCTAACACATTATTTAACGTGTTTATTTTTAAGTTACGGGGGTGGTTGGACAGAAAGTTCAGGTATCTCCAACTGTGGGTCGGTTTTTGGTGCCAATTAGTGTCGATAGTGTTGTCATTAGGTGATCTTACTAACTTGACATCTAAGAAGGCCAACTCCCCATTTTCTTCTGATTCTACCGTAAACCGTAGTCTCGGGTGAAAATCATTAAAAATGTGCAACAAAGTGTGGATCTGATCTTTGTGGTGCACCAACACTATGTCGTCCACGTACCTGTAATAAAACGTTGGTTTTTGCGCCAGCCGTTCTAAACAGGTGGTCTCCAACTCCTCCATAACTAGATTGGCCACGACGCTGCTGAGAGGGCTGCCCATTGCACATCCATGGTTTTGTGTGTAAAACAATCCCTGGAAGTCAAAATAGGTGTTGTTGAGGCAGAATTGTGCACCAGCTAAAAATTCCAATTTAGTCATGGCTGTATGCTCCTCTAAACTATCCCACTTTTTTTCAATTATTTCTAATGCCAGGTTTATTGGTATGTTAGTGTAAAGCGACTCAGCGTCAAGCGATAACATAACATGTTCCGTAGGTATTTTTACACCTCTAACTTTCTCAACAAACTCAAAACTATTTCTAACATGATATTGGCTATTCCCTATGATTTTGGAAAGGGTTTTTGCTAGAAACCGGGACATTTTGTAGATCGGGGCGTCAATACATGAGACAATAGGTCTAAATGGCGTTCCTGGTTTATGTATTTTGGGCAGGAAGTAAATCCGGGGTGCCCTAGCATTGTTTATAGTCAACATGTTCTTAGTTTCTATATTTATCGACTTATTATCGTACCAAGTTTTAACCAAGTTGTTGTTTTGAGTTTGCAACCTACTAGTTGGGTTACCTTTTAATTTTTTGTATGTATCTAAGTCGTTGAGTAGCTCTGTCGCCTTTTCCACGTAGTCACTCTTATTTTGCACAACTGTTGTATTTCCCTTCTCTGATTTTGTGACGATGATATTACTATGATTTCTCAAAAATTGATTGGTTTGAACATTCATGTTGTGGAAAAACTGTTGATGACAATTTTTTAAAATTTTATTTTTGTTTTGGTTTATCATAGTTTTTGTGTAGTTTGTCACATCCTCCCGTAGGTTTTGGTCATCCTGTATTTTGTGCTGTCTTATCGCCATTTCTGTTCCTTTAATCACGTTGTGGATCGTGCCTTGTTTAATGTGCGGGTCCTCAAAATTAAAATTCGGTCCCAAACTCAAGCAAAGTTTCACATTATCCGGTAGGACTTCCGTACTGACGTTGACCAACCAATTCTCTCTGGATTTTACTACCGGCGCGCAGGAACCTTCCAGGTCCCGGAACTTTTTAATGTGTCTTTCCCTGATGCTCAAGAACAACCTTTCAAATTTGTGGTTTGCGTGTTGAATGTAGTGGTCAGGAGCGAAAGTTTCACTCGCTAAACCGTAAATGTTTTCAACAGCAATGCGCAACTGATTATTCAATTTTCGTATCTCGGTAAGACTATCTTTGATCTCAAAATTAAGCACACTTACCTTGAATCTATGGAGGATGTTCTGGTATCCTTTCTGGTTCCATAGGTGTTTGACTCCCTTGTGGTTCCAGCGCTGGATGAACAATTTTTTACTCATTTCTTATTAACGGTTTTTTGTAAGAAATAATGTTTTAAATTTTTCTTTAAATTATTTGTTTTAGTTTTTTTACTGGTACCATTCTCTATTTTAATTATTGATACATTGTTACAGTTTTTTATCCTTTTGACCGGTTTAGTGCATTTACTACAGGTTTTCATTGTTAATATCTTTAGTTTGTTCAATATATTTTTTTCATGTTTTTTATTTTTCATATTTTGTTTTAGTTTTATCTTTTATATATGTGCATTTGTAAAAACTTTTTTGTGATTATGTATTCACGTGTGCATTGATACGTAATGTTGCACAACGTTCTTATTTCACTGTTTTCCTTCTCTTTGCAGACTGAAGATGTGCAACTATATGCACGAAACGTATCTGTAATGTTTTAATTACGGTTTTAATAAATTGACGAATATACAAGATAGTGTTTTATTTATAATATTTAAATTCGTCGAGAAACTCCAACATACCTTATATATCAATATGGAACATATTAATTACGAGTTCCTGAGAAGAACGCTGAAGAATGAATACAAGCACATAAAGTTTTACGAATGCGTAAGAACACACCTGGCAAAAGCGAAAAATAGAAGAATTTTCCTATTAAGATGCAGGACGGCGCAAGTAACCCCGAAGTTCATCCAGCGCTGGAACCACAAGGGAGTCAAACACCTATGGAACCAGAAAGGATACCAGAACATCCTCCATAGATTCAAGGTAAGTGTGCTTAATTTTGAGATCAAAGATAGTCTTACCGAGATACGAAAATTGAATAATCAGTTGCGCATTGCTGTTGAAAACATTTACGGTTTAGCGAGTGAAACTTTCGCTCCTGACCACTACATTCAACACGCAAACCACAAATTTGAAAGGTTGTTCTTGAGCATCAGGGAAAGACACATTAAAAAGTTCCGGGACCTGGAAGGTTCCTGCGCGCCGGTAGTAAAATCCAGAGAGAATTGGTTGGTCAACGTCAGTACGGAAGTCCTACCGGATAATGTGAAACTTTGCTTGAGTTTGGGACCGAATTTTAATTTTGAGGACCCGCACATTAAACAAGGCACGATCCACAACGTGATTAAAGGAACAGAAATGGCGATAAGACAGCACAAAATACAGGATGACCAAAACCTACGGGAGGATGTGACAAACTACACAAAAACTATGATAAACCAAAACAAAAATAAAATTTAAAAAAATTGTCATCAACAGTTTTTCCACAACATGAATGTTCAAACCAATCAATTTTTGAGAAATCATAGTAATATCATCGTCACAAAATCAGACAAGGGAAATACAACAGTTGTGCAAAATAAGAGTGACTACGTGGAAAAGGCGACAGAGCTACTCAACGACTTAGATACATACAAAAAATTAAAAGGTAACCCAACTAGTAGGTTGCAAACTCAAAACAACAACTTGGTTAAAACTTAGTACGATAATAAGTCGATAAATATAGAAACTAAGAACATGTTGACTATAAACAATGCTAGGGCACCCCGGATTTACTTCCTGCCCAAAATACATAAACCAGGAACGCCATTTAGACCTATTGTCTCATGTATTGACGCCCCGACCTACAAAATGTCCCGGTTTCTAGCAAAAACCCTTTCCAAAATCATAGGGAATAGCCAATATCATGTTAGAAATAGTTTTGAGTTTGTTGAGAAAGTTAGAGGTGTAAAAATACCTACGGAACATGTTATGTTATCGCTTGACGCTGAGTCGCTTTACACTAACATACCAATAAACCTGGCATTAGAAATAATTGAAAAAAAGTGGGATAGTTTAGAGGAGCATACAGCCATGACTAAATTGGAATTTTTAGCTGGTGCACAATTCTGCCTCAACAACACCTATTTTGACTTCCAGGGATTGTTTTACACACAAAACCATGGATGTGCAATGGGCAGCCCTCTCAGCAGCGTCGTGGCCAATCTAGTTATGGAGGAGTTGGAGACCACCTGTTTAGAACGGCTGGCGCAAAAACCAACGTTTTATTACAGGTACGTGGACGACATAGTGTTGGTGCACCACAAAGATCAGATCCACACTTTGTTGCACATTTTTAATGATTTTCACCCGAGACTACGGTTTACAGTAGAATCAGAAGAAAATGGGGAGTTGGCCTTCTTAGATGTCAAGTTAGTAAGATCACCTAATGACAACACTATCGACACTAATTGGCACCAAAAACCGACCCACAGTTGGAGATACCTGAACTTTCTGTCCAACCACCCCCGTAACTTAAAAATAAACACGTTAAATAATGTGTTAGACAGAGCCATTAGGCTATCACACCCGCGTTACAGATGTGAAAATCTTAAAAAAGTCAAAACAGCATTTATTGACAACAATTATCCTGGACACATGATCAATAAAGCGATTCGGAGAAGAACATGGGCGGCTTATAACAACAGACACCCCCAAGGAACCGTTAACAAAGACGAAAAACGTTACGTCAGTCTCCCATATCATAATGGAAGTTCTGAAAATTTCAGAAAAATTTTCAAAAAACATGAGATTGGCGTGGCTTTTTCTACCAACAGTAATAATTCACGGAATTTTTCCAAACTTAAAACGGAAATCCCTAAATTGGAAAAAGCTAACGTGGTATATAAAATACGGTGTCAGGATTGCAGATTGTCCTACATAGGAACGACCAATCAAATTTTGAAAAAAAAGACTATGCCAACATAAGTCAGATTGCACGCATAAACCGAAGAGTACGGCACTGGCTATACACACCAATACGGAAAAGCACCAGTTTGACTACAACAATGTGGAAATTTTAGATAGTGAAAAGCACCGGGAAAAACGTCTAATATCGGAGATGCTGTTCATACAGACGGAAAGAAAGGAATGTGTGAACAAGAAAACCGACACACTGGAGTTAGATCCGATTTATAAAACATTGTTGTAGTCTTACTGTTTGAAATTCCGCGTTTTTCTTCAATAGTTACATGTTTTGTCTTTCTATCAAAATTTGGTTTGTTCCTGTCCACAGGTCAGTTACCTTTGACGTCATTTTGGCTAGTTGATGGCGCCTGTCTGTCTAGGTTTCTCACATGTGTTCTTGTGATTGTGATGTGACGTGGCCCTGCCATGCTTGCAATAATTATTTTTCTGTGTTTTTTACATGGTAAGCGTTTGTTCTCTTATTAAGTACACTACCTGGTTTCATCACCTGTGCCTTGTTTCTTTTCTATTTGTAAAATTATGTTTTTATTAATTCTAGACAAGTATTTTTATATTTTCAATATTTTTGTTAGTTTGACAATTTTAGTTTTTATTAATATTTTTTTAACTTGTGTAATTTTGCATTTTCAAATTTTTTAATTTGTTAATAGTGTGTAATCTAAATATCGGTTTATACTCATATTTTTTTATATTATTATATTTTTTAGATTTTTATTTTTACAAATCATTACGTTTTGTGGATATGTTGTTAGCCGTTTTACAATTTTTTACTCATTTCTTATTAACGGTTTTTTGTAAGAAATAATGTTTTAAATTTTTCTTTAAATTATTTGTTTTAGTTTTTTTACTGGTACCATTCTCTATTTTAATTATTGATACATTGTTACAGTTTTTTATCCTTTTGACCGGTTTAGTGCATTTACTACAGGTTTTCATTGTTAATATCTTTAGTTTGTTCAATATATTTTTTTCATGTTTTTTATTTTTCATATTTTGTTTTAGTTTTATCTTTTATATATGTGCATTTGTAAAAACTTTTTTTCTGTGATTATGTATTCACGTGTGCATTGATACGTAATATTGCACAACGTTCTTATTTCACTGTTTTCCTTCTCTTTGCAGACTGAAGATGTGCAACTATATGCACGAAACGTATCTGTAATGTTTTAATTACGGTTTTAATAAATTGACGAATATACAAGATAGTGTTTTATTTATATATATATATATATATATATATTTAATAAAGTTATTGGGAATGGCGGTGGAGGAAAAAGTAAACTCAATATTTACATGTACCCGATATTTCGATTTGACTTTTCAAATCTTTTTCAAGGGCTGAAAATAGTATAATTAAAAATTATAAATATAAAACATAAATTTAAGTGCAGACTTACAAGTAAAATTTAAGAGTTGCCTCTGTTGTAACACATTAAAAGAATAAATAAATTAGAGTTAAAATAGAACATTACAATTATTATCACATTGAAAAATTACACTTTAAAATTGTTATCACAGAACTGTATATTGACTAAAATAGTATTAAATAAATAAATCTACTTGGATTAAAATTAGAACGTTCTTCTTATTTTCACCTAGAATATAGCGGGAAAGATCCAACGGATTTTCTACTCCATGAATGTCCGTTTTTTCATTTAAGTTTTCCACGTTTTCGTTTATATAACACATTTCAATGAATGTGCGTTTGTAAGTGTTGTGATGGGAGGCCAAAATCGATGCATCTTCGAACTAAGGCACGTGATTCGTGGATTTCAAATGCTTGCTTAGTGCACAGTATTGAGGTTTACATTTCACATCTGATTTGTGCTGTGAAATGCGATGACCTAAGCATTGGGATGTCTGTCCAACGTACGGTAAGCCGCATTCACATTCGATCTTATAAACTACGTCACGTCTGTTTTTTGGTTTTTGTTTGTCTTTTAAAGGTGTGAAGAGTTGCCTGACGGTCAGTGATGATTTTTCAGCCAAGGTGATGTCTTCATCCCGGAATAAAGATTTTAAGAAAGGTGTTACTTCTTTGATAAATTGAACCGAGAAGTACTTTTTTTGGCTGGGTTGGACCTCATCTCTGGCTTCCCCCTCAGCTAACGGTGAGTGACTGTTGTATATTGTTCTATGAACCATATTTTAGGATATGATAGGTTTATGAATTTGTCTGCTAAAGTTTTTAGGTTTTTTTGTAGGTATGCCGGGTGAGAAATTTTCCGTACTCTGTGAGCCATGGTTTTTGTTAATGCCACCTTATATTTTACCGGATGGTAACTCTTATAGTGTAAGTACCTGCCTGTGCTAGTAGGTTTTTCGTAATAATCAAATCTGATTTTATTTTCAGGTCCTCGAATGACTAAAGTGTCCAGGAACGGGACTGCTCGCCTTTCGTTTTCCGTTTCCACAGTGAACTGTATGGCCGAGTCATAGTTGTTAAACAAGTGTAGAACTTCCTGTGTTTTGTCTTTCGGTACTGCTAGCAAGGTGTCATCTACGTATATTTTTAAAATTGGAATGTCAAACTTACATGTGATAGCGACATCTCTTAATAAGTCTTTCATAACTGCTTTTGCTATGATGGGTGAGCTGTCCGCTCCTTCCGCTAGTCCTTTTAGTTGCAAAAAGTATTTGTTGTCAAAGCTGCAATATGACGACTTATTGATGAATTCCACTACCTCGATAAAGTTTATTTAGATTACGTTCTTCTAAGCTTAGATGTCATTTCACTATTCCCTAGTGTTACTTTAGAACTCACTAAAAAATACATCAGGGATCATTGGATTGAGATCAGCGCGCACACTAACATCAATATGGAGCGCTTTATCGAGGTAGTGGAATTCATATATATATATGGAATATATATACAATTCATATATATATATGGAATTCATATAATATATATATATATATATATATATATTAATAAAAAAGGTATTTTATGAATAATAAGACATGATTTTATTGATCAACTAATACGTCTCACACATCATATGATATATTTTATACTATTCTATTTACATAAAACAATATGCCTTAGCAACGATATAGCACCCTACGATCGTTAATAAGTGTAAATGTTGCATAATTATATTTTCGCTAACACGGCCAGACTGACATGCGGAACGTTCTCGTTACGCAAATGTATTCTTCACACCATTAACAGCATTGTTGTTATCAGCAACAACAACCTGCATATCACCAGTGGTCTGCTCCATACCAACAACAGCATCCTGCATCTTGCGTACCAGTAACAGCATCCTGCATACCAGGAACTCCATTCTTGAGCTGGTGCACCATTCATCTTCTACTGCATCTTCAAATTCTTCACCTAATTCATAATCTGTAAATAGAGCAATTTGGGCGCAGAATTGATTTTTAACAAAATCAACCATGCACCAATATCAATTAGTAAAAATAAATATTTGCTTAAAACAAAACCTACCAGAAGCAAATTATAAATCGTGATCTGAAAGTTTAGAGACTTTTTGTTATCAATTCATTTCTCTATCACAAACTCAGTGACTAGATCAACAAGCTCAGATACTCAATAACTATCTGTTAGTTTCCTTCATTACAGATTGTCTACAGTACAACAAGCTCAGAAGCCGTTTATTCATTTCTGCACACACAGTGCTAAGCTCAGAGAGCGTCTATTCGTTTCTGCACACACAGTGCTTTATCATCATCATCAGCCCGTCGCCATAGCTCACCATCTGCCACCATGGTTACAGAGCTATTACCGGACTGATGCCACTGGCAGCGGCATGTCTTGCGGTACTCGACAAGCTTTCAATTCTCAACTCATTATCTATTATATTTCTCAGTTTATTTTGCCATTCCGATCCCAGTGATCTGTCATTTGTCTTTTCCAATAAACGTTCAACTTTAAAACTCAAATCTCGAAACTCAGATCTTAATTATCAAATCTCAAATATCATAACTCAGATATTAAATCTCAAATATCAAAAACAAAATCTCATATTTTGATGTCTCAAGTCTTAAAACTCAATTATTAAAATCTCAAATGTTAAATCTCAAATCTAAATTTTACTCATTATGGCTAACACGTGCCATATTATTTAACCAAAACAATAAAATGCCTCTTACCATTTTAGTTATCAACAATCTAACCAGTTACCTTCGTAAATTGTGTTTGTTAATAACAAAGCAACGCTCGTTCATCCTGACAATTTTTAGGGATCTTTGTTAAGATTTTTCATTTTTCAAACAAATGTCACATTTCAAATTTATTCCAACAACTGTCATTTCCTTAGAAACCACTTGAATTAATTTTTGACAAAATAACTTGAAATTTGCCAATTTATTATCTAGTTCATAATTCATACTACCTTTATATGATTCTCAATCATCACCTTTAACTTAAACCTTTACATTAGCCTTTGCAATATTATACGACAATTTCTTTACACCAATGTATTGTTGCATTAAAAAAAATATTTTTAATATTGCACTTATAGTCTTCTATTTTAATTTTCTTGTGGGTGATAGGCCAATCACACTTCTGATATTAATAAAAAAGGTATTTTATGAATAATAAGACATGATTTTATTGATCAACTAATACGTCTCACACATCATATGATATATTTTATACTATTCTATTTACATAAAACAATATGCCTTAGCAACGATATAGCACCCTACGATCGTTAATAAGTGTAAATGTTGCATAATTATATTTTCGCTAACATATATATATATGAATTGGTCAGGTAAGGTAATGAAAGTAAAGTCAGTATAGAAGAACCCGAGCGACTTGAATTATACTTCAAAAGTCTTAACTAAATTCTGTTTTAATCTTAAGGTTGCAGCTCCTAATACTACTAGGTACCTAGAAACTGGATCAAGTTAAGTTATGATAGTAAAGAAGTTAGTATAGAACAACCCGAGTAACCCAAATTTAGCTTAAAAAGTCATTTGAACTAAACATTGTCTTAAACTTGACATTACAACAAGTAATACTTCGGCCGGTTACGGCTTGCAGGCCGTTTGTAGGAACACCATTGGTGTAGGGTTTTCTTGACCATACCTATAATAACAATAATAATAATAATAAAGCCTGTATTTATAAATTCCAGTTACACAATATTTATACAACTTCAAATTAAAATATAAATTAATAGATAATTTAGAATGAAACAAAGTAAAATATATAATAGTTAAAATAAACAAATACGTAAATAACAAAATTAATAATTAATAAATTAATATGTACAGGAATTTATACAACCCATTTTTGGGTGAAGGCCTTTCCCAATGTACGCCAATCGTTCCGGTTATTTGTGATTCTTGCCTTGAGGTTTCCGGCATGTTCCATAATTTCGTCGCGCTATCTCTTAACCTGCCTACCTGTTCTTCTATTGTTATTCCTCTGAACCCAAACCGTGCTTACTCGTGTCCACCTTTTACCTTTGGTTCACATCAGATGTCTTGCCCATTTCCACTTGAGAGATTTGATTCTGGTGACGACAACTTCAACATTTGTCTTGTTTCTTATTTCTGTATTTCTTTTATCTTTATCTCTTATTTTATCTTTAAAACAAATGCCTAGCATACTTCTCTACAATATTCTCTGACAAGTTCCCAATTCTGAAATTTGTTTTTTAGTTGGATTCTATATCTGACAGCCATTAGTTAAGGTGGGTAGTACACATGAGTCGAAAACTTTCTTCTATAGCTTATTTGGAAAACAAACTTTAAAAATTTCTTTCAAAGACCAATATTTGTTTCATGCCAACGATGTTCTTCTATGACCAAGCCTATGAAACCTTAAAGAGAAAAAAATAATTTTTCTCTCAAATATCTTTATAAATAATATTTTTTCAAGTCAACATTTTTAGTGATCAAGTCAACATTTCTTATGATCAAGTTAATATTTTTTCTGATCTAGTCAGTAGTTTTTCTGATCAAGTTATTGTTTTTTTCTAGTCAATACATTATTACCGACCGCCAACATATACAAGGGAAATATTGTGATCATACCGATTTTGTCATTTCGAGATTTCGATGGATATCCACGAATTGAGGTCCCTACATAAGATTTTGACGATTTTTACCATGATGACTGTAGGTCTGTGTACACGTGCAGAGCAAATTCGGCTGAAAGGATTTTTATGAAACTTCATATTTCAGCTTTTGACATCAATAGCACGAGTTAATCAAGTGGTAAAAATCGGTTAACTAGAAATGAGAGTTTACTCGTGTCGATTTTAAGATTTTTGCGAATATTTCATAACAGAGAAATATATCGAAAAAAATTATTTAACAAAAGTTGCTATAAAAGCAATAACTAACAACTTTTATTTGAGACTTTTTTTTTGTATGTATTCAGGTATGTTTACATGGTTATCATAAATTGTAAATACACATTATGAAATTGTCAACGTAATATAATACGTTACTGTCTTTTACAATAATAACTATTCTGCTGCTAGAATGTATTTTATGCAAGTACTTGGTGATGGCGGTCGGTTCTGTGGAGGCCACAGCTGATTTTTTTTTTTTTTACTCATCAAATCATTATTTTTTACCGATCAAATCATTTTAATCAAATATTTTTTTCTGGTCATAAATAAATTAAATTGGTTCACATACTACTGATCGATATCATAACAATTACTGATCAAAAACTGAATTAAATTCTGTTTAATTAAATACCAGTCATTAAGAAATGTATGTCTGTATTACGTAAATAAATTCTAATTATCAAGACAACAAATAGTTTTTTAATTAAACAGCTGTATGTCACAATGTCTAGGTATCGTAATCCATGACCTACGTTGGACATAGACACCTTCGTGACATAGAAAAATCATTTATCAACGGCGGTGAGCACATATGTTGTTCGTGTTATTGATTGTTTTAAATAATGACACATCGTTACAATATTTACCACTGTGAAAGGGGACCACAAATAATAATTACAATAATATATTAATTATCGGTATCTAAATAATTAACGGTTGATCCTCGGGTAACCCCCATACTGACAATAATATCGAAAGCAACGAGTACTACATTTAATTTGTTAATTTAATTAAAATTTCAATCATCAGCATGACTGATATTTATTTTAATTAATTCATACAGGAAAGTTTATGGATTTGTAAAGAGCGTTATTGACAACGCGGTTCTGTTCCAATTTAATTAAATTTTTAATCTGTACAACAATGCTAGAGCAATTTTGAATTACTAACTATATAAGGACTCGTTCACATATAGATGTATAAATTATTTTTAGTAAATATATTAGGTTTTGCAGGTATGACCAAAAAACCCTTGTACCGCTAATCATATTTTGAATAATTGATAGTTCTTAGTGATGAAACTCGAAGGTAAAAGGTTTCATGAAGTACCCGGTAAAGTTAAATATACAGGGTGTAACAGCGAAACTGACCACCGACAATATTAGCTTTATTATTATAGTTACAAAAAAATACTACAGAACTAAGTTGTAGGAGAACAAGGGAGACATCTGTCTAGAGAAAAAAATTGTTTTTTAAACAGAAGTTCTCAAATTAGAGTACAACGTTATAGGATTATACATATTTTTTACAACTATTCGATAGTGTATTTTTCTTTTTAATTCAACCATGTATTAGTTTAATATCCTATGTAAGAAAAATATTGAAATCATGCGATTGATATTTAAATAATTTTGAATTTTTAATATTAAAATCAGATCAATAATTAGGCTTACCATACGTCCCGGTATGATCGGGATTGTTCCGGTTTGAAGGTATGGTCCCAGCGTCCCGGCCAGTTTGTCATTTTGTCCCGGATATTTGGTAAATATTAAAAAGTTCCGAATATACACGCAGTACTCGGAAAATGGAGCTTAGGCAACTAATAACAAAGAATTTTAAAATAATTTTCATGCTAGTGATTAATATTACGAGGGTCGTCTCAAAAGTAAGTTACACTATTTTTTTTAATCCGTGTGGTTGGCGGGAAAAGTCTGGGAGTCTCAGGGAATTTGAGTCTGGGTGTAGTGGCAACACTGTAAAATTAGTACGCGCGTGTTTCGATCGATCCAGCAGTCAGGCTCCAGCCACTATGAAGACTGCACTTGCTCCTACCTCCGATTGCAAAATTTGTGGTGTTATTCGTTTTTTGACGGCAAATAAATATGCTGGTGAAATTCATCGCGAGTTGTTTAGTGTTTATGGTGAAGACGTTATGTCAAGGCCAATGGTTTCTCGTTGGCACCAATCATTCATTGAAGGGAGAACAACATTACAGGATGAACAACGAAGCGGTCGCCCCTCCACTTCCCACACCACGACTGTTGTCGAAGATGTTCAAAGGGTTATTGACACAGATCGGCACCTAACGCTTGATGAAATCCTTTCTCAGCTGCCTCCTAAGATGTCTAACCAGTATGGCGGCAGAATGGTATGACACTGGATTGAAAAAACTTTTACCACGGTTCCAAAAATGTATAGGAAAACAGGGCGATTATGCAGAAAAATAAGTTTAATATGTACTTTTCGAAATATACCTTTTTTCAAAAAAAAATTTACTTTTATTTATGTTTTAAAAAATAGTGTAACTTACTTTTGAGATGACCCTCGTAATAACTTTTTAATAATAAGTTATATTCAATTAAGTGTAATTATTACTACGTAATTTTTGTTTTTTGTTAACCACTTCGTTATTTAGCCTATTCAATCAAGTAATGTGTTAATAGGAAATTTTAAAGCAGTTATTACCGAAAATGTGAATTTGGCAATAATGAAAAAACGGTAAACTGTAACCAATGTGTCAATATACTTATCGCACTCCCTGTAGTCGATAGGGGTTGATCTAAATTTGAAAATTTTCTAATGTTGAAAAAAAAAAATACATATTTTATGATTTATTGTATATTATCAAATGAAACTACTTCAATCTTAGATGAAGTAACGAAATATAATTTTAAGATAACTTTTCATTTAAACACTTTTTAACGAATTTTAGTAAAAAAATCCCTAAAAATTTAGTCTGTGGTCAGATTATTTTATAAAGAGAATGACGTCACATAAAATAGTCTGATCTTCTTCTGGTTCTTCTTCAAGGGTAAGGTGACCATTTCTACTGGTTTTACCATTACTGTACTGTTTTTTTGTCATTGGTCCTGGTTAGTCGTGAAATATAACCAGTACAGTTTAGGGACACAATATCAAAAATTATTAATTTTTCAAAAGATCGAGTAATCGTTCCATCTTTCAGTACGCGCGTAAATTTAAACACAAAATACGGTTCGGCAGTGTAGCGGCCTTTTCAAAATTACTTTCTTAATCTACAATATATATAAAAGAAGTACATTTTATTTTTTCACTTAAAGGCAAACAAACTAAGCTTACTCTGCAATATTTTTTTAATATTTATTCTACGATAGCCACTTTTCTTCATGCTGACTGAGCAGGCGCGCTCCTAGAAAAATTAACTGAGAGTCTATTTCTAAAAAATATCCGATAAATAATATAAAATTTATTTTTGCCTTTTTACGGGTAGGGGTGGTCTTATTACATTTTGACTATGGTTTGTTTTTTATCAACAAAAGAGATGATTTTATTTTCAGTATCTTTTTGTTAAGTATATGATTTTTTAGTTTCTGGGGGGGGGGGGGGCAGGACCCAAGGACACCTCTCCTATTGCACGCGCCTGTACTTGAGCTAGTTTAAATGTCCTGGTTTTATATTTGACAAAAAATGGTCACCTTATTCAAGGGTCATCTCCACTTCGAAGGTTGGCTACTAGTGATCTTAACCTTGGATGTTACCGTCCTGAAACGTTCTATATGAAGGCTACCTTTTAATTTTTTACAAAAACTGAGAAAGATTTTTTTTTGGAACAAACTGTTTTATTGCTTTTCAAAATATTCACCTTTAAGATTTATACACTTTTGCATGCGTACAAACTAATTATGGAAACACTTTTTTCCACTCTGAATTTGGTATCTCAGAAACATGGTTTTCGAATATTTCAACGGCTTCTTGAGGTGATGAAAATCGCTGTCCTCGCATTTTTTGTTTGACATTGGGGAACAAAAAAAAAGTCACTAGGAGATAAATCAGATGAATACGGGCAATGAGACATTAATTCAATGTTTTTCCCCTTCAAATAATCAATTGTTTGACGTGCTGTGTGGGAGCTTGCAATGTCATGATGAAGAATGAGGTGACGTTTTTTTTTTTTTTCCTGATTTTGTCGATGACTTCTGGCAAACAAATTATTGTATACCATTCAGTATTAACTGTTCTCCTATTCTCTAAAGGAATGGTTGCAACATGTTCAGTACAAACGAAGAAACAAGCAATCACTTTCTTGGGAGTGCCTCGTAAACGAACAACTTTTGTGGGTTTCGGTTCATCTTGGAAGACCCAAACAGTGGATTATTGCTTAGTTTCCTGTTCATATGAATAAATCCAAGTTTCGTCACCTGTAACGATCTTGTATACAGATTTTGCAGTGCCTAGCTTGAATTTGTTTAGCATTCCCTTACATAGGGTGACCAGATTTCAGTGAAGGGTAACCGGGACACAGAGAAAAAAGAAAGGTCCCCATCTCTCAGATCCAAGTGAAGAGCAAAAAAAAAAAGTTCCTCACCTCCCGAAACTAAGTGAAGAGCAAAAAAAAAACAAGGTCCTCACCTCCCAAAATTACGTGAATGGCAAAAAAAAAAAAGTATTTCACCTCTCATATTACACCGGGCCACCGGGACAATTAACCTAACCGGGACGGATGGTCACCCTACCTTACACCAATCAACAAGAGTATTTTTTTAAGCTTCGGTAAAATTATGCGGAATCCATCGGGAACAGATCTTTTTCACAGCTAAATGTTCATGCAAAATCGGATGTATTGCAGTCTGCGATATTCCAAAGGATGCCTCTATCTCACGGTAAGTCACATGCCGATCATCTTCAATTATTTTGCGCATAGCATCGATGTTTTTTTGACCGATTTTGGTTGACCTTCACGAGATTCATCACTGAGGGACGCACGATAACGACGAAATTCTGCAAACCAATTAAAAACAGTTTTTTCTGATGGTGCTTCATTATCAAAAGTTAAACGAATCGAATATATGCATTGTTGTTGAGTAAGGTCTTTACTAACATCGGAAAAGATCATCAAACGAAAAGCTTTACGAGTAATGTCCAGTTTTTCACAAACTTGTTTTTTTTAACTCTCACTGTCAACAAACTACTCGCTCAATTTTTAAGCTGCCACTGATTTAACAATAACGAATGTCAAATTTTACAAATATAGTAATGACACATTTCAATATTGCCATCTTGTGGTCGTTTGTAAAAACATAAAACGTAACCCTGGTACCATCTGATAACCCAAAGAGGCGGGGGGCATATTTATTTGAACCAAAATAGTCCGAAAGGAAATTTTTTGACGCAATTCCAGCTAAAAACGTACCGAAATATTTGATACTGATTTTTCACTTGTGCGCAATACCTATATAATCTTATAACAGAGTAATACTCTTGTGTATAAAACGTATGAGAATAAAATAAATTGAAATATGAACTATATCAAATAAATCGTGAATATTTGATTTATATGATACTTATGGTTGGTAGCTAAGGAAAGGGTTAAGTGTTTAACTTGAATTATACTTAACACAAATCAAAACAACATACAAAATATATTAAGTTAACTTGAGTTAGGTAGAACTCGAGTAAAACATTTAACTCGTTTTTTAGTAACCGGTCATTAGTGATAGGGAAGTAATAATTTAGTTCCAGTGTGAACCAAAACAAAACATGTATTAATAATCACATAGGTATTTAACATATTATTTAATCATATAATTATAATATTGAACATAAATTCGGATAAATAACTCTCCGATATATAAATCAATGGTAATGCAAAACGGAAACTAGGACAAACTATTTATGAACTTCGATATTATCACACGCTGCCGCTGACTATCGTGTACAGCGTTGCATTTTTAGTGTTTAAAATGAGTGGCAAAACACTCCGCTATTATAGGGTTCATCGCTTATCACACCTCGCAGGCATTAGTATTTCCAATAAAAGTATGTGACCTGCAAGTTGGCTGCAGAAAATAATTCAGTGAAATGTAATAGTTTGATAATTACATTTTGAAACAAAATTTGATTTTCTTCCTATTTTTTCCCCTTCTAATGATTTATTGATTATTGATTTTTGCAATCTGTTTTGATATGTTCAGTAATTTTTTTTTTTTTTTTTAACTACGGAACGTGGGAAAATGAGTTTATTTTTTAAATAATTACGCGTTGCCATGATTAAAAAATTACCACGTAATAAAACAAAATGTAATTTCATCTATCAATCGAAAGCTGTATTAAACATTACTATAGTCGGTTTCTTTTCATTAAGCGGAACTAGATTCTCAATTTTAGTAACTTTTACTGATCGATTGAAGCTTTTGATCAATTTGTTCAGCAAAAGCCCACTTCAATATATAACAAGATAGCTAGTGCCAACTTAAGAAAATTTAATTGACATTTAGTTCCGCTTAAAGGTTTGGTATAAGCTGTTCACTTTTGGAAGAACAAATTTAGGGGAAATTTTGTTTTCAATAGTTTGTACCTTTGAAATTGTATGTCATGTTGGTATTAAAAAATGGTAAAAAATGTCAATTTGATATGTCAATAAAAAACGATAATTTTAATGATCATAACCAAACAAATTTTTTAAATGTCATTTAAAGTCAGTAATACACTATAAAAGTAACCAAAATAACCAGATCTAGTTTGTCCTTCACTGCTGGAGTTTCCAGTAAGATTCAGCGCCAGTCAATAATACAAAGACTGCGCAGCAGAAACTTGCACTCAATGTACTAAGCAATATTTCTCCTGCTGATTGGCCGCCTAACAGCACTGACCGCAACTGTCTGGATTACAAATTTTGATCCGTGCTTCAGGATGTGGCTTGCAAGAAGAGATACACTAAATCGCTAGTCTGAAATGGTCCCTGATGAAGGCAGTGGAAGGTTTTTCTGTAGAAACCCTTCGTAATATACTATTGATGATTGGCTGCAGAGAATTCAGCGCTGTGTAACGGCCATAAGTGGTCATTTTGAAAACTGATTGGTGTTTCTTGTTTAAGATGCATATAAATTTTGTATTATGTACTAATACAAAATTAAAATATCTTTAAATAACTTGTGGAATTTCAGTATTACAGTATTTATGGCAAGACTAGGTATATACACGTATATGACACGTATATTGTCTTTTTATTCGAAGGACTGAACCAGAATTCGACTTCCATATGCTCTTTTATTTTAATTATCTTATTTAGTTACTATATTATCCTTATCAAGTACTTGATCTGAGTAAATTAAATTAATATTAGCTGCATCCGCTTATTTATTTTTCCTGATGTTCCGAGAACGACCTTGCTTCTTCTAAATTATTACAATTGCCGCGAATCACTTAACAAGTAAATAATATGTATTGTTAAAACATGTGACTTTGTCTCATAATTTTCAGTTTACGAAGAATTCCACAAAAGTGAACAGCATATATTAGCTGTCTCATTTTCTAATACGAAACTAGATCTGGTTACTTTGGTGACTGTTGTGGTGTAAATAGACTTTTATGGAAACATCTGAACTTGTAAATCTGGCTTTTAAATTTTTGGTTAAGTTTCATTGTATCGAGGTTATATTCACTCAAAAACTACATATTCCAGATAACAAATTGGCTTATCAATATTGCAATTGACATATCAAAATTGTGACTGACACGTCAAATATTTTGAAAGGTGCCACTTCATAATTACCACCTTAAAATGATATTTTAAATATACAACATAAAAAATGAAGTTTCCCTCTTAGTTTCGTATTAAAGATAATATACAGGCTATTCCAAACGATTAGGTGGAACTAACTGGAATATTCATTTTTGTAAGTTGTCATTAGCTATTTTTTTATATATTGAAGTTGACTTTTCCTGAACAAAATTATCAAAAGCTTCAATCAATCTGTAAAAATTACTATATTTGAAAATCTAGTTCCGCCTAATCGTTTGGAATAGACTTAGCTTATACACCTTTTAGAATTATTAAACAAATTAACATAAGATAATTTATTTTATTAAATTTAAACAATAAAACGATTGTTAATTAAATTTTAAAATAAATTTATTATTACTTATTTTTATAATAATAAATGTTAAAATAAGCCACCATTGCGTAATAAATAATATACCATTCTAGAATTAAAAGAATTACGTACATTACGGTTAGTTGTATTACAGAGGTCCATATTATAAAAATTGCATTCTACAAAGAATTAATATTTGGGTGATGAGTTTAATAAATTTTGTTTTTAAGGTGACTCCACAAAATTTAATCACACGGTGTCAAATCAGGAGATATATCGGGCCAATTTATCGCGCCCCCTTGATCAAGCCATCGATTTGGAAACGAGTGATCTAAACATTCCCTTATATCTCTTCCTAAATGCGCTGGACATCCGTCCTGTTGGAATGAGACCTCCAGATTTTAACGTGCTACTACGTGAATTGTACGACCAACCTTAGTGACCAAAAGATCTAAGTACATCTCGGAATTAAAATTTTCTTTCATTTTAATAGGAACAATAATACAGTTGCCAAAAATACCATGCCAAATATTATTTTTTTGAAATGGCGTTCTAGGCAAAGATTTGGCGTTCTTGTGTTTAAACTAATGCGAGGATTTTCTAGAGCCCAATATCTGTAATTTTGAACATTTGGTTCATTATTCATTATTCAAATTGGCAATAGAAATCTTGTCACAATATTTGTTTACATTCTTCATCGAATGGTAATCATTCTTGTTAGCATTGTATTTTATAGGGGTGATACTCATTTTCCAAATGCTTTGCTGCAAAATACCGCATTCTGCAAAGTATCTTGTGAGGATTTCCGTCTATCATTCCTATCACAATATAATCAAGATTTTTTCTATCGCCATTGTTCTTTCGAGTATATAACGAATGTATAGTTATAGATAGGATGACCAGATTTCAGGGAAGGAAAACCGGGACACAGGAAAAAAAAGAAGGTCTTTGTTTCCTCCCAGATCCAAGTGAAGAGCCAAAAAAAAACAAAAAAAAAGGTCCTCACCTCCCAAATTCAAAGTGAAGAGCAAAAAAGAAAAAAGGTCCTCACCTCCCAAATCCAAAGTGAAGAGCAAAAAAAAAAAGGTCCTCATCTCCCAAATCCGGCGTCCCGAGAACAGTTTTCGGGACGCCGGGACAATCCCGGAAAATTGGGACGGATGGTCACCCTAGTTATAGACCAGCGGTTCTCAAAGTGGGGTCCGCGAAGCGATTTCGGTAGGTCCGTGAAAAACGAACGCATATTTGACAAACACCATCAGTTTATCACTAACCCATTTGAACTTTCCATTAGTGACCTGCCTTCGGAGGAAAATTTAATTCAGGAACAGTTTATTGATTTAATAAATGATGGAGGTGCAAAACATGTTTTACGTGGAACTTGTTGTAGTGATTTTTGGATTGAAATGGCACAGTCCTATCCTGATGTTGCAAAGATGGCTCTAAGAGTCCTCATTCCATTTGCAACCACCTATCTGTGTGAGTCGGCTTTTTCTACACTACTTAGTATCAAGACAAAATCTCGAAATAGATTATGCGCGACAAATGACATGAGAGTTGCACTGGCCAAAACAAAGCCAAACATAGAAGAATTAGTTCAGGCAAAGCGAATGCATCCATCCCATTAAAATTGTTATTTGTTATTTAACGATTACATAGCATGTAATATTGTATGTAATATTCTGAATACATAATTGTTTGTAAAATAAATGTTTTATTCACTGTACTTTTCTTTTTTTTTGTTTTTCTTATTAATAGGGGTCCGCGAGCTCTCGAACAATTTTTAAAGAGTCCGCCACTTCGGAAATTTTAAAAAAATTGAGTAACGCTGTTATAGACGATCTTAAGTACAAACTCAACAGGCGAAACTGTTGTCAGAGATTTTCAGTTCATGGGATTATATCCGTTTAACAGAAACATTTTTAAGGAATATAATTTTATAGGAGATCATCTTTTACAACTCCTGTTGCTACAACTTCTTTTGAAATATTTTCAACCAGGGATGAAATAACGTTTCAAATCGTTACGTTATTGTATAACGTTATTATGATTAAAGCTACGGTCATATATAAATGAACCTAAAGTCTTTAAGGTTAACGAACACAAAATTAGAAAGATTATGTTAACAGGTAACAAACAATAACCTGTCACAACTTCTTCTGTAGCTGTAGATAGTTAAACATCACTAGACCATCAACACCGGTGTCAGTATTCTGCGCATGTGTGACTCTAACTTTGAACATATAGTTTTTTTTTTGTGGTGAATATCAAATTATAACAACTTGATCTCGTAACTCGCTTTTTTTGGGCCTTGGGCAAGATTTGATAATTGCTCCCCCCCCCACATACTATAGAATACAAATGATGTCGTAAAAAAAAGGTTCTGAAATCCAAGTGAAGACCTAAAAACAAGGTCCACACTCAATTCCAGTTACTATATTTTTATATATATTTTGCCTTCCGCCCTTCGATCTGGGCCCTGAGCACATGCCACTGTTGCCCTGCCTAGTTACACAATGCCCTTAAGTATATTGCAAAATTTTATTGTTTTTTAATTTATTTTTTGTTACAAACTTTATATAATGTATAATTTAAGTTATTTGATTCCTAGATACTTTTGTGTTGCTTTGAAATAAAAAGGATGTAATTTGATAATTACGTATGTTTTTATTTCCGATATAGCTTATGGTAGTACATGTTTACCTCTCTTAGTCTATATTATTCCATAACGTAATTCTAAAAGGAATTATGGATTTGAATAGTTATTAAATTGATATGAGAAGTTTCTCCGTAGCGCGAAACCTTAATTCAAATCGTCTATTAGGGAATACCTCATGTACATAATTAAAAATCATAAACGCGTAAAATTAGAGTAATCGATAAGGCACAAGAAGTGACCTTGCTAAGTCAAAGTAACTCTGGTTTGCAGTACATCTTTATGGTACAATATTTAGTAGGGATTAAACGACATGAAAACAAAAAGCCAGGCATTTAGCTTTAAGGGTATTTGACGCAAGCAGGCAGAATGAAAACGTGCGGTTTGAAAGCGAGGCTCGACATAACATTTTCCTAATTATATATATTTAAATGAGTGAACAGACAACGCTAGAATGAATATTTACGAGGTGAGCAAAACATATAATCTTAAAGGGCAGAAAACAGGTCTCATTAACAAATTGCCGTGTCCGAAAAAAGTAATTAACTGAAAAACAAGACTAGTGTTGTAGATGGGTGTTGCTTGAACAGTTTAGGCACACATTTGTATGGGTGGAGAAAAAACAAAATAGAATTAACAACAATTAAAATCAGAGTAGGTTCTGAGAACATCATGATTCACAACAGTTCTTTACTTGGCGTAATTATCAAACAATAATAATAAATACACGAGTACGGCAAATTCAGATCAATAATATGTAGAATCCTTTTCCTACAAAGCGTACGGTCACCAAGGTGAATACGTACTAATTGGTGATATCGGCACAACATCTCTGAAAACTTCCTTAGCTTTCAATAGGACTCATAACCTTTTGGTGTAAAATTTGTGACGGAACGGAATGTTGAGATTTATTTTATTCACGTCGTTGGGCATTTGTCATTATTGGTCAAGATCTTGTTGGCAATTGAAGCGCAAGAGAATAAGATGAACATTATCTATTGACTGTTAATATTAAAGATCTATCTAGTATTTCATACATTAACAGGTGTCAAAAATTGAATATTATTATATTTATGCACGAGGGGATGAACTTGTGGTTCATTGCTTTATAACTCCTGATCTTAGAACGTGTTCTCTCGGAGATGACGTCTACGTACTGTAACATCCTTGGTAAAGTGAAGGTAGAGAATATAAGCCGATATACTGGTTTAACCTCGGAATGGGAAGAATATTAGCTTTTAATCTCGGTAAAGGTGACTGATATTCGTAGTTGACGGTGATATTAACCAGTTGACGCGGTGTGGTGATGTACGATCAAGTAGAAATGTTTAATCACAACTTATGCTGCATCTGACACCTGCCTCAGACCAGCACCTGGTTTGAAATTGGGCATCTTCTAGAGTTTGCAAGCCTTTCGCCACATTCTTTCAACGTCGAAATCTTAGTAACACCATCATCATATACTCATTGTTGTTGGTTCCAGCTGTCAACGCCAATTCTCAAGACGTGATCCTCTCATATATGACGCGAGGTAATCTCCGTACGCAGAACCTCACAATGGCACCAGGTAACTACGGCTACTAAGTATCATGCGTAGGCCGGTGTGCTATCATTGACCCAGCTTATGCCAAAACGCGCGAACCACGCAAAGCACCCTAAAGAACCCGTGTGCCGTTGAGCACGTATCTTTCAGAACGCCCCAATCACTGAACCACTTACTTGACACACTCTATAAAATAAATTAATCCTAGCAACGACGTCAGGTATATATGGCCACTAATTAGCACATGCAGCATGTTTTGCCGTCCACGATACAGCTAATCCAGAATCAACGCATATTACACCAGCAACCTAAATAATACGTTAGCAATTGAGCATGTACCCCCAGAACGTCCAACCACCAGAAAACTGTTTGACATTGCTTACGGGTCCTGGGGTACCAGCACCGATATCGAGGTGTAAACCCCAGTATGGCGGACTTTCAAGTAAAAATCACCTCGTAACAGCACCATATATCACGTGTAGCAGATTAAGCTGACACAACACGGATCACGTTAAGTCCCTAAAGAACATGTGCGCAATTGAGCATCTAAACACGAGGAACCATTGTCACCAAGTTATCGTATCTCCGACTTCTGACGTTGACTCTGGATCCTTGTATTTGCACTGCGAGTCCACTCTACCATAGTGAAGCCAGAGTTACCTTTGAAGATGTTAACTTTATTAAAGAAGTATCATGAATGCCCAAAACAGCCTGGGTTTGCTTCTTATATACTTGTCATCGCAATAGATATGTTGATTTTATTCGATTCGCTTTCAATAATAGATTATTGTATGCGACTAGTAGAAAACAATTCGGTAAGTCTTGAAGTGTTGATTAGTGATGCATACGTGTTATCCGAACAGTTGTCTTCTCTAGTTTTATGGCCTTGTTCATCCAGACGGTTAACGTTGAGTTCTGTCGGAAGAGTTACAAGTAAAGGAATGGCAGCATAACACTGTCTATAAACGGTTAAAAATTACAATTATATCTTAGATGAGGATCCGCGAATAGTTTGGCAGAGAGAAATGGTGTGAAATCTATCCCAGGTCGGACTTTATGATGCAGCAGACCTTAGGCCGCGAACATACAGAAAGCTGGTAAATCAGCACTGACAATCGGTACCGAAAACAAGCGTACTGGGTTACTGGTTGAGCACACGCTAAACGCTGATATTGCATGTGACACTCACAGATGACATAACCTATATATTGAAGTTTTTATTTATTTTTTCCTACTTATCTTACATTTTTTATATATATTGGTTCAATTATATGTTTAAATAAGTGAAAATGGCGAGTTCTGGTCCATTCGGATGAATTGTTTCTATAATCTGTCTCATTTTGTAATACGAAACTAGATCTGGTTACTTTAGTGACTGTTGTGGTGTAAATAAACTTTTGTAGAATCATGTGAATTTGTAAATCTGGCTTTTAAAAGTATGGTTAAGTTTCATCATATTGAGGTTATTACTAAATTACCATGTCAAAATTGTGATTGACATGTCAAATATTTTGAATTTATATATTAATATTTATTTCATCAAACTTTCGATTATTACTCGTATAATAGTAAAAAAAATATTACGATTATCAATGAAATATCGTGATAAAATATAAAAAACAAAAATACATATTATATAATAATAATTTATCATTTTATTCTGCTGCCCTTAAAAACTAATTCTTGTTTTGCAAAATTTAATAACATATTTAAACAAAAATATTCATTTTTTGAATGTAAATCCCATTTTTCTCTGCAAATCTTTCCGAAACATGTAGTCTGTGGTTCTATCTGTTTTCTTATTATTACCTCTTCCCATGTTCGTCGGCCTTAAATTTTCTACACCTTCGTTTAAAATTTTTCTTACTTCCCTTCAGAAATCTAAAGAAATTGAAATGGGTAAAGTATTTTATATTTCATAACAAAAAGGACACCAAGATTTACTGAAAAAATATCTGCCACGGTCTATAATTTCGCTTCTTTTTAATTTTGTTCCATTTTTTTCTAAAAGTTTTCCATGAGCGTTATACATGTGTCTTTTTGTATATTTATCTAATTGTTGTCTCTTATGCATATTTTCTGATGTTATATTCTTATTTTGGTTTTATAAAAATACTTTTCAATTAAAAAAATAAATTGACATATAATTTAATGTCAAATATGAATTGTCAAATGTTTTGAAAGGTGCCATTTCAGCAGTACCACCCTAAGATGATATTTTAAATAGACAACATAAAAAATGAAATTTTTCTCTTAGTTTCGTATCACAAATTGAGACAGATAATAACAGAATCATTATATTTAAAAATGGAACCAAAAATAAAAGGTATACATGCAATTAACCAAGAGACACGTAAATATGGGGAATACCTACACCTTTTTCTTCAATTAAAAGAAGATGATGTAAGATCTTTTAAATATTTTTATGTTTCGGCGCTGACAACAAGCTGTTTAAACATTTCGGTAAGCGGGTAGCCGATACCGACCAGCGCCGACCAGTACACAGCGTGTGTGTGTGTGGATGAGATGATGCAAACAGCAGGACGGAGCGGGAAGGAGTTTATTATCATGGGAGACATCAACGCGAAATCCACACAGTGGGGATCCCCGATTACCGACGCAAGGGGTGAGTACTTCACCGAGTGGCTGGCGGCTATGAACCTGGTGGTGATCAACACTGGCAACGAGCCCACCTTTGTCAGAGGTGCTTCCGAGTCTCATATAGATGTTACGTGCTCCACTAGCAGGGTTTCCAGAAAAATAGCGAACTGGCAAGTTCTGCTATCTGAAAACCTTAGCTACCACAGAAACATCTACTTTGAGATATCGGACATCACGGCAACACGCAAGGGCCGATCCCAAGGTAAGCCGTGGCTCGACTCCGCTGTGTTTAGGGACATCTTAAACACAAGAGTCGGCCTCGAACCTGATGATGACGGCACATTTCATACATGTGCCAGAATCATCAGGGAAACCTATAGGGACAGCATCACCAGGGGAAACGCGCAGGGCACAGGCATGCCGTACTGGTGGAACTCTGAAATAGAGCGAGCCAGGACTAACTGCGCTAAGCTGCGAAGGGCCACTACAAGGTTCAGCCGCAGGAGAACTGCCACGGACGAGGAGAGGGAGGCAGCACGGGTAAGGTTTAAAGCAGGAAGGAAACTCCTGCAAAACCTAATAAACCGGTCAAAAAGAGACCTGTGGAGAGAGGTGTGTGAGAAGGTGAACGAGGATGTCTGGGGCGACGGTTACCGTATCGCAACGAGGCACCTCGGAGGGCTGACTCCATACGACATCTCCACAAGCAGGAAGACGGAAATAGCGAGAGCCCTGTTCCCGGCTGCGAACGAAGCCCTCGAGAGATGGACGGTGGCGGAAACGGTGGATATTTTCAGCCTGGAGGAGCTTAAAAGTGCTGCAAAAGCACTGAAAAGCGGAAGAGCTCCAGGCCTGGATGGAATCCCCGTCGAAGCCATCAAGGAGGTGGTAGCGGACCAACCATTTTGGCTGTTGAAGATGCTTAACCAGCTCCTGAGCACACAGTGTTTCCCAAAAGAGTGGAAAACGGCAAGACTGGTCCTCATCCCGAAAGGGGGAAAGCCTCCGGAACTGCCGTCATCGCACCGGCCGCTCTGATTGCTGAACTCAGCTAGTAAGCTCTACGAGGCGATGGTGAAGGCAAGGCTCGAGATCGAAATCGAGAGTAGTGGAGGACTGCACGAGCACCAGTATGGCTTCCGCAGCGGCAGATCCACCATACAAGCCCTACAAGCCGTAAAGGTTTGGGTCGGGCGCAACAAGAGCACATGGTGCGTGCTTGTAACGCTACATGTAAAGAACGCCTTTAACTCTGCCTGCCACAACCTGATCTTACAGGAGCTACGGAGACGCAACATCTCCGAATACTTAGTGGCACTGGTTTCCAGTTATCTGGAGGACAGATCTATTCAGGTAGACAAAGGCGTGTCTTTGAGGACCGACGCAGGAGTTCCCTAGGGTTCGGTTCTACGACCTACCCTGTGGAACATCCTGTACGACGAGGTCCTGGCGCTGCACACGCACGAGGACGCCACCCTGATCGGCTTTGCGGACGACCTGGCCATGCTGGTGGAGGCGGAGGACCAGCGATCGCTAAAAAGGACGGTCAATTGGTGCCTCGAGCTGATTAACGACTGGATGAGATCCCACAAGCTAGAGCTTGCGCCGGGCAAAACGGGGGCCATCATCCTGAAGGGGAAGAGGGATAGGAACGGTATCAGCTTCTCGCTGGGGAACACCGTAATCCCTACCTCCAAAACCCTTAAATACCTCGGTGTCACGTTTGACGAGAGGATGTCCTTCACGAAACACGTGCTCGCTTCCGTCAGAAAAGCCGAAGTGAGGACATCTATGCTCGGCAGACTGATGCCGAATGTTGGAGGCCCCTCAAGTGGAAAAAGGGCGGTGCTTTGCGGAGTGGTGCACTCGATACTCCTATACGGAGCCTCTATTTGGCACGAGGTGTGCAAATATGCAAAATATAGGGATATCCTTATAGGTGCACAGCGGAAGGCACTGCTCAGGTGCGTGTCGGCCTACTGTACCGTGTCGAGCGTTGCCCTGCAGGTGATCACGGGAACCGTTCTGATTTTCCTCCTGGTCGAGGAAAGGAGGACGGTGACCGAGTGTGCCAGTCACGGCGAGACCACCAGATGGAATGCCATGGAGCAGAGCATCGCTCAATAGCAGGACGAATGGAATAGGAACACCACCAAAGGCCAGTGGACGAAAAGTCTGATACCAGACGTAAGGACCTGGCTTGAATGCCCTCACCGTAAGCTAGACTACTGGCTGACCCAAGCGTTGACAGGTCATGGTTCTTTTCGTACGTATACGAAGAGAATCGGTAAGGACCTGGAGGATACGTGCGTGTACTGCGGAATGGTGGACTCTGTGGAGCACACCATCTATTCATCCAGCTTGCCACCTTCATTTTATCATTTATTCAGGTCGACGCGTAACTCTTTATCCGGACAGAGCTTTTAAGTTGTGGCGAAAAAACAAAAATAGATTTTCGATTTTACTACATACAACCTGAAATCTTTTCTTCACTCAGGAATTGCTTAGCTGAAAGATCATGGAAAGCGGAAGTCAATATATTGATGAATGAATTAATTTTACAAGTGACATTTTGCAAAAATAAAGAGATTAAATTTATGGTCGAGCCTGGTACTTGACGTGGTACACAGAAGTAAAAGTTTTGAGAAATACTCCATTGCTGTTTGTTTTGAAACAAATATAATAACTTGGAATTTTAAATTTCAACTAAAAAGTAAGGATATTAATGTTGTGATGAAGATTTTGACAGTACTACATGTTTTAAGATTTTCTCAACCCAAGCATACCATTTTATGAATTACAGTATAATTTTCAGCCTTTCTGTAAAAACATGTTTTTTCATGAGTTTTTCTAACTCAAATGCGTAGGCAAATGTCAGAAACAATTAACACGTGGAACGTTCAGCTATTTCACCAAAGTATGTGAACATTTACCACTGCCAAGAAAACAGATTCATCCGAATGATGATAAATGTCCTTTCAATACTTGTTTGTTTCATTGAGTAAATATATGAATTGTTGGGCATCAGTGGGTTTAGAGAGGAGAGAGAACACCTAGTGATTCTTTCTCAGAGCTTGAGCAGACATTATTCATCAAACCCATTGACATGAATGCTCTGGTAAATAAAACCGACAACGATGTGCAGTTCTTTCAAACAGAAATCAATCATGGCAGATATATATTTTTTAGGCTGCAATAATTACTGTCGAGAATAAAAAAGAGCGATATTTTAAATGAAAGCGAGCATTAACTTTGACCGATATCTGTCATTGTGATCTGTAAATGTATTTGCAGATCGCAATGGATGCGAAATATAAAATGACAAAAGTAAATATTAATCAAATCGCACAACGATACGATACGTCTGTCTAAGTGTAATTAATCAAATGACAAATCCAATTAAAATAGATAACTACCAACATAATTCATAATCATTGGCGTAGGGAACGGGGAATGGCGGGAAACTTAACGAAACTCGAGCGGACGCACCTCAGTTTCGTACGTGCGTGTGACAAATGAACGTTGCTAACATGGCGACCGTCCTCGACAACTTAGGTTATGTTACAATAGTTTTAACTTTCATATAAATTAGCGAGACAAAAGTGGTACCATTATAAGGGGCTCCTGTGACACCTACAACAATAGTCGCGTCTCCGCTTGTCGCATTCTATGTCTTTATTAAAATTGGAATTTGAAAAGCTGACGTAATTAATGTAATAAATGTGTTACAACCTCCACATCATGATTAATCCCTTTAAGTGTACATTGTCTGTGTTAGTTCTTGCACATATGACGGAAATATATTTTGTTTTCGTATATCATTAGTTCATACCTGGTCAAATATTAAAGAGAACTGTCCCATACTATTATCTGAGTTAGACCTGTATTTTTTACAAGCCTGTCAGCCATATTTCCTTCGGCTAGATCTTCCGTTTTCATAAGAGAAATGGCCAAATATGATTTGAAGTCTAGCTGTGATATTATCAGAATAATTTTTTTAGCTTTACTTTTAGATGTTTTAGTAGAAATCTTTATACTTTTTTGATAGAGTTGTTACTTCTTCAATAAGTTGTTCTAAATCTTTCTAAGTTTCTTCAGGAAGATTTGGATGAACTTCATATGTTCCAGCTATGTCCGGCAAATATTTCTCAATCTCTCACATATCTTCATCAATATTTTCTTCGCCTATGATTTCATCCACAGGTGGTAGTATGTATACCGCGCCAATTTTTTCAGTTCTTCGTTCTCAACCTTAAGCCGACGACATAACTAACAAAAAATGGGAACCGCGTTTAGTAAAAATATAAATAATAAATATTTGTATAAAATTTCATCATGATAAATACTCACTTGACTTAAATATTTCAATATATAATAACAATTGTATCACTAATATACCAACCATACAAGTAACCGGTCATTATACAAAAACGTAAAGTAAAAATTGAACTATTGGCTTAAGACATTATCCGAAATTAAGTTTAGGCAAAGCTTATTTGATATATAATTGCGGCATTTTTTATTTCTATATATATAAATTTTTTGTCCATCAAGTAGGGACAGATTAGTTACACTGAAATGGTATATTTTTGGTATGTGTCACAATAAGGTTTTTATTTTATATGAATTACATTTCGCGTCATATTATGCAAAACAATGTTATTAAGACATATATTGGCTTAAAATATTATTTTTGTAGTACTAGATATAATAAAAATTATTTGTAAAATGTTTCGTTTACGCAACGTTGGGTATTAATGGGTTAAATAATTTAAGTTATATTACCAAATTGGTATAAGAATAAATCTTCATATTTAAAAATTATATTAATTGATCTAACGGATAATGTACATGGGCAGAAAAAACTAGGGGGTGCACCAAGAAATTTTTTATCTCCATATGTGTAAATAATAAATAACTTTTTATAAGGAAATATCAATATTTTCGATTTTCTATTATCGTTTTGTGGACGGATAAAAAAGACTTAAATGTGATAAAATCTAACTTTAAAAATAATATTACTTAATCAGGCATGGATTAATGTGGACAGTGGTGAATGCATTACATTGCAGTACGTGTGCAATACCGCGATCACATATCAATCATGTATGAGGTTTCAAGTTAATTCTGCAATTTGTATGGGTTCTAGTGATCCGCAGTTCACCAAAATATGTTACATTGTATGCATGTCTATGTCAGATACCGTATAAAAGAAGATTATTGAAACAAATTCCACTAAATAATGAAATAAATTAAAGCTATCAATTATATATAATTTCTTGTAGCTTCTAAATGGAACAAAGGGTGTTTGACAACGCTATTTCTGGCATATCTTTATAAAGCAACTTACTACATGATTTCCTTATTAATTATTATTATCTTTTTTGATTTGTTTTTTTAGCAAGCCATGCAATTTTATTTATTTGTTACTGTTATCACTTTTTTTGTAAAAAATATTGTAAATAATTATCTTAATTCTGGTTCTGGCAATAAACTGAATATATTACACACTTTTTGGGTCTCTGCATCTGAATTTGTGTATTCAGTACTGTTTCTGATCTTCTAGACTTCTAGACAACAACAAAGATAAGTATTAGTTTAAATTCTCAAAGCACCATCTAATACTTATTCTTTTGAAAACATTTTACAACCGCCACGTCTCTACGTGGTTTTATTGTCAAGCAGACCTCATCTGTAGAGTTATTTACATCTGAGCCTCGTGGTATTTGCTGCGGTATACCAAGATCATCCACCAGCACCGAAGTTTCATACACTATTCATCTATTCGCTCTGTGCCCGTCGACCATTCAAAAGGGCACTGGTTCTTCGAGTTGGCCGAACATCTAGCCGGTGCTGGCACACCATTTGGCCACACGAGCCATATCACTCGCTGTCCCCACAAAGGGCTTCTACGAATCATCGCCATCTGGTTCTATTTTTTTGTAAGGGCTTTAATTTCCGGCCAAGATTTTCCCATTCGTCCAATTTCTTGAGAAACGGACCTGCGCAAAGTAATTGCAGGTCTACCTCTTCTGTGCGCTCCCTAAGGATTTTATTCAAGTGCCAGTTTGTAGATGGTATTGTCAGGCTTCCTCAATGTGTATCCTATTCACTTCCATTTCTGTGTCATTATTTCTTACGCAATTGGTTTTTGCCTCCTCGATTCCAAAGATCTGAATTTGAGATTGTATTTGACCAAAAGATGTTGAAGATTTTGCTCACACTTATTCGTGAAAACCTGTAACAATTTGTACAACTGTATTAAACTGTATTGCTTATATGGGCAGCAAGATCTAGAATTTGTTACACTTCAAATTCAGGGAATAATAGAACAGAAGTCTTGTGATGATATTTTGATTATTCACGATTCAACAGGTAAAGCTAAGTTAACTTGCTGTCAAAATGCATTGGGAGCTAAAGAAAATTTAAGTGAAGGTAATTAAATTAAAATAATATTGTTATTTAATATATGTAACATATAAGTTGCGGCCAGATGCGGCAACAACAGTTGCTTAAAGTGAGCGATAAATGTAGGCTACTAATGTACCATCACTGTTAGCTCTCAATATGTCTAATCAGTACTATATTCTTTGATCAGTATATTGCCTATGTATTTTCTGCTATGTATCTAATGAATTTGAATTAGTTGTCAGCGAGCGATATGACCTTGAAATCAGTCTTAGTCAATTCAATGTAGCCAACTGGTGAATAATTACCAGAGACAATAGGCGCTTTCCTTTTATTTACCTAATTTGGTACTATTCTACTTTAGCAAACCCATCAGGCAGTGTTGCCAACGATAGTAAAATTAAAAGAAGTAAATTTAAACTAAAATCACAATAGAATTAAAATTATTTATATAATAATTTATATAATAATTGAAGTGTAATCCTTATATCGATAAAGAGATTACAGTGGATCGGTCATTTAGTGAGGATTCCCGAGAAACGGGTATCGAAGTAAGTCTGTCGAAAAATGGAAGGATAAGTCGCAGAGGAAGAGCGTGCGACCAATCGGTGAATATTGAAGAAAACCTCGATTGAGAAATCCTGAAAACAAGAGCTTAAAAAGCTGAACGATCTTATCTGATAGGAGTAAAGTTAAATATATCCCAGAAAAAAGAAACACGTATTAAAACAAATAATGCCAGTCACCTCCAGATAAATTAAGTAATAGAGACTGTAACCAGCATATTGCATTTGTGATTTTCAGCTATTACTCATCGGTGACATTTCAGACCAATTACCAAGATGGACAGCGCATGCCATACGTGATCTACAACAAAATGTGTCGCCAATATTGGCTTTCGATATCATAGGATATTACGGATGGAAAACAAATAAAACCCTCAATAAAATTCTCGTTTTAACTTACCTATAAAGCGAAATACCACTTTTATTCATATAGCGTATACCATTATAATTAATTTATGTTTAAAAACACAGCAAAAACCACACAAAAATTGTTTAGCACGATCAAATATAAACAAATATGTAAGGAATGTAACTTCGTCAATAAGTATCATATTGTCTTCATGTATCTTCGTAGATATTCAGGAGGCAAAGATTTAATCTAGGAAAATGTAAGCAAACAATGTTGGAGATGCATTTTAATGTAAATAACGGTATCCATCTTATTTATTCATTTGAGCATGACATACACATAGTATTCACTTAAATGTAGGAATGTTGTGTGGGTGCCTACATTGTAGTACCATTTATACATTGATATTTTTCTGAATATTATGTATACATATACACGTTACTACTATACATGAGCTCACAAAATCTAAAACGTTCTGTAAAAATATTTTAAAATGAGTAGTTCTCGGTTACCTAAGAAAGAAAGAAATATGTGTTTATCTACCCATAAATTTGGTAAGAAAAAAAAATGTGCCTGTATTATACGTATATATTTAGTATTTATACATATTATGTAAACGTGATAAGCAATTACTTGTGACATTTTTATCTTTATAAAAAAAGTGTATATATTAAACTTTATATCAATTTTGTAGTAATTGTACAAATAAAGCAAAAATAATAATTGAAAATTCTTGTTAGGTACATTGTTTATAATTTTGCGTGGGATTCTACAGCAAAACCCACGTAATTGTGAAAAAAGAACAAACAAACTGATTGAAATGAAATTTAGAACTAGTAAAAAATTCAAACAAATATGTAATATAAATTTTAATATTAATAATAATAATATATATATATATATATATATATATATATATATATATATATATATATATAAGTACATTTTTATTCTGAATAATGAGTGTCGTGGTCTTTTTACAATAGTGGCAGAAAGAGGTTAAGGTACTTGCTTTTCACAATGAAACCTCTATAAAATCCGAGATATAATCCTCTCAGTTGACCAGCTGACCTTAGTAGCGTAGAGGTAGCGACTCTGCCTTTCGTGCTAAAGTCAAGGGTTCGAATCCAGGTCAGGGCATAGATATTTATATTTGTGCTTATCATCTCAACCCCATTTAAAATAATTTAAAAAAGCATAACATCATAAATTTATCACCGCTCCTAATCTGGATTAGATCACAGTGGAAGTTGTAGACCTGAAACTTCGGAGTGAAAGGCCCGTGCCCATTATAAAGTAGCAGTGCGATAGTGAACCCTACCGCACTAAGCTTGGTGAGACTATGGGCGTGTGTACTAGACATGTGTGTGGCCATAGACATTATCACAGAGGTTTAATAGTTTCGCATATTATTTGGAATTAAATTTTTTAATTATATTAAATTTCTTCAAAAATATATTTTCTTCTTTGGACCCTGTCAGTCGGGTTGAACTTTGGCCTCACTCACATAAGTTCTCCATCTTGATCTGCTCATTGTCAAATCTTTCCATGTGTTCTGTATACCAATACTTGTTAGATCTTCATTTAGCTGATCTCTCCAACTCTTGCGAGATTTTTCTACTAGTCGACGAGTATTCAATCTTCCCTTCCATATATTTCTAACCATTTTGTCCTCCTTTATTCTCATCACGTGTCGTATCCACTGTAATAGTCTACATATCAGTTCTTGTGTGATACTCGGCCTTGAGTAAAGTTCTCGGATATATTTGTTCTTACGGATTCTGCATTCATCATTAATTTGAATGGGAACACAGATTCGGCGTGAAATTTTATTTTCGAAAACTATGAGCCGTTGTCGATCTCGTTTTATTAAGTCAAAATCTTGTAGTAGCCATTGGGCAGTAGACCATGGTGGTAACACCATCTCCAGCACAAGGTTAAACAGCAAAGTGTAGGTGCCATTTCCTTGCTTGACTCCAGCATGAATTTTAAAAGGCAGTGACGAAACGTTTCCTATTTTCACTCTGCTTATGGATCCCAACAAGCACACCATTATCATCTTCAGAAGTTTACTAAGGATGCCTTGTACATGATGAATGATAGAAATGAAGGATGATTTTTACATGATGTCCCAGAGTCTGTCACACATAATGATGTCTATTCTAAAAAAACTTTAATAGAAAATTATTGTATTTAACATATTAAAGAAAACATTGTAACTATAGTGAATGTGACTTCCAAAACCATTTAGTTGAATTATATTACGCAGATGATATATGAGACCACCCATATATATTTACAAAAGACACATATTCAAAATTTTGAAAAAAAAAAATGTTATTGGCACCACCTTATAGAGAATTTTTAAATCTATATATTAGACTCGAAAAACATTATAAAATACATATAATCCTATTGTAAGTCGATTGTAAAAATAAAATCTATTTACCAAACTAACATTCTCCATTAGTGGTTCAGTGCCAAAAATATCATTCTCCAGGTATCCAAAAGTGTGCAAGTATTATGTCACGTGATAGGTTGACTATAATCATTTGCCATTTAATCTGATGTACTTGTATGATTGAAAATTATACAAACTTTTATTACAATAATAAATTAGTGATTAATTGTCGAGGCCCACCGGCCATATCCATATCGCCATATGAAGGATGCAGTGAACAAAGCACCCGAGCCCCGAAATTTATAAGGGCTCCAGAAAAATATCTGCCTCCACTCTTATGACATTTTCTAAATTTCTGATCCACACTCTCGGAAGCGAATTTCTCGTGAAAATATAACATTTTTATATTGATTATTTGGGTCCAGAAAAAACTTGTACCTGGCTCTTTTATGGAGAGGGCTAAGGGATAGGCCTCTTAATTTTTTTTTTTCGTATTCTGTGTTCTTGTTTACCCCTCTTAATTAATTACATTAAAACACGTTTTTTAAAAATTTAGATTGATATTGTGTTCCGCCTGTTGATGGTGAAAAAGCAAAAAAGAAGCAAAGACATTTCCAAACTTGTTTAAAACCAGCAAAAAAGATATTCCCTTTTGGCAAAATCAAACAGCGCTTGAGAAAAGCAAAATTAGGAATAAGGATTTATAAATAAGTACATTCTCGACTGTAATAATATGTTGTAATACGTTGATAAAGAATTATGTAAGGGTAAAGGGAGTATTATGTTATTAATATTACCATAATTTTTATTTGAAATAATTAAAAGTGTTGTCATTTTGCAGCAAATGAGTAAAAAATCTTTTATTATACTCTATTACCTTCCAAAACTCATTTTCTCCAAAATAAAAATGATTTTTCATAGCGTTGTGCTTCCAATTTGATTTTATTCTAAACTAACGGAATTATAATTTGTTTCTTTAATTTTTTCCTTCAAAATTATACAATTAATATGATATTTCTAGTTTGGAGATGTTTTTACAAATTTATGCCCATTTACTTTTGACGGAGAATTTTGAAAATATACCCCTATACATATAAAGTCACCGCTTTGTTAAAAAAGATGATCCAGTAGCACTGAAACGCAATATATCCAATACAAAAGCAATATGTATTAACACTTTTTAACACCAGTCAATTGCAAATAAATGAAGCATGGATGTAGATAAATTTTATTAATTAAGCCTCATTATTAACACGCACGGGTCTGAGGAAAATGTGGATAGTAGAATAATTAAATCACTCATTCAACATACTACATAAGACATGGAATTTAAATCATTTGAGCAGGAGAACAAAAATACAATTGTTTACTCTTATGTAATATTTGATTTTATAAACAAGCCTACTGATGATATAAATTACAATTACGTTTGGCTGGTAAATTTTTGAATATGATATTAATATACTCCATTTGTACTTATTCTGTACATCCCTCAAACTTAAGATATCCCACATAATGAGTATCCGAAACTCGCGAGTGGTTTTGGACTTGGAAAACTAAGTTCGCTATCTGGTTGCTATGATTTCTAGGCAGGAATTACGGTGTCTTTCAACTGAAATAAACATTTTAACTAACCTACTTTAACTATGGTTACGGTTTACTATATACATGGTTTCAAATTTACACTATGATTTATATATTAACAATGACAGTTAAATCCAAAAGAGACACATCCACAAATACTAAAACACCTAAAAGGCTCTGTTACACACAAAACACTAATTTATCACAATTGTCACAACCGTCTACCAATTCTCTCTCATACCTTCTAAGAATATTGTCTCTCCATTATTTATCTGGATACTATACTAACTTAAATACGGAAAATATTATATTTACTTAAACTCAACTCGACCGAACACTCTTAAAAATATGTTGGACAAAACTATGGTGGACAAAATCTGACTGCCCTTTTAACTTGTCTTAACCATCATGACTGTTTAAACTGAACTACCCCGAGAGGCTAACATTGCTCAACTCAAAAATATGATATCACACCCCGGTCATCCAGATGACAGTTATAGTTAAATAATTAAATAGGAAAATCTCTCAAAAAAATAAAATAAAATAACTAAAATAATGTTTATTTTAAAGAAAAAAAAAAATTGTTTGTCCCATATGGTCCGAATACATCTAATCTATTAATGGACAAATTTTTAAGATAAATATAATTTACGAGTTTCTGTGCATGTTAAGTTTAGATGAGTTTCAATTTGCACTAATAAACATGTCTGCATTTAAGTTTTCCTTTCTAAGAAATAGATTATTTCTTATCATTTAATATTTTTTTAATATATTACCCTAATTGAATGATTATATTGAATCTATTTGTGAAATTTAATTTCTGAAAAAATAACAAAATTATCTCTCTTATACTCTCATTATCCATAACAAATTATAGACGTTTGTTAACAGATTGTTAACAGCTTGCGTACAATTTGTTATATATTCTAGTCGTTATATTAAATAAGGAACTATAGGAGAACCAAAAAAACATTAACAAAAGAAATCAAAAACGAAAGTGGGGCTGAACTGACCAATTCTTACGGACAACAAATTCTAAGACTATTAATCATTAAGAAGGTACTTGACTGTAATATCCGAAGTAAGAGAAATACTGGCACGCGACCAGATACGTGGAGAAGCATAGTTTAATACTGATGCTAAAAACAATGGAAAATTAAAGAACTAAATCTTAGTCAAAAATAGAATGAAGATCTTTTTAGCAATCGTTTACTCCTGTTGAAGTTTCTGGGAAGTTTTGAACAGAGGTAGGAATCTGAAATTTCAGGATGAAATATGATTTATTAAGGAAACATATAAATACCCCCATTGGTTCCACAAAGTTTTATTAAATTTCACTTGATACCAGTGGCGTACGGTGGATCTTGTACTAAGGTGTGAAATCCTTTGAGAAATAATATTAACTATACAACTATACATGTATAAAAAATTGGCATCTTTATTAAGAATAAGATAATTATACATTAAGAACCAAATTTGATATGCGCACCCTAAATATATGGACCACTCACTGCTCGATACTGGCATTTCGAATTTCAGAAAAAAGAGCAATTTAGGTTGTTTCCCTTAAGTGTCAATTTTACTTGGTTATTAGTGGTAAGTTATAAATATCCGTCTGGTAATTCATCAAAGAGAATATTGAATTAGCATCTTCTCTAGAAAATTGAGTCGTTAATGTGTGCATACTGATTTAAAATAGTAAAACATGAAGAAATTTTAATAGGAGAAGTTACAATCTAAATAAACAAAAATCTTGCAGTGCGTTTTTAATTCTGCAACAAATCTGTTCCAGTGTAAGATAAATTATTAATTATATAGCAAATATGCAAGTAAATCAAACATAAATAAATAAAAATTATTTTCTTAGTTTTATTTTAGTTTGTAATTGAATGGGTAACGAGTTCTAGGTACTTGAACCTACCACTAGTTTATTTTAGATTCCTATACTATAATATAAATTATACTGCTTATTCATTATTAATGTCCCTGTCACTACTGTTATTGTTATCGCTTTCTGTTGATAAGTCCCGTACTAATTTTCGTTTTAGTCTTGTGTTTATATTTATTTTACCTAGTTTATTGTGAACTGCACCTGGGCACCAGTGGCGGCGAGGGGACCGGGGGCGCCAGCACTCCCCCCCAAATTGCTCTGGCCTTCAGTTACCCCCTAATCATTGGTAGGGGAATGATTGGAGAAAAATGTGTGCGCAACAAAGAAAGTCAGCACTTATATTTTAGAAGTGAAGACTTTTTTTAGGTCATTACTTGTTTTAGAAGTGAAGCCTTTTTTTGTCATCATTTGTATTTTAGAAGTGAGAACCTTTTTTCTTTAGATCATCACTTGTTTTAGAAGTGAGAATCTTTTTTTATGTCATCACTTATATCATCATGTCCATTAATAACTATAGAAATTTATGCCAACTCAAATATTTCCTAGCGCCACAAGACTTTAGTCAAATATTTCCTGGCTCCTCCAGATTTTAAGAGCTAGCGCCTCCTCTGCTGAGCTCTGATCTATTTTATTGTGAAAGTTTTTAGATAATTTTATAATAAAATCTTCCATTGAGATAATGCTTAATTCTTGGATGTGTCTGTTTCTAACTGTTAGATGGACTGTAGGTCGCAATTCTTAAGATTTTTGACTAAGATTTTGGCATTTATTGCGAAATTATTTCAAAAATTCTTATAGCAATATTATTTACACTTTTCGTGGAATTCTTCAGCGAATTACTGAATCCCACTTAATTATAATAATGAACTGTGATGAAATTATAGAAAGTGGAATAAAAACTAGAAGAAAATTTTAGAAAATTATGTCATATAATATTTAACATTAAAAATAATATGTAATAGAAAATTACTTTATTTTATACATCAACGAAAACACTCTTTAATGCATTAATTTCTACATTCATTGACAGGTTAATATTTTTATAATAGAAAATAAACACTGTTGACCGCAATGATGAATGAATAAGTGGTTACTCTAAAATATTAATTTTCTGTTTAATATTTTTAAAAAGCATGACAACGAAATTTGACATCATTGACAAAATTAAAAACTAGAAATATGAAAACATACCGGATTTATGAACAAAATAGTCCATTTCTTTACATTATAGCCCATTTCTTTACGCGGTGAGGACTACATTTTGAAATCTAGTGACTTTTAATGATGGAATGGGATTTTTGACCATTTATTTTTACATTGTAAATCGAAATTTTATAAAATTTGTAGGATAAGATAATTTATCAGTTTAAAATGACAATTTCATTAGAGCTTGAAAATAAATCTATATTTTTTCCCATATTTACCCCATTTACCCATTTTGTAAATTATACACTATCAGATAAATAAAGATTCATTCTGCTTTTCTGCACAAGTGTTAATTATTTGCAGAAACGCACGTTTTGCTAAAAACTGTTGTGCGTTTTTGGAAATAATAAACACCTAATCCCAAAAAGCTGAATGAATCTTCATTTACCTGTGTACAATATACAAAATGGGGTATTTATATCAGGCCGTCAAGGATGAAATCTGTAGTTAATAATATTGCCAACTTTAACAGCTTATTATTTGACATAGGCTTAATATTTTACCGTTCTGTTTTTTTTTTTTGGGAAGCTACCCTTTTTACTGTTTAAATAAATCATTGTATGCTATAAAAAATATTTAAAACTATTTAAAAAAATTAATTTTGCTAAAAACGGTCGGAAATTCGCACTATTATGAAGTATGAGTTCTTACGTGGAACTACGTCATCGTAAACCGCGCGAAACATCAATAGTGTATTTGGCTCTAGTGTTATTACGCAGCACACAATATCAAATTGGTTCGCCAAATTTCGTACAGGTAAAAAAAAAACTTGCTCATCGATCACAGCAGCAACTTAGAGAAAATGAGCCTAGATTGGTCAATAGATCGACTTCTATCTTATTGCATGATAACGCTAGACTACACACTGCACAAATGACTATGGCAAAACTACAGTAACTGGAGTTGGAACTTCTTCATCATCCTCCATACACACCAGACCTAGCCCCCACTGACTACCACTTCTTCCGCAATTTGGACAACTTTTTAATAGGAAAACAGTTTAATTCCGACAATGTTGTAAAATTGGCCTTCCAGGAACTCATTGACTCTCGTCCGTCAGAGTTTTATACCACCGGCCTGAACAACCTACCGCTTAAATGGCAAAAAGTGTATAGACAATATAGGTGCATACTTTGATGAATAAAATAATTCCTTATATTTGTAAGTTATCAACCAACTTTGCCTTTTTTTTTCTACAAATTTCATCCTTGACGACCTAATATCACATTCAACGTCTACATTTTACTAGATTTTATTTTTTCATTCTATACCGTACAACCACAGTACAAAATACCAATGATACCAATCTACAAACATGCAAGGCGGGAACTTGCCGCCGGGATGTGAGGTTTGTTGCCTTTCACGTGAAATGGGCTAGGCTCTTTACAATTTTCGATTTTCGAACTAAAATTTTCGCGTGATATTCAAATTTTAAATTGATATTCTACGAGTATTCTATAATAATTAGGTCTATTGCTATTTTTCTTAGCTCGATGTTTACCGTTATAATGACATGGAAAATTTCCAATTTTACACAAATCCAAATAAGTTCAGGAGCCCAAACAAGTCCAAACTAATTTTCCAGGAGCCCAAACAATCGCCCGGCGACTTTATTATATTTTAGGTCTCAAAACTGAAAAAAAAAAAAAAAATAGCCCAAACGGCGATTTATCACCCAACCTAGCAACGCTGCATGGCCTTATCACTCGCAACTTTCGGAGGGGGCAAAAAAAATCTACCTTGTAATGCAAGATGGAGACAAATGGCACAAACACAAAAGTGAATATGTGTTGTGAAATGTGATGCCAAACAGTGTAGTCTATAAATTCAAAGGCAACAACAAATACTTTCCAATACAAAACAAGAAAATACTCCTAAGAACATAGTTTTAGTAACAGAGACAGTAAATTAAGTGTCAGCGGGGAGGTCCAACTTCAACAGGGTATCTGCATGGAAAGTAAAGATGGACGCATGGCGATTTTTGCGACATGATCACGCTCGTTCACGAAAATGTAATGTTAAGTCACATCCAGTCACACGGTGGATAAAGACAATTTTACGTCACGCACTCTCAACGACTACAAAATTTTATTTCACGCACGCCGTGATCTGTGAATTAAATCGTGAACACGTGACAACTTTGACTGCGGGTGATGTCGTAATTATATTCACGGCGAATCAAAATGTGGTTCATCGAAACTCGAAAGGAAAAATTATTAAATGTAGTAATTAAAATTAAAAAAAAAAACAAAAAAAAACTCATAATAAATAATAAACAAACTAATTGAAAGCTGACAATTTCTATTACGCATAAAAATTATAGTTTTGGCTGAGTTATGGTTCTGCCACACCATGTCCGTATACAATGTTTGCAATTTGTATATTTTGAAATTTTTCCGCGTATTCCTGTAAAAACAAAAATAATTAAAAAAAATATTGTTGTCTACATCTACGCCCATTAAATAATAAATGTATTATATCTTCAACTGTAACTACACAATGCTACTCATATTGCACATCGTGCACAATTTGACACGCATGCGTGCTCTGCTGTGGAGTGTAAACGTTTTTTACATTGCTGTAAGTTTTTATTTAATTTTATAAGTTATTTAGTTTGTTAAAATGTTTGGTACTCAGCACCGATGGCTATTTGCGTCTCACGTCTGAATAAATAAAACAATAAATAAAAATGTCTTAAAATTTGTTGTATATTACAATCAGCTGATAGTAAGCTATCTTGATGACAGGATCTTAATCAAGTAGGTTCTGAAGTTTTATAATCGACGCTCAGTATTTAAAAAATTTTAGTTTTGTTTTACTATTTACTTTATTTAAATTAAATTTACTGTTTTTATAATGATCAAACTATATACTAGATAAAATATTTTATTTGACTTGCATATAATGGCTATAGTACACTCGGATGATTACAATTCTCGCCTACAGCTCGGGTGGTAAACTTTTAGTAAACATTATCGTGAAATTATAGCGCCATTATATGCTTGTTAAACAAAATGCAATTGACTGTTTACCCTGTACACGCCCGCTTAAGGTCCGAAGTGTAATATTTGTTAACGTTCACGCGGGTCATGTCGTGATCCATTGTGACCCGTTGTTATTCACGGTCCGTGTTCATTTCTAATGAAAAGCTATTATTAATGTTATTATAACAAAATTTCATAAATCGGACATCAATTTTCCATTAAACTAATGTATTATGTAGGAGACGCATTATTGCCTAGCATATCTCAATTTTTATCATACCATTATATATTTGTGCGAACAACGGATACTGTTCACTCACCGCCTCGCTGAATGTCGCTTCTACACCAATGGCTATCCTGGTAACCAACTTGTTGGATATTTCCAAGTAACCTCCTTACCATTTCGCACATAAGCTTGGACAGAGCAGAACAGTTCTAACTCAAACATAACAAATAACATTTCACCCAGCAGGTAAATTGCAACCACACAACGCCTTCGCGGATATTGGTAAAATGTCCCAGCACCTCAACTTTATTTGACACTGGTTAAATCATCGTATATAGCCATATGGGCTTGCATGGTACCCAATGCTTTAAAAGTAGTACCACTGTGAGTAAGGTTCAACTCTTTACGATATCGTCTCCAATCGAAGATTGGAAACTATCATCACATTCTTTACCTTTACAGTTCTAAATACAGGTGGTCAACTGAAAAGGAACCACCCGGGTTCATCTTTCATTTTTACTCAATTTTATAGCAAACATACAAGCAGGCCGATTTTGTTTTCAATTAAAAAAGGGGATTATTGACTATTCTGATTCGCGTCAACCCCTAAACGAAGGTGCCATTTACAAAAAAAAATTAAATAGCTGGAGGGGTCAAATAATGCATAAATTTAAAGCCTGTTAAATTCAATTTACAACAGTATTTCATTTTTTCAATTTTAGTCATTAGTTTCTTAAAAATTACGTTCCTGTTTCAAATTGCTTCACCGTTGATAAAGTAGAATTTTCAGACTTTTAAAAATGAAAAAGGTAAAGTGTTTATCACACGGAAAGAACCTAGGCCCAATATACTATTAAAAGAGAATGCTCTGCATCTTATGGGACTAAACAGTTGCAAGTATTAGATGCCGAAATAAAAAAAACTATCATAATTAGCTTATCGAAAAAGTGTTGAATTTCAACATGACAGTGATCGACCACGTAGGTGGAAGCACTTAAGACCAGGAACATCTGGGCTACGAAATTCTTCCTTATTCACTTTACTCTCCAAACATTGTCAGCATTCATCCATCAAAATTTATTTTGCGACCGGAGTTGACAAGTTGCCTATTCAATGGAGATAAATTGTTACTAATAATGGCAATTGTGTTGTTAATATAATATATCTTTTTTAATTTAAATACATTTTATTTTACCTAAAATAAGACAGAAATGACACAACCTAATACCTCTACGCCTCTACACTACGCTACAAAGAACGATTAAGGCCGACTAATACATAAACCATTGATATGTGACAGTAAAAAGTGGCGTGGACCCATATTTTTTATTATTTTACTACCATTTATTTACCGGCATCTATTAGCAACAAACAAAACAAACAGATAGTGAACAGAATAATTATATAACTTACAAAGAAAGATATAATATAAAAGAAAAACAAAAAGAAGACATAGTATAACCATTGGTCCAGTCTGTCCACAATACAGATTCAAGTATTAGTGAAGCGCTAATTGCTTACATCAATGGTTGTTAAACATAACATCATTTTTCATACAATTAACAATCAGCTTATTTGTTGACAGCCAAAGCCTTCTTCGCAGAGAAAAAAATTATTTGCGCAGCATACCCCAACTGTCAGATATTCTATTTTGCACAAACATAAGGCTAGCGCTACAAAATCTGTCCTATCCGAAAGTTATTTATAATTCTGAATGCGTTATTGTAACAAACTCTAATTGCTTTTGTTGCATTTTTCCATAGGGGTGATGCATAAAAACAGGCACAGTATGAGTTGAATAAGTGCAGTGCGCAATTGCGCATATCTTTACGACATCTTGCAAATCGTCTATTAAGCATATTGGCGTGCACGCACAACATTCGACACTGCCTACTAATGCCTGCATTGTCCGAAAGATCGTCGCACATTATGTGACCGAGGTATGCCACGGACGATACACGCGGTACGATCTGTTCACACAACTTAAGATTCGGTACGCGGTACTTCTTACACTTGGGTTGGAAAACAATATACTCATTCTTTTTGAAATTAAATATCTGTGGTGAAGCACTCACAAATCGGAACTGATCGAACTGATTATCGGCGAACTGATTATTTGAATACTTACGTTGTATTTTAAGTTTTGTAGTATTTACTTGAACTCAGATTTAAACACAGGTTGGCTAGTGCTGAAAAGGTAAACCCCAGAAGAAAAAACCAATAATTTGAACCACAATTATAATTTATTGACCATCTTCTCGAGCTCTTTATAATAGTTGTGTAAAATACAATGTTCGGTGAAAGGAAGTTTGGGACAGGAAAAGTGCGAGGTTTTGCTTGTAATAGTTGCAAAGCAAACATCCACTCAACACACTTGCTCGTTTTAAAAAAAACTTTCGAAATAGCTTTGATGTGCTTTACGCCGTCTTTTGTGTGGGTTTGCGCCGTCTTTGGTGGACATTACGCCGTCTTTTGTGTGGGAATGACGCCGTCTTTTGCTTGGGCATCAAGCTGTATTTTGGTAGGCATTACGCCGTCTCTTGTCTTATTAGTATTATGGTTATTGTTAACTAAAGCCAAGTGAGAGTAAATTTCGTTAAAGAATACAGTTAAAGTGAGTTCTAGCAAACCAAAAGCAACGAAACCAAAAGCAGCAAGTATTAGTTAGCAAAATAGGACAAGCGTCTGGTCAGTGGGAATCTGACTCAGAGTGTAGGGAGTACTTTGGTTTTACGAAGGTGTGAATATTTCTGGCATTGAATGAAGTGAAATAGACAGTGCACAAAGACTTTTACAAATAAGTTATCTAAACCTTGGCTATACTTAGAAATATTCGCCTCAGCAAAGATAAATAGCCTACTGATGAACAACAATGAAATTATTTGCGTCTCAAAATTTAAAATTACTTTAACTATATGTTACCAAAAATAAGAAGACTGTTTCAACCAAAATAATCCAAATAGTCTCAAATTTTACTAGCTTAATCTATTTTATCAATATAATATATTTTAAACTCTGAATAATATAGAAATTCAAGTTAAATAAATATTACAAATAATAATTCAAATCTTGTCTAAAGTGTGTTTCATAAAATTATTATGTACAAATATAAACTATATTCATTAACTCAGGGTTTCCCAAACTGTGCTCTGCGGTGCGTCTACTAGTTTTACGCTACTGAAGATAACAAGTACAATACAATATTTTATTACCCCCAATTAATGTGAATAGTGACACTCAAATCTCAATAGTTCAACTGGTCATTGGAAAAGTTTTAATAATTATGAAATACAAATATACAGCTGAGTGTCTGTTCTATTACAGGGCTGATATATTACAAGAGCGGCATATAATACAGTACAAATTTCTTAAAATTGGCCAAATAATAGATAATGGATGTTGTGACGTTTCATGCAATGGGAATATAAATACTTATATTCTTTATATCTCTTATAATTCAGACAAGTCAGTAAGTCATAGTGGTGTAGTGTTATTGTTATTATTATTTTTTTTTTTTTGCTGTGATTATTTTTTGATGGATCGCTGGCTAAAGTACGGATTGTTAAAAAAACAAAAAAACTACCCATGTCTCCGTCTCAGAACGGCAAGTAGACGACAAGAGTGTTCAAATATTATAAAGATAGTAATTCAATAGTTTTTTCTTCCGCTTAAGACTTATGGATTAAGTTTTTACCAACCGCTACATACATATACATACATATAAGAGAGGTTTTTGTTTCTCACACCAGTGGAATGAGTTAATCAACTTTTGGTAAAAACCGGTCATCTAGAAATGGAAGAATTTTAGCTGTCAGTTCTGTGGTGGCGACAACTGATTTAAAAAAAATATATTTTTACGTTATATTTACTTTATTTTTATTATAGTAATAATACTTAACAATACTTATTAAGTATTTATTTTATCATACCTATAGGGTAAGCTATACAGTAGTTGGCACCTATACAGTTATTGTCATACTACATTTTAAAGTAAATTATTAAGCATTTGAATGTTCCTATAAAAATATGGGTATATCTATTATTTAAAGGTAACATTTCTTTATATGTTAGTAAAGTTTATTTTGCTTCAATTGGTACTAGTTTATCTTGGCGGGAGAATATGTGTGACAGCGTGCTGTTTGTGTGATTTTACAGGTAAGTCTTAACATTTTGTTAAGAAACTACTTGTTTTGAATAGCTGTTATTTCAATACTGGCACAATATTAACGTATAATTTTTAGCTAATATGAAAGTATAATGTTGAAATATTGTTAAAATATAAACATAACCTATTTTTTTGGTAATTTTGTAATTTTCTTACGGTGCCAATAACTGTAATCAACTATTTGGTCGAAAATACTTATTGGCACCCAATGCCAATCATTGTCATTTTTCAGTTTTTATTAATTTTACATTATTTTGCTCTAATTTTGAATGCAACTTACCTAATATAATTAATTTACTTTAAAAGGGTAAAATAATAACAAAAAATAGTTATTAACATGTGCCAATAAATATCTTTCAGTGACTGCCAATCACTGTAAATACCTAAAAACTTAGTGTTTAATTGTTATATTTTCTTCTTCTCAGCACTTCCCATCATTTATTTGCCAAATATTATCAAAATCGTTTGTAAACAATATGCCTAAAATCAAAAAAGGTAGACCTTATGAAAAATGTTATACAGAGAATGACCTTCAAAAGGCACTTGAAGCAATTTCCAACGGGATGCCGATTAAAAGAGCTTCTATTCAGTTCAATATTCCACGGGCAACTCTTCAGTTTCGAAGAAGCCAAAATTTAAAAAAAACAAATCATGGCCCGACTCCAATATTATTTGACGAAGAAAAGATCCTAGTCGAATGGATATTAGATAATTATAAAAAAGGGTTTCCTCGACGCAAAGAGGATGTTTGTGCTGCTGTGAAAGATTTTTTAATTGAAACGCCACGGCAAAATCCCTTTAAAGATAACTATCCTGGAGATGGATGGTATAGGGATGATATAAATATATTATATATATTTTAAACACTGTTCCTAAAGATTGGGGTGTAGGCCATAGCGATAATGGATGGATGAAAGGGGAATTATTTTACGAATACATTGCAAATGTTCTTTATCCATATCTTAAAGGTAACAATGTAATTTTCCCCATAATATTGTTTGTTGATGGTCACACCACACATTTGACTTACAAGCTAAGCCAACTATGCAATAAACTTGAAATTATCTTGATATGTTTATAACCAATGCGACTCGATTATTACAACCAGCAGACGTTGCCGCATTTAAGCCATTGAAGACTGCTTGGAAAAAAGGTGTTTTAGAGTGAAGAAGGGAAAATCCTACTGCAGCTCTAACAAAAGAAAAATTTGCTCCTGTTTTAGAAAAAGTAATCCAAAATTCAGTCAAGCGAAATACTATTGTAAATGGATTTAGGTGCTGTGGCCTGTTTCCGTGGGACGAAAATGCATTAGACTATAGTAAATGTACAGGGAAGAAAAACAATAAGGACTGTAAGAATGATTCTTGTTTATCGGTATCATCTAATTTCAGTTATGAAAATTTTGAAAATATAGTTGGCAAGGAAACAATTGAATATTTTTAAAAAAATGGATACTTATTTAAATAATTGCTCTGAAGATTTTATAAAATTATATCGTGTATGGAAAGCATTTTTCGCTAATAATCCAGAACATGATGACTGTATTAATAACTCTAATATAAATGAAGTAGACAATAAATTGACGGTTGTTAAGGATACCGAAAACAAGAGTAATGAAGAAAATACCGGATATGATATGGAATTAATAACTACAATAGGAAATGATGACACCATGATTGACATTGAAAGTTTACCATTTACTTTATTAGCAAATGATGGCTCAGTTATAGAGGAAACCGATAATACCATATTTAAAACAAATGAAGATAATATGAATGTGTCAGTTGAATATGAAAAACATGATATACCAACAGAAGAAAATTTAGAGGTCATGAATAACGACGTTTCTTTTAAAGACATATTAACATGGCCTGAAACTCCACAAAAAAAAGGAAGACACACATCGGTAAAATTACCATATGTTTTAACATCAACAGATTGGCAGGATATGTATAAGCAGAAACAGGAGAAAAAAGATGAAGTGAATAGATAAAAAGAAGAAAGGAAACTTCAAAGAATACAAAAGAAGGAATTAAAGGAGTGCATTAAAACCCAGACGAAAATATTAGGCATCAGAAATAAAAAGATGAAAAAAATTAACGTGGTATCCAATGTTGTTTTAAAGGAAAATAATAAAATTTCTTTGGCCCATGTCCGAAACTTATTCACTTCCCCAAGTACAGATAATAGGGCGAATGTCGAAATAGAAACTTTCGACCAAAATGGTTCTACCGAAAATAACAATGAGGATGATAAAAATGAAAAGTTAGTGCAAGCAAATAAGAAAGCAATTGGTAAACTTTGTTACGAGTGTACTTTTAAAATAACAAAAAATCGACAGGGGTTGAAATGCAAACTATGCATTCGTACTTATCATGTAAAATGTATCGAGAAAAAAAATTTAAACACTGCTAGTGTAATGTTTGTATGCAAGAACTGTAATATATAAGAAATAAGTACACTATAACTTAACTCTATCACTTATTATTTACCAAATTATTTATACAAAGTTATAATACATTATAAAAATTTACCATAATTGTAAGACAATAACATTGTAGTCAACGTACAAATCAGAAGGCTGTTTAACTAAATGTAATTATTTTTTATTTATTTATTGATGGAATTATAATTTGTTTTTTATTATTAAAATAAATAAATTGAGAAAATTGTTTTATTTTTTTAATTTTAACTCTTTTCATAATCGATTCCCACAAAAAGCAACATATGCCAATAACTGTACATTAAAGTGCCAATTTTTCAATAGGGGGTGCCAATATCTGTGTAAAACGCAATATTTTTTTTAAATTCGAAATTTTGATATAACTTTATAGAATTATTGTTATTTTTTGGTAGTATTCAATTCTTTACACCTTAATTAAGTTTACTTTGCCAGTATTTTACTACACATTTTTAATATAATCTCCGAAATCTGAAAATAAGCGCGGGACTACTCTTAAGGGGCCAATAACTGTATAGCTTACCCTATGTAATGTTTCCACGGTTATGGTAAATATTTTTTGTTTTAGAGAGAATTTTGTTTAAGTACCTATTTTGTGATGTCGTTCGGTCTTGTGGTGGCCATAGCTGATTTTTTTATTCATATTTTTGCTAACAATGCATTCTTACATTTTGCTCAGTTTATAATCCGTACCAGATAATTTTTCAAGATCGGTATAAAACAATTATCCTGTATCGATCAACTGAGAAATTTATTTGCAGAACATATCACACGTCAAGATCTACTAAAATATATAAAAATATATAGCCAGTGGTGTACGCATAGGAAAAATTAGGGGGATAAATCCCCCTCCCCCCGAAATTCGAAAAGAACTAAAATTATAATTACCCCATTTCAAGATTGCTCCCATTTTCAATACGTATAAATTTCGATGTTGTGAAAAATCCCCCCCACCCACCGAAATATTTTGTTGCGTACGTCACTGTATATAATAAAGATAGTGCTTCGCGTTATTCTCGTGAAAAGTGCTCTGCGGCTCAAAAGTTTGAGAAAATCTGCATTAACTAATTTACGCGGAACACATCATAAGAAATATTTCAATCAGTTGTTTACGTCTGTACCGATATCATGTGCTTAATAAGGGCTCTTTCTGTTTTAATTATCTGATCTTGCAAGATTTACGTTTGTGAATGAGTATGTGATTAAAAAATAGATACTAATTGTAATACTTTGTAATGATATTATGAATTAGTACACCGGAAAAAAAGGAATCTACAGATGTGTGTCCATCAAATTACGTAAGTGAGAATATATTCTAGGTGTTGTAATTTACTGTCCTTAATTAATAATAAACGTGTATACGAAACGACATAGTATGACGATGAGATATATTTTGTACCTTTTCTTTATTTCTAAATATCTTGACCTAACACAGTCCTTTATTGTACTTCTAAGTTATTCGTAAACGTATTTTTCTGTCTCGACCTTGACCCGAAAGTTGCACAAGTTTAAGTTATTGAGGCAAGATGAAAGTCCAACTCGGACCGACGCTGCACACACTAATCCAATTAAAAGCGCCCTCGGCCATATTTCTGATGTCCGGGAAGTTCGGATGCCATACTCTTGTGAAAAATTACTCATTTGCCTGTCTCTTTGCGGGGCTTCGCTTCCATTTGCCTCTTTCTCCCAGCACTGATCAATTAGGATTTTTTTGTCGCTTGTAAAGTAAAAGAAAAAGTACACCAGATGAATCTTTTTCCCCAGATGCAAAAACAAAATGACTCTATGTAAATGTGTTCTTTAAAGTCTTTCACAGTGACAAAGTATCGTTCTGTTTTTAGGTGCATATGTTGAATTTACTTCTCTAATTATCAACTGTTTGTTTTTTTCTGGTTAATGAACTTTTCTCAGACATTTTAAAGCTATTAAATTAAGTTTTATTTTGTACAGTTTGTTTTAGAGTCGCGAAAAAGTCTGTAAAGGAAAACAAATGACGCATTATTTGCAAATATCTTACAGCTCAAATGGACTATTTGGAAAACAATGTTTGTTACAAATTTGAACATAAACATTGACATTTCCGAGAATTGTTATTTATGTGAAAATAGAAATAAACATATTCTTGAAAACATAATAAAATAAAGTGCTGCTGTGGTTCGGTGGTAAGAAGTTTTATCTAGCAAAAAAGCCTGGTTTATAATATATAGAATTCTTTATTTCCCCTAGGCCTTGTGGCGTTTAGGGTTTTAGCTGCTACATGAAAATAGAAATAATCATAATAATGTAAAATAATACTTGACAAATTTGAGTATTTTCAATAATTTTATATGAATCTCTTTAATCTTCATTCTTCCTCGGGTGTCCCTCTCTTTCTTCCTATTCTCTTTTCGGCTTCCGTATCCGGTCTCCTTCCTTCTTGACTCCAGGTCTTCCACCCCTCTTTCGTCTCTTTTCCGCTTCTCTTTTCGCTCTTCTTTCCCCCTTCTTTGCCTCTCTCTTGCCTGTTGTTCCTCGTTAGAACATATCCAAGGTACTTCATACTTTTCACTTCTTCAATTTCTGTCCCTGACCATTCCTATCTTACTTTCTTTCTCTTTCCTCCCCCCTTTCCAAACACCATCACTTTCGTCTTATCTCTGTTTACCTCCAGTTCTTTCCTTTTAAAGTACTTGTCCGCTTTGACTATCATCCTCTTTAATCCTAGCTCGTTCTCTGCCATCAGAGTCAGATCATGAGCGTACCCCATTGTCCAATACTTTTTCCTTCCCACCACCACTCCTCCGTTTGCTCCTTCCTCAGGTCAGCTACGTATATATTGAATAGTGTTGGGCTCAGCGGGCAGTCCTGCCTCACCCCCTTATTTACCCAAAAGCTTTCTGACTTCTTCTCCCACCTTCACCTTGCACCTCGTCTCTTTGTATATTTTCTTTATCCTTTTTATCATTTCTTCCCTTACACCCCTTCTTTCCTACACTTACCACAATTCCTGCCTGTTTAGCTTGTCAAAGGCGGCCTTAAGGTCGTTAAATACCATATACACTTTCCCTCTTGATTCAGTCAGCAACTGTATGGCTTATCGTGTATATGTTATATATCGCCCCCCTTCCCGTCCTGAAACCTGACTGCGTCTCCTCTAATATTTCTTTGTCCTCTGAATTTATAATAGACATATAACATAAGCGAATTGCTTATGTTATATGTAGGTTGCTTGATATCCGTATCCGTAACTATATCCGCTTAAAATAAAAATCCGTATCCGGGACCGTATCTGGGTCCGTACCCGTTTTTTCAAGGCAGATCTCTAACGGATCTCATAGAAAAATTCGAATTAGTTTTCATATAAGATCGTGTTTAAAAACGCTCAAGGTGGAGTAAATATTACTTTGGTGTTTAAATTAATGTTTAGACGAGCATCACATTACCTGCCGGTGGTTTCGAACGATCTAGTACAGCGGTTCCCAACTTTTCGACTCGCAAAATCCTAATAACATTTGTTATCGTGACCCCCTCTTTGAAATCGTACAGTGTAAAGACTTTTATGTAAAATATTATAGTACTTCAGAATACTTTATATGACAATATCAAAACTTTTAACATTTATTAAAAAAATAATAATCAGTTCTGGTCATCAGCCTCTTTTTTCAGTGCCACATATAACCGAAACGATAAACTTTGTGATATAAATGTTTTGCATTAAATCGGCCTTATTTAATATCTACCTTGCTCCATTAAATTTCGTACCATCAGTTTGACACATCCTGTATAATAGTTCTGCATTTTTGTTATTTCCAGTTCTACAATAATAAATCTAATACTGTACCATAAAGTACTTACTTTAACAATGGATTTTAAGAATAAAAAAGTAGCATGTAAATGCCAAATAGCGTGAACTGACGCCATTAAAAAACTTATAATGCGAGCTCTGTAGGACACCTCATGAATCCTCGGGGTTCGGAAACTATTGGTTGGAAGAACTATAGGTGTCTCCAGATTAATTATTAAAATAAAATTGATTTAATGCGAGACAAGGAGTGAGTGATTTTGAACTCAACTAAGTTGTGTGTCAGTTGGCATGTTTTGTTTGTGAAATCCGCACGGCACATTGAATTATCGCTTCAAGATCGTTTGATTTTATATTTAAATGTAAGGTCCATATCCGTATCAGTATCGGCTGATACTCGTGGATCTGGGTTTTATGTGATCCGGCACATCATTAATTACTTAGCATGAAGATGAATCAAAGCATTATCATTATTCTGTTTATAATATGGACATCTGTTTATAATAAACAGATCCAAGATATTCTTATGAATCATCTCCATGTCATGCATTGCGCATGGGTTATGTGTCTATTATAAATCAGGCTACAGTGCAATTAGCTCATGGGTCACCTCAATATCAAGTGTTTATGTAATACAAAAAAATAGTCCAACTTTTCTTTTAATTACAGTTTTGCTTTATAAGCCTCACTAGCTATACTTTCTTCACCCATTATCATCACATATACAAGCCAGCTCTGCTGGCTTTTCTTTACGCATGATCTTACGGGTTTTGTTTTCTATTTTTCTCTAAAAACTTTGTTTTTGATTTGGTCTATTTTGGTTTTGCTAAAGTCACTAGATTATACAAAGTACAGCAACGGCGGCCATGCTGGGGTTAAAAATGTCGCCAACACAAATGGTGTTCAGTGATTCCAACATTACAAAAATAAGAAACTAGTTTTTATTCTAAACATTGTAATCACGATTTTTTTAATCAGAGATGCACTATAACAAAATTGTGGTACAATTTCAATTATTTTTTTAATTTTTATTAAATAAAATGGATATAATATATAAATTTAAATTAAACTTAACCTTAAATATTCAAACCGCTGACAAAGAAGGTTATTAAATGAGAGCGAGAGAGGGAAATGTGACAGCGCAGACGTAAACTTAAGAACGTAAAAATTGCTGCTTTAGTTTGCTTAATAGGGGAAGCAATGTTGCCAATCAAACCCTGGGATCTGTCGGCTTCTTCAAAGGCTTGCGGTACTTTGTATAATCCAGTGACTTTAGGTTTTGCTATGTTTCCGTAGCAATTAGCTGTAATAATAATAATAATAATAATAATAATAATATTTATTAAATAGCACAATTGGCACTAAGTAGTTGACATATTGTTTTTGTATTAATTGATTATATGCTTTAATTAACTTATAATAAATATATTTCTATATACAAAGTGTTTACTAATTTACAGTAACAGAACGTATTAATTGGCAACGAGGATGGGATTCGTCCTTCAGATTCAGGAATGAATGCTATTAAAAACAGATTGGGTAGAGTTTTCTGTTATTCCTAGGTGAAACATCATTAAATATAAAAGTGGAATTTATAAGATTAAATGTCAAGACTGTGACCACGTTTATATAGGAAAAACACGTAGAAAATTTAAGATAAGGTTCAAAGAACATTTAAGCGCCAATAAAAACATAAAACCAGATTCCTCAAATGTCGCAAAGCATTGCATTTCTAATAACCACATCTTTAACACAGATGACTGCTCGGTAATTCATATAAATAACAATAACCAAAGACTTACTCTCCTAGAACATTTGGAAATCCACAAACAATTACAGTCAGGAATACCCATATAGAATGAACAGGTAGAGTTACACAACAGCCCTATAATAAAACTATAATTGTCACCTTATTTGTAACCCTCCCATCCACCTACCTATGTACAGACATGTTATATATATTATTTCATTTATTATTTTTTAGTTAGTTTAATTTGTAACTCTTGAGAATGGCTTATTAGCCGAAATACGTATTGAGTAAAATAAATATATTTGTGAAACCAACCTAGTGCTATTAAAAACCTTTTACGATCCAAGGATCTGCAGCAGCTACAATCCTTTATTGGTAAGATCAATTATTATAATAGATTCATTCTTAATTTTTCAGAAATATGAGCACCTCTAAATTCACTTCGTAAGAAAAACGTTCATTTCCAATGGACCAAAGTTCATGAAAATGCATTTCAAAAGCTTAAAGTCCATATAATGCAAGCAAGTAAATTAGTTCATTATCGAAACGACTATCCGGTCATTTTGGCTACAGATGCTAGTTCTTATGGCATTGGAGCGGTACTTTTTCACCGATATCCAAATGGATTAGAATATCCAATAGCATTTGCTTCAAAAACAATGAACGATCACGAACGAGTTTACAGTCAAATAGAAAAGGAAGCCCTATCTATTATTTTTGGTGTAAAAAAAATTCACCAGTATCTTTATGGACGATCATTTGAATTGCTTACAAACCATAAACCTTTGGTTTCTGTTTTTAATCCAGAAAAAAACTGCCTATATATACAATGGCGCTGGGCCATCAATTTAATGAGTTACAAAAATTACGAACAACGGATCTTTATACTAACAAGATCAGAAAAGAAGATGATACTTTTCTAATGCATGAACTACAAAAAGCTGCAGAAAATGCTCAGAAAAGTATCATTATTCCTCGGTCAGAACCACAAATAGAAGTACCAACAGAACCTCAAATAGAAGAAGCTACAAGATCACGTAATGCTAAAGCAAACCTCATTCCTCGAAAATCAACTAGGCTTAAAAAGCCAATTGTTCGCTTTACGCCATAGAAACAATTTGGAGGGGAGGAATTGCTATGTTTCCGTAGCAATCATCTGTCAAAGAAATAGATTGTCATAAAATTTAAAACTAAGTAGTTGACATATTGTTTTTGTATTAATTGATTATATGCTTTAATTAACTTATAATAAATATATTTCTAGATATAAAGTGTTTACTAATTTACAGTAACAGAACGTATTAGGTTTTTTCTTCTACTTTCGGAAAAATCTCATCTCCATGCTTTGCACTCTGCTCGTGTGCGTTTCTGTAGTTGTCCATGAATAAGATGCAAACTAGCACGGCTATTTCACTGAATATGTCAAATATTCATGTTATTTTTAACGCAACCTTTTTTAAATTTACGTTTATGGCCATAGCCAGGCAATTAGCCAGGATGATTCTAATTTTCCTTAATAAAAATTCCATGCCTGAACGGGATTCGAACCCGAAACCTTAGCTACCCTACGCCGGTCGGAAAACGTACCTTAAGCATTTATAAACATCCTTTTACAGCTTCCGGACCGCTTCCTTTTACAATTTCAAAATGCAATCGAAGCTAGTAGTATTTCCCCAAAATATCACAGCACATTGCAAATAAGAGTAAAAGATATATGCTATTTGTAATATATCTTCAGATACACAATAAAATAAGTGGAAAGTAAATTTATGTGGACAATCATTTGAAGAATTCAAAGAAATATATTTTAGCATTTGAGTGATTGAAAAGCAAAATAGCGAGTTTGTTAGAACCTGTCCACCATTAGCGAGGATAAGAAATTTTTAATTGTCTATTTTTAAAATAAATAAGTAAAAGTTCTCCGTTTTCAAACCTCCGGCGATAGATATTGCAGCCAGATAGATAGTCAGTGTGATGTTTCGACCGGTTCAGAAATAGTATTTTATTTAACAAGCATATTTTGGGGGCTATAGTTGTCGACGATGAAGTTTACCTGTAATCATCCTAGTCAAAATATGTTATTTACAACGATATAGTTTTATCATTAAAACTTTGTAAAATTAATTTAAAAAGAGAAATTCTGAGTGTCATTTGTTTAACTTTAGAAAAAAACGTTATCAAGAGAGTTGCCAAACCATCAACTGATTGTATTATTCAAGAATGTTTAAAATACTATTGTTTATTGTTTTTTTAAATCTAACATATATAATATTCTAGTTATAAAGATGTGCTGTGTTGCCGCAATTAGCCATCATTGCTGAGCGCTAAACATTTCAACTAATTAACTAACTAAATAAAAACTTCTAGTGTAAAAAACAAACGTTAATTTTGATGGTCGAGTTTTTTACACTTGTTGCAATATGAGCAGATTTATGTATTTACAGTTGGGCACATAATGTTTTTTTTATGTTATGGTCGTAATATTTTTACCGACCACTAACATATATAAGGGAGGTATTGTGATCATACCGATTTTAACATTTCGAGATTTCGATGGATCTCCACGAATTGAGGTCCCTACATAACGTTTTGACTATTTTTAGCATGATGTCTGTCGGTCTGTCTGTCCGTCCGTTCGTCCGTCCGTCTGTCTGTCTGTCTGTATGTCTGTCCATTCGTGTACACGTGCAGAGCAAATTCGGCTAGAAGGATTTTTATAAAACTGCATATTTAAGCTTTTGACATAAATGGCACGAGTTGATCAACTTTTGGTAAAAATCGGTTGATTAGAAATGGGAGTTTACTCGTGTCGATTTTAATATTTTTGCGAATATTTAGCAACAAAAAAATATTTCGAAAATATTTATTAAACAAAAGTTGCTATAAATGCAATAACTAATAACTTTTATTTTAGACGTTTTTTGATAAAACGAAAAATTTCGAAAAATACTTGTAAAATTTCTCGAATTTTTTCATACTTACATGTAACGTTTCCATGGTCATGATAAATAATATCTCTGCTAGAAAATATTAGGCCAAGATATTTCTACTCTACTACTAGAATGTATTTTATACAAGTACTTTATGATGGCGGTCGGTCCTGTGGTGGCCACAGCTGATTTTTTTCATTTTTATGGTAGATTTATCCCCCTGATAAGATTTAATTTAATGTTGACTGCAACTCTCTCATTCAAATGACATCTTTGGTCGCGGAACCTAATTAATCGTGAAGTCATTTGTCGCTAAAATGACGTAATATATCGTACTGATTACATATTTTGTCGTGCTACATTTGTTATCAGAAATATTCCATGATATTAACCCCAACATTTACTAATTTATATTTAGTAACAACACTTAGTGGATAGTTAATTTTGCAAAGCATTGGTTTAGGTAATAATGAGTGAAGGAATGTTAGCGTACATGCCAGTACAGCCATTGGGTAAATATGAATGAAGTATAGGTCAGTAGTGCATGTCGAGGGTTGTTGAGCGATGAGGTGTACTACCCGTAGTTCAGTGAACCGTCCAGTTCACTGGAGTGAGTCTAATCTGCATGGACCTTCACCCCGATCTGCCCTAAGAAGAGCGCTGCGGTACGTTACTCGGCACCACCCGTAAAATAGCTGCTTAATCTTCCGAACGGCCTCATAAATTTAATAAAATGTACGAAATTAAGTGATATTCATGCAGATAGGGTGGGCTGCGCAGGGTCTGCGCTTTAATGACACATGTAACCTCGCCACTTTCTCATATCCCAGATACGCCCAATTGCCTATCTGTTTGTTCGCGAGCTCCTTATATCATCCTCTTAGGTATTTTATAGTTGCATGCGAGCTCATATTACGGGAACTTGTTGTCGGGATCGTTTTATTCAGCGTATCAAAGATCTATAAAGGTGGAGAGCCACTCCAATTAAAGTGAATTACTTGTTATTTCCATGGAAATTTTATTAATAACCTACAACATTATTTTTATCTCCTCTAAATAATCAAAATAAAACATTTATATGATGGTGAATAGAAAGAAATTGTGTTTAACACGTTGATCGTTACGCCGTTCTCAGTGAACTAATTCTGGGAGGCACGCAACTTTTTTTTCTTTTTAAGTATTGCTAGTTTTATGTTATTTTCCATGCACTTTGGACTGAATTATTGTCAACAAGATACTTCCCTTTGTTCTAATAACAATGTTATAACCAAAAATCAGCACGGTTTCGTACCAGGCCGTTCAGTATTTATAAACTGGCTAACTTGCAAAAATTATATGCAGATGAGGTAAAAATATTTAATAATCCTATGAAGAAACTTCAATTTAAATAACAAACAATTAACAGTCGTTGAGTCCCAAAGTGATCTTGGTATTATAGTCTCTTTCTCTAGTCTCTAATAGTTGGGTAGTCTCTAAGGGCTGGTTTCTCAAAGCTTAGTTAACTATAACCAAATAGTCAGAAAATGGTTGCTATGGTTACTAATGGGATTGTTATATTGTAGCCGTAGTTGACTATCTTATATATTAACCTATAGTTTACTAAGCTTTCAGAAACCGGTCCTAAGAGTTTAGAATGGAAAGAATGTAAATTCATAAAGAAGGCAAACACGGTTATATATTTAATTATAAGAAAAGTTCCAAAAATTAACAAAAAACACCTTCTTGAAGGTATATACAACATACGTTCGACCAATACTAGAATTTGGATTTCGAATCTGGTCATCATACCTCAATGAAGTGTAACGAATCGGTCAGTCCGCCAGAACAATGAACAAACTTTCGTAAATCACCCGTCGCGAAAATTTCTTTGAAAAGGAGTTGCCATCGTTTTTTTTCATGATTTTACAAGAAATATTTTAAAATAAACATTTTTTTTTAAGAATTCAGATATTAAAATAAAATTAGAAACCTTTCGTTTCAGCACGTACACATATATTTTTAAATGGTTCATTGTTCAAGAAACATTTGTTTAGAGTTATTGCTTAATAATTTTGAACACTACACATCTTCTAGAACAATGCATAAACCCTTTTCATAGAAATGCCTAGAAATGTTTTATAAAAACTCCACGTCTCTCTGAAGACAAGTTCAGACAGTATTCGGTCGGGTTAGCGTTAAGATCTAAGTTGTTGAATTCTTAGAGGCACTTTGTTTTATGTTATCATTATTTTCATACATATATATTTAACATTTAAACAAATTGTTAATATTACTTTTAATAAATCACATTCATTAATTTTAAACTGTCTTACTTATCGTGTGTTGAGATTTCATTCTTTAGTCAATAAAGATTAAGAGGTTTCAAGTAATTACAGTTAAGTCAGCAAAACAAAACATAACGAACGACTGTTCTAATAAATAATCAGAATTAGGCTGAGACTGTAAAATGATGCGGTGACATCATAGCGTCAAACATATAAGATAAAATACTTATGCTGAAGCAGTTCAATTCTGGCTATGATTGAATAAAGATGTTTAAAGCCTATGTATGTGTTTTATTTAACAATCTCCAATAACCCCCATATTCCAACAGGTTATGGGCCCAGGCTAACGCAAATTGGAGAAATAAAATAGTTAAACAAATAATCTAGACATTATTTACAAACTCAGTAATAATAGTGCTCATAGTGTTAGTGTTAATAATTTAATATTAAAAAGTGCATAACTGTTTCATTAAATAATAACGTGACATAAAATAAATAAAAGAATAAGTAAAATGGATACGAAAATTACTAAAAGAAATATTCAAACTTTTAATGGTGAAAAATATAGTGTGTGGAAATTCAGAGTGAGATCTTTACTAGCAGAACTTGAAGTACTTAAAGTTGTGACGGACCCAGTTCCACTACAAATAACACCAGACTGGATGAAAAATGACTTGATTGCAAAAAACACCATCATAGAATATTTGCACGACTCATTTTTGGGACTTGCAAAGGAACAGCAATATGCCAAAGACATTTTAGAAAGCTTGGATAAAATTTATGAAAGAAAAAGCTTAGCTACACAATTAACACTACGCAAAAAATTATTAAGTCTCAAGTTACAAGCAAATCAAACTTTGTTACAACATTTTACCACGTTTGATGAAATTGTAACAGAATTAATAACAGCCGGTGCCAAATTAGAAGAAATGGATAAAGTGTCTCACCTTTTATTAACTTTACCATCAGTTTATGACGGAGTCATAACAGCACTTGAGACTTTAAGTGAAGACAATTTAAATGTTACTTTTGTACAAACCAGATTACTGGATTATGAAATAAAAATCAAAACTGAAGAAAATATAAAGGTCCTGCAAACGACAAGTTCTTCAAAAACAACAACTTTTAAATATTCTAAACCAAAATCACATATTAAAAAACATAAATTTAAAAAATCACATAATAATAGTTACTTTAATAACTATCGCAAGGGTTTGAATAAATTTTCAAATTTAAAAAAATGTGATCATTGTGGTCGCAATAATCATTTAAAACATGAATGCTACTATTATAAACGTACACTAAAAAATGAAGAAACTTCAAGTAATCCAAATTTGCACACAATAAAAACTCAATCAAATAGTGATAGATTCACTTTTATTTTTGGAAACCATCAATCCAACACAGACAAAAATCATTTAACATTTATCCTGGATTCCGGAGCAACAGACCACATAATAAATAATAGCGAAGTTTTTACAACATATGAAGATTTAGACAGACCTTTAGAAATTGGCGTGGCGAAGACAGGCGCAACCATTAAGGCGACCAAAAGGGGAACAATTGAAGTAATAACAAATCAAGGCATTAGTGGACGACTGGACAATGTTCTTTTCTCTCCAGAAATGACCTGTAACCTTTTATCAGTTCGCCGAATTCAAGAGAGCGGTATGACAGTAATTTTTGATCCACAAGAGGTAATCATTAAATCTAAAGATCAAATTGTCGTCAAAGGTAAGCTCTTAAATAATTTAATTGGAGTCAGTTTTAAAATTAAAAAAAATAAATGGCTCATTTGAGTAATAATGTCAATGTTAATTATAAATTATGGCATGACCGACTTGGTCATATTAGTAAAGATAAGTTTGTAAAAATAAAAACAAACAATTTAATGCATGACATAAATTTAATAAAAAATATTACTCCAACAAATGAGTTATGTGAAGCTTGTATATAAGGAAAACAAGCAAGACTCCCTTTTTATAAAGTCAAAAAAAAAAAAAAAAAAACTTGATAATAGACCATTGTTTAAAGTACATACAAATCTCTGTGGACCGATCACGCCAACCACAGTAGATAACAAATATTATTTTTTGACTTTCATTGATCATTTTACTCATTATACTGCAACATATTTAATCACTTTTAAATGGGAGGTAATGAATAAATTCCAAGACTTTGTAGCTAAAGCCTCTGCTCATTTTAATTTAAATATAATAAATTTATATTGGGACAATGGGCGAGAATATCTGTCGATTGAATTCAAAAAAAAAAAAAAAAATTAAAAAAAAGTAAATAAAAATAAAAATAAAAATGTTCAGAAAAAGGCATAACATATCATTTAACAGTACCTCATACATCACAACAAAATGGTGTAGCAGAGCGTATGAACCGAACAATAACAGAGAAAGCTCGTACACAAATATACGGTTCAAAATTAAACAAATCTTTCTGGGGCGAAGCTGTGTTAACAGCAACTTATTTAATTAATCGCGCCCTCACAAATGCTCTCGCTAATAAGAAAACACCATGTGAATTGTGGCATAGGCGCAAACCCAATTTACAATATCTTAAAATTGTATGGTTCAACTGTATATGTACATAATAAAATAAAAAGTTCAAAATTTGATATAAAATCAAATAAAAACATATTAATTGGTTATGAACCAAATGGGTATATATTATGGGATGTGCAAGCTGCAAAATTTATTGTAGCTCGAGACGTTATAGTAAATGAAATCATTTTTCTGACGTCTCGACCAAAAATAAATGAGGAAAATAATATGTCTGAATATAATTCTACTAATAAACTGATAAAAAATCAGAACCTGATATAAAATCAGGACCTGATAAAAAATCAGATACCTAATGTAGAAACACCTGAACATAAAAGTAAAAACTTGATATTCAAAATCAAGATAACTTAGAATTCAGATGTAGTGACAGAAATAAAAATCGTCCAAGACCCAATTACACTGAAAATGATTGAGCAAATGAGCAAATATAATTTAATAATGAATGCTCAATATTCTCTAGATAAAATACCACAAACATATAATGAAATAAATATTAGAGACAATCGAATTCAGTGGGAGCAGGCAATAAAAGGAGAATTAAATTCCTTAAATTTAAACAAAACTTGGAGTTTAGCTAAAAAACTCCCAATGTAAACATAGAAGGTTGCAAATGGGTATATACTAAAAAAAAAATAAAATAAAATAATAAAAAAAAATAAATAAAAAAAAAAAAATAAATAAAAAAAATAAAATAAAATAAAAAAAAAAAATGACGTAAATGGGAATTCATCAAAATATAAAGCCAGGTTGGTTGCAAAAGGTTTTAGTCAAAAATATTTAATAGACTATCCAGATATTTTTGCACCATTTACTAGATTGTCGACATTTAGATTAATTCTAGCTTTTGCAGTTCAATATGATTTATTAATTCATTCATTATGGATGTAAGAACTGAATTTTTAAATGGCACTTTAAAAGAAACTATTTATATGGTGATTCCTGAAAACGTCAGTTCACAAAGAAACCAAATATGTTTATTGCATAAATCATTGTATGGGTTGAAACAGTCTTCCCGATGATGGTACGAACGTTTCGATCAAATAATAAAAAATAAAGGTTTAAAAAAAAAAAAATCAATGTTGATCATTGTATATATTTCTTAGATAACGGTGATGTATACAAAAATATTTATGTAGTATTATATGTTGATGATTTATTAATTGTAACAAAAAATCAAACAACTATGAATAGTTTTAAAATGTATTTAAAACAATGTTTTCAAATGGTAGATTTGAATGAAATAAATTTTTTCTTAGGTATAAGAATAATTCGAAATAAAGATCAACTAACCTTAGATCAAACGGCGTACTTAAAAAGAATTTACAAAAATTTAATATGACAGAATGCAAGTCAATAGATACTCCACTTCCTACAAAAATAGATTATAAAAAACTAGCTTTAGATATAGACTGAAAATCACCTTGCAGAAATCTTATTGGTAACTTAATGTATGCTATGTTATGTACGCGTCCTGATCTATGTATAGCAATAAATCTACAAAGTAGATATCAAATAAAAAATAATGCAGAACTTTAGAAATGTTTAAAACAAGTTTTAAGATATATTAAAGGTTCCCTTGATTTAAAATTAACATTAAAAATGATAAATATACAAATAAAATCATTGGCTATGTTGATTCGAATTGGGGTAATAATGAAGACAACTGAAAAAGTACATCAGGGTACATATTTAAAGTGTTTGAATCGTGTTGTACGTCGTGGAACGCTAAACGACAAAACACGGTGGCAGCATCTTCAACCGAGGCTGAATTTATGGCTCTTTTTGAAGGTGTAAAAGAAGCTATTTGGTTAAAATCTCTAATGAATAGCATTAATATAAAAACACTAAACCCCATTCCTATTTACGAGGACAACACAGGTTGTATTAGCATAGCAAATAATCCTACAGATCATAAAAGAACCAAACATATCGACATTAAATACCATTTTAGTAGAGAATTAATAAAAAAGAAATTAATTAAGCTAGAATATGTCTCTACAGATGATCAACTAGCTGAGATCTTTACTAAAGGGTTACCGAGTAAAAATTTGAGAAATTCCGTAAAGATCTAGGTCTGAAAAAGCATTTTCAATAATATAAATATAATAAAATATATTGCTTTTATAAATATGCATTAAAATTAAACTTTATTTTTGTTTTGAGTGGGAGTGTTGAGATTTCATTCTTTAGTCAATAAAGATTAAGAGGTTTCAAGTAATTACAGTTAAGTCAGCAAAACAAAACATAACGAACGACTGTTCTAATAAATAATCAGAATTAGGCTGAGACTGTAAAATGATGCGGTGACATCATAGCGTCAAACATATAAGATAAAATACTTATGCTGAAGCAGTTCAATTCTGGCTATGATTGAATAAAGATGTTTAAAGCCTATGTATGTGTTTTATTTAACAATCTCCAATAACCCCCATATTCCAACATCGTGTAAACCTTCACATTTATGAACTTAAGTGAACAGCAAAAATCCAAACTAATTACAAGATGTCTAATCTGTTGGTTGTTAAGTACATATACATATCATTTAATTCACATATCGTAATGATGAACCCTGGATAACACTCACGCCTGCTACCCGAACTCCTATAGTCAGGAATCTCATTTCAGTTTGAGATCAGACTTTATATGTATATCACAGGCTCGCTACTTAGTGAACAATAAATGGTACGTTGTAAAGTAACGTATCGGGCTCGTTACAAAAGACATTGACAAGATACGCCGATCGTTTACGAAAACAGTGTCAAGTTTACAAAGGGAGTAATAAAATAAGCACTTGCGTATTTGAAACCAATCACGATTATAAGGCAGGAAAATACGTAGTGATAAGACAGAAACTTACAAAATATCAAATAGGCACTACAACTGCAACGATATAATAAATATCTTGACACGAAACAGCAACATTCACTTAAGAGAGCATAATTACAAATGAACAAAGAAAAAGTTTCGGTTAGCTGTCAGATAGTACTTTTCCAATCGGGTCGTGAATGGCTGGATAAACCTTACGTCGCTCGTGACGGATTCATCTAGTATAAACATCTTCAATAATTGCTTGGAGATAGAGTTACTATAGATAAAAAAGTGTTAACTACATAATCAGTTGGTGAGTGTAAGATGGACTGTTAAGAGAAATTAATATGGACTAATATGTGCAACTGGTGCTATGAACTTAACATGGACTATAATATTTATAATTCTGTTTCATTTTTGTTTTATTTAGAAAATACCTGTGTGAAATGGGTTGATTGTGTATATTGTAAAATGAACTTTTATTCATAATCATAATTGTATTGTATCTAATTTGTATATTCGGGAGTAATACCAGCTGTCACCTGCCTCCTCTCTAAACTGTATTAATAATAATAATATATTTTCGTATTATAATTATTTTCAATGGTATCAGTTGGTGAATTTTTGCTATTATTGATAATAATGCACCTATATCACGTTAGTCTCTACATGGGTTCACAATAGTCCATATTAACATGTTATTATAATTATCAAAATACATTTTTTTATTTTAGAGTAGCCGTTGCTCCGTGGTGAGATGGTTACCTACGGAGTATCAGGACACAGGTTCAAATCCCTCCACCTTATTCGGATTTTTATCATCCGATATTGTGTAGTCAGCTTTGGGGTCGACTCATCCTCAAATATGTAATACTTAAAATAAGTACCTGTTTATACATGGATAATAGGACCGGTCGAAACAACACACTGACCACGTGGCTTTCACAGCTATGACCGGCGGTCTCAAAACGGAGAACTTACCATCTCTGTCCTACTACGCCTATCTAGGCATTAGAAAACTATTATTTATCTTTTATAATAATTATAAATTGAAAAAATGTAAATGTGGAGGTCAAAGCCAAAGTGGTGTAAGTCATATTTTTAAAAATTGATGTGAAGTGTGAATTTTCACACATTGCAGGATTTCGCAGGTATATAATAAGTGAAGGCGGCATGCTGAGTGTGCAGGACAAATTTTGTTTTGAAGTAATCACGGCAAAATGAACGATATTTTTAAAATAATTTATTGTCTGTTAACCTAAGAGCTTTAAAAACAAATTTTTCTAAATATGTGCAGTATTTTTTTACCGACCGCCAACATATATAAGGGAGGTATTGTGATCATACCAATTTTGACGTTTCGAGATTTCGATGGATCTCCACGAATTGAGGTCCCTACATAACGTTTTGACTATTTTTAGCATGATGTCTGTCGGTCTGTCTGTCCGTCTGTCCGTCTGTCCGTCTGTCTGTCTGTCCGTCTGTCCGTATGTCCGTCTGTCCGTCTGTCCGTCTGTTTGTGTACACGTGCAGAACAAATTCGGCTGAAAGGATATTTATGAAACTTCATATTTAAGCTTTCGACATCAATGGCACGAGTTTATCAACTTTTGGTAAAAATCGGTTGACTAAAAATGGGAGTTTACTCGTGTCGATTTTAAGATTTTTGCGAATATTTCACAACAGAAAAATATTTCGAAAAAATTTATTAAACAAAAGTTGCTATGAATGCAATAAATAATAACTTTTATTTGAGACGTTTTTTGATAAAACGAAAAATTTCGAATAATTTCTGTAAAATTTTTCGAAACTTTTTCAAAGTCTCAACTTTTTCATATTTATATGTAACGTTTCCATGGTCATGATAAATAATATCTCTGTTAGAAAATATTAGGTCAAGTTATTTCTACTCTGCTGCTAGAATGTAATTTATATAAGTACTTTATGATGGCGGTTGGTCCTGTGGTGGCCAGAGCTGATTTTTGTATCTAGTATTTAGTTTTATCATTATAAAAATAGGAAATTTGATTTAAATAAAGTAAATAGTAAAACAAAATTAAAAAATTTTAAGTACTAAGCATCGATTATAAAACTTCAGAACCTACTTTATTAAGATCCTGTCATCAAGATAGCTTACTATCAGCTGATTGTAATATACAACAAAGTTTAAGAAATTTTTATTTATTGTTTTATTTATTCTAACTTATAAATAAAATTCTAATTAAAAATATGGGTTTTGTGAGACGCAAATAGCCATCGGTGCTTAGAAATTATTAGGTCAAGTTATTTCTACTCTGCTGCTAGAATGTAATGTATATATGAATTTTATGATGGCGGTCGGTCCTGTGGTGGCCACAGCTGATTTTTTTATATAGCAAGGTTCATTAAGATTTTGAAAATTGCGCCTATGGCTTCCATTGGTTGTTTTAAGTCATATACTCCGGCCCTCTGGTTCCGTATACATGACACATAGAATGAAAATATAATTCAAACAATTCCAACTGGTTATTAAATTTACGCTCTTAAAAATTAAATGCAACTTTTGCCAAAATATAACTAAAATTTTGACAAAATAAATCAAACAAAATTGAAATGAAAAAAAAAAATTAAAAAATAAAATTGTCTCCTCTGCCCGGGAGCGAACCCTAGTTTGCTGCGTAGCAAGCGAATAAGCTAACCATTAGACCAAGATACGCCTTATAGTATAGTGTGTTACATAACTATAACTTTTGTACATCGTCAACCAAAAATCCCAAAAAATTCGTTAATTTCCGAAAACATAAACTGATCAAAAATTTCTGTTGTACTATTCCGATCCACACTAATGTGCATTACTTATATTTTTTTCAGATTTTTTGTTTAAACCATCTGGGCTACAGAGTGTGGGAGAAAAATTTTTTTGCTCAATTTTGCAAAAATCTCATCAAAATAATTTATTTTGCAAAAATAAAATTTTGATCGTTAATCCACGTACTAAGGGCTTTCATTTGATATGCTACTCAGAATTTTAAAAAAATATATTTTTTTTCGATGAGCACATATTTGTTTATATTGTCCCCTTGTCTCCCAGACACATTTTTTACTGTAGGCCTCTTTATCTACTAACGGTACTTTTAAGTCCTCTGTTTTCATTCATCCTATACGCTTCACGCTTATTAATCAAATGCTTTTGAGAACCCAAAGGTACTTTTACGTAATGTATTGTAGAAACAACATATATTTGTATGTTAAATTTGGCAACAGTGATTAACTTCATTACAATCGTCAAAAAAATATATCAAATGATAAATTTTTATATTTTTTTGTCAATAGTATCATTAGAATTTATATTAAAAAACAAAAGTAATTTACAAAATCATACAAATTTAAATTACTTTCGGGTGTGGCATTTGAAAGTATACTAATTTTCCGGTACTTGAGAGTACCTTTAGTAGACAAAGGGTTGATGGGGATATGTTTTTTAGATGTTTTAGTATTTTTCCTATGTGCAGCTCAAAGAATTATATAAGCATACCAAATTTCAACTCTCTAGATTTAGCCGTTTGGCTACAATATTTACCGAACAGACAGACAACAAAATGACAGTATCAGGGTTTCTTGGTCCAACCTACAAAACCCTAAAAACGACTTCATGTGATTGCACAAACTAGATGTTCGCGCCCCTCTTCTAGGCCGACCTTTTTAATATTTCAGTGGAAATTTTTTAGTTTACATTTTTTTTTCTACTAGCAACGAGAGAGCGCTTCTCTCGTTAATAATAAGAAAATAAAACAATAAAAAATCGCGTCAAGTAATGTTTACTCAGCACTATTGTAGTGCTCAGGTTTTTCTTGCATTTTGCATATTCACGATTGTACGTTTTTTTACATTCATCTCGTGTCGTAGTATAGTGATTATTGTGCAAAAAAGGAATCAGTGTGTCAGTTATCAAGTCGTGTGTTAATTTATCGCGCTAATATCGTGTGGACTTATTTTAAATCGACCGTAGCTCTGTGTCAAATCTCTCCATCCCAAGCCTAGGGTATGCGAAGACTACAGCATCTCAAAGAGCCCTTTGATACGATCACACTTCAAATACACACTAGGTAAGTCAATCAACCATATATATCCTATCCAATGTGCAACGTTCTACAATCGCGTAATATTGCGCCCAATACAGTCCATTTGCTTTATTTCGTGCTCCTTATAGTCGCAGTAACCTAGTACATCATAAGTTGCATCAAGTGGGGGAAGTTAGTTTCGTTTTTTTTTTTCTCGTATTGGATGTGCCTGAGATGCAAAATCCAAGTTTTTGACATCGGCAGCCTTCCGGAACACTTTTGAATATCTCAAAAACTGCAAAATTTTCGCACTTTTTTCGGTTTCTTCCCATTTTGACCATAAAGGAGCACGTTTTTGACAAACACCATCCTATGCATTTTTAAACTAGATTTTTCTACAATTTGAGATCAAAATGGGCTTGGTAGCCCTAATAGATTCCGAGATACAGCTTTTCAAAATTTGAAAAAATCTCCAAATTTGAAAATTTTATGCTTTTTTTAATTTTCATGTTTCATCATATACAATTGTCTTTATAACCTATCTAACATGAGTCAGTGAAGTAAAAATTTATTCAATTTAACATTTTGAAGGAGGTGGGGGTGGAGGGGGAAGGGTGGAATGGGTGGAGGGAAGTCACTGTTTCTGAACAGTTTTTGTACTGACCATCTTGTTTCTGACCAAATGACTGAAATTGAAATACAAAATATATTTAACACGTTATATAAAATATAAAGTGTAAAAGAAATGTTAGTACTATTCTTTTCTCCTCTTTGAGGGGCCAGGGCCAAATCCGCCAAATCGTCTTCTTCATCGTCCTCAATCGCCTGAAATGAAAAATTATATATTCAATATCCCAAGGTAAAACCATATCATGTAGTCTTAATATAAATACAACGCACATGAAAGTTGGTAATCATTAATAAATAGAAGTAATTGTATCTATAACATGTGGGTAAGTATTAATTATTATAAATAATGGTAACTTTCAACAACAATACGAGTGTAACTATATCTGATGTTGTGCCTCGCATTCTTCAATATCAATATCGTCGAGCAGCCTATCCATCTCGTCGTCGTCGAGGTCGTCCAAGTCGAGGGTGTTGTCGTCGACGTCTATCTTCATTTCCGGTAGGTTTCCGCAGGACTGGCCATTGCTAGTCTCGCAGACAACGGAGCATTTCAAATCTGCTTTCCTGCAGCTGCAAGCATTCCTGCATCCCTTCTTGCAACTGCAGAAAATCATGTTAAAAGTTTTTATCCAATAATAAAAAGAAATTAAGATTCATCCAACTGCTAAGGACTAATAATAATTCTGCTTCACTTCCAGTTTCAACGAAAATTGTTTCAACTTTTTATCTGGCATAGGGAATTGGTACTTTGACTTTTTTTTTCTTGAAAGTACATTAAATCGGCTTTACAAGAATGTCAAAATATCAAATTTTAATTTTAACCATTTCAAAATGGCGATCATTTATTTATAAAATAATAAATAACATAAAAATCAGAAAAATTAAATTATAAAAAGTTATAACATTATGAAACTTTTTTCTAAAGAATTTTTTGTATATCTTGAAATATAGGAGGTATTCGAGGTGCGGCGTTTCAAACAAACACGCTGTATATATATAAGACACAGGTAGAACCAACAATTATTATTTTTTTCCATGTTTTCCTTATTGTAATTAAGGTAATTTCATTGTACTTTTACCTTACGTTCGAACTTCCATGAGGTGGATTGTAAATTCAGAATTGAAGAAAACCCAATCTTTCCCTTGACGCTATGTTCCTGTTAGGTTAAATATTGAATTTTAATTTGTATATAAGGTGCTGTGCCCTCGCTTGTATGTATATAAATGTAGGGTAGGTGGTTGAGGGTTGGATTTGATATATAGGGTTTTGCGCTGTAGCTCTGTCTTGAGTCAGATTGTCAATTACGGCGGTAATCCTGCTCCGGCAGCGGATTGCCTGAGATAGCGATCTGTTTAGCAAAGGCCACTATCAGATGTTCACGTGTATTTAGGACTCGCAGTGAAGGGGCCCTCTCTATTCATATCGTCACTCATCTAATCACAGAGCAACACACCAATTACTCCGTACACTCTGTGTCAATATTTGCCGCGGAGATTAGCACATCATTTACATCCCTGACTTCGCCTTTCGTGTCTCCGTTGTCTCAACCCACTCCTAACCCCCCTGACTGTTCTGTCAAGTCTTTAGAAAAGGACTTCGTAGATTGTAATGTGTCTGCTTACTCTATTAACATCTTATCACAGTGTTAAGAGGATAGAATATAACTCATCGTGTTTGTACATATTTTGACAACGTCCTGATGAAAAAGAGCTGTACCTCACAATACATCGGGAATTATAGAATAACTTTCATTGTTCTTAATTATTCAAACAATTTATTTGGAGTGTGACTTCTAGAACATTTCAAGGTATGCTAGGTATCTAGTAATTGAAGAAATAAAGAGGGCGAATATTGTATGTATGCGACAATTTGGGTTGTTATAATCGCGTTAAAATAAACAATTTTGAAAATGTCATTTGTGATCTAAATGTTAAAAATAATAATATTTTTTTCTGTATTGAGCTTTTTGCAGCCAGTTCGTACAGATACGTTTTAATCTCGCCTTCTTCTAGATTAAACATTTCTTCATTAAATGGACAATTATAAATCATTTAACGAAAAACCGCAATTTTGTTTAGAAAATAATGATCCGAGCTAAATGCAATATTTCTTTTAGAGTTAATTTGTTTACAATTAACATCAATTACTAATTTCCTATTATTACAGCGTAAAGAAAAGAGGCTTGGCATCTTTTTAAATTTAATGGTTGAATTTAATAGTGTAAAATTTGGAGTCAATTATCAATTGCATAAATAAGTTACAGTTATGATAAAAGTTATTGTATGAAAGATAAAGAAAAATGAAATAATTAAAAAAAAAACAATTGAAAAATATTTCAGATTAATAAATGCAGGTACAATATATAAAAATATAGGGCATAGTCGTTCAAAAATTCACCACTGAAGTTTATAACATTTAATTTTAACGATTTTTGACCAAAGTGTACACAAAAATTTTGTCCTCCAGCTTATAATTTAGAGAGGCCAGTTTATCAGTCAAAATCTAAAAAAAATCATGTGAAGTGTGAATGTTCACACATTTCAGGGTTTTGTAGGTATTTAATAAGTGTAAGAAGTCAACAGAATGCTGGATGTTTAAGACAATTTTTTTTCTATAGTCACATCAAAATCAACAGATTTTTGATAATCATTGTTATTCGATATTTGAGTACTAAGAGCTTTCATTTAATTTGTTTAAACTAAATTAAAATAATTTGCAAATATTACGTCATAGGAAAAAGTGAATTAAAAAATCCTAGCGATTTTTTCTGCATTTACGAGGTACCCAAGTCTTCATTAAATTAATAAGAAATATATTGATAAATGGCTTCTATAGCGGGTTCATATTTAATATATGTACGTTCTCTATAAAGATTTAAATTCATTTTATTATTCGACCACTCACAAATTACAGAAAATGATAAATATATATTGATTTAGATTTAACTAAATAACAATTATGGTTATAAACTGATACAGTGTCTGCAAACGCTCAATGAGCGCGTAATGTAACTTTAGTGACATTGGTGGAGGGATACTATTGACGTAAATCTCGTCCGCCGCAATATATAGTTCTGTTAAACTTCATATTTTCTAAATTTCAGAATTTTCACTATTGACAATGTGCTATTGATTTATAAGTATTTCACTACTATAAACGATTTATTTTTATCTAAATTAGCAATAATTTAGCCATGAATTAAAAAAATAATAAATTTTGTCAAAAACACAAAAACTGAAATATTTACAAAATCGAAATCTAATAAAAAATTCCTCTCGTACGTTTCCGGCTGAAATCAATGTACATTACTTATAATTTTTTTCAGATTTTTAATTTAACCCAATTGGGTAAAAAGGGCGGAACAAGACCTTTTTTGGCACATTCTTTTATCGTGTTAAAAAAAAAACAAATTTAAAAAACTAATTTTCGTTTCTTAATCTACGTTTCTTTTAATATCACACAATATCAACAATATTTATTCAAAAATTATTATTATTTTTTTTTAAATTTATAAACATCTAATTATTATGGCATAAAAAAGTAATTATGAACAAACTTTTTATTTTGAATTTAAAAATATTTTCAAAAGTTCTTTTGTCACACTTATTACCCAGAGAAATAGGTCTAAAAGTGTAGAAATTCAGAGCAATGCAGATTGGAGTGACCGATAGTACAAAAAGAATTTCTGATGAAATAATTTTTTTGAAATATCGAATTTAATCAATATTTGAAAACAATATATGTTTTTTTAAATTTCATGTCAAAGCTTAAATGATAGCGCTTGATACAAGCTACAAATTGATTTTCAAAAAACCTTTAATACTGATGCGATTGAAGTCTAAAACAGGCATGTCCAAATTTTTACATACGCGGGCCATATTCTGTCTGACAGAAGTCGCGGGCTAAGGGGCAAAAAAAAAAAATTGATGAAAAAAAGTTAAGTGTGAATTTTCACACATTTCAGGATTTGTTAATGTATTTCAGTAATATAAATGATTTATTTGTTTTTGATACATTAAAAACAAAAGATTGAATCACAACGTATAATAGTATAATAAAATAACTGAACACTAGTGTTTTGTTCAAAACTCGGTCCTCGACATAACATTATTAGCCATGATTAAGACATGAGTTAAAAAAATAATGAATTTTGTCAAAAACACAAAAATTCCTCTCGTACGTTTCTGGCTTAGATCAATGTACATTACCTATAATTTTTCAGATTTTTAGTTTAACCTCTTGCATGCCAATTTTTTTATAGGAGTTCTATGACACAAACTTTAATTCTTTTCATCGACATGCTGCATGAAAGCGCGGAAAATCATATTTTTCTTATTACAAGATCACTTGACCGTTTGAACCCTTTGGGATCCTGCGAATCACATGCCTATAATTTTTAAAACTTTAAATTTGTTTTAACTTTATTTTGATCAAAGGACAAGCATTATTAAATCAGAGAAAAACTCAAAATTTTGTGCAAGTGGAAATGCAGTTTTCCATATGACCGGAAAGCATGCAGGGGTTTAGTACCCTCCTTTCTTTGTTATCACAGGGTAAATATTGTCTCCTCCAAAAGGCATGCTGCCGGTCCAAAACGCTTTAGCGAAATCAGTGGAAATTGCATATAGTTGTTACCGGCTATCCATATTTTGAGCTAAAAATTGAGTGAGAGGTACTAAATTAGTTAAAATTAAAATTAATAGTGTTTTATGTTTAAATTATTTAATGTTAAACTTTACAAAAAGTTTGGAGTGTAATTTTGTATTGCTTCTCTTGTCCGCAAAATATAATGTTGATATGTTGTGAAGCTTAAATTAATAATTTTACGTTAATATAATATTGTTATAACATATTCATAAACAAAACTTTGAGCATATAAGCTCTTATAACGTGTAGAACGGATAACTTTATTTTCCAGTGGTTGTGTTGTGTTCGCAGTCGAATGCATAAAATGATACATACCATCGCAGACGTAACAAGAGTTGCGGTGCCGAGCGGCTCAATGTTTATCTTGGCGGGTGTATGGCTGATGTAACTCGAGCCACACTGGAACTCCAACTCCGTGTCTGCGACCGCGAACAACTGTGCGTACAACCGTTTTAATTAGGCCAGAACAAACACACAACATTGCACCAGGTCATGCATATGTATCAGAGTTACTGTGCGGTGAAGTGCGGAGGATACAAGTATGAGCCTGTTACCGTGTCGAGTGTAGAACACGCGCTCCTGCGTCGGGAACTCGCAGTCGCATTAACAGCATTGGTACGTGAGGCCTGCACCCTGCACGTAATTACGCGAGTAATGAGCTTTTATAAGATACTGTCTGGAATTCCGTTCAACATGTTCATCACATACCTTCTGCTTTCAGCACTCGCAACTGTTACCGAATTTGTCATGCAATGATATACTCCATGCGACGGTTTACAATAGTGTGATATTGCAGATTTTCCCAAAGTGTAGGCCGTAAAAGCAAAATGCCTGTCTGTAGATCACTTAGATGAGAATCAAGCTACAATGATTGAGAATAAGAAAATCAGGTAAGCCGTGGAATATAAAAGTAGCACAGTGGCGTACCATGACTACTAGGGATGCAATGAAAACAAATTCATGTAGGCAAAAATATGTATGTGCTATTTTTTAATAAAAAAAAAGGAAAACATGTTTAACAAATAAAAAAAGTTATAAACTACAGCCATGAACAAATTTATGGAGCACCCTACTTGAATTTTAGGATTATTACAGGAAAAATTGTAAATAAAATAATACATACAGCTTTTAATCACAACCAAAATTATCAATATTTTGTGACACCTCCTTGTGCCTTAATTTCCGCACGTACCCTTTTAGGTATACTGGCCACAAGTTTTTTACGTACATGGTTTTTTACATTGAACCATTCCTCCAAAATAATTTTCTTCAATTCTTCTTTGATTTGCATTTGTAAAGAGACACCATGTTTATTAGAATCTACCATAAATTTTCAATTTGCGATAAAACTGGTGACTTGGGGCCATGCAAAAAGTGGCACATTGTTTTTAGAAAACTATTCATTTGTTGCTTTGGCTTTGTGACAGGGGGCATTATTTTGTTGAAAAACATATTCAGGATAGTCTTCATCAAATAATTTGAATATTGATGGCTCCAAAACTTCATTAAGCATGGCAATATAACGAACAGAATAATGTGTTCCTCGCACAAAAAGATTTCGCCTAAGCCACTGACGGACATGCAACCCCAGATCATGATGCTACCACCACCAAATTTGACCGTCGGGATGATGCTGTCAGGATGAAAAGCTTCACCCGGCCTAATTTTTACAAAAATGGCTAGAGGTTGTCCAAAAAGCTGATCCACAAAAGAAAAAAACAAACCTCAATTTCGTAAATTTATAGGAAATTAAATTTTATATTGTTAGTGCAATAATTGCGTAGAAATTTATTTTTCTCTTAAATTCGTAAGTACATTAAACCATTACAATGCTTATTTCTATATTGGACTCATCAGATCAAATGATTTTCGGTTATACATCAGGTGTCCAATTTAAATGTCTTTTGGCCCACTCAAGGCGAAGTTTTTTGTGTCGCTTGGTCAACAATTGTTTTCGGCGAGCTCTTCCTCCATTCTAATTAGATTCCACTAGATGTCTTCTAATTGTTCTAGGAGAAACTTAAACTTCTCTATGGTCCCACAGATCACCAGCCAGCTTTTTTGACGATATTGAGCGTTTATGATGAGCACTTCTCTTTAAAAAACGATCATCTCTGGAAGTGGTTGCACGTTTTCTTCCGGTTTTTGGTCATAAGTATCGGTCTCCTGGAACCTTTTGATGGTAATTTGTACTGCTTTTCTTGAACACTCCATTTTTTTGAAATTTTCACCTGCGACTGTCCTTGTGAATGGAACGATACAATTTGACTCCTTTTTGCCACAGTGAGTTCACGTTTTTTAGGCATAATATAATTAAAAATATTCACTTGAACTCAACAAAACATGAAAAAGACAGTGTTCACTTCAAACGCATGTTTAATAATGATCCAAGCCCTAGTTGTTTATTTTCATGTATACAAAACTTAACAGATCAGAGCCTATATTTATTTGTATTTCAAGATTTATCATAACTCTGTCTACATTTTCGGTAATCTGATTAGACGTACGTCTTTTAGAATGTGTCAATGATATTTTAAAAACATTTTGTCAAATATATACAAGTACAATGTACATACATTTAGAGGTTATATTATAACTGCTTGGGTGATCCATACATTTGTCCAAGGTTCTATTTGAAAAAAAAAAAAAAGGAAAACGAAAGAAAAATATACTATTTGCAGTGTGAAATGCTGCAATTAACCCTTAACATTCGCAGATTCGACATTTACAGTTTTTATATTCCGGTTTATTTTATTTTTTTCTCTCCTGTTTTTACTTGAGATTTTAATTATTATTTGACAATTTCTAAAGCTTTTAAGGTCCAGGTTAAAGTCTATTTTTGCCAATAAACAATTTTTTGTGTGCAAAATTTAAATCAGCAAAAGAAGTTTTTATTAATTCATAAATTCCATCTGAACTTATCGAAGTTATTTCTGAAACCCTGAAATTGTATTATATTTATATTTATTATATTCTTTACAAAAATATAAATGTATACATACATATTTAAATTTACATATTGCATGTATTAACAAGTGATATGTAATTATCCCTTAACCCCTAGTAAGTTAAGGGTTATGCCACGAAATACTTGAAAGTATTGTATGTGACTACATATAAAATTTATACATTACATTACAAAAATAAGTAATTAAGACTATTTTTATTCAAATTCGAAGATCCGACCATAAATAATAATAATATATATTTATTAACAGCCTTGCGGCCAATAAAAAGACAAATACATACAAATTAAATAAACAAGATAAACTATACAAAAAAAAAAAGAATAAATAAATAATGAACAAAAATAAAGAACATATCAAGTTTGAAATTGTCCTCAATAATACTATTATACAATTATTACATTATAAGAAATAACGTTTTAATACATTATAGTAAAATAATATTGTGACAGACTAAATTTGTCTATGAACAGCTGACCATTTCATGTTAAAAGTGTTATCACAAGTAATGCAGTTATGAACAAGCTTGTTCACAGACTTCATTAATCTGTCACGCAGGTTAAAAACGTATTTCCTGAGGACAGTCATACAAGTACATACATCATTCATTACAAACATTTCACTAGCGCTACAATATTTATGTAACCCATTGATAAGTCTAAATGCATTATTGTAACATGTTGTTAATTTACGTACGCTAGATCGGATTGTATTAATCCATAGCGCAGACGTATAAAAACTTCCGCAAAATGTATTAAACAAGTATCTGCGTATTCACTTGAACGATAAAGAAAATAGAAACATATAAACTCAAAAATAAGCTGACGGTTAAATAAGTAAGATAACATTCACTGTGCATCCAAACTGGTTAAAATTACACGCCCTGGCGCTGCTGCGTGCTCGACGTAACCCGTTCTTTCGCGGAAACACCCGATTTACATACATCCGAACTCTACCTGTCTTATTGCACAAAATTAATTTTCCAGCAGTTTTATACCAGTGTCTTTTTAATATTCAATATATTTTGTACTATAATTTATACTTTAAATATTCGACTAATTTAAATATATTCTACAATGACAAATAAGAAATAAATTAATAAACTATTGTTTAGCAAAACAAATTTCACAAAAAATATATTTTTGTTTGATTGGGCAAGGAATGCAATTCATTTCACTATAATATAATATCCACAAATTTGTTGAAATATAAATAAAATCTAATTTCATTAAATTTACTTGATTTATCATGGTCTATCATAGATATTTGAAAATATAACCCAGAAATTTTCAAAGTAGACCATATCGCCCTTTGGGGGCGCTAGAAACCTCGGAGGCGGGACTGAAAGGCAAGATTAGTGGCAAGGGGGCGCTGAGCTACTAAAAGAGACAAATAATACAAATTGATAACTCCAAAAAGAACATATCTTATATGTCAGATTTATACAGTATGATCAAAAAAATTGATGTGAAGTGTGAATTTTCACACATTGCAGGGTTTCGCAGGTATATAATAAGTGAAAGCGGCATGCTGAGTGTGTAGGACAAATTTTGCTTTGTAGTAACCACGGCAAAATGAACGATCTTTTTAAAATAATTTATCGTCTGTTAATCTCAGAGCTTTAAAAACAAATTTTATGTTAAAATATTTTTTTGTTAATTTTAATTCGAATACCTAATATCATTATTTAGGTTTCTAAATAAGTGCAATATTTTTTTTATATAACAAGGTTTATTAAGATTTTGAAAATTGGGCCTATGACTTTCATTGGTTGTCTTAAATCATACGCTTCGCCCCTCTGGCTTCGTATAAATGACACAGAATGAAAATATAATTCCAATTGGTTATTAAATTTACGCTCTTGAAAATTAAATTCAAAATGTGCTAAAATATAACTAGAATTTTAAAATAAAATTGACTCCACAAGCCAGGAACGAACCTGTGTAGTGAATAACGATCCTGTGTGGTTGTCGAGCAACTGAGCCACTAGACCACCAAACGCTTATCAACTTAGTGTGTTATAAGAGTATAACATGTATGCATCGTCAACAAAAAAACACAAAAAATGCGTTATTTTCCAAAAACATAATCTGATCAAAAATTCCTGTTGTACGATTCCGGTTCACACCAATATACCTTACTTCGAATTTTTTCACATTTTTAGTTTAAACCATCTGGGCTACAGGGTGTGGGACAAAAATTTTTTTGCACAATTTTGGCAAAAATCGCCTCAAAATAATTTATTTTGCAAAAATTAAATTTTGATCGTTAATCCACGTACTAAGGGCTTTCATTTGATACCCTACTCAGAATTTAAAAAAAATATATTTTTTTTCGATGAGCACATATTTGTTTATATTTTTAGGGGGATATGTTTTTTAGATGTTTTAGTATTTTTCCTATGTGCGGGTCAAAAAGTTGTACAAGCATGCCAATTTTCAACTCTCTAGGTTTAGCCGTTTGGCTACAATTTTTACCGAACAGACAGACAGACAGACAGACAGACAGACAGACAGACGACAAAATGACGGTATAAGGGTTTTTTGGTCATACCTACAAAACCCTAAAAACGGTATTTTAACAGGCTATGAATTTTATTTTTAAAAAAATGCTATTTGGTCATTGCTGTATTCTTTTTATCTGAGACCTCACTTGTATAGCCCACTGAGCATAATTGGACTGATCTGATATCATTGAATGCTCACTTTACAAATAAAACAGCATATTTTGACAAGCTGAGCGGGATTTAATGCTGTCGTAATTTACAATATTGTCATTTGTCATATTCGACATTATATTGAATGTACGTGTATAAACATTAAATAAACTCAGTTGCTCAGTGAACTGATCCCATCGAATATTTTGCCCGTTAGGAGTAAAGAGGGTGGTATAACGCTCAGTTCATCGAAAGTGAGCAAGTTAAATAAATCACTCACAAATTGTCTAGAAAATTTTTTGCTAGAGTAGAACTGAGCATTCAGGTAAAAAGAATAAAGCAAATATCTGTCAGGTTTATTATTTTTAATGGATATACGAGGTGTGTAAATTAAGTAAGCGGACTGATTAAAAAAATATATATAGTCGAGTAGATATATCGAACAATTCAATGTTGTCTCCCTCAAAATAACTTATTTGGGAAGCCACACAGCGGTGGAGGCGATTCTTCCAATTCTCATAGCAGTGCTGGAACTCGGATACTGAAATAGCTTTCAGCTGGTCGATTATGGACGTTTGAGTTTTCGAGTGTCCCAAAATTACGTCCCTTGACGAGATTTTTAAATCTTGGAAAGAGGAAAAAGTCACAAGGAGTCAATTCAATAGAAATGTTTTAACTGGCCAAAAACTCGTTTATTGAAATTGCTGTGTGACAAGGCGCATTGTCATCTCCAATTCATTGGTCAAAGTCTGATGAACGGTAGTGTGAGTCAAATTCAACTCTTCCCCGATCATTCTGACTGTCAACCGACAACCTGGACGCACAAGATCCCGGATTCTGTCGACATTTTCATCTGTTCTTGAAGATGAAGACTCTGTTCGTTCTGAAAATGCCTTAAACCACCAAAAAACCTGGGTCCTTGACTAAACACTGTCTTCATAGGCCTGCTGAATGTTTACAAAAGTTTCCGTTGCACTATGCCCAAGTCTGAAGCAAAACCTGATGGCACACCGTTGCTCGAAATGAATGTCACTCATTTTTAGAACCACTAGAAAAACTGTTTTACGAAAAAAATCGCTTAGGACAACAAAATTACTCTAGCCAGTTCAAACTCGTAAGGCATATCACATGTTCACCTGCCGTTCCTCCAAGTTCCGCGTCCCAAATGTTGCCAGATCAAACGCTATATTGCCATTCCGGTTACTTAATTTACACACCTCGTATCATGTCCAAAATAAACCACAAATTATAAATTTTAAATTTCAATTTAATTTAATTTAATTTAATGACTAATTTTTTTAAATTTTAATGGCCTTGCTGCTGTGGCAATTAGCCAGGACAATTTTTATTTGAGAAAATTTCCATGCCTGAACGAGATTCGAACCCGAGACCTTCGCAACGCAGAGCACATGTGTTACCACTACGCTACGCCGGTCGGCCAATGACTATTTAATTAAGGTAATGTAAAATTTTTTAATTTGTGGTTTATTTTATTTTATTTATTTATATATTTTCATACGTAAAATTTATTATATTTTTACCATTTAGTTGTAGTTTGATATTAATAGTTATATAAAATATACTTCATTAAGTTTCAGAAAATTGTAACATAAAATTATGTCTACGCAATTCTTTCAGCTCTGATGAAGATATATATATCAAATCGTTAGCCGGTAACCATAAACCTGAATTTGGTAAATCCTAACCGTTTAGATGATTACTAAATGGATAACTCCAAATCATAAAAAAAAAATCATAATAATAATAGTCGAGCCGTGATAGAAAATTTTTGGAAACACCGGTCAGTGTTTACTTTCTTTTTGGAAAAGCTGAGCAACTTGCATAGCACAGACATACGCACACTAAAACAGCAGTCAATCTCAGTTTAATGAGAGCTTGCTGTTTGTTGGTGCCGAACGGGAAGCAGAAGGGAGTGAAATAGTGGAGAGCATGTAACTGCTGCATTAAACCAATGATCGTGAATCAAAGAGACCATAGATTTGTGGCCGGGTCCCGAGGTACAGCGGTGACATTTATCGTTGGAGGAGTGTTTTCCGCAGCTAATCTTTTCTCCACGCAACTCTCCTTGATTTGTGTGCCGAGAGAGTTATGTTCTTTGGGTAATTAATAAGGTAAATAATACGATATTTCAGCAAAAAGATGCCCGCGTTGCTCGAGAATATTCTAGTTCAAAGTGGAAATTTGTGTTGCGTTCTTGTGTGCAGTTTATTTGTTTTGTTAATGAATACCACGGAACCATTAAGATTATTCAGCTTTGCAATTCTTTATGCAGTTTCAGTATCTACTTGGTACTTGGAGAAGAACGGCACAGAACGGAACATGTATGAATTATAAACTAAATAAAATAGGAGCGCACCGGCGCGTCGCCTTGCTCTTATTTATTACGGTATTACACCACGACAACCAAACCGCATTCAATGAAGCCATATTCTATCTGTTTCAATAGAGCGACGCGTTGATATTGTTTTCAAGACTGTGTCACTGGGTCGCTCGGTACTAGGAAGGTCGAATAGCGAACGTCAGTGTCACGCGACTAAGTCCTATGTTACACTATGCGATTCTAACGCTGGGGTTAAACCGGTCCAGTTTGATGGGATGGTAACAACAGACGATTGTAAAAGAGAGATGTCTCATTAAACTGACCGGACGCTGCTATAGAACTAGATGGACGCAGCTATAAACACAAAGAGTAGAGTACATATATTCAGGTTGGGTACATTCGATTTGACGCTCCAGGTGCTCCGAGCACGTTCTGTACGCTCAAACTTGTTCGATTTGACGCTCGGAATACACTCAATTGCATTCGTTTTGCGGTCAAGGGTTTATTTAGAGTGCGCTATATGTTTCTGGGGTTTTAAGATCCGGCATATGGGGTATACCGGTGCGGGAACGGCGGGATAAGAACTACCATTTTTTGTATTTGTGACGTTTCTATTAACTTCGAAAGCTATATTGTGTTTATAAACACAGCATAAAAATAATTAAATACACCGTGCATAAAATTAACATGGAAGAAACAGGGTTATGTTCTATTTGCAAATTTATAGGAGCTCTCAATGTTGGCAAGGTACCATAATGCTATCATAAGCTGATTCTGGAGTTTTGTTTCGGGATTTCTCCCTGGTCTCAGATGAACTTCGTCTTGCAGTTTTTCAAAAACAGTTTCAAAAATTGTAGATACCCAAAAATGTGATTTGAATTGACGATCTGTAAAATTTGGTACCGTATTTTCTGCAACCCCCACACTTTTCCTAAAATATATGTTCAGATTCATCATTGAAAAATTATTCAACTGCAAACCGAAGTACATAATTTTGATTCATGACTGACGTGAACTAATCTGACAGTAAAAACACCGCCTAAAATTGTAGGGTTAAATTTTGTAAACATTACGGCACAAAAACGCTCTCTCCGTGTTCGAGTTGCTGCGCTCTGTCAGTGCTCTATTCATGACGTCACCATCCACTATTCGCTCAGCGTTCACACTACCCTGTACAACTCGAATGTACCCATTGAGAGTCGGTATTGGAGCTTGTTTATATTTTATAATAACTGTTCACCCATTTTGCTTCTAGTTTTCACAGATAAATATTAACTTCGAACTTACGTTTAAAATGTTCGATGACGATATAACCAATCTTAAAAGGACAGCAGTTATTAATACGCAATGTAATACATTACATTATTGTGGTATCTGTGTATTGTTCCTAGTACAGTATAGTGTTTCTTAACACATTTTCCATCGCGACCCTGCAAAATAAAAGTCCATATTTTAAATTAGTTGAACTTATTAACCTTTTGGCAGTGGCTACCTAAAAAGTCACACGAGCAGTCACGCGTTGTACTTTTTACAACATCCATAAAAATCATATTTTTTATCGTTTAATTATATTTTTAACCAATGTTAAGATATTTTCTGATATATATATTATTTTTACTTGATTTATTTATCAAAAAACATCAATACCTTTTACATAAGACTGGAGATTAAGCACAAAATTAAGTACGTAAACTGAAAAAGCATACTTTTATTGCAAAAATTTATAGGTATTATAGGTATTATAGGTATTAGGTAAAAAAAAATAACTAAAAACTAAAATAATATTATTAGAGGTAGCAAAATCCATTCATTTTTCTTCTATACATGTCAAACAAACTGTTTGTTTTTTTGCATGTTTTTTGTAAATGAAACGAGAATACTGGTCACACTTCATGGTGGCTGATGAGTTCTTTTTTCTCCCGCAAAGACAACAAGTTCCTTTTTTCTTTGCTGGTTTGTTCAAAGAAGAATGTGCTTCTTGCTCAGCCTACAATGATCATCTGGTTCTATGTTTTCGTCACTAAGATCACCGTCACTTTCAAAAACATCAAAATCGCCGCCATTTTCTTCATCTGAAAGCTCTTGAAGAATAAGCGGAATATCACTAAAGTTTATTCTTGATGCCATAACACTACTAAACTTTAAAACTTGCAAATAGATGAAAAATTAATGTCAAATTTTTAGAAAAAGTGCAACTCTACCAGTCGCCCGTTGTATAAAGTACAACACTGTGTGATACCACCAGTTTGGATTGTCTTTGAGCACTGATCGGAAGTGCGGATATGAATGATTGGGTGGGGAGATGGTAGTGGACTAGTCAAGTGAGGAATACTTGGGTGAGCTGCCTTCCTGGAAAAAAATAAATGTCATATTTCTACTAAAAACAACCACTGTTGTACTTTTTACAACGGCGCGACCACCGGAAGGTTAAGTAAATAACTATTAATTAACTAAACTAATTTAGGGTTATTTCTGCGGACCGGTCAAATCTACTCGCAGGTTGGTTCTTGTCAGTTGACTAGCCGTTAAGAAATACTGATCTAGTACATATATTTTTTCAAGTTGCTTCTCCAGTTGCCAAGAAAAAATTCCCGAATTATCAACATGCATAAATGGGTTTTCAGTATGGTCATAGTTTATGACATCTCTCTTGCGAACAAAATGTGAATAATGCAATAAGCTTTCACTATTTCATCAATGAAATCTTGTTGCACTCTAAGAAAAAGCTATCAAGTTCTTGTGCCGTTATCCGCCATCCAGGGCCGTAGAGAGACGAGAAAAGCCTGTACAAATTACCGGGGCACGTGCAGCCTGCTGTGTTCTGGACTGGATATAACGTGTGATTAAAAAAAGTTCCTCAGACTAGACCGAGAAAAAAAAATCACTCAGGTCTTTGAGTAAGTATAGAACGTTAGATCTATTCAAGACACTACTTAATTGCAATTGAGAGCAATTAAGCAAATTTAAATTTTGCTTTAAACAGTTGATTTTTCTTAAAAATAAATCTTCTTTATAAATCTATTGAAGTGAAAACTTCTTTTGGCATACAGATTTTTTTTGTTAAGAATGAATGCGTTTGATCCGTAAGGTCCTGAAGAGAAACGCTCGTATATGGTAATCGTGATTTCTTGGATGTAACTTGATATATTTTTAGGGTTTTGTAGGTATGACCAAAAAATCCTTACAACGTCATTTTGTCGGCTTTGTGTCGGCTGTGATGCCTGTCTGTCTGTCTGTCTAACTATCTGTCTGTCTGTCTGACCTAACCTAGAGAGTTGAAATTTGGCATGCTTATACAACTCTTTGACCCACATATAGGAAAAATACTAAAACGTCTAAGAAACATATCCCCCTAAAAATAAAAACAAATATAAGCTCATCAAAAAATATATATTTTTTTAAAATTCTGAGTAGGGTATCAAATGAAAGCACTTAGTAGATTAACCGTCAAAAGTTTATTTTTGCGAAATAAATTATTTTGGTGCGATTTTTGCCAAAATGGTGATAAAAAATTTTTGTCCCACACCCTGTAGCCTTGATGGTTTAAACTAAAAATCTAAACAAATTCTAAATAACGTACATTGGTGTGAACCGAAATAGTGCAACAGCAATTTTTGATCAGATTATGTTTTCGGAAAATAACGCATTTTCCGAATTGTGTTTTTTTGTTGTTTTGATGTACAAAAGTTATTATTCTGTAACACACTATACTAGAAGGCGTATCCTGGTCTAATGGTTAGCATGCTCGCTTGCTACGCAGTAAATTAGGGTTCGCTCCCGGGCAGAGGAGAATTTTATTTTTTCATTTTTATTTTGTTTAAATTATCTTCTCAAAATTCTAGTTATATTTTGGCAAATGTAGCCTTTAATTTTTAAGAGCGTAAACTTAATAACCAGTTGGAATTGATGGAATTATGTTTTCATTCTGTGTGTCATGTATGCCAGAGGGGCGGAGCATATGACTTAAAACAACCAATGGAAGCCATAGGCGCAATTTTCAAAATCTGAATGAACCTTGCTATATAAAAAAAATACTGCACATATTTAGAAACCTAAATAAAGGTATTAGGTATTCGAATTAAAAATAACAAAAAAATATTTTAGCATAAAATTTGTTTTTAAACCTCTTAGATTAACAGACGATAAATTATTTAAAAATATCGTTCATTTTGCCGTGATTACTACAAAGCAAAATTTGTCCTGCACACTCAGCATGCCACCTTCACTTACACCGGTCAACAACAAAAAAAAAACTTTTTGAAAGCATCAGAAATAAAAATACATTTTTCTAAATCAATTTTTTGCGCTGATTTCAAATCTACTTTCAGTTTTTTTTCCATCACGTCTGGTTGTTGAGTTATTATGAACTCGTGTTTTTGTAGATTCCATGTTTCTCAGTATCCAGCTATAATGTGTTGTATGATATCTATGGTGATCTGATTTGTTATTTCAAACACTACTAACGTATTTATGATCTTTTTAATCAATAGAAATCAATGCAAAGTTGTTATCATACTAATCAATCAATATCTCTGCGAGTATGACTTTCTTTTGTAGAATTTTTCTGGCTCATCACGATGAAGCATCCAACAGTAGTCGGCCATCAAGCTTTCATTCCAAAATCCTTGATAACGGGTTTCCATCACTTGAATATCTTGGTGAAAGCGTTCACCTTGTTCATCCTCACGGCGCCCAAGTTTTCAGGAAAAAAAAGTTAGATGCGAATGTACAAAAGGCATTTTCAATGACATAAGACAGCCCATTTTTTGAAACGAATCGAGTAGCCGTTGAACGCCATTTTCATATTCGGGCGATTTGTGATTTCCGAGAAAGTTCTCACAAACCCACACAAACGCTTTCCATGTCTCTTTTTCATCAGGATAAGGTGATTCTTCAAAATGTTCGTTTTTCAAAACCTCTCGAATCTGAGGTCCGACAAAGATGCCTTCTTTAAGTTTCGCTGCACTAATCTTGGGAATATTTTCAACCAAGTATTGAAACCCCGTCAATGCAGTTTTGCCCATCGCCTTCACAAAGTTTTTCATTAAACCAAGCTTGATGTGTAGCAGCGGCAAGAAAATTTTACGTGGATGAACCAGCAGAATGTGGTGAACACTGCTTACACCGGAGTATTCAGTTCTCAACATCCAATCACGTTTTATGTAGTGATCGTTCACTGCGCGACTATCCTACAAACAAAGGAAGCAGCAGAATTTTGTGAATTTGCGCGGAAAGTATATCTTACAGCTAAAATGATACACCGACATCTCAAGATTCAGACGTACTGGAGAAAAACTAAGCATATTTGCAATCAGCGTGAAAAACTACATATAGTACCCCTAAAATTAAAGCTGATGCAAATTCATTGTTGACCAGTGTTATTATATATCTGCGAAACCCTGCAATGTGTGAAAATTCACACTTTGTATAGACGCATGGTCAGCAAGTACGTGCTAATACGACTTAGAACTTATGCGAATTAATTTTGACGATTATTTCAAAATCTAAAAGATAGTTGTTGTTTAGCTCTCGTGGCATCAAAGCATATGCAAAACTTGCCAATTATTGTAACTTTAATTATTTCATTTTTCGAATGCTTTTAATAACAATAAATTTAGAGTCAAACTGATTTGACGAGTTTTATTTCGCAACCTTTCACATGTTGACCACTTCAACCCCAAAAACGTAACAAACAAAAATATTAAAATAGCAGAACTCACTCGCAGTAGCCCTGAGTTTATCCGGTGGAACCGTATCCCGTCCAGCCGCAGCGATAGAAACGCGTAGTGTGAAAACAGATTTTCATCACGGCAAAGAAACTGCATCCAAGGAAGCCATATTGTATCTGTTTCCTGGGTCACTCGACGTTAGGAAGGTTGAATAGCAAACGTCAGTGTCACGCGACTAAGGATACATTTGCTACATGCATTGTACATGTACGTACATCGAGCTTAAAGGAAGTCCGGTAGACCGCACATGTACAGGAGGTTGCCGGGTTAAATTGGAATAGTTTTGCTGCGGGTATTAAGTATTCGGTGTTCACTGTTGGCATCGCACCAGCTTTGGAAAGATTATTAATCCCGTAGGAGTTCGGGTACTGACTGTCCACAGTTCCCGCGGGGTGCCTCGCCGTTATCTACTCACGCAGCGCCGGACTCGCCTACGATCACCCACATGATTTTCCCAGTTAGTCACGCGCTAATTGTTTCCCTCAAATGTATATTTACAATATAGCCATTAAAATTGTCAATTACTAAATCATTAATAACGCAACAGTGTTTTTCCCAACATAAAATATATATTTGAACACAATATCAATAAATAAAAATTTATGTGAATTATGAATCACCACACTTTGCAGGATTTCGTAGATATATATTATAACTGTTGGGTAAATTTTAACAAAAAATCAATTTATTAATAACTTTAATTTTTTTTTTTTTGCAAATTCCTATTTCTAAGACTCGTGGTGAAGTGTGACATTTCGACCAGTCTTATTATTGCTGCATAAACAGGTATTCATTTTAAGTATTAAATATTTGAGGCAGAGTTGATCCCAAAACTGACTTATACACAATATCGGAGTATAAAAACTAAAGGAGGTGGGTGGAATTTGCACCCGCGTCTCTGTGCTCCGTACACAATCGTGTTACCGCGGAGTCACAGCAACTCTTGTATTATTCTGGCTAATATAAATGTGCATTAGTTCATTCTTTTTTCAGTTTTTTATTCTGATCTCACTAGATCAAAATATTGCCAACAAAACAAAAAGGATTAACGAAAAATATGTATATATAAATACATTTCAACCAATATGTTTTTCCGAAGTCTCGGTATATTTCATACATGTGAGACCGAGCTGTATATGCATGTTACATTTCCACTCTCTACGTTAAACCGTTTAGCCACATTTTCTACCGTACCCACAAACACATGCGTGTTTGTATAAGGGTTTCTTGGTTAATTCTATGAAACCTTAACGAGTAACTAGGTGGTATGTTTACATCCAGTGACCTCAACATAAAATGTAAATTGAAAAAAAGAAGTATAGAGACTAGTCTTTAATTAACGAAGCAACAAACAAGCGTTTGTAAACGGGGCGAGTCAGGTCCAGGTAGGGTCGAGATGTACGGAGTAGTGCGAAGGAGGGGGTGGCGGAAATGTAGCAACGGAAGCGGACCGTGCGGTAATTAAGAATAAGTGAGCGAGTGCGGTGGTTGTCCCCGGAGAGCGGCCGGCGGTTCCGGGTTCCGGCCGCACGGGATCCGGTCGCAGAGATCTAGCCGGAGCCGCGCCATTAGCTCGCACGCAGTAAATGACGTGCATGAGTGTGAGTGCGGTATCCCCCCGCGTGTAATCAGCCCGTGATCTCGGATATATCGACGCACTCTCCACAACACTCTTTGGGGACCTTGCATCTGCTCTTACATACCCTTCCTTTGTTTTACATGGCCGCATTTGCTTTTCATTTTTTTGGAGTAGTTTTATAATGATTGCTTTGGGAGATTTCTCGTTAATGTTTTACTCGAGTTACATTCGGCGGGATTTGTTTATATCTAAGTATTTAATTAGAAGCTTGGAAGTGGAAAGTGTAGTATGAAAGTTATTCCGGGTCGAGAAGTCTTGCTGTATATGTTGTACTATACAGCTTTCTACATTATTTAGCAGTATTTTTACGAGGCGGATTAAAAGAGAAGATCCTTGTATTCCGTACAGTGGCTTGCGGACTTTCTAAGTGTTTTCGAGTGCTCAACATGTTAATGTTTTTGTCAGAGTTAATTTGTCAATTTAGTTGAAATTATCCATAATAGAGCGATGTCTTGGCGAGACGGTATTTGCGGAGAGCGACGACAAGACGATATCAACTTGTGCATTACCTCAAACTGAGTCTGTAAAACTTTATAGATAGATTAGGGAGAGCAGAAGCGCACTACGTATAATCTAATTCCGTCGCTGGTTCGTTGCTCTTGTCGTCCGCTACCGCTAATAAGTACTGAAGTATATCAAATCAGTACACATCTGTTTAAACAAGTTTGGAAACATACCCCTTCTACCCCGTCCACTTTTCTTGTCTGTTTTTGTGCGGGGACTAAGAGCTTAATCTGTTTCCCGGCTTTGTACAGATTGAGATGCCATCAGACATAATTTCATAGCGCTTTTGAGGCAGGAAGGTGTGGTGCAATATACGCGGGTCACGTGTCAACGCCACCCAAACCCCGCAAACTGGGTTAAGTGATATCCGAGAAATATGCTGAAGGAAACTAAATTTGCTAATTAAATTCAGGCCTGTTGCGGAAAATAATGAGTGTAGATGACATGTTAATTAAACAACGACATATACGGATAACGAGCTTACATGTATCTGTATCAGGTGCATCAGTAGTGCAACCCTAGCTGCCCGGTAGATGGAGAGTGATCGGTGTTGTTACTCGGCATGCTCGGTCTGTTGGTGTTACATTCCCCGGCCGTTTGACAGCATTTAACCGTGGTAATTTCATTCGTATTTGCATTTCTGCGGAGCTCGGTTTATTTTGAAAGATTTAGTGCTCCCGGTTGGCGCATATGGAGATTATAAGAGGGACCGATTCTGGGCGAGTCTATTCAGTGGCCGGGCTCGGACCTCTCGCTCAGCAAACATTCGCAAGATACATTGCATCTGCTAATTGTGGCTTTAATCCCCTATATTCGGTAATGGTGTCACTAATATTCAACTCGTTCCTCGGGAAAAGGACAGCACCCAATCTCCTTTTCCATTCTCCACTTCCCTTCTGACCCACATCACTCCCTTTCTCATGTTTAATGAGCCGTAGCGAGCTTGCTTAACATTTCTTCAAACAACATAGAAATATGAGAGTAAATTTGTTTGTATCGAGTTGGCTGTTCGGGTCTCGTGTTGATGCTGTTGTGAGACGGGGAGTATATTGGACACATGGCAAGAGAAAGACGAGACGAGGTGATGAGGAACAAGTCTAATTCAAAATTTGGAACTGGAGTTCAATGTAGATTTATTTGTAGCTCGTCAAATGTAAAGTTGGAAATTGAATACAACACCGAGGTGAAAGAACATAACAGTATAAGTTATGTCAGTTGTTAGCTCTCTTTTACAGACGTATTCTGTGTTATTTTCCAGATTACAGCATCTGCTCTGCACTAATTCGCAGCGCGTTCGCTTTACTTCGTACATTCCTGATTTTGAACATAAAAATACATATATAAATATATGGTAATCGTATGGGATTAATTTTGTATTTGTTTTAGTTTTGTGTCTCTCAAGTAGTTTTATATTGTTTCTATAGTTTTGGGGTTATTTGCCAGAGCCTTTTGAAATCCTGGGTGGGATTGATCTGTCAGATCAAATTACGTCACTTTATGATCTCGACACAAAGTCGACGAAATGGTGCCGAAAATTTTTCCATAAATTACTAATAGCCACTACTGTGAATTATTATATAATTTATAATAAGCTACATAATAAAAAATATCCTTTCATAAAATTTCTGTCAGACCATGCAGATTTATTTAGAAAGGGAAAATGCTAGAATTGTGAAACAAAAAGTAACAGGCCGTCCTTCTTCTTCATCTAAAAAACTATTCACTGTTGGCGATGATCTTCTGCTTGCAGGACAAACTCGCAGAAGATACTGCGTTGTACCGAGCATAAAAGGAACGAAAGAACCAAGACTCTTCATACAATATGTAACATACCTACTACCTTGCAAAACATGTTTTGGCCCTCACCATTTATAAATGTTTATACTGTAAGCTTAAAATAAATATTGAATAAAAATTTGATAAAAATGACTGTGTTTAATTATGACTCATGGAACACATATGCCCCACTGAAAACTACCGTCGGGAAATATATAATCCACCCAAAAATTTTGAAGACTGTTCTTTAATAAAATTAATAATATTAGCAGATATTGTTTGTAGGTCAATTAAATTAAAATTACAAAATTTAAATATATATATATATATATATATTTATATATATAGATTGGCTCATAACAGGGAGAAACGGAAAAATAAACTGGAGAACTATATGCAATACTAGACTACGAACAAGATAAATATTAGAAAAAACATTGTATGCTGTAAAGATATTGTTATGTAAAGATAATATTAATATTATAAATGTAAAGATCTTTATTTTTATATTATTAAATTTACTATGAGACAGTGTGAAATTTAGTATCTATTAGAAATTAACTCTGTGGAAATGTACAACATGTATGTGATCTGGTAGTCACAAGTTCACATTAATATCATATACTCTCGCACATGCCTTCGTAATCCAGTCCTGTAATAGTCCTGTCTTCGTAATCCAGGCCTGTAACGTGAATGCGAAATTCTTAGTTTGGCTGGTTCGGTAGCCGGCGAGGCAGTATTTTGATATTTACCTTCTACATTGCAAATATTATGAATAAAATTTGTATTTGGAAAATACTGTTACAGTGTGTGGCCATAGAAATGCCAATTATAACGATTGTGAACATTTTATTTATATATGTCGATGTTTATTATAATAATTGTGAAACAAGATAAATAACGAGTTATTTTCAAAACAATATGTTGCAAATGAATCAATATATGATGGGTAGTGAATGTATACAGTGACTTATTAATAAATTTCAATAGCAGAGCTATTGTTAAAACTGGCGATTGTTTTAGTTAAAACAGATTAGATTAATAAACATTTGTTGAAATTCATGAGTTTAATTTATTCATTAAACAGTAAACCAATTTACAAATTAATTCTGTTGACAAAAGGTTGAAAAACAGCCGCAAATTTTGTCGGTTTTACAACGGAGATCAGAAAACAATGTGTGTTCTACGAGCAGTAGGGCGTTCAGTGCTGCTCGGTTGCCGCTGGCCGTCTATTGTACAACGTATCATAATTAACTCGCTTGTTCGACGGACATTACACGCCACACCACGAAAAATCTCTGCGATTGTTGTGCGCAAATTGTTTGTAAATATTTACCAGGGCTGTGCAGTACATTCTTACCTACCTACCTGCCAACTAACTTGCCTGTATATGCTTTATTATGTGCAGAGCCGGCGGAAGCTCTTTTGGCGCCCGGGGCAAACCCACCAAACTGCGCCCTTTTGTTAGAATATGCCGTGGCGTACTGAAGAGGGGGGTTATGTGCTCGAAATCTTATTTCAAACATATTATTTTATTTAGGTGTTTGCTATTTAAATATTTTAACTTTTTAAATATTTTAACATTTTAACCTAATACTAGTTATGGCTACAGACACCAACTGTTTGATCACGAAACAGAAACAAGCAGACTTAAACCCCGAAGAAGTTTTTTACGTTCTACAACTGCCACACCGCTCACTCCCATGAACCGGAGGATAGAACTCTGGAAGGAGCAGGTGTTGGCCACCTGGATTGCACCTAAAGAACAACTGAGCTTTGGTCACCAGTTACAATATACAACGTGGCGAGCACTGAGCAGACTCCGTAGTGGTGTTACTAGGTGTAAAGACAACTTAAAGAAGTGGGGAGTACCCTACATTGCTGGAAGTGCAGAATGTTACTGCGGAAAATACCAGGATTACCAACATCTACTGGTTTGTGCAAACATAGGAGGTAGCTGCACACCTGACGACCCCAATAATGTCAATGACGAAGCGCTCTTGGTAACAAGATTATGGGAGATGTGTATTGCGGACACGAAATGATGATAATGAGTTATGGCTAAGTAAATTAGTTAACACGTGGTACGTGCTTCGATTTGCGAACCTCTCGACATACGAACTTTTCGATGCACAAACTATTTACATATCCTATTTTAACTTCTAGATACGAACTGTGATGTTTTTCTTTTCAAATGAATTAAATCCTGTATTACATTATACTTTTTTTTTCTTTTTTCTCTAGTACTAGAAACAGGCTGCTTACAGACTAATACTGCAGGCAACAAACGTGAAAAAGAAAATTTCATAAATAAAAATTAATATGTAAGGGTATACAAAATATTTATAGTAAAGAAATGCTCCGTCTCACTACTTCTCCATTTCTTTGCATTTTCTTCATTTAGTTGAGAATTATTATTATTATTATGATGGGGTTTGTCAGGTCTTGACAAGCGTCCACTAATCTCAAACTTCAGCAACCTTTTGAGCCGCGTCATACTAGAGACTAGTGGAGCTAAATACACACGACTGCATCCCAAACCCTGGCGATATGCAGCCGCGGTTATTATTATTTATTTTAGAATAGTTTTTTTTTTTATTTTTTGGATTTTATTTATGATTTTTATCGACCGCCAACATATATAAGGGATGTATTGTGATCATATCGATTTTGACATTTCGAGATTTCGATGGATCTCCAAGAATTGAGGTCCCTACATAACGTTTTGACTATTTTTAGCATGATGTCTGTCGGTCTGTCGGTCTGTCGGTCTGTCGGTCTGTCGGTCTGTCGGTCTGTCGGTCTGTCGGTCTGTCGGTCTGTCGGTCTGTCGGTCTGTCGGTCTGTCGGTCTGTCGGTCTGTCGGTCTGTCGGTCTGTCGGTCTGTCGGTCTGTCGGTCTGTCGGTCTGTCGGTCTGTCGGTCTGTCGGTCTGTCGGTCTGTCGGTCTGTCCGTCTGTCCGTCTGTCCGTCTGTCCGTCTGTCCGTCTGTCCGTCTGTCCGTCTGTCCGTCTGTCCGTCTGTCCGTCTGTCCGTCTGTCCGTCTGTCCGTCTGTCCGTCTGTCCGTCTGTCCGTCTGTCCGTCTGTCCGTCTGTCCGTCCGTCCGTCCGTCCGTTTATCTGTGTGTGTACACGTGCAGAGCAAATTCGGCTAAAAGAATTTTTATGAAACTTCATATTTACGCTTTTGCCATCAATGGCACAAGTTGATCAACTTTTGGTAAAAATCGGTTGACTAGAAATGGAAGTTTACTCGTGTCGATTTTAAGATTATTGCGAATATTTAGCAACAGAAAAATATTTCGAAAAAATGTATTTAACAAAAATTGCTATAAATGCAATAAATAATAACTTTTATTTGAGACGTTTTTTGATAAAACGAAAAATTTCGAAAAATTTTACAAAAATGTTTCGAAATTTTTTCATATTTATATGTAACGTTTCCATGGTCCTGGTAAATAATATCTCTGTTAAAAAATATAAGGTCAAGTTATTTCTACTCTGCTGCTAGAATGTATTTTATACAAGTACTTTATGATGGCGGTCGGTCCTGTGGTGGCCATAGCTGATTTTTTAATCTGGGAACTGTTTTTTTTGTTTTTTATAAGGTATAATGGAAAATTGTGTTTCTAGATACATACTTTTTAAGATACGAACCGCGGTCAGGAATAAATTAAGTTCCATTTAAAGGCAAGGTGCCATTGTATATCTAAATGTGCCACCAAAATCAGTAATAGATGTTTTCAGATTTGTAAAAAATTTAATGAAATATATTTCTATAAAAGCTATTAAAAATATTAGTAACGTTACCATTAAACAACGTACTGCTGAACGATCATTTCCTACTTTAAATTATTTAATAAAACTATTATCGAAACTCTTTCTTCAAACATGTCAGAAGATCGAAAAATGCACTTTCTTTGTTATTTATATACAAATATATGCATATATCATGCTTTAAATATTTTGCAGAAGTCCAAAAGAAGTCTGAATACTATTATATAATCAATAAATATGTTAATATTTACGAGATTGATATAGAAATAAAAATTTATATTTTTGTTCTAAATAAAAATAGAAAAAGTTAATAAAAATTTAGAATATGTATATTTAAGCATTTGTTTTAGTGCCCTTAAGAGCGGGCGCCCTAGGCCTGTGGCCCTGTCGGCCCTGCCTTTCACTGCCACTGATTATGTGACCACTTTCCACCCTTCCACCCTAGATTTACATACACTCTAGAAACACAATGGCTACGTGTATTTTTCACTCTTTGGATATGAACTTTATCTAATTGGTCTTCTGCAGTGCGTTGTAAAAGAAATGTTCAATTATTTCTGTAAGTTTTTACCCGTGTAAAAATGCAGACTTTTAAGAAAACATATTTTTATGAATCAAAATAGTCTTCATCTCTATAAATACACTTTTGTCGATAACTTAGAAGGGCGTAAATACTGTTTTTCAAAATAATCAGAATTTCTAGTCTTCTTCGTTGTTAAAAAAATGCTTTTAAGAAGTAGTTCAAATATTTAAAGCAATGAAGCTCCAATGCAAATAAGTCAGGTGAATTAGGGGGCTGCTGTAGGATTTTATACTTTAGTTAACTAACCCATTAATGGCCAAAGGTGCGCCGCCTTTAGAAATTTTATTTTTTAACCATAGTAACTGTATAATTTTTATTACATAATTATTTTGCAAGCATGACTAGGATACAATAGCTTCGTGAATATTTTTATTTCGCAGTATATTTAAAGAGTATATTTTTTTAAATATTTTGAAATTAGTCTAGTAGTATGTTTGAAGATATGGCTGGTTTATAAAAGCAAGCATTTTCTATACACTTGTTGCTAAAATGAATATATATATATATCTATATATATAAAAGGCAGTGTCCTGACTGACTGACTGACTGACTGACTCACTCATCACCGCCCAGCCTGTACCCCTGGGCCTAGAAACTTGAAATTTGGAGAGCATATTCCCTCCATGACGTAAGCACCCACTAAGAAGGGATTTTTCGAAATTCAACCCCTAAGGGGCGAAAAAGGGGTGAAATGTGATTTCACAGATTCTTTAATATCTCTTCGGGTCGATGGGATATCGACTTAGTTTTTGCTTACAAAGATTACCCATACAAATGCCGAAAAACTTATTTCAGGATTTTGTACTAATCAACCCCTAAAGGGGTGAATCTACAATCGGGGTGAATTTTACATCCCGTTGTATTTCCTGTGTTTGTTGAGTTATAAGGTTTCTTTTTGGCACATAGGTGTCTTTTTATAATACCTCGAAATGGTTTTGACAGTTTTTTAAAATTTCAACCCTAAAGGGTGAAAAGGGATGATATGTGATTTCAAGGATTCTTTAATATCTCTTAGGACCAATAAGATAGCTTTTTTCTTACAAAAATTACCTATACAAATTCCAAAAAACTAATTTCAGGATTTTGTCCTAATCAACCCCTAAATGGTGAATCTACAATCGGGGTGAATTATATATCCCGACGTATTTTCTGTGTTTGTTGAGTTACAAAATTTATTTTTGGCACATAAATGTCTTTTTAAAATAACTGGAAATGGTGTTGACAGTTTTTTAAAATTACGTCCCTAAAGGGTGAAAAGGGGTGAAATGTTAATTCAAGGATTCCTTAATATCTCTTAGGACCAATAAGATAACAACTTGGTTTTTACTTACATAGATTACCCATACAAATGCCGAAAAACTTATTTCACGATTTTGTTCTAATCAACCCTTAAAGGGATGAATCTACAAACAGGGTGAATTATACATCCCATCGTATTTCATGTGTTTGTTGAGTTATAAAATTTATTTTTTGCACATAGGTGTCTTTTTAAAATATCTCGAAATGGTATTGACAGTTTTTTAAAATTACATCCCTAAAGGGTGAAACGGGCTGATATGTTAATTCAAGGATTCCCTAATATCTCTTAGGACCAATAAGATACCGACTTGGTTGTTACTTACAATGATTACCCTTACAAATGCAGAAAAACTTATTTCAGGATTTTGTCCTAATCAACCCTTAAAGGGATGAATCTACAAACGGGGTGAATTATACGTCCCGTCGTATTTCATGTGTTTGTTGACTTATAAAATTTATTTTTTGCACATAGGTGTCTTTTTAAAATATCTCTAAATGGTATTGACAGTATTTTAAAATTACATCCCTAAAAGGTGAAACGGGCTGAAATGTTAATTCAAGGATTCCCTAATATCTCTTAGGACCAATAAGATACCGACTTGGTTGTTACTTACAATGATTACCCTTACAAATGCTGAAAAACCTATTTCAGGATTTTGTCCTAATCAACCCTTAAAGGGATGAATCTACAAACGGGGTGAATTATACGTCCCGTCGTATTTCATGTGTTTGTTGAGTTATAAAATTTATTTTTTGCACATAGGTGTCTTTTTAAAATATCTCTAAATGGTATTGACAGTATTTTAAAATTACATCCCTAAAAGGTGAAACGGGCTGAAATGTTAATTCAAGGATTCCCTAATATCTCTTAGGACCAATAAGATACCGACTAGGTTTTTACTTACAAAGATTACCCATACAAATGCCGAAAAACTTATTTCACGATTTTGTCCTAATCAACCCTTAAAGGGATGAATCTAGAAACGGGGTGAATTATACATCCCATCGTATTTCATGTGTTTGTTGAGTTATAAAATTTATTTTTTGCACATAGTTGTCATTTTAAAATATCTCGAAATGGTATTGACAGTTTTTTAAAATTACATCCCTAAAGGGTGAAACGGGCTGAAATGTTAATTCAAGGATTCCCTAATATCTCTTAGGACCAATAAGATACCGACTTGGTTGTTACTTACAATGATTACCCTTACAAATGCTGAAAAACTTATTTCAGGATTTTGTCCTAATCAACCCTTAAAGGGATGAGTCTACAAACGGGGTGAATTATACGTCCCGTCGTATTCCATGTGTTTGTTGACTTATAAAATTTATTTTTTACACATAGGTGTCTTTTTAAAATATCTCGAAACAGTATTGACAGTTTTTTAAAATTACATCCCTGAAGGGTGAAAAGGGGTGAAATGTTAATTCAAGGATTTCTTAATATCTCTTAGGACCAATAAGATACCGACTTGGTTTTTACTTACAAAGATTACCCATACGAATGCCGAAAAACTTATTTCAGGATTTTGTCCTAATCAACCCCTAAAGGGGTGAATCTACAAACGGGGTGAATTATACATCCCGTCGTATTTCATGTGTTTGTTGAGTTATAAAATTTATTTTTTGCACATAGTTGTCTTTTTAAAATATCTCGAAATGGTATTGACAGTTTTTTAAAATTACATCCCTAAAGGGTGAAATGGGCTGAAATATTAATTCAAGGATTCCCTAATATCTCTTAGGACCAATAGGATACCGACTTGGTTGTTACTTACAATGATTACCCATACAAATGCTGAAAAACTTATTTCAGGATTTTGTCCTAATCAACCCTTAAAGGGATGAATCTAGAAACGGGGTGAATTATACATCCCTTCGTTTTCATGTGTTTGTTGAGTTATAAAATTTATTTTTTACACGTAGGTGTCTTTTTAAAATATCTCGAAACGGTATTGACAGTTTTTTAAAATTACATCCCTAAAGGGTGAAAAGGGGTGAAATGTTAATTCAAGGATTTCTTAATATCTCTTAGGACCAATAAGATACCGACTTGGTTTTTGCTTACAAAGATTACCCATACAAATGCCGAAAAACTTATTTCAGGATTTTGTCCTAATCAACCCCTAAGGGGGTGTATCTACAAACGGGGTGAATTATACATCCCGTTGTATTTCCTGTGTTTGTTGAGTTATAAAATTTCTCTTTGGCACATAAGTGTCTTTTTAAAATATCCCTAAATAATATTGACAGTGTTTTAAAATTGCACCCCTTAAGGGTGAAAATGGGTGAAATGTGAACTCAAGGATTTCTTAATATCTCTTAGGACCAATAAAATATCGACTTGGTTTTTGCTAACAAAGATTACTCATTCAAATGCCGAAAAACCTATTTTAGGATTTTGCCCTAATCAACCCCGAAAGGAGTGAATCTCCAATTGGGGTGAATTATACATGCAGTCATTTTTTCTGTGTTGGTTGACTTATAACATACCTTTTTGGCACATAGGTGTCTTTTTTAAATATCTCGAAATAGTTTTCACGGTTATTTTAATTTCCGCCTAAAGGGTTAAAAGGGGTGAAATGAGATTTCAATGATTTTCTAATATCTCTGAGGACCAATAAAATATCGATTTGGTTTTTGCTTATAAAGATTACTAATACAAAGGCCGAAAAAACTATTCAGGATTTTGTCCTAATCAACACCTAAAACGGTGAATCTACATTTGGACTTAATTATACTTCCCGTCGTATTTTCTGTATTTGTTGAGTCATAACAATTATTTTTGGCTGATGGTTGTTTTTTTTTTTTAATATCTCGAAATGGTTTTGAAATTTTTTTAAAATTGCATCCCTGAAGGGGGAAATGTGATTTCAAGGATTCCTTAATATTTCTTAGGACCAATAAGTTATGAGCGATTTGATTTTTGCTTATAAAGATTACTTATACAAATGCCAAAAACTTATTTCAGTATTTTATCCTAATCGACTCCTAAAGGGGTGAATCTACATTCGGGGTGAATTATACATCCTGTCGTATTTCCTGTGTTTGTTTAGTCATAACATTCCTTTTTGGTACATAGATGTCTTTTTAAAATACCTCGAAATAATTTTGACAGTTTTTTAAAATTTCACCCTTAAAGGGGTAAATGGGTATTTTTTATTCGATAGAACGTTTTTTGGACATAAATACATGAAATTCACAAAATATATTCCACTAAGAAGTGATTTTTCGAAAGTAGACCTCTAAGGGGGTAAAAAGGGGGTAAAATATGATTTCAGGAATTCCTCAATAACTCTTAGATCCAATCAGATATCGACTAGGTTTTTGCATTCAAAGGTTACTCATAGAAATGTTAGCAAAAAAATTCAGGATTTTGCCCTAATCAACCCCTAAAGGCATGAATCTATATTCGGGGTGAATTATAGAAACCTTACATAGGTTTCTATTAAATAGAAACCTACTTATCTTTCTTTTTAAAATATTTAGTAAGCGTGTTGACATTTTTTTTAAATTTATCCCTAACGGGGTTCATTGGTATTTTTTATTCGATAGATCGTCTCTTGACATAGGGACATGAAATTCGGGAAATATATTCCTTCCATGACGTAAGCACCCACTAATATTAAACTTTTCAAAATTCTAAGGGGGTGAAAAGGGCTGAAATTTGATTTCACGGATTCCTCAATATCTCTTAGGACTATTGAGATATTGACTTGGTTTTTGCTTACAAAAGTTACCCATTCTTAGTTAAACTTAAACTTATTTTAAAATTTTACCATAACCAACCCCAAAAAGGGTGACTCAGCCTTCAGGGTATAGAACCCTTCGTATTTCCTTCGTTTGTTCGTAAGAACCCACTACGAAGGGATTTCTTGAAGTTCGACCTCTATGTGGTGAAAAAGAGTAAAAAGTTTTTTCACGGATTCCTCAATATCTCTTAGGACAAATGAGATATCGACTAGGTTTTTGCTTATAAATGTTACCCATACACATGTTTAAAAACAAACTGAGTATTTTACACTAATGACACTAACGAGATCGTCAATATACCGTAGCGAAGCACGGGTGCTCAGCTAGTATATATATATATATATATAGTCAAACCGTATGAGAACATTGTTATGAATTATCCTATTTTGAAAAAATATAAATTTTATCTGTCATGTCGCTGTGAACATCATTCAAATATGTGGGGTGCGTATACGCACCTTTGGCCAAATCAGTGAAATGTACAGACGTGATTCATCGTCCACAAGTCTCAGCTTGTCTTAGCCATCTAACTTTATTGTTCATTTGTACTATGTGTTCTTTCGTAGTTCAGTATATGTATTTATAGAACAAGTATAGTGAAAATAAAAATTAGTTATAAAGTTGTCAAATGATAGTAAAATTTCTCAATAGGATTTTCGGTCACGACTAGCAGTTGCTCTTGTGAAGTATCAGGGTAATGCAGATACAATGGATATTGAGAGAAAATCAACAAATTCAAACTATGGGCGTCCTTCAAAAAACCGTTTACCAAATGTCATCAGATTTGATAATATTAGTCATCTGATAAAGAGGCATGAAACGAATGCAGGAAAAAAAAAAAAAACAGATTGTGAAAAAAAAGTAACACCATTTATTTATGTATAAAATGTAAAGTACATCTTCACCCAGAGTGTTTAGAAATATTTCATTCCAAATAATTTGCTTATTACATGTTTTTTTATATATGATATTGTTATTAGCCAAAGGTGAGTATACGCATCCTTATATTCCTGTAGAGTTAAGCATATATATTTTTTAAAAACGCAATAATTGTCTTAGTTGATGTATTTTAATTAATTTGCAATAATTTTTTTGTGAAAAATATATTTTTTTAATACCTTGGCCATTAATGGGTTAGTTATTAATTTGAACTGTACGTTGTTACTACAATTTATAATGCATTTGCTAAATATATTTGCAGTACTTTTTGCTGTTATGCCAATTCACAATAATCAATTACACCATGCATAATCCACCAAACTGTTATCAATAACTCGCGTATAGAGTGAAGACTTAGGAACAAGGTTTCATTTTTGTTTAGTCATTAAGCTGATATTTTACCATTATTTGAAAATATATATTTTTCCTCACAACTCATGACTCAGTTCAGAAATGGTTAGCAGTGGTTTCTAGTAAATGTGACATGCCACCTTGTTTCTATCAGAAAGTTCATGGGGCACACACTTATCCATTCTTTTTTTTTTACTTTACGTATAGTGCCCCATCTTTGTAACGCCGCTGATGCAGTTAAAGCTTTTCAAAGGAAATCTGAAAATATAGCGGTGACATAAATCATTAGAGACTCCGTGTTTTTTACAAACAATATTAAAACAGGAGTTAGGTGAAAATTGTAGTTAATATTGTGGAAACAAGAAACAAAACTCTAATCAAAGGCTCGTTAAGTCTCTCGTTGCTCACGAATAAATAAATCAAAACCCCAAACTTGGAGATAATTCCCAACAAATGAACGGAACGGGAGAGAAAAAAAAAAAAAATGTGGCAGCCTCGACAACTAACGGTTAACTCGTGCACTTCATTAACAAGTGACGACCGAAACGGAGTCGGAGTTTCGGGGCATTACTGTTGTAACGAGGGAACGGATATTTGAATCATTCCCGTGTCGATTTATTAATAAATAAGCGTTGACAATGCGGCGAATCAACGGTAACAACTGGTTTGTCGTAAATGGTGCAGATGCTCAATGCAAAGTTTACACAGTGGGTGTCAGAGTTGCCAAGTAATCAGGCTCCAGTAGGGTGGTTCGGGGATAAGCAGGGGTGAGTGAGCGTCACCGCCGTCAGCGAGCCGTGGTGCCTCTACGGCTCGCGGCTCGCCTGCAACCATTACAGTTTGCGAACTGCGATAATGTTATTCAGATATAAATGCTATGATCCACTTAAAACACTATTACGATGCTGATGATACGTCGAAGCTTATGAGTTGGTATGTTTATCCACAGTTTTATTGTAATCCTACACTGTCATGAGCTCACTGCAAGGTTTATCCATTAGGTTTACTGGAAAATTATGTCCTTTTATTGCGGCCCTTTATCTGAACATTTTATTTTATTCTTAGCAATATTTTGAAAAAACTCTTATTTAAACTTACATCAAATTGTTTCGGAACACACGATAAAACTTGAGTTTGTGTATACGTAGATAGTAATTGAAAACATGCTGAGAAAAAGAGTCTATTGCCAGCCTGAACAACCGGTTCCAACAACATCAAAGGTAGGATTGTCAACACAAAAGAGGATGCAATCAATATGGTGAAATATTATCTTATAAAATGTATTATCCACTATGTCTGCTGTTATCCATGGACTTATCGTTTGTATTCTGAATTCTTCGTATGTACTCGGACAGACAAGAACAAGGATAGGACAAGCGTATGGTGCGAGGGGTAGCCAGTGACTTATACTGTTATTTAAAATAAGATAACAAATCTTTATTGTCTTATGCATTTTTCAATTGAATGAACATTTGCGGAGCTACGAGAGGACACCGTATACTAAAATCTTGATAATATATCACTTATTATTTACTTTACTTAAAAAATGTATATTATTGGGTTGGTGCATAATTATCAGGCGTTTTGATCGTTTCGTTGCAGGGACAGTTGGTGTGGGACCCATCCAGTCACTTTCCATACCTTTCCGAGTTTTTTCAGACGACGAACGATGGTCCATGTTGAAGTCTTCGGCCAGTATTCGAGTTGTCAAGCTTTCGTTCTCTTCCATGGCAGCCAAAAGTGCCTGCTTGTCAAAATCCGACGGTCGACCTCTTCCTGGTTTATTTTCCAAGCTAGTGTTGCCAGATTTGAAACGGGTAAACCATTCCCTGCATCTATTTTCGCTGATTGTTCCTTCGCCAAAAAGTTCGTTGAGATCGCAAAAAGACTGCGGTGTTTTCCATCCTTTTTCGAAGTGGTAAAGCATAATATGACAAATATGTGTATGATTATCGCACGAATTTTTATAACCTGAAAATAAAATAATATTTTTATTTAAAAAAGCAAACAAAACTGCGATTTTTATTAACAAAAAACCCGCCTACAGAAACGCCTGATAATTATGCACCAACCTAATATAAAATTCGTAAAAATGTAAAAACAATTATATTCTGTTCAGTAGTGCAGTTTTTAACATGATTAATATTTCGGGTGTTATCGTGTCGCTACCTATATTTAAACTTGAAATATCTCACTTATTGTCTTATCTTATTCTTATTTTTTATTTTCATATAATATCTTATAACAATGCAACTAATTTGTTTGTATCTTCGGGGTAATCTCAGAAACTATCGAACCGATTTGATTTTTTTATTCAGTGGTGTATAGCTTAACGTTTTGTAAGTGTTGTATACTATATCAGTATTACTCAGCTGGGGAGGCATGACACCTGAAAAACTCTTTCACTGGTTGATATATTAGACCTTCATGATAAAATAAGCTAGTACGACTCATATCAGAGTTTTTCAGTTGAGATGATGCGACTTCTTGGTGTGCCACGCAAACAAATTAATGAACTGATTTGTAAATTTCTTTCAATTGAATATAGCCTAGTGTTTTCTAAGTAACATTCGCTAGATTATATTTCTCTTCTAAGAGGTAGTATTTTGGAATTTTACTTTCACATAAAAAAATAGAATTATTAAGTACACATAAGATTTCAATTAAAAAAAAATCAGCTGTGGCCACCACAGGACCGACCGCCATGACAAAGTACTTGCATAAAATACATTCTAGCAGCAGAGTAGAAATAACTTAGCCTTATTATGCACCAACTATCTTCTAACAGAGATAGATATTATTTATCATGACCATGGAAACGTTACATATAAGTATGAAAATATAGATACTTAGAAAAAAATCCGAAAAATGTTTGTGAAATTTTTCGTTTTATCAAAAAATGTCGCAAATAAAAGATGTTAGTTACTGCTTTTATAGCAACTTTTGTTGAATAATTTTTTTCGAAATATTTGCCTGTTGCTAAATATTCGCAAAAATCATAAAATCGACACGAGTAAACTCCCATTTTAGTCACCCGATTTTTACCAAAAGATGACAAACTTGTGCCATTGATGTCAAAAGCTTAAATATGAAGTTTAATAAAAATCCTTTTAGCCGAATTTGTTCTGCACGTGTACACAGACAGACAGACAGACAGACGGACAGACGGACAGACACGCAGACCGACAGACATTATGCTAAAAATAGTCAAAACGTTATGTAGGCACCTCAAATCGTGTAGATCCATCGAAATCTCGAAATGTCAAAGTCGGTATGATCACAATAGATCCCTTATATATGTTGGCGGTCGGTAAATATACTGTGATCATTCAAATTTTGATTGACTTGTTGAAAAATTCTATTTACCGAACAATTTATTCGAATATACATTTCTGTTCATTCTTTCGTGAGTCGCGGGCCGCAGGAAATTATTAACTGGGCCGCTAGTTTATTTAAAAATCCAATACTGCCTACTTGAATAAATTCAGAATTAGATAAAGAAACTATACAGGCAATGAAACCCTGTAAATCAATAAATTAAAAATAGAAATTATCAGGGGCGCACACAGATTTTTGGCTTCAACACAGGGCAAAATTTCAATTTCAAGTGAAGAGCAAAAAAAAGGTCCTCCTTTCTAAATTTTAAGTGAAGAGCAAAAAAAAAGGTCCTCACTCCTAAATTTTAAGTGAAGAGCATAAAAAAAATCCTCACTTCTCACGTACGGGGAGGGGGGTCCGGACCGCTTGGACCCCCCCCCCCCTTGTCTTCGCCACTGGAAATTATACAATGTTATCATTTGCAATTTCTCCACTGTTATTTTTGCGTTTATAATTTACTTGTCAAAATAGTTTTGTCACACGGATATCTGATCGTCACCGTACATCCCTCGAGTTAACCGTTACCGCGTTGACCGCAGCCGAGTTAGCATCGCCGAGTTGTTCTGTACTTGTAATCTATCCTTGTTTCTCTTACAAATATGCATAACTTTGGTTTTATTAATATTAACTTTGAACGTTATACTTCCATGTTATTATGTGGCCGTTACCAAAATCATTTTCAGTTTTAAATGAAGGTAGTTTCTAATATGCTTGTATTACAGATTGAGTCATTATAATTAACACATACTGCTTGTTTAAAGTTTTCGTATAAAACCAACAAGTTTCAAATTCCGTGTTCGGCCTGCATGTGATGAAATGGAGACAAAGAGATGCGACATATTCTGGAAACTGGAGAATGTTGTATTTCGCGATTGTATAGAGGCGTGATTGAAAGCAGCGTTATTAATTTGTAATAAGTTGCCGTTGTTTCTCTCTGCTAAAGCAAGTGTTTAAGTGAGCCGAGTATTACAAAAGTGTGGCGGCTGGTGGAAGATAGTTACTCTGAATCCAATATTAACCCGATAACTTGCATGATGAGCCGCCTTTGTAGGGCTAAGAACAATGAGAATGGTGGATATGGGGGGCGCGCTACTTTGTCATCTGGTTCAAGGCAACTAGCAATGTTTTGACAATGAGCAGAACTCACAGGTACAATTTCGCTATACTGTTTACGCAAACTATATGTCCGCGTGCACAATAATTAAACAGCAGTCGGCCTTAACCCTTCAACGCGCTAATACCGATTTTCGTATTATATATTCAAACCATCACAATCGCTTATTCAAACTCAATGCCTCGAATTCATCTCTCTATATATCTAGCTTAATTTGTTGTAATTCATTTTTGTCAATTAACTATTACGCTTTATGTGTTTAGTTTCAGTATTTTTATATCAATTACTTCTACAATTCAATCATCAAAATATTTACCCTGGCTTTCTATGTTCCTACTATCTGTGGGGTTAGTTTTGAATTCATGGGCAAAAAAATATCAGTTTACAGTTAATGAAATCACTCATTTCCTTATCTCAGCCATATTTCAAAATAGCTGTCCAGTTAGAGATTTCTAAATTGATTTGAAACATTGCTAATACGAAGGCTCCAATTTGGGCGAATACGCAACTTGCAAAAAATCTCTCAGCCCTAGTTATAGCTGGTTTACTGAGTAGTAAGAGCAGCATGCGGCCTAGAGTTGGCGTGCAGCTAAATGTCCCGGTCTCTTAACGGTAACCGACGAGTTCATCGAAAATCAATTCATCGAATATCAATTCATCGAAAATCAATTCATCGAAAATCAATTCATCGAAAATCAATTCATCGAAAATCAATTCATCGAAAATCAATTCATCGAAAATCAATTCATCGAAAATCAATTCATCGAATGATCAATTCATCAAATGATCAATTCATCGAAAAAAAAATATTTTGTAAATATTTGAGAGGAATGCCGAGGGGATCGGAAAGTCAAAAGAGCAGTGGTCAATAAAAGTAGACAGACTAAGAAATAATTGCCTAAATATTTTTATATGGTTTAAAAAAAGGTAAATAAAGTGACATAGTATTTGAATATAAATAAAGAAATATAATAAGAAAACTTATATAATAAAAGAAATAAATGTTTTGTTTTGAAGGTTTAATAAGACAGGTTATGGGCAATTGCACGCAAATATTTTTTATAAATTCATACACAATGATACGCATTTTAATTGGGCTAATATGGGGGAAAATAAAGTACTATGCGCCTAAAAACAAGGTAATTAGGTTAGGTTTAGTTAGTAAAAGTCTAAACCCGAGCGGAGCGAGTTACCCATCTTCTAGTTTAAGGACAAAGCACTATTTTAGGTTAGGTTAGTAAGGGTTTTGTTAGAAGAAGCCGAGCGAAGCGAGCTACCCATCTTCTAGTTTAATGTCAAAACACTATCTTAGGTTAGGTTAGGTTAGTAAGGGTTTGGTTAGAAGAAGCCGAGCGAAGCGAGCTACTCATCATCTAGTTTAATGACAAAACAAACTCACACTTACATAACAATGTCACCTGTTTAGAATCACCGTACATTGAACAAATCATGTGTGGTATAGTAAATATGAATAGTAAATCTATGTACATAACACAAAACCCTTAAGACTTAACAGATGTGGAAATACCATTTTTATAATCCTTTAAGAATGGGTGTAATAAGTACATTTATGATCCCATTAACCGGGTTTTTCTGATCTAAGGAGCCCTGTTTGATTTCAAAATAATCCAACAGGTATCTTTTACCTGGCGTATTTTCTGAATGGAAAATTTAAAAATTATTAATAGACCAAGTATGATAGTTATTTAATAAGTGTAGTCTGTCAACTTTTCTTCACCACTGCTTTTTTGGCTTTTCGATCCCCTCGGCATTCCTCTCAAATATTTACAAAATATTTTTTTTCGATGAATTGATCATTCGATGAATTGATCATTCGATGAATTGATCATTCGATGAATTGATTTTCGATGAATTGATTTTCGATGAATTGATTTTCGATGAATTGATTTTCGATGAATTGATATTCAATGAATTGATTTTCGATGAATTGATTTTCGATGAATTGATTTTCGATGAACTTACCGTGAATCCTCCTAACATAGTAAATGATCTTCTCTGTTCTATTTCTTGGGCGAAATGAGTCAGACGATGACTAACGAGCTTGGTAGTGTTATCTTATTCTATTTAAGGTACACGTAAAACATTACACAACTCAGAGAAAATCCCGTCATTCGACGGGGTAAAGGTAATCACCAAATTAAAAGGAAACTCTCGGTACAATATTAGAACAGTGGTGGCGTTTATTGATGTCATATAAACCTAGCTTTCTTTCTAAATATAATAAATATTCAAATAAATGCCCAGTTAGGCAAAGGAAATAAAATGAAAAAACTATAAACATCTGTAAATCAATTATAAAGGATAGCGAATATATATGCTATATTCGTCACAGATAGCAGAAACAGAAATTAATATGAAGCTACTGCTCATGTTAAACAGCAACTTAGGTTATTCATATTTAATAACTACGGGAAAAAGTTGATAATAATAATTTAAAAAAAATTAAGTTGTGTTAATTTGTTAGTAAGTGTAGCGGCTCTAAGCAAACCGCTAACTGGTGTGGAATTTGAAGCGCACCACACGGAGCTATCGTGGACACGACGGAAGTTTGACTACAGTGTCTAAGCGTTTATTCAACAAACATGTAACTAACCTTTGTGCTGATGGACAGATGATTCTCTGGGTACCCGGATGCTGAAGAATTCTTGGAGATGTCAAATGAACTTATGCAGTCGAAAGAACACTAGACACAATGAAAAAAATATATTTCCGATAGCAGAAAATAGAGCAAGAACGGTTTTGTACACCCGATTCATGTAATACCGATTCACTGTCAAAAAAAATCAATTTCTATGTTTTCAAAATAAAAACAAAAGCAAATGCCTCCTACTATTCCAAATACAAAAAATCAAGACGAAACAGCTAGCATACCACAAAACATATTGAAAACTACATTTTTTGTAAAAAAAAAGAACAGACTGCTCTAAGAGTTTCATATTAGTACTCCCATTGGTTATGCCCTTCACCTTAACGTTTGTCGCACGGCGGGCCCGTGAATAGACTACGTAGAGCTGCAAACACTGCATTGAGCAAGTAAACTCTCATCTTGTACAGGATTTGGCTTTGCGATTTATTAATCGTGATGTAAAATTCCAGTTTTACTGGAAACTGCCTTCCGCGTAAAATGAAGGGCAAGTCGGAATCAGTGGAAATCAGTGGGAGCTAAATCAATCCTAGGATTGAAAGCTGGATTTCCTTGGAAAGATCCAGGTAAAACAGTGGCAGATATTAGATTTTTAAACATATTTGTCACCGTGCGTGTGCCATTACATATGACCTTTTTCGTCTTGAGGTTTCATAACAACATAATTATTGCCCCTACTTTTAAGTTTAATTTGTGAGGTGACATCTCTGAGGGGGCAAGACAATTCAAAAATTCTATTGGATAGTTTTTTATCCTTGAGGCGTCCTCCTAAGATATTTCATATTGGGGGGGGCAAAGGATGGCTGTGTTGGAATAGTTAAGGACATCGCTGGCAGTCAAACTGCTTCCGAATGTAGCCGTCACTATTGATTCATTGATGATGAATTTATCTGCAATTTCAGTGAAATCCCTTCCTAGACACGTGGGGCTCATAGGAACCTGCCTTCTCTGCCTATTAGGTGATCTGGCACTGGTTAAAACCCACCGGCACAGGCAGACATGTATGCGAAACCCAAAAACCGAATTGTGTTCAGCAGTAATAAAGGGGTAGGCAATCATAATTTCGGAAAACTGACAACAGGGTCGTGTTTAAGAGCCTAGAACACACCTAGATATAGAAATTAAACGTATTCAAACAAACTTTATTTTCTTGTCCAATTTTACGACCTTTCTGGGAAATAAGGTTGACAAAAGCTTTTAGACACATTTTGGGCAAAAATCTCATAAAAATAATTTTTGTTTGTTAATCTACGTAGCAATAGCTTTCATTCGATACCCCATTCATATTTTTCTATAATATACCAGTGGTTCTTAACCTTTTTAGATGACGGCACTCTAATGTAAAATATGAAAAATGCAAGGCGCCCTACAGTCATTTCTCTGTATGACATCCATATTAATTCGCAATTGAGTTCGCCTTTCATATACCTATGGCAAGGTGTAACGACAACCTGGCTGAAAGCCACTAGTTGAAAAGCAAATAGGTTAACAAAATCCTAAAAACCGGACTGTCGTCAATAAAAACAACCCAACAAAAGTAAAAAACGATTTTGGAATTTTAAGCTATTATTCGGGTACCGATTTTAGAGTAGATAAGCAATTTTTTTGGAAAACTAATAACAGGGTCGTGTTAAGGAGTCTTGAACACCCCCAGATATTGAATTTCAACGCAATCGAACAAACTTCATTTTTTGTCCCATTAAGATAGCATGGGAACTTTTTGGGTGCATGCTCACCCCCTTTACGAATTTTCTAAGTTTAGCATTTTTCTCATTTTAAGAATGGTTCCAGGAAACCGCATGCCAAATTTCAACTTTCTAGGTCACCGGGAAGTACGCAAAAACCTCTGGAAGCCATCTGACAGACACCTCAGGGATTTTATATATATAGATTCAGGCACCTTTAAATGCACAAATGGATATGGATGTTCGGTTCTGACGTTAATATTAAACCTAGCCATTCATACGTACGTTTAGGATTGATATATTGTTACGGTGTAAACAGGCCCTGTATATTGGAATACATGGATCTGTTTTCACCCTGGTTCACTGCCCCTGATGTGCGGATTCTCGGTGAATCGCAACGGCATAGCAGGAAGCCTACCTCAATCATCCTTGAGGGGGTTAGTTTCTATTGTCACCGATACGGTAGCGTATGCGATAGCTCAAACAAGACCTGCTTTCTTTCGTGGTCTGGACATGAGCCAGAAAGGTGTCTTATTGTACTGATTGTGATGACACACGTGATTGTGTTTGCGATACCATTTCTTAGAGGAAAGTCGTGCTGAAGGTGTGAAATGACAGGTATGTTTTCTCATCAGATTCTAATTAGAATGCATACTTGTAGAAGTGCCAATTGGGGGCCAGTTCTATGCCAAGTCAGAGCCTAGGTACGGCCAAGTATTAGCCACATTGGGGAGCTAAGTTGAGGCCGAGTTAGAGCTAAGTTGAGGCCGAGTTAGAGCTAAGATGAGGCCGAGTTACGACTAAGTTGAAGCCCGTTAGGAGCGCCAAGCAACCCTGGTGCGAGGTACCACGCGGATGGTGCGCTGCTTGACGCAACCAGGACCTTTTGGAGGCGATCCATTGGACGAGCGCCACGAGGTGAACGAACCCTGGGTGTTCCTGTCGTGGAGAGCGAGCCCACGTGTCCGTTGGGAGTAACGGGACCTGTGGACGAGGTTCCCGCCGAAGTGGTTATCGCATTTTGCCGGAAAACCGCGTGGACTAAGTGGTTTAGACTATTATATGATATTAATGATTTTGGGACAGCGTAAGTGCGATATTTCAATCTGGAGGTGGAGGTGTTGGAAGTGTGACACTTTACGTTGTATTGGTGGTTTAGTAGCTTCCGATGCGAAGTGGGAACCAGATCTCTTACGAGTAACCTGTCCATTCTCCTTCCTGGGTGTGAATGCGTGAGTGCGTGGGTACTAACCTTTTCCTCCGTAGGTTTTGGCTTCCATGGAGCAAGGTCATCTGAGGATCTATACGAGAACCGTTTTGACACGATATACCGTACAGGGTTTCCGACACGGATCCGATAGATCTGGAGTATCGTATTCACACATTATAATTATGCCGTATGATTTAGTAAGTAGTCTAGTTTAATTTTTTGTAATTAGTTAATTTCTGGATTATACAATTATTTACTTAGACGCTTGTCTCTGATTTATGACTACCTGTACGTCCTGTCACTGAAGTCATGCTCCGTGTAGGAGCGTAGGTCGTTCAGGGGCGTCCTCCTTCTCTTTCAGGGAGTGTAAGCGGAAGGTAGGTGGGCCCTTGGTGTGCCGTAGAGTGGGGCCGTAGCCATAGGCCGTAATTTAGTTTACATTACGCGCTGCCGGTCTCTTCAAGAGCTGACAGTAGGACTGGTTGAGAGGTCCTACTGTAGGTATTGTTAGTTTTCGGGGATCTTAACTGGCACGTTATAAATTTAACCCCTCCCACCCTATCGACAGAGCTAGTTCGGCGCATCAAGATTCTTGGAGTAGACCGGTATTATATCGTGTTTCTGTTGGCTACCAAGGAACCGTTATAATATAATCCGTTTTCCGGTGCCAATAATTTTCCAAATAAAAAAAGAAAATCCTTACGTTACTTGGTAAGCAACGAAATGGAGAGCTGATGAGGAGTAAAGATCTGCACGAGTTTAAATTTTTAAATCTTATTCTGCTCGAACCCTAATGTTAGCGGCCTGACCCAACTCGAATCCCAAATTAAAAAACAAATAATTATCCGTATACGGTCAGGGCCAGAATAAATTTTTATGTCGACCCGAAAGAAGCTCAACGATTAAAGTAGTAGTATTAAAATGATGAAAATTATATTTAAAAATCAGAATTATAATAAGAAACTTATTTTTAACCCGCCCCAAAGCAAAAAAAAAAAAAAAATGATATCTCCATCAGTTATTATTCAGTTACCGCTCATCTCTACCTCATTCGTTTATTGTCAATTATTTTGCATAAATAATAAAGGCATACTCTCTGAACTCTTGCTGGATAACTTCGTAGTCCTGTTCCATGAGTTCTTTCTGGTTCTACGACGGATTTTTATTTAATAAATGCAAATAATCGATTTTCAATCTTCGCGGTGATACGGAGCATGGGCGGTCACTGATTTTAAATTACTGACTTACAAAAAATGTCAGAACTAATATTTTTTTAAGTATTGTGAGATGCAACTTCTTCACCAAGAACAGAGCAAATTGATTCGTATGCTTCAGTATCGTTTTAGCATAGAATATACAGCTTTTCTTCACTCATCGTGCTTAATACTATTTTGGGAACTAATGAATAGTACAAAATGATGTCATATGACGTTTCAAAAACTTGGCTGTCAACATTTCAAAAACGCAAAAAAGTGGCAATTCATTTGAATATTAATAAAATAATTTTACCATAACGCTGAAGAAAAACTAAAATTTTTGTGCACACCTAATATTTGTATGAATCGTTTTGTCAATTTGTAATGGGTTTGTGTACGAACGCGTGATCGTTTACTAACACATCAGTAGCATTGTAAATTGATGGGTTTCTTTAGCGAACACTTCGTGAAATACTGACTTTCGGTAACACGCATTTTTCACGTTGCGTAATGGAAGGTGTGTAAATGATAGGTGGAAACGCTCGTCAACAGGCTATTAACGCAGAGAACCGCGCTATTATAATGCATGCGTGCACAAGAGTTGAGATGAACACTCGAGCGCGCTACTGAATTAATTCATTCTTATCTGAAGTGCAGATCGACGCGCCACCAAGTTATTAATGAATCTACTTAATCTCTGTCATACTCTCAACTATTTTCTTGGGAAACTCAACACGAAACTCGACCTAGGACATAAATATAGAATAAGTGATTTCATGAAGCTCCGTATCGGTCGTACTCGCGCTCTGTGCGTCTTGCTCTTGCGACTGCACGCTTTCCCGGTAAATCTTCATCGCGAAACTGGTTCATACTAACAAGTCATTGTACTCGTGAAGATTAATGTGATTAAAAAGTTATAACAATCTAATATTTCTGTAAAATGTCTGATAGAGTCGCCAGTCTCAAGAAGACGGTCGCCTTATTTGAACAAAGTATATCATCAAAAAGGTGCATTGTGGTTCTCATGATAGAACATTCTAGTAAACTCTTTCCTTGACTTAACTATATTCTTAGGCAGTTTAAACAGCAACTTCTAGCGACACATTTAAGATGTTCTTCGTGATAGCAAGCTATCGAGCTCTTCCACGTTCTTGGTTCTTCCCTCGCCTATAGTCTTCTCTAAATCCTCAGTTCTTTCAGTGAGAAGCTCTATGAACTGTAAAATACGGTTAAATACTAAGCAACAATGTCGCAATTAGGGTTTAATTATATCTGAAATGGAAGCGTCAGTTCTTTCCTTGTCCAGGTGATTCTGACTTTTTTTTTAACATCTTGAACGCATCTTTTCTCTTTTTGTCATATTGGCGGATGATCCAGTTTTCCGCTTGTAGAGAAAAATATAGAAAATGGGTGTATTGAAAACAGTGATTTAGGTCTCTTTATAAATATTTCTCTCCGACCAGATCTTAGTAAGCTGTGTTATTGCAATTCAACCGATAAGTTCTGCACCTGCATAGGTCTGATATAAATGATTTATGAAACTACATCGCAGTTATCGATTTTTCTAATCTCTGGATAGTTATTGTGCTTCAGATTAATAATTATGACTTTTGTTTTACTGTATTTTATTTTAAAATTAATGTTAGAGTTGACGACTTCAAGTTTTCGTACGAGTGTTTTTAGTTGTGACCGATACAGAATACTATTAATTTCGTAGCTTCATCTTGTCACAAACAGCTCTTAATGAAGTGCTCCGACCACGAACTTAACACACTGTTATATGTCAAATTATACTGAATAAACATGTTATGTAACTTTCTACTATGGCACTAACACATTTACCCACCTATGTCGAACCTGTCGCTGCTGACGTAACACCGCGTAGGCACCCTTATAAAGACTTGCACTCGCTGCGACGTCTCATCGAGCGATACATGTAAGTTAATAAGAGCATCGAGAAGAATCCATGTTGCTGCAGCGAGCTAATGCGGGAGTGACGATTCAAGCGCTAGCTCTGCCAACGCGAGTTATCACACTAATAACAGAATTCAGTGGCCATCAAGCGCAACTCTATATGGAATAATATGAATACACTATTCCAATTTCCTTGGCAAAACCCTTTTATTACAACATCTGTCTCATATTAGGAGTATAGCGTATAAAACGAGAGATATTATGAAAAAGAATTCGTTCCGTATATTTTCGGGTTACATTTTCATTTTCCAAAAGCAATAAACTGAATTTATCTGCCGGAAAATTATATTCAGCGAGACAGGGTGGTGTTCAGGGGCTAAGAGATAGAGATCGCGGGAGCCAACACGGCAGCGCGGAGCTTCCGAGCCACCGATCCACCAAACACAGAAGTTTTTGAATATTTCGTTCTGAGAAAACTTTCTAGATGTGTTCCGGTGTGTCGCGGCTCTTCACCGGTTCACTGGAGAAATGCTCTTCTTACCCTCGACGTAACGTTCATTTGCGAACGTTGTTTTTCTTGAGCTCGTACTTCACTGATTATTACGTACTTTCAATAACTGCAGATCCCGCTGAGCAGGGATCTGTATGATCCTCCATATTTCCCCCTGTTTCATCGCACACGAACTTTGGAAAAACTGTTCAAATAAATGTATAGTCAAATAACTTTCTGTTTGTGTTCGCAGGGTAAATACGAATATCATTTTTGGTAATATAAATATTTCAATTTTGTTTTTCAAACTTTACCGAAAATATTTTATATACATTTGACTGTAAATACGGTTACTTTGTCGAACAGCGAACAGTGAACATCGCTCGGTGCTTCGGTCATATGCCCCAGGAAATGAAATCGGAAAGCAGTTCGTTCAGTTAGTCGAGCTGGATTTACATCCTAACTAAGTTGGAGGCTATTTGTGGGTTCACCACTAGCCTTTTACTGCAGTCATCAATACAATAATAGAGCGCTTTGATAAGGTCCACTCGTACGGCATCCGGTCTCACGGTATTTCCGCTAACCCGAGAACCAAAACACAAAGCCTCCGGTGGAAAGTTCCTCTCATTAAAACGTCAGTACATTAATATAGTTAATCTGGTAACGCGTCACATCGATCATAATGTTATCATAACTATGTCACCATTGGTTTAATCAAGTTGCTGCTCAGAATGGTATTATAATTAGTAGCAATAATGAGAAGGTTTTGGGGCGGGAGAGGAGAGAGTATTTCGCGCCTCGAGCTCCTCTCTCACTTTTCGCCGCGGTTTAATCAGAATTGTCGCGTTTACGTTATGCCTGTAACGAGTTGGTTTACAGACGGACTGCTAGGAGCGTTGGTTCGCGTGAAATTGTTTCTAATTGCAATCGCGACAGTTATTCGTGGGGTTGCCTCCTGCTTCCGTTGGCTTCACTGACTTTGCTGTTCGCCTGTAACAGCGAGCAGAAGGCAAAGAGCGGGATAGTGCTATTGCTATGTTATTTTAAATGCGGCCTCTAATTAACCAAATAAGCTTGTTTTAATTTGTATTGCCTGGTTTGTTTGTTGGTTCATTGTGTCTGTGGGTCGGCTTTGTTTTATGTTTTCATTACTCAACCCAGTTCATTATATCATATAAATACATACATACATGAGGAAGCTTTTGTCAAATAAATATATTTACACTGTGTTAATTGAATTGTACGAGCTTGTTCCTGATATCCATATAAATGTCGCATAATATACTGTTTCAATATCTGTATTATCATATATTAAAAGTTTTTAAAATTACCTGGTACTCTAGAAAATAGTTAATATCGTGATTCTCTGCTCTGCATATCTTGGGAGACTATGATGACAGTAGGGGGAAACAGCGGCTCTATACCGGAAATGACGCCACAGATAAGGGGCAAAAAACCGCAACCCACAACACACTTGACCTGATTTTATCAGGTATGGTACAAAAACGCAACCCGAAACACGTAAGACCTGATTTTATCAGGTAATTAATGAAACAGGTTCAAGTGATCAGATCAGGTACCTGATAAAATCAGGTCACGTGTGTTGCGGGTTGCGTTTAACCTCTTAGCTGTGACGTCACTTCCGGTCTAGAACCTACCATCACTTATGGAACTGATTAATGTCCATAATTGTGGAAATTATGTGGTTACAAGAAACGAGAAAATTGACTTGAAACTTGACTGAAATTATTAAAATTCTAGGTCTTATTAACAATTTCTTGAAATAATGAAAGACATATGGATGACTGATAGGGTTTCAGCGCGTTATTAGTGCAGACAACAAAAAATCGGAATCCTACAGCAAGAAGTAAAAGTGGTAGGGCATGTGATCCTGGCGAGATGGGGTATATAAAGAAATAGATAAAAAATTTATGTGAAGTGGGAATTTTCACACATTTCAGGGTTTTGCAGGTATTTAGTAAGTGAATGATGATTATTTGGGATGCCAAAACAAATTTTATGTTAAAATATTTTTTTTTGTTAATTTGAATTCGAACGTCTAATACCATTATTTAGGTTTCTAAATATGTGCAGTATTTTTTTTTTTTATATATATATATATAGTAAGGTTCATTACGAATTTTAAAAATTGGCTTCCATTGGTTGTTATAAGCTCCGCCCATCTGATTTCGTGTACATTGAAACAGAATTAAATTATAATTTAAACAATTTCCACTGTTTATTAAATTTACGCTTTTAAAAATTAAATGCAACATTTGCCAAAATATAAGTAGAATTTTGAAAAAATCATTTAAACAATATAAAAATTAAAAAAAAAAACAAAAAATAATATTGTCTCTTCTCGCAGGGTTCGATCCCTTTCGATCGAGTTAGTTGGGTGACGAGCCAGCATCATAACCACTAGACCAGGACACACCTTTCAGTGTAGCGAGTTACAAAGTTATAACTTGTGTACATTATTAGCAAAAAAACACAAAAAATGCGTTTTTTTCCAAAAACATAATCTGATCAAAAATTCCTGTTGTACTATGCCGGTTCACACCAATATGCATTACTTAGATTTTTTTCAGATTTTTAGTTTAAACCATCTGGGCTACAGGGTGTGGGACAAAATTTTTTTTGCACAATTTTGGCAAAAATCGCATCAAAATAATTTATTTTGCAAAAATAAAAATTTGATCGTTAATCCACGTACTAAGGGCTTTCATTTGATACCCTACTCAGAATTAAAAAAAAATATTTTTGTTTTCGATGAGCACATATTTGTTTATATTTTTAGGGGGGTATGTTTTTTAGATGTTTTAGTATTTTTCCTATGTGCGGGGCAAAGAGTTGTATAAGCATGCGAAATTTCAACTCTCTAGGTTTAGCCGTTTGGCTACAATTTTTACCGAACAGACAGACAGACAGACAGACAGACAGACAGACGACAAAATGACGGTATAAGGGTTTTTTGGTCATACCTACAAAACCCTAAAAAGGTATTAGAGAATAGTGACAAAATTATTGATGTTGAAGCGCAAAAAGACACAGCAAAAAAAGGAAAAACACAAAAAAGTATATCATCTATAATAGATACAGTAATGAAAAAAAAAAAAATAATTGCAATGTGAACTATTACGCATTTCACGATTTTGTGGTATACATATAGTAAATGATTACGGCTCACAAAATCTGGCACAACAAAATCAACAATATTTTGAAAATCACTTGCCGTCTGAAAATCTAAGTATAAACAGTTTTTATTTAATATGTTGTTTTTTATATGAAATTAAAAATATTTATATTTTCCAAGAATGCAATATTTGTCAAAGGCTATATCTTAAAAAGAAACAGTAAAAATATGTTCATTACTCTAAATTTAATTATATTTTTGGATTAACTCCTCCGGGTGATAGAGGGATAGACAAAATCTCTCAATATTTTTTTTTTTTAATAATATTTTTAACTATATTTAATAACACAAAAAATAAAATAATTATTTGAAAAAATAATTTGATTATAATTTCCGGTCTATTATTAAAAAAAAATAGGGTGCAGAATAAATATTTTTGGCCTATTTTTGATAAAAATATATTTACAAGAAATATAAAAAAAATCTCGATTGACTAGAGTCGCTAGCGTCGAGATTGATTGAAAATGTTTTTTCTAAATTTCAGTAATAATTTTTCTGTATAGCTCAAAGAACTATTCATTCCAAATTTCAAATTTAGGTTTTGATGTTTGGGTAATATTTCCGGCGTACAGACAGACAAACTGACTGACGGCAAACAGACAGAAAGACACATAAGTGGAAGCACTTATGATCAAGGGTGCCCACAGTAATGGGCAAGAGGGGGCACTTGCCTCCCTCTGTAGTCTCTACTTTTAAGTGTTTTATTCCAAACCCTTAAGCGGTTTTGTTCTCAAATTTATATATTGTTATATTTCTCTATTTAATATTATTACTATTTTTATTATTTCTATTTTATATTTACTATTAATGTTAAACAAATTTTAATTAATGTGCATTATCTAATTCTTTCAAATTTGCATTAAGGGCTCTCACAACACTGGAGCATCTTGGACTTCGGAAAGGGTAAGTAGGGTCTGCGAGAGAGTGCCTGGCTCGCGCTTATACAATAATTCTTGACCCGATGACAGTAAACAAACTGCGCGTAGATAGAAACTGTATTTTATTTTTTCCGTAATATGTATAACATACGAGGTGTGTAAATTAAGTAACCGGACTGATTTTTTATTTATTTATTTTTTTTAATTCGAATTGAATTATAATTCAATATTGTCTCCTCAAAGTAATTTCCTTGGGAAGCCACACAGCGCCACATAGCAGTGTTGAAACTAAGATACTGGAATATATTTCAGCTGGTCGATTACGGACGTTTGAATGCTTTCCAAAATAACGTCCCTTAAGGTGATTTGGGAAGAGGAAGAAGTCACAAGGAATTAAGTCAGGCGAATAAGGAGGCTGAGGAGCCACAAGAATGTTTTTACTGACCAAAAACTCGTTTATTGAAATTGCTGTGTGACAGGGCGCATTGTCTCATCCCCAATTCATTGGTCAAAATCTGATGAATAGTAGTGAAAGTCAAATTCAACTCTTCTCCGATCATTCTGATTGTCAACCGTCAATCTGAACGCACAAGATCCCGGATTGTCAACATTTTCATCGGTTCTTGAAGATGAAAGCCTTCCGCTGCGTGATTCATCTTCAATCAACTCTCTTCCTTCTGAAAATGCGTTAAACCACCAAAAAACCTAGGTGCTTGATAAAACACAGTTTCCGTAGACCTGCTAAAGTTTTGTAAAAGTTTCCGTTGCTCTGTGCTCAAGTCTGAAGCAAAACCTGATAGCACACCGTTGCTCGATATGAATGTCACTCATTTTTAAAACGCAATAGAAAAAAACTGTTTCATGAAAAAAATCGCTACGGACAACAAAATTATTCTAGCGAGTTCAAACTAAAGGGTTCGTACTGAAGGCGTATCACATGTTCACCTGCCGCCCCTCCAAGTCCCGCATCCCAAATGTTGTTAGATCAAACGCTATGTTGCCAGTCCGGTTACTTAATTTACACACCTCGTATAAGTTATGTAGAATGTATTACGTGAAGTGTTCATTTTCCACGTGGGAGCTACCGATAGAAACGCCACAAAGGAGCCAAATACTGGTAACTGGTGCTGGCTAAGTACATAAACAAAGTGTACTGTTAAATAGGGTCTGGCCCGATCCTATAAACACTATTATTTCAATTATTATTACATCAACTATGAGGTCAACTATGACGGATGGTCATTTGTCCGGTTTGAGTATAAAGTGTCGACAGGGTAAAAATTACTGATAAGAAATTAAAGTTTATAGAAAGAAGTCATTAGTACCAAATTCAAATTTTCCAATGATTACAGACGCCTTCGATTTCTATTTAAATATAGTTCTGTATTTATTAAATTTATTTAATAAATTACTATATATTTTTACAATTATGCCTCCATATTTAGCTCTCCTTAAAAGCAATCTGCGGGCGGCCATGCTTGTGATGCTATCCTGTGAAAATATATTTAAAAAAGTAAAATATAATCTCGTTCTGTTCTCCCGTTTCTGTTTCAAAAAAGCCCTTCGGGATATTTGCAATGCCGTCACTGATTTCTGAATCCTTTTATATGAAAAATTGCCTGCGAACCAAATGACACCCCAGCTGTAGGATAGTGATGTGAATATTAAAAAAAATATTTTAGGGTCATTCTTAACCTATGTATAATAGTGATCCAATATTCCTCAAAATTTTACCAACATATATTTTTTCTTTTTTTGGTAAATACATATTTGTTTATATTTTTTTCTCCATATGTTTTTTATTAGTCTCAGTATTTGTCGTACATGTCAGTCAAAGAGTTTTATACACTTGTCAAATTTAAATTTCAGCGTTATGAGTCAGCCGTTGTGACACAGTTTCAATAGAACAGACGCGTCATGTGTCGCGCCTCCGCATTCCAGGGGTGCAGGAGATTCATCGAACCCGGGCTGCTGATTTTAGGGGTGGCAATTTTTAGTTTTTAACATTCAAAATTTGTTAGCATAGAAAGATTTAACTTGATTTAATTTGATTTTTATATATTTTTCACATTTAATGTTTAATTTTATTTTTAAGACTATAAATGAAACAAGAAAATAAGACTTTAAATATTATAAATGATACACTATCTTGTATATTCGTCAATTTATTAAAACAGTAATTAAAACATTACAGATACGTTTCGTGCATAAAGTTGGACATCTTCAGTCATGTAAAAAACAGAAAAATGTGACACACATTTTTCTGTGTTTTTTTTTTCCAGATTTTTAGACATTTCTCTGGGTTATAGGATGCAGGACAAATATAAGTTTATATGCTAGTCATAATAAAAGATATTCTATCTGTTGTAAAATCATAAGTAACTTTGCGGTACGATAATTTTAAATTTATTAAATTTTCATTTCCTTTGACTTTAGTGGGAGAGGGGTATGTACCTCCAGTGTCTCCCCTTAATACGCTACTGGCCCTGAGTATACCCTTTAAAAAAATGCTTACATTGTGGTAATTAATTTCACTGTTTTGCAAGCACAAAATGTTATCCTGCTGTTATATAGATTACAGTAATTTAATAAGGTTGAAAATGCCGAATTGAAGAACACAACACCGAGACAGTTAGGGAAGATAAGTTATCTGTCGTTGAAGGTGGTTTTGTGGAAAGGGAAAGTCCCTGAATGAAAGAATGCGATTCAATCAGTCCAGGTCTAAAACAAGAATCCGTGTTGTCCTGTTTGTCTGTGTCCCGTGGTCTATTCCATCGAGAAAAGAATTCCAATTCTCAAATCCGGGGGGTGTTATTTGTCGAGCGAGTGTCCGCGCGCACCGACACGCCGCTCCTTTATCGAATCAATCTCCTTTATTTAGAGAGTGAGATGCGGGAAGAGAACGCGGGGAGGTAGACCGGCATCGTGTGTGAGTGTGTGATGCTGATGGGGGTGTAAAAGTGCTGACACGCGAGTCTCGGATCCTTTGAAAGAACCTGTCCATTGTGGTATGCATTGTCAGTCAAGGGCTATCCACGAGGTGAATATTCTAGCCATTAGCGCACACTCCCACAGTGCCTTTACCTCACCCTTATTCTTGTTCAGGACCGCATTCACCAACTTTCTAGTACACCACTTTAGATTCAAGTTTCATAAGTGCCTTACCGTTCGCCCGGTTGCTTATCTACATAAATAACTTCACTGAATTCTTGTTTATAATCAATTGGTTTAATTGCGTTTCCATTTCATTAAGAAAATTATTTATTCTTCTCAGCTTCTGATAACATTAATGCCTAATATTTTATTTAGTCCTATTTGGAAGATAATATAAAGAAAGATTTTCAGTTTTATGCATTTTTATACAATATAAAATTGTTCTTAATTCTAACCAGTTTTTTTTTTCAGCGCATGTTTAGAAATACTGTATTAGAAAGTTGAAATATATATAGGGTGTAACGAGGTAGAGCAAAACACAATTTTTCTCGGAAACGCGATGTGTAAGTAAGCTGGAGAAACTTGTTCGTTGAAATTTACTCAAGGAATCGAATGGGAATACTGAAATTTTCCGACACAAACCGGAAGTACAGGAAATTAAGGACAACTTTGATTTTTTAAATGGTGATATATTGTGTATTTTTGGATAGAGCTTAAAAAAAAAAAAACAAGACCATTATTACTTAAAAATGTATTAACATATTTTACGCTTAAAAAAATATATATTCTCTTGCACGACTTAAAAGTGAAATATTTTTATTTAAAAGTGTTCAAAGTGCCTCCTATTTTGATTTAAATACTTTCGCAACCTTAAGGCTCATTTACATTTAGATACAAGTATGAGGACTTGTATGAGGACTTGTATGAGGTACAAGTATGAGCTCATACAAGTATGATCATACAAGTCAACATACACATGTCAATATACAAGTCTAAAATCATGTCATTTTTGTGCTCTGTTTACATTTGCATACACGCATACACTAGCAAAAAATGTCTAGTGATGACGATGAGACTTTTTTGTATTTACCATAAGTACATGTGCATTACTTCTGTCAAAATCACGAAAAAGAAAGCGTAGATGGTGGCAGCGATATTTTTTATCTCGACGAGAAACCATGGGGCCTACTCAATGTTGATTAATGAACTGACTTTAGAAGATGGTTCATGCTTCAGAAATTATGTGAGAATGAGTGTCGCTGATTTTGAAAGAATACTCACGTTGGTGGCTCCATTAATTACCAAAAGTGATACAAGATTTCGAGAAGCTATATCACCTGCAAATCAACTGGCTGTTACATTGCACTTCTTGGCAACTGGTGACTCATTTGCATCACTGATGTACGCACCTAGGATTTCTACTTTAGATAGCTCTCGACTATACTGACTTTTATGTTGTGCCATTTAGTCTATACATCTTTAGCCATGCAACTTAACTCCTCAGAAATTTTATCATAAATATCTTTCTTTTGTTAAAATCTTTATACTCCTTCGAGTTTACATCCCAGATATTACTGGCTATTAACTTAAAACCTACACGAGTATACTCTCATTTCTAGTTAACCGATTTTTATCAAAAGTTGATCAACTTGTGTCATTGATGTCAAAAGCTAAAATATGAAGTTTCATAAAAATCCTTTTAGCCGAATTTGCTCTGCACGTGTACACGGACCGACAGGCAGACCGACAGACAGACAGACAGACAGGCAGACAGATAGACAGACCGAACAACAGACATCATGCTAAAAAGTGTCAAAACGTTATGTAGGGACCTCAATTCGTGGAGATCCATCGAAATCTCGAAATGTCAAAATCAGTATGATTACAATACCTTCCTTATATATGTTGGCGGTCGGTAAAATAATAATTAAAATATTTCACTTTCAGGTAGTATTTGGTAGTGCATCGTGAAAGTAGGATTTAAGAGTGGAATATTTTTAATTGTTATTATTTTCTTTTTTTAGTATGCTCTGAGATACAGATACACACTTATTTTGAAAAATATTTCAGTTTAGAGATTTTGTGGGTATATATATTATAAAGTCTTTCGTAAACCGTAAAAAATATATTCAAAGTACTTCAACGCAATGTACGAGCGTACGTCTCCATTTAAAAAATTAAAGTTGACTTTGATATCCTCTACTTTAGGTTGTTTCCGAAAAATTTAATAGTACCATTCGATTCTTTGAGTAAACTTAGGTCATGAAATATTTTTCCCAACTTTTTTTCCATGTGTAAACATGGAAATTTCGAAAAAAATCGCTTTCCCTCTATTTTTTAGAGCCGCAGTAAAGAAAACTTGCGCTAGGGACAAAATTGTGTTTGGGCGCCCTTGGCAAATAAATGTAAGTGATAAGCAAAAACAAGGTCCTCACTTACTAAAATTCCAAGTGATGAGCAAAAAAAAGGTCCTCATCTTCCAAAATCCAAGTGATGAGCTAAAAAAAAAATGTGCTCACCTTCACGCCCATGTGGCGCCCTTTTCTTTAGTGCGCTAGGCCGTCGCCCCTTCTGCCCCCCACCTTACTGCGGCTCTGCTATTTTGTTACACACTGTATAAATGAAACCCACGTGGTCAGCATAGCATTTCAACTGCTCCTATTATCCATATTTAAACAAGTACTCATTTTAAAGTATTATAATACTTAACACTGAGTCGACCCCTCAGATAACTACACCATGTCGGAAAGTGAAATTTCCAAAGTGGTGCGAGATTATTTTTATATCAGAACTAATTGTGAGTGTACATTTTAAAAATTACTCACTTGAAGTACTGAACAAAATAAAATTTTCTCGGATACAAAAATATTTGTCTTTATTTAAAATAAGATGAATCCACTATTTACTGCGTTACATTAATAAATGTCGTATTCTTGGCAAGCCTAAAACATAAGCACACTTGTTTATATAGCTATCCTCTTTGAAAGATGCTATTTTTCAGAATAAAATAATCCGTGGTCCAGGACGGCCATAAAGGCAGATCGTGTTGAACGGAGTCAAGGCAGAGAGTTGGGTTAGGACCGTAACTTGATTTGTGAGATGTGTGTGGTATATGCTGGACAATGTTGCAAGATGTCGGGATGTTGGGTTGTCGCCTGAATGCCACCCTGAACGCCGGGGGACCAACACTCACCTCTCGACCGTGCGATGAGCTCCAGGAAGGGGATTCTTCGGTTATTTGTTTCGTGAACGTGTCGCATCACACCATCTTCATTTTAACAAGTCAGCTGTTTATAAGACGCTGCTTAATTGGTGCCTTAAGTAGCTGGCGTTATATTTAGATTTAAAGTCTTTGTTGAAGGAAATGAAGGAAATTTATCTTGATGAATTTATTAATTACGAAAATAAATATTCCCAACTTGCGAGTTTACCAACTAAAATAAATAAACAAAATTAACAACAACATTGATGAGACTCGCGAGACTTCGATTCTCTTTCAGCACTTTCGGCGATTCTTCATGATTTAAAAACATCCATTATAATGATGGCTAATTACAAAGCAGCTTTTCTCCCAGCTTCACTTAGTCCCGTTATTAGATTATGTTCATAATTAAATTATGTAGCGAGCAATAAAAAATCTCTACCTTTTATCTTAGCCGTTCGACGATATCCATCAAAAAGATGAAACAATTAATGATCTTTTACCCTCGCCGCTTTTCACAACCCATTTATTTCATCTCTGATTTGTACATATTTACTCAGCAATTACTTGCAAACTGTTCTTTCAAGACTAAGCTACCAACTTCACCACGAGACATTTAGTCTACTGTAAGCATCCAAATTTATTACAGAAAAGTTTTAAAAAATTATATCACACAAATGATTTGTCTCGAAGAGAAAATACAAACTATGTATTATATCCGTCTTAACCTACAGGATGGAAACCATAACACTAATTAAAACTTCAGCAAGAATGCTGCAAATAACACAAAGGGTTAAAGAACGAACTATGCTTATTATAACTCTGAGGGATATTATAACAAAAACTGAAATTTGTCAACAAACTAAACAAATCGACAAACTTATAAAACTTATTTCCTTGAAACGGAAGTGAGTAGGACATGTAGTTAGAACAACAGACAAATGACCCAGACGGATTCTCGACTGGAGAACCGAAGCACAAAAACGTAGCCCAGGAAGACCTGCGACACATTCAATGAACAGTTTATAAGCAAACAGCTCCTTATAGATTACACGAAATATATCAGTGACAGATGAAGACATCAAAGTGTACCATCATTTGTTACCTTAACCAATGCTCTGACAGAATAGCATTTTTCTATAAAGGCGTTAGACACGGTGCTTAAATAAAAATTTTAACCTGACGCAAATTTTAACGCATTTCTTACAGAATACACCCGAAAGACCTTTTTCTAGTGCGTTTTTAAATTAATATTATTAGTATATTAAGTTAGATGGAAAAATTTTATTGACAGTCTATGCTCTTTTTAGAGGCAGTCCAAAATCACCCGATGATGAACAAGGCTTGATGATGATGATTAGTATATTAGTATATATTAGCTCTTTTGTTACTAAATCTAGCACTACTACTTTGGAATATATTTGACTTCATATTTAAGAATTACGAACTGGTCAATTAACAGTTGTTAATGTTAACTGTAAAAAGATTTTTGGATTCCAAGCCAGAAATGGCATGAATAATAAACTATTTATTTACCTAACACTACTAAAATGTTAAATTTTCAAAAATTATTATTTTTGTACATATATTTTTTGTATTTATTATTTCGTATATGTTAAACTACTTAACTTTTTGTCGAAAAAACTACTCTACGACGATGCATTTTGTAAACATCGGAATGTATTATCATGAAATGCAGTAACAATTTCAGAAAAAATTTGACATGCAAGACAAGAAAACAAAATATACTGTTGGGACAAAATTAATCGATGGTTTAATGCTACTATTTGAATTAATACTTGAAATAAAATTGCTGGGACACATGTATATGTCCCAGTAGTGTCTAAAGAATTAATATATAATTGAATTTTTATTTCAATAGAAAAAAAATAAATAGTAACAGTCCCTTAAGCTCTAAATTTTAATGATTTATTAGATCAAATCACATTTAGATTAGCGTAGTTTCAATTTGCGTTGCAATTTTCAAGAAAGCATCTGCGACGTAACAGGGTAATATTGCAGTTCTATGTAAAATAAGGAAGTTAATAATATATGTAAGTGCATCACCTTTAGGTTATAAATAAAAACAGTATTTCGTTTTGCGAATGCAAATGTGGTGTTTAGTGAGCGCTCGATCATATCTGGTCATGTCCTCAATCCTTTCGGAATCCTCTCCAGTGTAGTATCGTGGACAACAGCAGATTTATGCAGTCTCTGTGCTATTCGACCATCTATCAATTGTGCTGAAAAAATAGAAACGTTATCTGAGTGCTTTATTTCGTGGCGGGCATAAATAACGTTGGCAAGGAGAGAGCTCGCTGAGTTCGGCATTGTGCAGTGCCGTTGCCGTGTCGCCGGCTTGTTGACCAGATGTGCTTCCGCACAGCAGGCTCACATCAGGACAATCCTCTCTCATGCTATTTTTATGTATCTCGAAGAATAATTTATTAGAGATGCGACATTGAACCGTCGGAATTTAGCGAACTGGGAAAGTTCGCTCGGTTGGAATAGTTGAGAACTTCGGTGGTTTTTGAAGTAATTTAAAGCGAGTTTTTCTTATCCTACAGGAAGAAGTAAATTAGTTAACGGTTGCCTCGTGCTTTATTTCACGGATGGTTACTTTAAAAATGTATATCTTAATTAGTGACTAAGTGGCCGTTCATAATCGACATCCATCTGTTTTCTGTTTACTCTCTAATGAGTTTAGTATCTTGAGTGTTTCCAAAAGGCCGCCCACTTTTCTTAAATTTAAATTTTAAATGCATAATTGAATATATTTCATGGGTGTTTTATGAATTCACGGTGAAGTTCGGTTTTACTCAGGAATGTAAAGCATTTAACTGAATCTATTTTATCTCATTTCTGATTAAAAAGAAAAAGTGCCCTCTTTTGCTATATAATTTTTTGCGACATTATTTTCTTTGTAATATTTATATCATGTAAATTCGTAATTGAGTTTGCAAACTTAATTTTTTATATAAAATTTTACAAAGCGATATAAAAAGAAAGTAGTTATAAAATGTAACCGACAACGTAAACAGTGTAGCCTGTATTCAAAGACACGTAACTTGAAATTAAATTCTTTTTATTTGCGATTTATACGTTAAATGAAATTAACAAATACGTTTGAAATGGTCCGTCCATTCGAGAGATTTATAAATTTCATTAGAGCAGACATTAGTCTGTTTAAGTTAAATATAATTAGATAGAACATTAGCCGGTGTTTGCGTGCGTGCGCGAATATTTTCGGCTAAGTGAGTGCGTGTGTGCGGGAGTGTGTGTGTGTGTGTGTCGTGTGTGTACCGTGCGTGTATACGCCCAAATTTACAATATTAATAATTCATTTCAAGTTCGTTTACATATATGGCGGACTTAACAAGGTGCGAGACGTGCCACACCAGTGTTTCTTAAACAAAAACACACTCGTAAAATTACAGTGAAACTCTGTTACTACCAGCTTACTGTAAACTACATTAGATTCAGTTTTAATCATTGTCTGCTTTTTAAAACCGGACATTTGATTATCATATCAAACTGGTTCTACGTTTACTTACTTATTTAGTTACTTACGTTTCGTGTCTGGAACGACAGTACATCATTTGCCATTACGTTGCGGTTTTTATCTTTGACAGTTGCTGTAACATCGCGACTATCGGCGACATGACGGCTGGCTAGCATGTATTGTCAATCTGGACCTGAAGCTGAACTCGAACCGAAAATTCGAAAACAACAATATTTTTGAAAATGAAAAATACAACCTGAACCTGAACCGAACCATTATCTTTCAAGTTCAGTGAACCCAAACCCGAACCTTTTATTATTAACGGGTAACCATGTATTTTTATCAGATTCAAGAAATTATTGGTGACTTAAAAAAAATAATTCTTTATATTTTATAATTTTATATATGCATATTAGGTAAAATATGTTTCTTTGGTTTAAGTGGAACTAGACTACAGTTTCGTTTTCCTAAGTTGTCACGATAACCGATCTTGCCTAGGTTATTTCATATTTCATGTTAACAAAAAACATTCAAAATGCGAAGGAAAATGAATGACATAAAAAATAAGATATACACAGGCTATTCCAAACGTTTAGGCGGAACTAAATGGGAATTTTGTTCTTTTAGGTTGTCGCGAGAAGGGACCTTGCTTGGGTTATTTCATATTTGACGATGGTATGTAAAAATTTACCATGGAAACGAATGACATTTATTAAAATGAATTTATTTTTACAGATTTTAAATACAAAAAAATCAAAAATCGAAAATGTTTATTAAGAATTACAAAAAATTAAAATGCAATGAAAAGGACATTTTATAATGACAGTCAATTTAATCTAGAATTTGCGAGTATAATTTACAAAGCTAAAATAAAATAACCAAAAGTTCCAATTAATAGATAAAAATTACTAGATTTCTAAATCTAGTTCCGCCTAAAGGTTTGGAATAGCCTATAATACATTTCTACATTTATCAAGGCTAAAAAATAAGATAAGAAATGGGAAATTTGTATTAAGAATAACATGTGTTAAGAAGAAAATTACATTTATATATGACGCGTCAACTTTATCTATAATAAAAAATGTAAATATGATTTACAATAGCTTAAACAAAATGGTCAAAATCCCGATTTAATCGTTAAAAGTTACTAGATTTCAAAATCGAGTTCGGATAAAAGATTTGGAATAGACTATATTTGTACTTATTTTTCCTAATATATTTTTATTTGCTGACAAAAAATTATAACTTGGTTATGTTTTCTGTGAGTATTAAATAAATAAATATTGAAGTATAATTATGTACTTAAAATGTAATTTAAGATTTTTATTGAACACAAACTTGAACTCGAATCCGAACCTGAAGCTGAAACTGAACCGAAATTATCATATTGAACCTGAACCCGAACGTGAACCTAAATAAATTCAGGTGCAGCTTCCAGACTGACAATAATTAGAACTAATTCTGATTCTAATGTTGAAGGTAGGGATGTCAAAAAATCTAGTAATAAATAGTTTGTTGATTCGTCCGTCGCCAGATAACCAATTAAAGGTACGTCTTATAACGGTCAAACATGAGCGTGGCTAAGAAAGAACTATCGAAAGAAACCCGCAAGAATTTCGGCAACAAATCTGCCCTCTTAACACCTGGAGACGCTCAACGTTTAAGGAATCAAACACATTTGGCTTGTCCTGATAGCAAGCTAACAGATTTTCTAGCCGAACCCAATAGCAAACTTATGTAGGTACCCTGTACTCCGAGCCGTAGCAATGTCCTGGCATTGAAGCAAGTGCCAGGGGAGCAAGGCCTGAAGAGCGCCATCATTCGAGTCAACACTTGTATTTTCACCCACCAGTCTATTAAAAAAAAAAATTATGCCCTCCATGAATATAATGAAAAAAAATAAAAAAGGGCGCTATATAATTATGTGCCAAGGGTGCCAAAAACATTGCTACGGCTCTGCCTGTACTCGCCCTAGGAGTTCAAGAAATTTAGTTATATATTAAGTATCAACAGATCGCATAGTGAACGCCGGAAAACATGTGCGAATTAAGAAGAATAGAGAAAAAATTAAATAGATAGTCCACAGTGTTGCCGAGATTCACAAGTATAAACAAGAGAGGAGGTACCGCGTAGATTTATTTTTGGAATGTCGAGACTATTATCGATTCAATTTAAAATAGAATTAATATACTGAAAAAAATAAAAATAAAATTTAAAAAATCAAAAGATTTTATAACACAATAGTTAATAACCGAAATAACAGGTGTGGCTACCACAAAACCAATCGTCCCCACAAAGTACATAAACTAAATACTTGCTAAGAGAAATTATTATTGTAAATGATAATATCGTGTTATGTTACGTTGGTAATTTCAAAATATGCATATAAATGCAAAATTATAAAATTTACCGTAATCATGGAAACGTACTTACATACATGTCAAAATAGAAAAAGTGTCGCAAAAATATAAAAAGTTATAAAAATGTATTAAGTCGTACCATAAAATGTCTCAAAAAAGTTGTTATATATGTACTGTACATTTGTTTTGCCCAAAATTTAAATATGAAATTTCTTAAAAGTCTATTTAACCGAATTAGCTCTACACGTGTCAACAGACCGACAGACAGACCGAGAGACAGACCAACATCATGATAAAAATAGTTGATTCCTGTTACAAGGAGCCTAATTCGTACTTAGATAAGTACGAATTAGTACGAATAATTGGTGGTATTACAATACTTTTCTATAATATGTCACGGGCAGTAAAAAGAAGCAAAAAATCATTTAATTAATCAGTAGTTCAAAAAAACATTTTAAAGTTTAAACGTGTAAACGTATAGTATTCAATAAATCTGACCGACAATGTTGCCAGTTTTTCTTAAAGTGTATCTGTCATATTTAAAAATGAGGTTTGGCAAATTTTTATATACAGGGTGTTTGCTTGAAACGAGGCACCCCGAAAATCTCCTTTATTTGTAAAGATACAAAAATTTTTCAGAACAAAAGTTAAACTAGACAAAAAGGACCATCTAAAGGTTACTATAAGAATTCTGAGGCACTTCCGGTTTCACCGGAAATGATGTCAACTTTTGATCTAGCATAGGGAATCGATAATTTTATAATTTTTCTAAAAGTACATTAAATTAGCTTTACAATGACACCAAAAAGTCATATTTTTATGTTAAACATTTCAAAATGGCAACCATTTATTTACAAAATAATAATCAACATAAGTTTTACAAAGTTGAACGTAGCAAGCTTTGAAAACAATAAAAAAAAGAAACAAAATATCTCTAAAATAAACTGTTATAACTAGTTATTATATGAAATAACATGAAATAACTTAAATTTTAATTTTTCAATTAAATGTTTTATAAATAACAAGAGTTTAATAGTTTATATTGCTTATTTTTCTTTGAAAAAAAAAAAAAAATTGTATTAATTGGTAGTAAGTCGTTATTTGTACCTAATTATGGTTTATGTACCATATACCAACGAAGAGATGACAGATATGTTTCTGATATACGGAGAGTGCCAAAGAAATGCGGTTAGGGCCCAGCGACTCTATTAGGCATAAACAAGTAAGTCTAGACGCTCCTATATGCTTTGACCGGTATGAACAATATTTTGTAAATATATTTTCTAAGAATCTACAAATATAATTACATATAGAAATGTCTAAGGTGTCGTAGGCATAAACAAGAAACTCTAGATACTCCTATATACTTTGAGCGATATGAACAATATTTTGCAGATTTATTCTCTAAAAAACTGTAAATAAAATTACATATAGAAATGTCTAGGGTTTCGTAGGCATAAACAAGAAACTCTAGATACTCCTATATGCTTTGACCGATACGAACAATATTTTGCAAATTTGTTCTCTAAGTATCTACGAATGTAATTACATATAGAAATGTGTAAGGTTTTGTAGGCATAAACAAGTAACTCTAGACACTCCTATATGCTTTGACCGATATGAACATTATTTTGTAGATATATTCTCTAAGAATCTACAAATATAATTACATATAGAAATGTCTAAGATGTTGTAGGCATAAACAAGAAACTCTAGATACTCCTATATGCTTTGACTGATATGAACAATATTTTGCAGATTTATTCTGTAAGAATCTGGGAATCAAATAACATATTGAAATGTCTAGGGTTTTGTAGGCATAAACGAGAAACTCTAAACACTCCTATATCTTTTGACCGATACGAACAATATTTTGCAGATTTATTCTCTAATAATCTACGAATATAATTACATACAGAAATGCCTAGGGTTTCATAGGCATAATCAAGATACTCTTATATCCTTTGACCAATGTGAATGATATTTTGCAGATTTATCCCCATATAATACTGACCTTATTTTATATTTACACGATTATTTAAACTGATTTGATATATTTTTGAATACATTTTGGTAAAAATGGTAAATTAATGTAAAAATAAATTAAACGTTATAATTTATCTTTATTTTCAAAAATGTAAATGTAATGCATTGAGTAGAACTCGCCTTGGTATATGCTGTTCACTTGAAGTAAGGCACTTCATGCACTTCATGAAGTATGGCTAGAGAAAGAAGTCAGAGGCGTCGAGCAGGTTCCACATTAAGGTAATGATGTGTTTGCCAACTTGGTTGCCAACGGGTGCACTAGTAATAATATAGTTTTACAATTGCATTACAAAAAATTAATAAAACTATTGCGCAAAAAAAAATTAGCCACGTACCAGTGCAACTAAATAAACTCCTGTAGAGTACGGATATTTTAACTAGGTTATGTAAAATAAAAGTTAGCCTAGCTGTGGTTTAAAGTAGTTTACAATTCCTACTTTGGAAGACATATTATGTATGTTTAAGTGCTGCTCGATTAAACGAAATCCATCGAAAAGATGAAATAATAAAGATTTGTTGTCTCTGAAATTAATCGAAGAATGGCGTGTGTTACCATCGTGCTGACTTGTTTAGGCATTCAACAAGGCTCAAAACCCCGGAAGCTCCTGTTTGCACATGTTATAACTTTTCTTATTAGTGTGGAAATTATACTTACGTGATTTTGTACATAAATGTCGCGTATCTGAATCAGCGACGACCGCCGATCACGTACGAAGTTGCTTCTATTATGTAGGATATGCGAATTTGATATTTGTTCTTAATAACAGCCTTTATTGGTTTCTCTAAAGCTCTCGCAGAATTTGTTACGCTATTTTATAATTAAATCTTGAGAAATTTCAGTTCAGCGAATATTAAATAGAAACCATTGTACAGAAGCCCTTTAAATTTCATAATCATGTGAGTTGGGAAGATATAAAGACATTATGTTCAACAAATGTTTTGGAAGAATGTATATGCTGTGTGCTATGTGACCCATGTGACCTCTGAAATGAATGAATTAAAGTTGCTTTGTGTTTGTATATCATTTCGTATAAGAACGGAACAGGAGCGGTTCCTTTGGTGCTCTGGTTTTCACTGCCTGGAAGAACTGGCAGTTATCTCGCCACATTTACCGAGAATGAAGCGATCTCGTACATCGCACATGGCGGGCGACGAATATGTCTGCCTGTCTTAACCGCAATGATTTCTTCTTCATTTCCTAAACGTTGTTTGTCTCCGGCGGAACGAGCACGCTTCTTCCACCCTGTGCTGTACTGACAAAATAAAATAATAAAAACAACAACCGAGTTATATACATTACCTGTTCTTACACTCCTCCCTCCCTCTCAACATACCCTCACCCCGAGAATATATTAAATTAGACCGGGGCTGAGACAGCAGCCTTTCTTCAAACGAAAGATTCACCTCGGCGTTTCGTTTTATCGACATTTGGCTGCGGTTTCTCTTCCGTTCTCCAGCGCCATTTGAAACCCCTGATTTTAGCTTTAAATTTAAAAAGTGCTAAGCGTTTTATGCCGCGAGAGCTTATTCGGGAGAGGTTTTCCATGAATCGCAGCCATTAACTCGCAGCACGGATTGTGAATGATGTAGTTACCCGATCTCGCTTCGCACCGCAATGAAGCTACTCCCATACTACATATTGTGATTCAATATCAGATTCACTGATATATGGTGAGATTTTTCATTTAAGGGCAAAAATCAGATATTGAAATAAGACAATAAATATATATGTAGTAGAAGCGCGGGTCGAACAAGGCAGCAAACATTGTCCATAACGATTCAAGTTGAAATTTAATGAGTAGTTAAGTGCAGCCATTAAACAACTTTAAAACATAAAACAGTCCCCGGTCTCGCACATTATCTACTACATACAGATTGTAAGTAAACGCCAAACTGTATTATTTATTGTCAACTTAAATCTTAAATAACAGCGTACACTGCCGTTTACAGAGTCGTAACTCTTTATGGACAGCTAGAGCAGGGTGAGGCGATGACGTGCCGGTGCGAGCGTCACCGGGCGTCTTAACAGTGCGGATTGCGACGCTCGTCTCCTCCATTAGAACGCGCAGCACTCGTTGCTGCCGTTAAATATTTAGGACGTAATTTTGCCGCACTGCTGGTAGGTATTCATCCAAGCGCGTTTCAAGGCCTCTCCGTGAAAAAGCACGGTTGAATTTCTTTGCTTTGCACACAATTGCAGACGTGTATTCTTTATTTAAGAGCCTTCACGACATTGTATTCAAGGAAATCCTGTTTATATTCTCGGAGAAACTTTCATTCCAAGGCAATAATACGCGAGCGATTGCACCCAATACAATACATGAAAACTGGAAAACTGCTTTCAATGTTGTGCTACACGGCAATTTATGTGTTCGATAGGATGTTTAAGCCTATGAGGGCAGCGGCGCAGCACACCGGGGGTGACACTGTAGCATCGCCCCTGTTGCGTACGTTCGAGTGCTTCCGATTGCTACAGGATTATGGTCTCTCGCGGTAAATAATTATAATTTGATTTCGCAGCCGGCGTCCTCTCAACCCAACGGGTCGAGAGGTTCATTGACTTTTCCCAATATAGAATAAAAAGTTCACGTGTATTGAATAGAAACTGTCGCTAAAACTGGCTGAATGGCGACCGGAATGAGAGTAAAATCTTTTGAAAATGTCGCAGATCGTGCACATATTAAAATCTCAAATCATATTATTGCATCACGTTCTTTATAATAGCGGTGGGCGGCGCGAACCCCAATGGGCTTCGGCCAGCACAGAACGAGGTGCGGTCGTGCGACACTGCATCGTTCCTGTAATTTCCACCGTTCTTTACGTGCGCCGAATCAACAAACGATTCCCATGCATTATCAGCCGATACACTTCGAAGACTCGATGCGAATAGGCAGATGACCACTGACCTGAATCGGTCCTACCCGCCAGCAAAAACATACAACAGTAGTTCAGTAGTTTCAATATTCTTAGTACTGTTTACATTCGCGTTTCCGTTTAGACGGCGAGAGGCTCTTGGCGATAAGCGAGCTATGAGTGAATAACAGCAAATATCAGAACAGTGATCATCATTATCATCATCAACACAGGCAAACTGTTATTGAAAGCTCGGAGCCCGGATCGCCAGAGATAGACATCCATCGATATTAATCACGTTCGTGTTCTGCCGCTCTATGCTTGTTCGCGTGGTGGCGGAAATGACGGTTACCGCGCCTGTTTACATTGGCAGCCGCTTGTTTTTGTTACGGATTTCTTGTGGTTGCGCTACTGTTTCCACCGTTTCGACTGTGTGAATTACTGATAGACTTTTTTGACGTGCTTCGTCAACGGAAATTAAATATTTTTTGTGGCAAAGATAAATATTATATTTCTGCGTATTTTGTCGATAACTGTGAAAAAGAGAGTTTTAAAAGATATCGCATATCGCATACATATTTGCAGATTTGAATGTTCAAACAAATGTACCTGACGTATGTGAAAATATTTGTTTTCCACATAGCCAGCGGTTATATCCGATCATATTACATAAGTTAATACAATGAGAAAAGCAAAAAGTTTTAATTAAGCAAGTAGATGGGGCCGCAGGTAGGGCGTGGAGGATCAGAGTCGTTCAGCTCGTGTAATACAAGCAGTGTAGAGCTGAGCCGAGTGTATAAAATCAGAACTGCTCGTTCAGGCAAGTGTTCCGCCAGTTAGAGGCGGATGTGTTTAAGGGCCGTTGGAGTGATGCCGAAATTCAAAATGATTAAAGTTGTTTGTTTTTATGATATCGTTGCGAGAGGTGCTTCTCTTTTATCGTGTTTAACTACTGTTTCGGAATAACCTTGCTCCTCCCAGCTTGATACGGGCTCGCTACAGGCTGCCACTTAATAACACGCTACTCGGCCGGAGACGGAGCGGAGACGCAGCGACTGCCGCCGCTCATGAACTCTTGTATTCTTATTAACACCGATTCTCTACGCATATTATTTTACGTTCAACCTAATGCCCGAATAATTAACACCGATTTCAAAATAACAAATTAGTAAGTTAACATTTCATTACCAGACATAATTGCGCCTAAACCAAATATTAAACCATGAAAACAAAACTTCTTAATTAAATTTTTACAACTTTCCCATTATGATCATCCCAAAAATTAAACAACACTTTTCTTGCGACTAAATTGAATTTTCAGAAAAAAATAGTGAAATTAAAAAAGAAAAACTAGAAAAAAACTGTCATTAAAGTAGAGTGTGAATTAAAATTCAGGACACAACAAATGCCGTAGTGAATTAGCAGGTGGGTCGTGTGAGTTCATTCTTGAGGTGACCCGCACGAGCGGCGAGATTAAAGCTCGTAATGTAAAAATACCAGGGCCGTAATGCGTACGTGCGCTGTGTATACGAGTGCCCGGCTGCGGGACATGCATATGTCGGTACACAATGGACCAACGCCGCCACAGCAGATTATGCCCGTCACGTTGATAAATGTAAACCCGCGAAGAGGTGCCGGTCCAGCAGGAGCAGATAAGGTGAGAAGGGTGTAATGACCACTCGGGGACCGCCCGAACTCCGGGTAATGTACGGTGAAGGACACACTTCCTACACCCGCTGCCCTAGTCTTTTGTTATGTCTTGTTTACCATATCAACAGTTGATTTGACGTATGTTTATTAATCTCTTCATTCTTCAAAGACTCTGAGCTGCCTCGCTCGCAAAACCCATGCCTATCACTTTTACACATAAAATATTCATTCGCTTGAAACGTAATTTGATCATCTTTAGTAAATTCGCCTGACTAAAACAAATCGCATTACAAATCAGCATAATAAGTATTGTTTTCATTACACAGAAAAATGTTGAGTTAGATAGAAAAACTTGTCATACAAAATCAAAGCACGCGCATTGTTCTATTAAAACCAATTTATCTTTCAAATCTTAATAATCCGAAGAGGAAATAAACCCTGTCGAAAGGGTGTATAAAATAAACATCGAGAGCAACGATCGTGAGCTGCGGATATCGAGAAAAAACAAATTGATTTTGCATGCATTTGAATTGGGCGGTCTGTCGGTAACAGGGGTAGAAAGAGACGAACAATTCAAACAATTTCCCATTATTACAAAGTTGCATATTTGCACCGAATTTCTTCTTCTTCGAATGTCTTTTTTTGAGCTTTACTTTTTCTACTTGAAGAGTTAACTCTAGAAGGTTGTCTACTAACGTTCTAAATTTGAATACATCAGTTTGAAATATGCCTATACTATACAAGCCAGAACATTATGTCGGGTTGTTTAACCAAGAAGTTCAAGGCATTCCAACTGATCTCGTGCCACAGATTTTTCCTTGAATCATAAGTTGGGGACAGTTATATTTATTGTTATTCCGTGACCCAAATATTCCAATTTTGAACAAGGTTCTAACCGAAACATATTAACCAGTTAATTAGCAAATTTTTTACTATTCTTTAACAGGTTAGTATTGTCCGGTAAACGGTACATGACTGGCGATCCATTTATCTAAATGAATAGTTGATGGAACGTCGCGAGACGCCCAACGGTCTCTTCAAGCAAAAAGATTGACGATGATGATAAACTGGTTATTTTGGTGTATTATACAATTTAAACGATATATTACTACATAATTGACAATACTATTTTTTATGATAACATAATATTCGCAAAGAATGCACACAGGGGCGGCTCAAGACAATATGCAGGCGATGCGCTGAACCGGGGCGCCACGATCAAGGGGCGCCGAGTCGAAGAAAACATTTATAGCCTATTACCATATCAAAATAGCTTTAATTAAAATAATATTTATTTTTGTGATAAGTATTGTGACCTTTAATTAAATCTCGCAAAAACTACTTTTATTTACTGAGCGGCACTTCAGATTTCTAGTAAAAGGGGGCGCCATGCAAGGAAATTTAGAAAAAACTAGCTTTTTACTGGGTGGCACTTCAGGCTTCTAGTAAAAGAGGGGTCGCCATGAAAGGAAATGTAGAAAAAACTACTTTTTTTACCGGGCGGCACTTGGGGCTTCTAGTAAGGGGGGGGGGGGGGCAAAGAGGAAATTTAGATAAAAACTATTATTTTTTTTTAATGGGTGGCACTTGAGTCTTCTAGTAAAAGAGGGGTGCCAAAATCGAAATTTGAAAAAAAATACTTTTTTTACTGGGTAGCACTTCAGGCTTCTAGTAAAAGGGGGCACATGCAAGGAAATTTAGCAAAAACATAAAAATCTAAAATGCTTCTAAAATGAGATATTAGTAAACGAATGGAAAAATAAACTTACTACGATATTAGAAATCCAAATAAAGTCGATAAAAGTCTCTTTGTTTTAGCTAAAAAAAAATAGTAAAAAAAGTTTAATTCTGTCTTCGTTGCGCATATTCACGTTGCTGGGTTAAAAGAAGAGAATTAAAAGATGGTCACAACCTTTTAAATCGTTAAATAACATTTTGAGAAAAATGCGAGTTGGTCTTTAAATAAAATTCATTGACCTTAAGACTTTTAGTCAATAATTTTGGTCATACATATCTTATATGAGAAACTCTGAATTTTTAATATCACGCATATTTACAAAAATTAATTTTTCTCCATTGATAATAGTTATCAAAAAAATTATTTAAAGAAATATATGGGGTACCCTTGAGCCGGCCTTGAGTGCATATTTTACATTACACTGTCGTTCGGCTTAACAAACATGTCATGTTTCAATAATGTTAAAAGATAACAAATATAAAATAGTGACAGAGGTATTTATAGGCTAAGAGGGATATAAAATTGTTTGTTCATTACAAGCTTTAAAACGTATTTATCTTGTTTTTTAATCCTAGAAATCAATTTTCTTAACCTAAAGCAATAATATTACTTTCCTACTTCCGGTATATAAGCTATTATTACATTGTTTTGAAGCATGTAAGTTAATTTCGTAGTGAGTACTGGCTGCTATTGACGACAGGGTGTAACTAGTTTACTTACATTCCTAGGCCTGCTCCAACTATCATTAAAATTGCATCCTAGATACTTATAACCAGGAATGGGGAGTCGGAGTCGGGAGTCGGGAGTCGGGAGTCGAGGAGTCGAAGCTTTTTGGAGGAGTCGGAGTCGGGAGTCGGAAAAAGTTATCGACTCCCGACTCTTTGACTACATATTTATCAAGGATGAGAACAATCCGAAAGCGAAAGCAAAATACCATACTACCAGAATTTGTTAAAGAATGGGAACAGGAACGACATTTTTTCTCTGTTTATGAACGAAAATGAAATTAAAAATATTCAATTCCGGTTTCCTTCATGTTTTTCAGTTAAAAATTTAGTTAATTTTTCGTAATATCTAATTTTTCTTTTTTTGTATACTTTGTTTATTATGTTAAAACGAAACTAAACTGGATTTTTATTTTCTCAAGTTGTAACGGGATTTGTGATTATTTTATGTTTCATGTTGGCAGCTAAAACCTATATGTCAAAAGAAAAAAGTGACATGTTATGAAAAATAAAGTACAGTCTGTTCCAAACGATTAAGCGGAACTGGAATTTTCATTTTTGTAAGTTGTCATTAGCTATTTTTTTATATATTGAAGTTGGCTTTTCCTGAACAAAATGATCAAAAGCTTCAATCAAACGGTAAAAGTAACTAGTATTGAAAACTCTGACTTTATATAAAATACAAAACAATTTTTTTTTTATAACTAATATATTTGAAAATTTGTATTAAAAATGACTCAATAGTCAAGATGAAATGAAAATGACATTTTATAAAAACAGCTCGCCCCAACCCATGATATTTAATGTAAGTATAGTCTGTTTGCTTGGTTTAAGCGGAATTAGATATCGAAATCTAGTAACTCTTAAGGATTGAATGAAGCTTTGTATCATTTTGTTTAACAAAAACCCACTTTGATAGTTAAAAAGTAAACTCGTGATAATTTGAGAACATAAAAATTCCATTTAGTTCCGCTTAAACATTTGGAATAGACTTTACAATTTACCAGTGAAAGGAGTCGGGAGTCGGAGTCGGAGTCGATTTTCAAAAATACCGACTCCGGAGTCGAGAGTCGGGAGTCGATAATTTTTCTGTCGACTCCCCATCCCTGCTTATAACTATGTAATACTAGTTTTATAACTTGTAGTAATGACCTTAGCAATTATCATCGTTTTGGTCTGTTTTGTTATTTAATGCCGTCAACACACATTCAGTGAAACCTGTGCAGATCTACCTCTTGACCTTATTCAGTTTAACCTGTGCAAATATAATGGTTTCGTCACCTGCATAGGCAGAGATGAGGATTTAAAAGGTATAGGTACGGATTTATCATGTGCACTTTCAGGAAACGGCCTGGTGCAGTATTTTGAACTTAGTTGATGTACTTTATTAACTAACTCTTATAAATCTTCTTCGGTCTTTCACAGCAACAATAGTTTCTGCAGTCATCCGTCTCCGTTAAACGTCGATCGGCAGCTATGGATTCCTAATTATTCAAGTAATTTTAATTAAATAGTTTTCATGGTGATGAAAGTTTTTTTCTTTGTACAATGATAATAAAACAAGCTTATTTAAACAATAACTAATTGTTCAATTAAAACTTGTAACTAGTGAAGCTTATATACATTTAATAGTTCACTAGCTCGTTTATAAAACTTTTAATGAAAACAAAAGCCATAGTTAGCGATGCGCTCGCAGGTGATTCAATCACCTTGATGGAATCAAAACAGATACTTTTTTAATTATTCAACACGTTTGTTCTAACACTGCTCTTGGATTCTTAATTCCAAAATGCGTTGTTCCCCACCCATCCAGAAAACCAAGGTCGAACACTCCCAGGTTCCGCGAACGGTAATTAACACACCCGTAATATACCGTGTTTTCATTTTTCTAATCTATTTCTGTCTATTTACGGTGAAAACACTAATTAATTTCGATATGAATCCTGGACTGTTTCCGTTCAGATCACGCGACTTGACGGCTGTCACTGTCGCTAGATTAGCATATTTATAAAGAATTCCCGATATCAGTCACACGAAAAACCCTACACGGAATCGGATTTAATCGTTAAAGACTGCTTACGTCCAAACATTTTATTAGATGATTACATTTTGGAACGAGCTGAGCTGAATTTTTTAAAAAATATAAAACTGTAATTATGTGACAGGCCGTTTAAGCAATAACATGAAAACAAACTCAAACACGACGACATGCATACTTATGTGACAAAATCATCGACCATTTTATTTCTCTTTTCATTCGCCCCTTTCATATCTCGTTTCATTAAACAAATGTTCAAAAATACTCGTATTATAACGATATCAGAGCAGACACCAATTTTCACTTCAACAAAAAAAAAATTAAACAAAATATTTAGATAATGAAAGTGTTGAGTCCTTCAAACCAATAATGTTTGTTTGTGTTCAATGTGAAGTCAGCTGTATCGAGCACGTTCGCCCGGAGGAATGTGTGCCGTATCTCGTAGCTGTGGCGGACGACGAACGGCAAACGGCGGCGGCACCCACTGCACTGAATCACCGCCGACCGCCATAGCGCATTCCGCCCGTTGCATACTTCAGCAACATCCGTGGTCGCCGCAAACAAATATTGCATCCTTACCTTCTAACAGGAACTAACCAGTCTGTATTATTTATCTGGACGTCTAGACAGGTTGCAGCGACCATTGACCATCTATCGTAAATCGCACAACCTTCATCCCCAACTCTCTAGGTAGATATTTATATCATATATCTATGTTTTTGAATTTCAAATAAATAATAATAATAATAATAATAATAATAATAATAATAATAATAATATAAAATTAAATAAGTGCAAGTGAGGTACCGTTATACTAAAGTTTTATGTAGGTGTGTTATTTAATTACATATTGGTGAATAATCAAGTTTCCAGATTTTTTGGGGAGTGTCCCCAAATCATTTCCTCACCAAGGAAATCGAAATGGGGACGTCTAAAATTTAATATAAAACAACCTGGAAAATATCAGTCTACATAGAAACGGCCGACTTTGAAAAAATGTGGTAAAAATAAATACTTAAGCTATAACAGACTACGATGACAACTTACTGTAGAGGACTCCATGGGCATGAGGGGTAACAGAAATATACTAAATACTATAGACAAAGTAGATTGTCTTCACCGCGTCTTCACTGCTTTTGGCGACGAATTACATCAAACATCACCAGTCTCTTCAGAAATTCATCATCCAGACCGACTCACTCAGTACAATAGATGCTATGAAAAAGATGTACACTACAAATAACTACAGCCAACATATTCAAGACAACATCCATGAGAGTATCAGCCAAGGGAAGGGCATTGTTCTACTCTGGGTCCCCTCATACCGAAATATACGTGGCAACGAGCACGCAGACCAACTAACAAAAGATGCGGTTCAAGAAGAAGAAACAGTCATCCCAATACCAACGAACGACTTGAAAAGCTACTATAAGAGTAAAATATTAGATTCTTGGAATACATCACGACCCAAGATTCCACACCCAAACAGCGGAATCACTAGGAAACACCAAATCATTCTCATCAGAATCAAAATTGGATACACCCTACTCACACACCAATATCTATTTGAGAGGAAGCCACCACCCTTGTGCCCATCGTGTAACACACAGATCACTATTAAACACATACTGTTAGAATGTACACAATACACAACACAAAAACAAAAACACAAACTTCCACTAAACTTCCAACAAATTATCTAACATAAACATGAAAACAACATTATAAATTTTCTAAAAGACACAGATCTACTCAACAAAATATAAAACATTAACACCTACCAATATATATGCATATAAGTATTATAATAATCTTTATTGTACTTACTCTATATCTATAAACTGTAAATATTGTAAAACATTCCTACCTGGGTGTTAATAGCTAACAGCTGAAGCACCCATAAATAAACTTTAAAAAAAAGTAGATTGTAAATTAACAGTGAATAACGCAGAGAGGAAATCGTCATCACACGCCTTCATATAGGCCACTGTTGGTGGACCCATGGACACCTTCTGCGAGATAAAAGAGTCTCCTATTTGTAAAGCATGTAACACCGATTTGTCTGTGTTTACATTTTAACTCTGTGTGTACAGTTCGAGGATGTCAAGGAGAGGTTAGGCCTGTGCTATAATCTGTCAGTTGGTTGACCTTGTACGACAAGGTATTCATGGATAGGCTGATACTCTTCCTGAGTGAATCAAACTTACTGATTTATGTCTTAAGTCTTTATTTTATTTATTACACAAACAGAAACACACAAACACAAACAGGACAGGCCCAGCGAAATGTTCACTACTACATTAATTACAATGTTAATACAAATTTGGACTTAACACAACAAGTGGCTGAATACAACAAACAGTTATATACAATAGTATGTTTACAAGAGTCTGGCTATTGACGAATTTTGATAAGAATTCGTGTTCACAAAAGGTACATAAAGAAGCGAAGAAGGTCGAGTATTGTACACTGGAACATTAATAGTGATTTAATTTTGTAGTTCAACACATGATAATAGATTATTAAGAATTTTATGCAAAATTTTCATGTCAATCAAAGTGCAACAATTCTTTAATGCGAGAAAATTTAACTCGGCACAACATATATTATAACTGATATAGATGTAATTATTTTTAAAGCTTAAGTATTTGAGGATTTTTTTTTTTTTGAATACGTTTATTTTGATTTATATAAATATCGTACTGAGAGGCAAAGTATAATGACATAAGGACTGCAGTTGGTTTGAAATCATAAGTTGACCTGATGACAAAGCCAAGCATTTTGAAGGCCTTTGCTGTGATATTATTTACATGGGGGATCAAATGACAGTTTAGAGACAAGTCTTGCATCTTATTTTAATCTGTTTTATTATTTTCTGTGGTAACTGGCTCCTTTACAGCCAATTACAATCACCCAGCGTCTGTTCATTTTTTATTAAGAGCAAAAAAAAGGTCCTAACCTCCTCAAATCCAAGTGAAGAGCAAAAACAAGGTCCTCCCCTCTCAAATATAAGTAAAGAGCAAAAAAAAGGTCCTCACCTCCGTACACAAAAGTTAGAATTAAAAATACGGAACATATCAAAGTCAAGTGCACAAAAGTAAGTTAGAATTAAAAATGCGGGACATGTCATAAGGCGGGACACCAAATCAAAATGCGGGACTGTCCCGCAAAATGCCGGAGGAATGGTCACCCTACTGTTTGTCCGTGCAAGGTTTATTTTATGGAGTATGTGTATAAGATTTTATTTATTTATTTATTGTTTCAATATAAACTCTTGTAATTTAGATGGATTGCGTTAAGCGCAAATAATCATCGTTGCTATGCGTTAAAAATTTTAACTAACTATCTAACTGACAGTGAATAAAATATATATAGGTACGTATATTATCAAAGCCATTTATACGAGGCTTACCTTTTATGTTTTTACAAACGACCACTAGACGGCAATATTGAAATGTGTCATTACAATATTCGTAAAATTTGACATTTATTATTGTGAAATCAGTGGCAGATTATAAATAGATCGAGAAGTTTGTTGAAAGTGAGCGTTAAAAAAAACAAGTTTGTGAAAAAATTGATATTAGTCGTGAAGGTCTTCGTTGGATGACTTTTTACGATTTTAGTAAATGCCTAACTCAACAACAATGCATAGATTCGCTTCGTTCAACTTTTGGTAACGAAGCACCATCAGAAAAGACTGTTTACAATTGGTTTTCAAAATTTCGTCGTGGTCGTGCGTTCGTCAGTGATGATACTCGTAAAGGTCGACCAAAATCAGTTGGGATTCAAAAAAACATTATGCCGTGGACAAAATGTTTGAAGAAGATCGGCATGTGACTTAACGTGAGACATCCTTTGGCATATCGCAGATTGCAATACATGCGCTTATGCATGAACATTTAGCTGTGAAAAAGATCTGTTCCCGATGGATTCCTCATAATTTCACCGAAGCTCAAAAATGGCTCGTGTTGATTGGTGTAAGGGAATGCTAAAAAAATTCAACCTAGGCACTGCAAAGTTCGTATACAACATCTTACAGGTGACGAAACTTGTATTTATTCATATTAACTGGAAACTAAGCAACAATCCACTGTTTGGGTCTTCCAAGATGAACCGAAACCCACAAAAGTTCTTCGTTCATGAAGCACATCCAAGAAAATGATCGATTGTTTCTTCGGTTGTATTGGACATGTCGTAACCATTCCTTTTGAGGATCGGAGAACAGTTAATGCTGAATGGTATACGACAATTTGTTTGTCAGAAGTCATCTAAATGATCAGGAAAAACAACCTAAAACGTCGCATCATTCTTCATCATGGCAATGCAAGTTCCTACACAGAACGTCAAACAATTGATTATAAGAAGGAAAAAAACATCGAATTAATGTCTCATTGCCCCTATTCACCTAATTTAACCCCTAAAGATTTTTTTTTTATTCCCCAATGTCAAACAAAAATGCGTGGACAGCAATTTTCATCACCTCAAGAACTGTTGAAGCCTTCGAAAACCATGTTTTTGAGATACCAACTTTAGAGTGGCAATAATGTTTCGAGAATTGGTTTGAACGGATACAAAAGTGTATAAATCTTAAAGACGAATATATAAAAATCAATAAAATTGTTAGTTCAAAAAAAAAAAAAATTCTTTCTTAATTTTTGTACTAACTTAAAAGGTAGCCCTCGTACCTTAAAAAGGTTTGGCTGATCTTTGTGGACAGTTTAGTACCTATGTACAATTATTTTAAAATAGAGACATTTGTACAACTTCAGAGTGAAAAAAATGTTTCGAGAATTAGTTTGAACGCATGCAAAAGTGTATAAATCTTAAAGGCGAATATTTTGAAAAGCAATAAAGCAGTTTGTTCCAAAAATTTGTTTTCTTTCTTAGTTTTTGTAAAATTGCAGTGGCTCCGCGGTAAGACAGTTGTCTGCGGAGCGTAAGAACGCGGGTTCCAGACCCCACCTCCTTCGGATTTTTATCTTCCAAAAATGTGCAGCCAGTTCTGGGATCGACTCAGCGTCAAATATTTTATAAACTGAATACCTGTTTATACAGGGATAATAGGACTAGTCGAAACGTCACACTGACCACCTGGCTATCTATGGCCGGCGGTTTAGAAACGGAACACTCACCTTCTCTGCCTTTTATACGACTCTCTAGGTGTTTGGATTCTACTATTTATTTTATTTATTTTATTTTTATTTAAGTTTTTGTAAAAACTTAAAAGGTAGCCCTCGCACCATGAGTTCAAAAAGATATTACATAAGGGTTGGCAATAAAAAAATGAAATAATGTCTACTGCAAGCTTTGTATAACAATATATAACTTATGACAACAACAACAATGATGATAGTTTATTAGTTCTAAAGTTTGCTATTGATATTAGTTTTATTTTCCATAGCCAACCATTATGTAATATATTTTTGAACTCATGGTATAAACCTTATATATATATATATAAATTTTCAACGATGACAGCCAATATTTTCTTTATAATTCGGAGAGAGCTGCTGCAACGAGTTTTAACCCAACGTAGTTTTAAAATTATGAGATTGATGTTTGAACTTTTTACGGTTGTTATAAATCCGGCATGTTATTATGAAAAGTGCTAATTAAAAATTTTAAAATAAAATAAAAGGTGTTTTAGAAGACTGAATTCTATGTGGCTGTCCCAGAATCCATTACTGATTAACAAAACCTGGCTGAAGGCATATTCTTTTCAAAAAAATTCAAAAAACAACAACGTATAATAATGATTCGATATTTTACAAAATTTTAATAAAAACACATAAAACATACAACAAAAAGCAAAATTTTATAAAACATACAATACCAGTTTAACTAATGAATTTTGTATTATACATATATTTTTATTTTTCATTTTTAAATAAATGGGGAAGATTGGTTAATAACAAAAAAAAAAAAAAAAATGTACAAACGGCAGATAACAGAATTTTTTATGCAATATATAGAGAGATATTTAATTATTAAAGTATTTGAAATAAATGTATAATCTGGTCATGATTAAATCCATGTCATGATTAAAAATTCTTTTTAGGCTTTTGTAGGTATGACCAAAAATCCCTTATACCATCATTTTGTCGTCTATCTGTCTGTTCGGTAAAAATTGTAGCCAAACGGCTAAACCTAGAGAGTTGAAATTTGGCATGCTTATACAACTCTTTGACCCGCACATACGAAAAATACTAAAACATCTAAAAAACATATACCCCTAAAAATATAAACAAATATGTGATCATCAAAAAATTTTTTTTTATATTCTGAGTAGAGTTTCAAATGAAAGCCCTTAGTACGTAGATTAACGATCAAATTTTTATTTTTGCAAAATAAATTATTGTGAAGCGATTTTGTCCAAAATTGTGACAAAAAAAAAAAATTGTCCCACACCCTGTAGCCCAGATGGTTTAAACTAAAAATCTGAAAAAATTCTAAGTAATGTACATTGGTGTGAACCGGAATAGTACAACAGGAATTTTTGATCAGATTATGTTTTAGGAAAAAACGCATTTTTTGTGTTTTTTTGCTAATAATGTACACAAGTTATACTAATTTTATGCTAAAGTAGAAGGTGTATCTTGATGTAGTGGTTATGGTGGTGGCTTCTTACCCAACTAAACCAGTTCGATTCCTGCGAGAGAAGACAATATTATTTTTTGTTTTTTTGTTTGTATTTTTATTTTGTTTAAATAATTTTTTCAAAATTCTAGTTATATTTTGGCAAATGTTGCATTTAATTTTTAAAATCGTAAATTTAATAACCAGTGGAAATTTTTGAAATTATAATTTAATTTTGTTTCAATGTACACGAAATCAGAGGGGCGGAGCTTATAACAACCAATGGAAGCCATAAGCGCAACTTTCCAAAATTTTAATGAAACTTGCTGTATAAAAAAAATAAAATACTGCACATATTTAGAAACCTAAATAATGGTATTAGGTATTCGAATTTAAATTAACAAAAAAAATATTTTAACATAAAATTTGTTTTGGCATCTCAAATAATCATCATTCACTTACTAAATACCTGCGAAACCCTGAAATGTGTGAAAATTCACACTTCATATAATTTTTTTTCTTTTAGTATTAACATGTCATTGCAACTTGCAGACATTTCGTGAGAATAACTAGTCTGTCTGAACCATAGAAATATAAGTGTGGCAAAATGACTGGACTTGAATTGAAATTTGGAATACACATACAATTATTTGACCCACATATAGAACAAATGGATGAGAAGTGTGAATTTTGACACATTTCAGGATTTTGTGGGTATTTAATAAGTGTCAGAAGCCAACATAATTTTGGATGTCTACAAATATTGGTTCTATTAACAATAAGTTATTTGATTTATAAGTATTTCATTACTATAAATCAGAGTTTCCCAAACTTTTTGAGCCGCGGAGCACTTTTCATGAGAATAATTTGTCACGAAGCACTATATACAGTGGTGTACGCAGAAAAATATTTCGAAGGCGACATCGGAATTTATACGTATTGAGAATGCGAGCAATCTTGAAATGGGGTAGTTATAATTTTAGGTCTTTTCGAATTTTCGGGGGGAGGAGATTTATCCCCCTAATTCCCCCTATGCGTACACCACTGGCTATAAATTTATATATATTTTATATGGATATGTTCTGGAAATAAATTTCTGAGTTGATCGATACAGAATAATTGTTTTATGCCAATCTTGAAAATTTACCTGATACGGACTATAAACTGAGCAAAATGTAAGAATGCTTTGTTAGTTAAAAGCAAAAATATTAATAAAAAATCAGCTGTGGAAAAATCACTGCAAGACCGAATGCCATCACAAAATAGGTACTTAAACAAAATATTCTCTAACACATAAATTATTTAGCATAACCGTCGAAACATTACATATACGTATGACAAAATAAATACTTAATAAGTATTTTTAAGTATTATTACCATAATAAAAATAAAGTAAAAATATCTTAAAAACATTTTTTTAAAATCAGCTGTGGCCACCACATGATTGAAGTGTCTGAAGAATCCGTTAGGCAAATTCGCTTTACACGTGTCCAATGACCAACAGATAGACAGGCATACAGACAGACCGACAGACATCATGCTAAAAATAGTAAATAAATTTATTTTATTTACTTTTCTGTATAATCTGCTCGCGGAGCACAGTTTTGGAAACCCTGCTATAAATGATTATTCCTCTTTAATACCTTAAAAACAAAAATCTAAAGCATTTCAAACAATAGGCTAAATCACGTATTATAATAGTATAATAAAACACTACACACTACATTCTACAGTGTAGAGCAGGGGTCGGAAACCTTTTGAAAGTCGCGGGCCGCATTCAGTAACAAAATTTTTCGATAGGCCATACTTTTGTAATTTCTATTTTTTACGATCTTAAGTTCTTTTTTACGCCGGTTTACACGTATTTTCGTCGGTATAAATATGCCTAGTGTGTAAGCAGTCTAAATAATTACAGTAGTAAAGTTTTGGTCACGCTGGATAAAAAACAAATGTATTTTCTTACTTGTGGGCCGCATAAATTCGTTTTGCGGGCCGCATTCATCCCACGGGCCGCTGGTTGCCGATCTCTGGTGTAGAGTGTTGTGTGGTGCTCAAAACTTGGTCCTCAGCCGTTGTCAAAAAATTGATTTTTCAAAAATAAAAATTTGCTTGTTGATCCACACATTTAGGGATTTCATTTGATATGCCACAAAATTTAAAAAGAAATATTAATTTTTTTATTAAGTACCTATTTGTTTATATTTATCTCGGGACATGTTTTTTTAAACTCCCAGTATTTTTCCTACAATTTCTTTTGCATTATTTTTCAAAAACGCTATCGGATCAAAAATTCCTTTCGTACGTTTCCGGCTCAGATCAATGTTCATTACCTATAATTTTTTCAGATTTTTAGTTTAATCCCTTTGGACAAAAGGAAACGGGACTAGCTATTTATGCACCAAGGGTGTTTACTAAGATTATTACGCCCGGAGAGTGACGTAATACGACCCGAGGGCCTCTGGCCCGAGGGAGTGGAAGTCGGTCGATTCAAATAAAATAAAAAATAAAAATTAACAGGTCGGGTAGCCTATGACAATAAACATGCATTTATACCAAAAACAAATGATTTTGTTTAATCATTTAATAGTCAATTGATATTAAAATTAAAATAAATATGCAAAAATTGCCCGATTTTATCAACATAAATGAAAAAAAGCAACGGTTGTTAAGCATATGTTTAAATAACAATATAACCAAATAACAGCGAAGTGAAAAATAAAAGAACTTATTTACTGCTTTTTTGGCTAAAATCGGTTAAAAAAAATTTTAAAAACTACTTTTTTTCCTTAATCTACGTTGTAATAGCTTTCTTATGATACCACAGAATACATTTTTTTTAAACTATTTATTTTATCGACGACACAAAAAACGAATTTTTCGAAAAACTAATCTCTTCAAAAATTCCTACTGAACTATTCCGCTTCCTATCAATGTACATTATCTATAATTTTTTCAGATTTTTAGTTTAACCTCTTAGGAAAATCCCACAAAAAAATGATTTTGTAAAGGTTTTTTGGTGGTCATATCTACAAAACCCTAAAAACTGAGATTTCGAAACAACTCATCACCTGAAAAATATTTATATGTAAAAAAATAAGTTTCTTTTTTAGTGTGGTATTAAACGAAGTAGTTTCGATTAAAACTTCGCTTGAAGCTTTGACTAAAGAATGAAAAAGTTATTAATGAAGTTAATACGCAAAAAGGTCTTTCTAAACGAGTGCAAATATTTGCCTAAATCCTTAACCGAGTGCCGAAAATGAGAGCGTGAGCATGAAGGAGTACTTAACATACGGATTGCATACACATTTTTTTTTCTACCACCGAAAATATTAATTATACTCTCAATATAATTGTAAAAATTACATATTCCACCCTTAGTTCCAAAATGGCAGACCAGTATTTATAACGTATGATTTATTGGAATTTATGTGCTTTAATCGATCATAACCATAATATTGTTCAGGTTTAAATCAGTTGAACTCTTGTGTTTTACAAAAGAAATCCATTGTTTCCATTGCGTTTGTTTTTTAACATAAAAGTGTGTGTACACTGTACACACACTGTTAATGTCACATTAGATACTTTGTGACATTAACAGCTCGTCACCATGACAACATAATATGGGATATTTGGAATTTATGTTGTACAACAAAAACGTTTATAAAAAGGCTATTCTAAACGTTTACGAAAATATGGTCATGTGGTGAGAAAAATGAAGACCAAATGGTAAGAAAAACTCTCTACATAGAACGCAGTAAAGCAGGACCTGGAAAGCAACATGGATGACAAGGATCAAGAAAGAACTGAAGATCCTAGATTTAAATGACATACTAGTCCAAGACAGAAGAATGCGAAAGCTTCGAACTAGGAAAATCATATAACGTGAGAAAATGTTACGAAAAAGAAGAAAAAAAAACAATTTCTTATTTCAGTAATGAGATTGTTTTACTGTATGATTGTCTTCTCTATACAAATGGATTCAATAAATTATTTAAGTTTGAATGCTCTTTGTTTTTAGAGTTTTGTAGGTATGACCAAAAAACCCTTATACCGTCATTTTGTCGTCTGTCTGTTTGTTTGTCTGTTACGATATATTACGGTCTGTTACGGTAAAAATTGTAGCCAAACGACTAAACCTAGAGAGTTGAAATTTGGCATGCTTATAACTCTTTGACCCGCACATAGGAAAAATACTAAAACATCTAAAAAACATATCCCCCTAAAAATAAAAACAAATAGGTGCTCATCGAAAAAATATTTTTTAAATTCTGAGTAGGGTATGAAATGAAAGTCCTTAATACGTAGATTAACGATCAAAATTTTATTTTTACAAAATAAATTATTTTGATGCGATTTTTGCCAAAATTGTGCAAGAAAAAATTGTCCCACAATCTGTAGCCCAGATGGTTTGGGCTAAAAATCTGAAAAAAAGTAATGTACATTGGTGTGAACCGGCATAGTACAACAGGAATTATGTTTTCGGAAAATAACGCACTTTTTGTGTTTTTTGTTGACGATGTACAAAAGTTATAGTTATGTTACACACTATACTAGAAGGCGTATTCTGGTCTAATGGTTAGCTTGCTCGCTTGCTACGCAGCAAACTAGGGTTTGCTCCCGGGCAGAGGAGACAATTTTGTTTTTTTTCATTTTTATTTTGCTTAAATTATTTTGTCAAAATCTAGTTATATTTTGGCAAATGGTGCATTTAATTTTTAAGAGCGTAAATTTAATAACCAGTTGGAATTGTTGGAAGTATATTTTCATTCTATGTGTCATGTATACGAAACCAGAGGGGCGGAGCATAAGACTTAAAACAACCAATGGAAGCCATCGGCGCAATTTTCAAAATCTTAATGAACCTTGCTATATAAAAAAAAAAAAAATACTGCACATATTTAGAAACTTAAATAATGGTATTAGGTATTCAAATTAAAATTAATAAAAAAATATTTTAACATAAAATTTGTTTTAAAGCTCTTAGATTAACATATGATAAATTATTTTAAAAATATCGTTCATTTTGCCGTGATTACTACAAAGCAAAATTTGTCCTATACACTCAGCATGCCGCCTTCACTTATTATATACCTGCGAAACCCTGCAATGTGTGAAAATTCGCACTTCACATCAATTTTTTTTTGAATTCTATAATAATTTTAAAAGCAATTAGTTTGTTTTCTTTGTGCATACAAATATGTTGGTGCAATTCCCAAAAAGTTTTCCGATCACTGCTTTATACATTACCTTTTATGTCAGTTTCATATTCAGTGTATCAAATTAAGTTTAAAAAAAGAAAAATCTTTGATTGAACGGAAATATCTATTCTAACAAAGTTTTTTCTTGTGCGCTACTGACAAGCCTAAAGTACAAAGTTTTATGGCACATAAATACCACAAAACGAGCCCTTCGGATCATACATCATGTTTGCGTCCAGGAGAACAATAAAGTGAAACTTAGAGGGGAGTTAAAATTGTGAACAGTCCATGTCCAGGTAAACACGGCAGTTATCGCACAATGGAGCTATGAAGCTGAAGCAAGAGCTCACCCACACACACACGCCCTAATATAAAATATGAATATGAAAGTTGAGGCCGCGATTTATGAATATATTAGTGCGTGTAACCGGGCCCGAGGTTCTGGAGTACAATAACTCGTGCCGAGTAACGCCGTGTGTTACCCATTGTTCCCCGGATCTTGGTTCTTGGTTCTCCCCACATCTCCAGGGTTACGTTCCTTCACTTTACCTTGAAAGCATGTAGGGATAGATATCTTCAATAAAACAATATCAGATCGAATATCTTACAAAACTGACACAACTTCCTTCTGAATAAATCAATGATAATACGAGTATTAAATTATCTAATAAAGCAATGAAATAATCATTTTCTTTTCCGTAGGTTTTTGTATTGCAGTGTATCTATTAACTGACCTCTGCGGTCGGCACAGCATTTAGTATTAATATGAAGTTTCAACTGAAAATTGAAAAGTGGTTTAATAAATTTCAGAGCTTCGTCGAATAGTATAAAATATATCATATGATATATTTTATACTATTCTATTTACATATAGCACACTACGATCGTTAATAAGTGTAAATGTTGCATAATTATATTTTCGCTAACACGGCCAGACTGACATGCGGAACGTTCTCGAGACGCAACTGCATATCACCAGTGGTCTGCTTCATACCAATAACAGCATCTTGCATCTTGCATTTCAGTAACAGCATCCTGCATACCAGGATCTCCATTCTTGAGCTGGTCCACCATTTATCTTCTACTGCATCTTCAAATTCTTCACCTAATTAATAATCTGTAAATAGAGCAATTTGGGCGCAGAATTGATTTTTCACAAAATCAACCATGCATCAATATCAATTAGTTAAAATAAATATTTGCTTAAAACAAAACCTTCCAATAGCAAAGTATAAATCGTGATCTGAAAGTTTAGAGACTTTTTGTTATCATTTCATTTCTCTACCACGAACTCAGTGACTAGATCAACAAGCTCAGATACTCAGTAACTATCTATTAGTTTCCTTCATTACAGATTGTCTACAGTACAACAAGCTCAGAGACCGTCTATTCGTTTCTGCACACACAGTGCTTTATCATCATCATCAGCCCGTCGCCATAGCTCACCATCTGCCACCATGGTTACAGAGCTATTACCAGACTGATGCCACTGGCAGTGGCTTGTCTTGCGATACTCAACAAGCTTTCTCTCAACTCATAATCTATTATATTTCTCAGTTTATTTTGCCATTCCGATCCCAGTGATCTGTCGTTTGTCTTTTCCAATAATCGCTCAAATTCAAAACTCAAATCTCGAAACTCAGATCTTAATTATCAAATCTCAAATATTAAGTATCAAAACCAAAATCTCATATTTTATGTCTCAAGTCTTAAAACTCAATTATTAAAATCTCAAATATTAAATCTCAAATCTAATTTTTACTCATTATGGCTAACACGTGCCATATGATTTAACCAAAACAATAAAATGCCTCTTACCATTTTAGTCGTCAACAATCTAATCAGTTACCTTCATACAATGTGTTTGTTAATAACAAAGCAACGCTCGTTCCTTCTGACAATTTTTAAGGATCTGCTTTGGATAATTGATCCTGACATATTCTGCATTATTCAAAAAAATGTCACATTTCAAATTTATTCCAATGAGTGTCATTTCCATAGAAATCAATTGAAGTATTTCTTTTGACAAAATAACTTAAAATTCGCCAATCTATTATCTAGCTCATAATTATTCATACTACCGTGGCGCCCGCTCCTGGCCTAGGTAGGGTAGGAGTCCAGGACGACACACAAGGGTTCTCTTTGAAATGTCAAAAATAATAATTGTTGAGAGAATTTAATTTTATAAAATAAGGTCAGGTTCTTGGTTCCATTGCGTTGTCATGAATGATAATAAAAGAGAAAAAAATTATTATCAAAAAAAATTGTTGAAAAAAAAACTTAATCAAAAAAAAATTTAAATAATTTTAATTGTTGCGGACTGCAACAATTATTAACGGCAGCGTGACGGTGAATACAGTAAATTACACTCTAAATTAATCCCAAAATAAATTATATAACAATAAAAAAAATCATACAAAATTGACCTCTAAACTATATTAAATAACTATAAAAATTATGAATTTAAATAATTTCTCAACAGGAAAAAATGTTGAGAAACGGTTAACGTTTGTTAAATAAGTTTATAACAAAAGAATTATGACTTTAAATTAATGTAATAAAAAATTTGTAAGTCCAACAGAACGGTTACGAACGGTTTGCTGTTCGTAGCTGCTTGTTCCGACGATGCTCGACAGAAAAGAATCGGGATACAAAATTTATAAAAATGACAATTTTTATAATAAATTTTATATAAATAAACTTACTTTGTTAGGCCTTACTATTACACGGAATTAATTTAACTAATTTGAATAACAATCTGACTATGGAGGGAAATCTCCAGATAAAAAATAATGGTTTAACAAAATTGTAAATTTGTTAATTAATATAAATATACATATATTAATTAACAATAAACATGAATCAGGGGAACCTGATAGAATTCTCACACATACTGAATTTAAACTTCTAGAACAATATAACCAATAAAATCACATGTGCTCTAGGGAAATCTGGAGGGAAAACTCCAGGAAAATATCTTTAACAAATATATAAATTAATAATTAATATACCCTTAATATATTAATTAACAACTCACACAAATCAGGAAATCCTGATTAAATTGAACTGATTTCAAAACTATTACACGAATATAAAATCAAAACCACGTCTTCTCACCTTGATCGGAAAAATATTAATCAAATTAAGATATCGTTGCATATTTGGTCGCTTGCGCTGAATGAAATTAGTAACTGTAATACCAGCGGCTCTAAACAAGTTATATTTTAAGAAAAACAAATGGTTATTTTTAAATACACTAGACTCTCGCAAATCCGGCTATTCCTTGCACAAAAAACGAACGGATTACTGAGCGAGCCTGGATTACTGAGAGTTTATTTGGTAATCCGACACACTCAGTAATCCGGCCGTCAACATGTGACAAAACCAGAAATTATGTTTCTTTTTTTTGTAATACATTTTTAATACAATTAATACTAAGAAATTTTTTTGAAAAAAGATAGGTATCCCCCTATCTAACAGGGGGATCCCGAGTCAGACGCCAGGGTACGCCGGACTGTTGAGTCAAGGCCGGATTCGCGAATTTTATGCAGTTCGCTAATCCGGCTTTAACTCAACAGTCCGGCGTACCCTGGCGTATACCATCGTGGTGGGGGTACGACGGACTATTGAGAGGCCGAACTAATAAGTGCCGGATTAGCGAGAGTCTAGTGTATATTAAAATTAGGTTTAAATTAATACAATAATAAATTATTATAGTATTATATAATATTATATAAAATATTATTGTATCGAGTAAAGTATATGGTAAAATATATTTGTATTTTGGAAATAAAATATATAGTGGTTCTCAACATGTTTTTGTATAAAATAAATATTTATTTAAATTCGACAAAAATGGTAAAAATTATAATTAAATGGAAATAAATTATAATTTGGAATAAAAAATGAAAAATACAAAGTGGTACGCCCTAAGCGGGCGCTTCACTACCTTTATATGATTTTCTTTACATAAGCCTTTACAATATTATACGACAATTTCTTTGCGCCTATACAATGGTTGCATTAAAAAAATATATTTTTAACATAGCACTTATTTTATATTTCTTGTAGATGATAGGCCAATCGCACTTCTGATATTAATAAAAAAGGTATTTTATGAAAAATAAGACATGATTTTATTGATCAACTAATACGTCTCGCACATCATATGATATATTTTATACTATTCTATTTACATAAAACAATATGCCTTAGCAACGAAATAGCACACCACGATCGTAAATAAGTGTAAATGTTGCATAATTATCTTTTCGCTAACATATATATACATATATATGTATAACGGCTACGTCGAATCGACAACAAAACTTTGCTAGTAAAAGACGAATATTTCAAAAATTTTGACGAGCCGTTCATGACTGAAGAATTCTGGATACGAACGTTTTGCCACAATTCGCGCAGGGATAATTATAGGCAGAATCAAGCACCAGCATGTGGAGTCTGGATTTACATTTATTACGTATTACTGTGGCACGCTCTATACGTATCCGTGTCCAGCAGAAATGACTTGTGTATTTTTAACTTGTCTTTGTCGCGTAGCTTAGGAGGTCCCACACTTCTTCAGCCTCCTTCACACTCAAAGTACAATAATCTTTTGGGTAACCTAGTATTTGGCATTTTTATGACGTGTCCAACCCACTGCAACTGAATTTGGTGCTCAATATAGTTCTAGGGTATCTTTGGTGGAATCATTCTAGTGTTTTAATATGCCGTCTACAAAGACACCATGATTCACTGCTGTAGAGAAGTATAGAGAGTATAGCTGCCTTGTACATCATTATCTTTGTTTTAAGCTGTAAATCTCGGCAGCCCCATATTGATGTTCTTAGAGCACCGAAGGCCTGGTATATAGCCGATATTCTTTGTGACACTTCATTATCAAACAAACTGTTGCAGGATAATATGCTACCTAGATACTTGAAAGATGTTACAATAATTTCATCTAAGTTTCGTAGATATTTATGAAATAATAGCTGTCAACAGAATGCCGGAGGTCTGGGACAATATTTTTCTTTTCAAGATTTCATAGTGATCAATATATAGATAACCTACTTAAAATACTAAATTAACGAGATATACAAAAAAAAAAAAAAAAGCGCATGAGGGTAATGGCCTACAAAACTTATAGTCGGCTAATTTTTGTTCCATACTTAAATATGAAATAATGCGTAGAAGAAAGTTACACGAACATAGGAGAGAGTTTTCGCGAGCTTTTGTATGGACATTTTATCAAATTTAAGAAATAGAGACTCATGTGGCTCTGCATTTAAAGATTTTTGAACATTTTTATTTTTGAAATAGTAACTTTCACTTTTAATAATATTCTACTTCTGAAAAAAACAAATAATATAGTTCACACTCACTATACAAGCCATGAGGCAGACATCTTAAAGATAGACAAAATAAATCTTTGTCAGATAAAGGTACCAGGTGTAATGCTTTTAAATTCTACAATCATTTGCCTTCATCCATTAAAGAAGTTAATAATGTTATGCGGGCAAGAAACGACATTAAAACACTCCTTGCTAAAAATATTTATAATTTGGAAAAGTTTTTCCTAGAGAGCTGTTAGCATTTCAAAGATTTTACTTGAATTATTTCTGTTTCCATTTTTTTTAACCATTATGTTGCTTTTCATCTGAATGTTTATTTGTTCTGTTACTATTACTATGCGTCATAAAGGTGAAATAAGTAAATTAATTCATGGGACGTTTCGCATTTTAATTTCAGTAAATGCCACTGCATCTTGTGATATGTAGTTATCATATACGGGGACTCATTTTATGGTAGGTCATGTACAAATCCTTGGAAATACGAGGTTAAAAACGTGGAAAATTGTACTTAAAAACATAAATATTGTCAAGTATAGATAAAATCACAGTTTCAGTATTTAAAATCAAAATGAAATTGGTTTTGTATTTTGGCGGTATGGACGGTCTCTCTTGGTCAGTCGTTTGTCAGTTAGCCCTTATGCAGCCTGACTGAGAAGGTGAGTACGAACCAAAACTTGATCTCAGAAACTGGAGCAGCCCATCAGGATTCGCTTTCTTCAATTATTCCTTCACATAGCAGTTTATCCAATTCTGACTGCACAAGTTCCTTCTTCTGTTTCGCCATCCTAAAACATAATACAGCAACTAGTTACTGATCTGCATAATTCTGTGTTCTGCATACGAGGTTGGTCCTCCTTCTCATCTGAAGATCTTCTTATGTTCGTTCAGTAAAGTGGTTATGCACTTTATTTCTTCTATTGTGACACTGGTTCTGTCAACTTCTCGTAGCGTCCTTCTTCTTCTATGACATTATTCACTGTTGGCGATGCCAACCTAGGCTGTGGATTCCAGTTATCGTCATCGAAACTCCAGTTGTAGTTAGCAGGATCTAACACGATGCCTACGTTAAATTTATGCCTAGTAGTATTTATTTAATTTATCGTCTGGTATATAAAATGTATAAATCACAGTAAATATAAGAAAATAATAATAATAATTATAAAAGTATTAATAAATAAGAAATAAGTAATAAATAAGTAAGATAAATTGACAGTCAAATATCAATTACAAACATCTAAATTAAATAAATATTCAACTGCACTCTCAGTCGCATTCAGGAAGTCGGTAGTTTGACCAGCGTATGCCCTCAACGGGCATACTTCAACGATGTGGTGGATTGTTTGCCTATCGGCGCCACAATTGCACTGTGAAGATGATACCCTATCCTATTTGTGAAGCGAGTCCGCATACCTACCGTGACCTGTCCTAATTCTATTAAAACCGACCTATTTTTCCGAGGTAGTTTCCGAGTAGCATGGACGTTTAAGAGTTATGCACGGTAAGCTGAGAACACGAACCGGTGCCTTTTCTTCCCATTCTGTAGTCCAAGCCTCTGTAAGGTTGAAGCTGGTATTTTGCAGATTATTGGCTTTTATAAATGGGGGACGCCTAGACCGCAGTCTGTTGATCGCAATGCCATCAGTCAGTGAGTGGATGGGGAGTTGCTGGTTATCTTGTACTACTTGGTATATACTGACAAGAGCATTATCTCTGCGTAAGTGTGGTGGTGGGATATGACAATACGGGCAGCCAGTATGTAGGAGTGTCTAGGACCTAGTAGTGTCAAATTATTATACTTTTTTGGTAATACGATAAATTTGGTTGATACTGTTTTAATATGGTGATGAAGACCTCTACAGATCTTTAATTTTCTCGTACAGGTTCCATCCTGCATTACTTTTTGTACCTCCTGTGTCAGCTAAAACAATTCCCTTCATCCCACATATGATAATCGGTAATTTTGGTCTTCTATTAACACTGTCCTTGTTTCAGGCAACGTAAATCCTACATTTTGATGACTTTCCTTATATTTCGGCGTTTTTAGTGAGCAGTTAGAGCAATCTATATATTGCGAAGTTTCCTTTGTCCAATCGGTCTTTTCAACCCTGCAGCTTAAAATTTTTGCTTCAATCATTTAGAGTCCAAATAATTTATAATACGAACGCGGTGGTTTCTTATTATGCGGTTTAGTCTCATACGAATTAGGTGAAATTTCTGCATTACTATTTCTACGTCTCAGATTCGGTCGAATAATACCTTAAATGTATGAAAATCATTTTGTGTGATTCGCTTCCTTATGTCGTGACGCAAAAGCCCATACAACATATCTAGCTGTACTCGTTCATTCAGTTTGTATGGTAATTGGTAATTAATACTCGGATACGGATTACGAATAAGTCAGTTATGTCCTTTTAATTTAGTTCACGCGTGAATATCTCATTTCTCATAAGACGGCAATTTCAGCTCCAATCCGTGACGTTTTTTTAACGCCCTTCTACTATAATGTAGCATAACCTGCCAATAGCATTGAAATTCCTCTGTATACATTTTCATCAGTTATGTTCATACATTCCTTATATGTAAGTATTGCATCCATGAATGCGTCGACGTTAGCTGAATCGCTTCCAAAATTGACGTGTACTTCGCAAAATTTCCGGTATGCTTATGCACATTAGTAGAACTTGCGGTATGTTCCGAATTATAATCAAGTACTGTATTGGTAATACGTGTAATTAATGTTTCTAACTGTTCATTCGTAAGCGTTACCGATATGCCTTTTTTTGTGCCATGTTTTCTTTTGAAGTTCATTTCAACGTTAATAATCTGAAAACCGTTCAGTAGTCACTGATTTACGTTTATATATTCAAGCAAAAACCGTTTGACAATCATTGTTTGCTTAAATTACAACAGTGTCTAAAAGTCTCACAAATATAACTGTTTTTTAAAATCAATATTTCTAAATAGTTTTAAAACAACAATTAATGTTAATGACAAATTAGCGAACACGTAAAAATATTGCACTAAAGTTTGCATATTTTGAACGTAAGTTTTTTTTTTTTTCATGAGCCGCGGTATATAATTAATATTTATCATAATTTTATTACAAAATAGCTAACACAAACAAGTATAACTCTAAAAGCCACAAAGTTTTCTAAAAACAGTTATAATTATAATTTATGAAATTATTTACGTCAAAATAGTGAACACAAAGAATTTTCAAAATTGTTTCTGGCAATATAGCGACCACACACTAGTATTGCACTAAAAGTCACGAAACTTCTGTTACGCACTATTATTTTGTATTATTTTTAAATAACTGCATTACTTTTTAAGCGAACTTTACCATTATGGCGCATTTTATTTTAGGTTCATAATTTTCAGGCCCAAAGTTGGGCGCCAGTATAACAAAATGTTATTTTTTAAAATAATTTCATGAGCTCTGAATTCAAGAAATTTCAATCCAATGGAAATCAGTTACAAAAAGGAGTATTTACATACAGTATTTTTAAAATTCAATCGACAAGAACAATACCTGTAGCGTAATATCGTGATGGCTACTAGTCACATATTACCTTTGATTTCCGACGAGGTGGGCGGAGAGGTGTACGTCACAAAGGTTGATTTTAAATTTAATTTTCTTCCAAGCTTTCTGTAATCTTTAAAATCCCATTTAGAAATTCAAATTAAGCCTATTATTTTAATATTTTTAAAACAAACAACACCGTTCAGATATGTTTGAGTTAGCAATTAAATTAGTGTAAATTAAGCAGAAATTAAAATGTACAAAATCACTTTCTGCAGGAATATTCCCAAACGTGGTTTTGCAAAATAGGCTACAAGCTACATCGTCATTAACTAAGTCTGTTTGCAGTTTTTTAAATTGTAAAGTCAACAATTCGGTACATTTATGTCGCCATAATCCATAGTTTTAACTAAAATATATGGGATATACATAAAATCGTTAAACTTAAATTTATGATATTTACACACTAATTTGTTACACAAATGCATCTATGGTTTTCCAAAAATAAATTAGGACTAAAAAACTTAAACCGATTTGAGCTTAATTTGGATGTCTAAGTGGGCCTTAAGAGTATATTTTTAAATCTTATTTTTTTCTTTTACTAAGGATTATTTCAAAGCATAAAAGACAACGGAAGAATGAATCTTATAATAAAAGCTGCAGCCTTAGGCCAGTTGATAAAAGTTCAATGCATATAAAAGTGGTTCTAAAAATTTATATTTCAAATATCTCATGGTAGAATATACAATATTGATATGAGTTTAAAAATATATTTATGGATATTTTAGTTAGCAACATTTATAATATAAGGTGAATAGAACACTTGGAATGACTGTATGAAAATGATGTGCCACAAGAAAATTTTCCAAACAGTATGAACTCGAAAAAGAAGTTTTCGAAAGCCAAAGATGATATAAAATAAGTTAAAGTTAAATATTGGAAAACAGTCAAAACAGCAAAAAACAGAATAGATTGGAAAATAATCCTTGGAAAAGTTAAGTCCCGGAAAATATTTTCGTGCCAAAACGATGATGCGCCAAAGAATTACATACAACAATACAATTAAATGCAGGTTAATAAAGAATTGCAGTTGATTGTGTGCTCTTCCACTCAACAACAGCTGGATTAGAGGCTGCACTAAATCTGTTGGCAACAGCTGCTACAAACTTTGGTTTAAACATAAACTTAGAAAAAACTGTCACCTTGTCACTTAACAGTCATAGCAACAGCCCATACATTTCCAACATAAATGGCAAAGACGTAATTAATATATAGTTTTTCAAGTACCTAGGTTGCATATTATCGTACAACAGTTCGTTTGATGATGAAGTGACAAAAAGAGTACTGCATACCAGGCTTTCGGTACTCTAAGAACATCTGTATTGATCTTCAGAGATTTACAGCTTAAAACAAAGATAATGATGTACAAAGCAGTTGTACTCCCTGTACTTCTCTACAGCGTTGAATCATGGTATCTCTATAAACGGTATATTATTAAAAGTCTAGAAATATTCCACCAAAGATGCCTAAGGACAATATTGAGAGTCAAACGGCAAGATTATGTGCCAAACACAAGAGTTTTGGCTAAAGTTGATATCGTCAGTATTGAGACCAAATTCAGTCATAAAAAAGCTAGGTAAGCCAAAAGATTACTGTACTCAGAGTTAGAGGCTGCAGAGATGTGTGAAATTCTAAGCAACGCTACAAAGACAAGCTAAAAAATAACCTCAAGTTTTGTAGACAGCTTAGTGAGGCAATATAGTGACTAACGGCATACAGCAGTACGAATAGACACGTATAGAGCGGCTTGGGCCTATCTGTGGCCTATTCAGCAGTCAACGAGCCCACTCACGTCAAAATTTGTGAAATATTTTTCTTTTAGTAGCGAAGTGCTGTCATCAATTGACGTAGTGAAGTGTGAATTTTCACACATTGCAGAGTTCGCATGTATATAATAAGTGAAGGCGGCATACTGAATGTGTAGGACAAATTTTGCTTTGTAGAAATCACGGCAAAATGAACGAAATTTTTTAAATTATTTATCGTCTGTTAATTAAAATAAATTACATGTTAAAATATTTTTTTGTTAATTTTAATTCAAATACCTATTACCATTATTTAGGTTTCTAAATATGTGCAGCATTTTTTTTTGTAAAGCAAGCTTTATTAAGATTTTGAAAATTGCGCCTATGGCTTTCATTGGTTGTTAAGTCATATGCTCCGCCCATCTGGTTTCATTTACATGACACATAGAATGAGAATATAATTCCAACAATTCCAACTGGTTATTAAATTTACGCTCTTAAAAATTAAATGCAACATTTGCCAAAATACAACTAGAATTTTGACAAAATACTTTAAACAAAATAAAAATGAAAAAAAAAATTGTCTCCTCTGTCCGGGACGAACCCTAGTTTGCTGCGCAGCTAGGGATCCAGCTAACCATTAGACCAGGCTACGCCTTCTAATATAGTGTGTTACATAACTATAACTTTTGTACATCATCAACAAAAAAACACATAAAATGCGTTATTTGCCGAAAACATAATCTGATCAAAAATTCCTGTTGTACTGTTGAGTTTCACATCAATGTACATTACTTAGAACTTTTTCAGATTTTTAGTTTAAACCATCTGGGCTACAGGGTGTGGGACAATTTTTTTTTTTACAGTTTTGGCAAAAATCGCATTAAAATAACTTATTTTGCAAAAATAAAATTTTGATCGTTAATCTACGTACTAAGGCCTTTCATTTGATACTCAACTCAGAATTTAAAAAAAAAAAAAAATTTTTTATGAGCACATATTTGTTTATATTTTTAGGGTGATATGTTTTTCAGAAGTTTTAATATTTTTTCTATATGCGGGTCAAAGAGTTGTATAAGCATGCCAAATTTCAACTCTCTAAGTTAAGCCGTTTGGTTACATTTTTTACTGAACAGACAGACAGACGACAAAATGACGGTATAAGGGTTTTTTAGTCATACCTACAAAGCCCTAAAAAGAATAATTTTTGATATGAGACTCCGGTCTTCCCGCCTTTCATTAATCACTATTCTTAATCGTAGATCCTCGTACGTATTATGGTCTTTAATTTTCGTACGCTCCTGCAACGTACTCATGATAAATTTTGTCTTATTTCCAAGGAAGATAGTAAATATCGCAAATACCTAATACTAATAGTGGTTTGATAGGACACAATTTAATTTTAGACTGCGGTTTAAAAAATGAAGATCGTATTGAAAATTGAGAACTTTCGGAAAGGAGTAGACAAGAGAAAACGAAGAAAAAATAATATGTTTTTTACACTAGTTTTTGTATTGTTCTGTTAGTTTCTTTATTATATATTGCAACTTATCCTTTTTGTGAGCAATGACGTCATAAATAATTGTCGAATTAAAAAGACGAAACCATTTTTCCATTTCCAAATCTTCGTAAAAATCCCACAAGTAACGAAGGTTTAGGAAACATCCTTTGCTTGTGGCGTTGCTCTTAGCATTAAAATTCATTTTGTAAGTTGCGCTTGGCACCTGAAGGGCCGCGTGTACGTACGAGCACTGATATCCGGCTGGAGCTGCGGCTGCTGAGTATAAGCTCGTGGAATGTTTGACATGTACAGAATAGCTTATTCCACGATATTGCTTTGTAAATATTTAATACTACGCACGCCTACCAAACGTGTGCGTCAATGAGATCTACGCTATGTCTTAGCTCTGTTGCTGATTGTTCATTTGTATTTCAGATGAACATTGGATTAACAATGTTGGCAACAAAATTTTGATTTAACCCAAAGAGACTTAAACTTAATTAATATTTGTTACCCTTATAGTTAAAAGCATAGCGTACTTTGTTGAAATCTTGTTCTTTCGGCATTTTATCAAACAAATGAATTGTGATCAATTGTAATTGTTTATAAAGCACACTCATTCCTTTACAAACAACCTCCAATTAAAGCGATCTAGTGTAATTTTTAGGGCTAATTCTGTGGATAGTGTATTAGGTGTACCCAAAAGTTTTTTCGTTTAGTTGGTATTATTAAAATAAAAACAAATCGAAAGAAAAAAATCAGGTGTGGCCACCACAGGACCGACCGCCCTCAAAAGTACTTGTATAAAATACATTCTAGCAGCAGAGTAGAAATAACTTGACCTAATATTTTTTAACGGAGATATTATTTATCATGACCATGGAAACTTTACATTTAAATATGAAAAAATTGAGACTGTGAGGAACCACGATTATCGAATTTTCTCTTCCAACCAGACCCTAGAGTCACAGACCCTACTTTCTACACGACCACCAGAAATAATGAGAAATTTAACGAATAATGATCTTAACAAACATTTTATTTTAACAAATAATTTATATTACATAACAAATTAATCAATTAAACTTATTTTTTTATTTATAATTTGTTTAATTTTAGTTTAATTTGCCGCAAATGGGCCACTATTTTAGTACTTTTTAGGTTAAGTAGTTACTTTTTAAGTTATGTTGAATTTATTTAATGTAGATATTGCATTTATTTTAGTGTATCCCTACACGTAAAGATAGCGTTTGCACTACTTTATAGCGCGAAGGAATGCTTACCTTATAGTGAACAATAACAAATTACAACAAGCATGGAATAGACATTCCATCGCTAGTGATGGAATAAAAAGTCGCAAAATGGGTAAGAAGATAAGTGCTTTAGAATAACATTCCAACTCTTGTGTTCGAATATTAACTTTCTGTAGTCAAAATTGGTTTTAAAATTGGTAAATTCTATAGTGATCATAGAGAAAGAATATTTCCACCGGTATTTTTTTTTTTTCTGGATCCATTTATTCTGATTAACTTAAAAATTCTTTCTATTTATTAAAATATTTTTTATCATTCCTTTTTAGGTATTTCACAAGTGATGACTTACGGTTGAATAATCAAAATGTTACATCTAAACTAAATACAGAAAAATAACTAACTTAATACTCCATAGAAAAATTAATAATTATCAAAAAAATCCGCTGACCGATATAACGGTGCCGTCCAAATCTTTGTTATTTAGGTACGTACATATAAAAATAAATCAATTCTTTATTCTCTCCACCCATACCACATCCCAAGAAGGGAAAGCGCAAGGCAGACATGGTGTGAATGGACAAATAAAACTCAAAATCATCAAGTCTTAATATAAGTTGGTAGCATCGACTCTTCGAACATTATGCTTTATTGGAAGAAGATAGTTTTCAACATCCTATCTAATATGGCGTTGAATAACTATATCCTTTACAACTAGAAATATAGGAGACGTAGCAAACTAAATTCAAGGTACAATTATATTGTGTCCATCACTGAGAACTTAAGTGACGACTGGATATCTTTGAACAGCAACGGTGGAACGGAAGACGCTCGAGGTACATGATGGCTTAATAAACTCCTTGCGAGAATGGTGATCCAACGTGTAGTCTGCAGCATGAAGAGAACAATGTCGAACGCATATATTAACGACTGTTTCAATAGTAGTCTCAACACCAGAAAACTGCACAAGGTTCGAAATAAAAGGGTCTCGGATATAAAAAGTAACAACTGACATCATAGGCATCCAAGAAAAATAATCTATCTGCAATGATCATGTCCAGCTGTATTTCGCTACCCGCGAACGGACCCCCTGCAGGTTATAACATTAATTATACTACACTCAATAGTTTGTACAAAATATCTTGCGCAAAATATACAGAAATTGTTTATTGCGCATACGATATACAAACTTCAATGACAACTATTTATTGAAAACTATACAAAACAAAGATATACCAGCGTCGGCGAATCAATGCAGTTACGTCACATGACGTAACAAACAATTGCATTGTTCCAAACAATACATTCGTTTGTTACGTCGTGTGACGTAACTGCACTGATTCACCGACGATTATTATAAATAATTTTATTCAAAATTATGTCATTTGGTTCTATTTCAACATAAATATACCTGTACACTGTTTTACTGAATGTAATGTATCCATAAAACTTATATCAATATTTACAGACAAAATTTCTCTGGCTTATGAGTTTGTTGACAAGAAAAGAACAAGAGAACTAAGAGAACCAAAGAAAAAGGGTGCAAACATACAATTAATTTTTTTGTTGTATTCTACGAGTTTGTAGATCGTTCTTTGCTCAATTGGTTGTCCAGATATTTTATGTACGATTCAGTTTTTTTAAAGAAGTCACAATTTATATTCAATCATTAATCCAGTTTACTGTTCTAAAACCACTCTCCAATGCTGCATTAAATAATTCGGTTCAAGAGAGTCACCTTGGTATTTAAAAATTTTATCCAAAATAATAATAAAGCTCAAATTCCATCAGGAACATTTGATATCAACGTGCCTTCTAGCACAATGTTTCTAAATAGGTGGTCCGCGGGTCAGGTCTTGGTAGTCCCCGTACACAAAATTTCATTAGTATTAATAATGGGCCTTAATGCAAAAATAATGTTTTTCTTGCAGTTGGTGGTCCGCGGTTAGTGTGGAATTTTGAAAGTGGTCCGCAACTGTCGAAGGTTTGAGACACACTGTTCTAGTAGACACGGTTCTTTCCAATCTCTCGAATTTCCTTAAAAATACTTCCACTTACTTTCATTAGCGATCGGCAGTTCTTTTTCGTTCAGATATAAAATGGGAGCTTCTGTTATATGGTTTTGCATATTGTGTCCAAGCTATTTGAATTTTCCTTACTTATCTTTAGGTTTATGTCGTAACAGGAGGTTAGCTCTTAATTGGAAATTTGTTCTATACATGACCAAAATGTGTAATTACTAAATCGAAATGTTTTTAATTGGTTTCACTTTTCCAATTAAATAGCAATTCATGTCTAAAACAATTATTTTTTATACCTAAAGCAATATTTAGAATCTGTACAATGATAAAAGCTTACAGTAAATTTAATTTCAACAGCACACGATGAGAATAAATACGTCAAACTAACATGTATGTCAGCGATCCATACTATTTCAAATATTTATTAGAAATTTAATTAAAAATCAGTTAATTTCGAGTAGAGTAATCCTTGTGTATGTTCATGTCCAAACTGGTAAATATTGAAACAATATAGTATGAAACTGAAACTAGAATATTCCAACAGGAGTAATTAAATCACAACAATCGCTCCAAAATCATAAGCGGCATATTTTAGCTGTGCATTCGTTACTGTCAAAATTGGCTACACAGAGCGGTATAATATGACCTACGCATACACGCACTCGCAAGTAAAACCAACAATTATTTGAAATGACAGGTCAGTTAAAACGCTGCTACTGTAATGCTGTATCTACACGAAATGACAACTGGTGTATACAAGAACAGTTTACCGTTGTTTAGGCTGTCTGCATGGATCTTCATTGAAATGGACGAAGGAAAATGGTTCGGATTAACAGCCGCAAAAATAGGAATGCTTTCTTCGGTCATTCGCTAAACATGATCATTGCAGATAAATTATTATTCTTGGATGTCAGTTGTTAGTTTTTATTTCCGAGACCTTTTTATTTCGAACGTTGTTAAGTTTTCTGGTACTGAGACTACTATTGAAACAATCATTAGGTACTATATGCGTTCGGCATTGTTCATTTCTGTTACGTGTCAAGTATTTAAACTTTTGTATTTTTATTTGATCGTACCAGTAGATATTGAAATATGATTGTAAATAGCAGAATACTGCAATCCCAATATATTTTCATGGTTTCACTTTCTTTTATTTCGTTAGTGCTTTTTAACACTTCAACTACTTATTATATGTTTAATTTTTCACGTTCTTGTTCTCATTGTCGCCAACTGTCGTCTCTTATATAAACACGTGGTTACAAGAACTTATAAGATGAACTTGCTTGTAATTTTAAAACTTTATTAAATAACATAAATATTGCACTTATATACCAATTAATTGACAGTTATAATACTTAAATAATAAATACTCTTATTCACTATATTTATACCATAGTTAATTCACTGTTAACTAGGGTGACGATTTTCTTGCAAAGGCAATGCGGGACGGAATTCAAAAGATAACAAAAAATACAAAATATACGGTACAAAAGATAACAAGAATATATTAAACGATTTAATTTAATAATTGTGGCTAATATGGTTTTAATACCGGGACAAAAAAAATAAATAAATAAATAACAATTGAATAAAAAATATCCCAAAAAAAGAAATTACACTGATAACTACCAGGGATGGAAAATCAGTAGAAAAATTACCGACTCCCGACTCTCGACTCCTGAGTCGGTATTTTTGAAGACCGACTCCGACTCCCTACTCCTTTCACTCGTAAATCGTAAAGCCTATTCCAAATATTTAAGCTGAACTAAATGGAATTTTTATTTTCTTAAGTTATCACGAGTTCACCCTTTAACGATCGTAGTGGGTTTTTGTTAAACAAAACAATAAAATGCCTAATTCAATCGTGAAAAGTCGTGAAATTTCAATGTCTAGTTCCACTTAATCTAAAAAAACAGATTGATTTTATATAATGTAATTTTCATTTCATGTTAACTTATTGCGTCATTTTATAAACAAATTTTCAAATATATGTTATTAGTTTTAAAAAAAATAATTTTAAAAGTATTTTATATATAGCAGGGTTGGTCAAACTTATAGACGATTGGGGGCGACTTTTTTGGCGACTACGACCCGCGGGCGACTACGTTTTTTTAGACGGTATTTGTACTGACGAATTGGTGTTATTTTTAAGGAATTTTTAGGTACTCACAAATCTGAGTTTTTCTGAAGATACTTACGAACTGGTCTTTTTTTACGAAATTTTAGGTACTTACGAATTGGTGACGTTGTTAGAAGATACTTAGATATTTAGAAGAACTGATGACGAAGACATTTCACTATGACTGATACTAAATTACATATACATAACTATTTTCTAGAACTGGTCCTGAATTTCAAATATTCATAATATAGGGGGAAAAAAATATTGTTTTACAATTGTATTAAAATAAATTAGAAACAAATTTTACAAAAAAAAAAAAAAATACAGAGTGAAAAAAAATCAAAAACAATGGAATTTTTTAAATTTGATGACTCTTGGCATTGTAAAGTTTGTCAAAATTTGGCTCTAAAATTGCACTAAAATTCTAAGAAGAGATGGAAATTGATAACGTTGCGTGCGTTATCTTCCGTCCTTAGATTTTCTTCAGTTCTCTCATACAACACAAATATACGTATACACGGAGGGCCGTAACTAATTTTTTTCGGATCCATACAAGTGATGATAAGGTCCTCATTTTTAAAATCCAAGTATGATCTAAAAAGGTACTCACTTCTAAAATCCAAGTGATGACCTAAAAAAGGGTCCTCACTTTTGAAATACAAGTGATGACCTAAAAAACGAGGACCTCACTCAAATACAGTTATGTCAATATTTTTCTTTCTGGAACCCCCCTTCAATCTGGGCCCCGGGTCTGTGCCCCTGCTTAGTTACGGCACTGAATATACAAGTATTATTTTAACTGTATGAATATGCATTGGAAATAATACTTGTTAGCTATGTTTTTTGCAGAAATAAGTTAATATTATTAGTTAATAAGGAAATATTTTTAAAAAGATCTACTAATAGCAGAGAATAATTTTGAATATTTAATTTTTTTACTATTTATTATTATTATTATTTTTTCTTTATTCAAAACGCTCTGAATTTATCAGTATAATTTGGCAATGTTCAAATCAGCTCGCGGGCGACTTCCAGAGGCTTTGCGGTCGACGCTTTGGCCATCCCTGATATATAGGCTGCTAAACGTTTAGCCTATTTTAAACGTTTAGATTTTGCAATGTAGTTACTTTTATCGTTTGAATCGAGCTTTTTGGCCGTTTTGTTTAAGCTTTGTAAATCATACTTAATATAAACTTAATACTTTGTAAACATACTTAAATAACCTAAATAAACATATTTAGGTTAAAGTAAATATCATTTTAAAATGTCATTTGCTTTATATTTTGATTTTTTGTGTCATTCTTAATACAAAGTTCCCATTTATTATTTTTTTTGTCATTAAAATAAGTAAAAGAGTATTTTATTTTTGACATATGTCATTATTTTCCATGGTTTCACTGTTGGAATTTTAAATTTCACATGCCAACGTAAAAAATGCAGTAACCCAAGCAAGGTCCTTTCTCGTGACAACCTAAAAGAACGAAATTCCCATTTAGTTCCGCCTAAACGTTTGGAATAGCCTGTACTTTATTTGTATATGTCACTTTTTCCTTTTGACATTTAGTTTTTGGCTGCCATCAGGAATTTCGTTACAATTTGAAAAAATAAAAATCCAGTTTAGTTCCATTTAAACGTAATAAACAAAGTATTAAAAAAGGGTTATGTGTAAAAACAAAATATCTTTATTGCCTCATCGTTTTAATATGTTAATACGAGTAAGATTAATCAAATTTTAAACTGGAAAGCATGAAGGAACCCGGGTAAATTCGGTATTGAATATTTTTAATTTCATTTTTGTTCTTGAACAGATAACAAAATGTCGTTCCTGTTTCCGTGCTTTAAAAAATTCTAGTAATATTGTTATTTTGCTTTCGTTATCGGTTTGTTCTCATTCTTGACAAAAATTGAATCAAAGGATCGGGAGTCGATAACTTTTTTCGATTCCCGACTCCGACTCCTCCAAAAAGCTTCGATTCCTCGACTGCCAACTCCAACTCCCAATCCCTGATAAATACATATATAAAGTAAATAATATAAATATTTAAATATCGAAATTTAAAAATGATACTGTGGCCCAAAAAAGTATTTACACAATTTAATTTTTCTAGTAATCGATAAACAAAAATTAAATCTGTTTAAAATTTTTATGGATTGTAATTTTTTTAAATTTTATGCTATATGTTGTTTTAACACTTCAAATGCTGCCGCTCGCTGTACTGCTGCGCCTGCGATCTGCGAATGTAAATGTGATCTACCTTACCGACAATATAACAAGTCGAGTCTTTATCAAACTATAGGAAAAGTAGAGCACTGACAGCTAAATAGATGCAAAGTAAGTTTGAATTAAAAATGCAGGACATTTTGCGGGACATGTAATGGGGCGGGACATTCAATCAAAATTCAGAACTGTCCCGCAAATTACATAACAATAACAATAGGGACGAATGGTCACCCTACTGTTAACTGTTCCATGTATATCCTCATGTAGTTCTAACTTTGTACCGAATTCCAATAATTCAAAAACTTGTGCTCAACCACTTGTCTAACTCTACTCTGAATTTATTACAACAGTGACTTATTAACGACCTACACGACTTACATAGTAGCTTAGATCCCTCTATACATTTCTCGAATATTCTTGTTCAACTCTTAAACGTTCAAAGGTCACTCTCCTTTTCCACGGCCATTTTATACTTTTGCAGGGCCGTATTCATAACAGTACTCTTCTCACTTGACTTTGTGTTGTAATCATAAATCATTTTGTTACAGTATATAAATATCCGGCAGATAACTCTTTCTACGACCACATATTTTTTATATTAAGATCAGCTAATTTAGCAGGATATTTACCATGTAGTGATTTCTGCTTCCACTTATCAATTATGTCCTAAAGCGAGGTACAGCTAACTTTGAGCTTTCTGTAGTTGAAATTTAGGTATATTTGCCTATTTTGGGATACTTTCTTCGGTTATTTGCTGGGCACAGGAAAATTTGTTATCCTATGTGCATTGTACCAAAAGTAAAGTGAACGAAAGTGTAGAGTCAATTCTCCTTACACGGGGTTACGTTTGGGCAATATGCTGTGAATACGGAAACCCGTATTCATGGTAAAATGTTTATGATTATAGGAGATATCCAAGATATCCATTAAGAAATTTATAACTTGAAATTTGAAACTACATGAAAAAACCAAATTTTAATAATCAGGTTCAGGTATTATCTTAAAGAACTTAGTTCTTTTTTCTTGTTTCCCCGCCTCTGACAGATCTTTTAACTCACTGATGTGCAGAAGTTGCTTCGTCAAATTTTCTCTTGAAAATCAAAATTATTTCCATGTATGCATCAGTTTTCATGAAAAAGTCGCAGAGATTTTAAGCAAGTTTTAATCATTCGTTCAAATATTTTAAAGTAAATTCCATCTTGTCGAGTTAGTTGCGGTTTCTTTTTCAAGCGGATCTTTGGTGTTGAGCATAAGTTCTAAGTCAACTTCAGCCAAGTCTTCATTTTGAGACTCAAACTCAGAAGATTGCGATTGTGTGAAAACATCTCGTGCTATGTTACTTGGGAGCTAAATAACGTTTTTGGTTATTTACGGGATGATATTGTCATCCTTATTGCCAGGATTTAAACCAGCTGACCACAGTTTTTCTCCAGCACGCCTTCAATGCGGATTGTTTTAACTCCTGCAATGATTCTTTTGTGCAAATAATGCACTTTCCTATGTCGAAATTTTATCCAACACTATAATAATTCTCATGTCAGAATCATTTGCCTTAGAATCGATAATGATTTTGAATGTTCTCCTGATGTAATAAACTTTGAATGTGCGTATTATTCATGTTATTTTTTCAAACAAGTAGGTATAATTAGAACTAGGCACATCCGCGGTTATCCGCGGATTGTCCTTTTTTTTTTTGCCCGACCTTAATATATAAGGGGCAAGTATTGTAATCGCGAAAATTTTCGATGTCGAGATTTTGACGGATGACCACATTTCATGGTCCAGGGAATCCAAAAAACCTATTTTCGAAGTGCCGTCCGTATGTGTGTGTGTGTGTGTGTGTCTGTCTGTCTGTCTGTGTGTATACACGATAAAACGGTTTAACTTAAAGAGTTCGTTCTGGTACTAAAAAATTCTCCTATTAAATAGGAAGAACCCTATTGTTTTTTATGAAAATCGGTTGACTAGAAATGGGAGTTTACTCGTGTCGATTTTAAGATTTTTGCGAATATTTAGCAACAGAAAAATATTTCGAAAAAATTTATTGAACAAAAGTTACTATAAATGCAATAACTAATAACTTTTATTTGAGACCTTTTTTGATAAAACGAAAAATTTCGAAATTTTTTTGTAAAATTATTTAAAATTTTTCCAAGTCTCAATTTTTTCATACTTATATATAACGTTTCCATGGTCATGATAATTAATTCGTAACTTGTAAAGCAAGCCTTGGACAAAAATTTGTATAAAACATAATTTGATGTATTTTTGAAGATTTATCTAAATATTTAATTTTTTTTTTTTTAATTTACATTTTTTTTTTAATATATTTTTTATGGTAGGGCAAGTCTAGCGGAGGTTTCCCTTCGCCACTGGTTTTCTGCGGTCTACAGTGTCTTGTTTATGCCTATTCATGCCTACCAAACCCTTTACATTTCTACATGTAATTATATTCGTATATTCTTAGAGAATAAATTTGCAAAATATTGTTCACATCGGTCAAAGGATATAGCAGTGTCTAGAGTTTCTTGTTTATGCCTATGAACTCTACACATTTCTGTATGTTATGTAATTGTATTCGTAGATTCCTTATAATCCTATGAATCACGAACGGGTGAACCGACGAACGGATGTAGATAAGATCATTTATGTATAGGAATAATTTTATAAGAATTTAGTTTTATTACTAATAATTTATTTTTTTAAATTTGCTGTTTTTTCTATCATTGTTATTTATTGGCCATAAAAGTGGTAAATTAATCTGTTCAATTATTTCTAAACTAGGTTGTTTAACTCGTCAACAATTACGGGATTTTAACAAAAACAAAAATTTTTGACAATATTAACTTGGGCAATCTGTTTGTAAATTTATCATAATAATATCAGATCAGCGAATCACGGGCCAGGATATCACCAGTTAGCCAACCACGGGAGAGGGTGTCACCTGTCAGCCAATCAAGAGAGAGGATGTCTTCAGTTAGCGAATCACGAGAACCTTAGAAAAATCGACGTCACAGTGTTACCGGCACTACATACAGACATTTGCTAATTATATAGTTAGATGTTACTGCTCTAAAATAATAGTGAGAACTTAAAGAACTAAGTTTCTGAGACATTGCTTTTTAAAGTTTTACATTTTATATGTATAAAGCAGGGTTTCGAACCGGAACTGAACCGATAACCGAAAACCGAAAAAACCGTTATTTTTTTCGGAATGAAAACCGGAACTGAACCGAAAAAAAATATCGGTTTATTTCGGTTCAGATAATGTTTATGGGAGTGAACCAAAGTATAAAATTTATTTAATTTATCATTTTTTAAACTGATGCGCAGAAAAAAAATCGTAATTTTTAAGTAAATTAATAAGTAAAAAAAAATCTACCTCTATTATTTTGTGGGCGGGAGGGGGCGGGTGAACGCCCAGAACCCCCCCTGGAAGAGGCCTTGGTATGATCATTACAAAATAAGGAATAAAATGTTCTTCTAAATTATACTAGAAAATAAATCTAATACAAATAAAAGCATTTAAAAATTTATCGCTCGGAACTGAAAAGCGAAAAAAAACGTTTTTTTTTGCCGGAACGAAAACCGGAACCAAACTGATATATATATTTTTTAATTTAACCGGAATAAAAACCGAAACGAAAAAAATAACGGTTCGCAGCGCTGGTATAAAGAGAGTGTCGAATTGTAATTTACATCCTTATTTTTTAATATATAAAATTTCATTTCTAGACCCAGTAATGTGATAAAATCCAAAATTTTTAGTAGTATTTTGGACCAGCGATAAGCCAAATAAAGTGAAATATGTTAGTTATTTCAAGACTGACAGTAATGCTTGTTGTGCGGATATTTTCGTGGATGTGTGTCAGATGCGGACATTTTTATATACAAAGGCTGTGGATGCGGATCGGATGTGGATCCTGCATATGCGGAAGTGGATACAGTAAAACTTATCCACACAGGGCTCTAGTTATAATTCAAAAACTAAATTTGCTACCCACGAATAAAGAATTTACCAGCTGAGATTGAAGAAAGCGGTCACAAATATTTCCTCCGTGAATACCAAAACTGCTAATTGACACCCGCAAATAAGAAGCTTCGACTGTATTTAGTAAATATTTATGAAATTAATGCTTAAAAAAATATGCATAAAAAATGTAGCGTATGATTTAATCAGTTTTTTAAAATAGCAAAAACATTTCAAATAAATATTAGTATTTGTATGTTTGTCTATTTGGCAAGAGCTAACACTAATTCAATTGTTTATTAACGTTCTTCTTGGTTAACCGAATATAGAGTAGATTCAAGAATGACGAATATTTGCTTTATCATGTAGATGCGGCATAACGTGCATGTTGACCTGGCCGACTGTCAGTGTGCTTTGTGCAAAAGCACAAATACACCAGTCCTGCCGACAAACGTTCTCGTCAAATTAATTACCGCGGTGTTCTGCAAACATGGCTGCCCATGGATTTATATGCTTAGCCGACCTGAACAAAGTAAATGCAGATAAAAATTAAATTTTATTCTGTGTGCACTTTTTAAAAAATGTTTTTAAAAATAACTACGCTACCTTTCTTACATAAATGAAATCTCCCGTTGAGATCAACGCAGCAAATTACTGTTTTACATTGTTTTGTAAAAAAAATTCCAGGATAAAATTAATAACTTTAAGTTATCTTCAAAATGATGCTAATCAGTTTTTTTGGCCATTTCATTTTGCAAGACGCACAATCTAATTTTAATTAGACTGAAAGTATCTGCGAGATTTTAAATATTCATGTTTCTAATGAAGCGGAAGAGACTGCGTTAATGAGTTGGGGATCCGGGTTGGAATCTCGTGTCGATCGTCAATGGAGGACTGACGGGTGGCAGGCGGCAGGTGGCAGACGGAAAGGTAAAGTAAACAGAGGGCGTCGGGATACGGTCAATTACAGCCATGTTTAATATAGGTGTACTATTTTAGTCAGACAATTTTTCGAAGAAGATTTGTAGATTAGTTGTATTGTTTGAATATGTTAATCAATATATAATTCTAAAATTTTTATAAGGACAGCTTTAAATGTAACACGCCCAAACCTATATAAAAAGAGCAGTGTGCTTCTAACGACATTGTTAATATATATAAAAATTTTTGAGGAAAACATAGAAGAGTTATGTAAATCTTCACTAAATAAAACATCAAAAAATATATTTGCAAATATTTTTTTTTATTCGTTAATCTGCCCGTCAACAGGTTAAATTTGATAATCCATAAATAGTGTTAATACATCGTCCTTGGATCTACAATACCACTTAAATGCAGTTTATATGAATTAATGTTTCTAATATATACTTAGTTAGTCCTGAAGCCTTTCTACCTTGCGGCGTAAGGCTATAGTCGAGTTATTTATTTTCTGGTGTTGGTTTTCATACTTCTTTCCATCGTGTTCTGTCCTTCGTATTTTCTTATCTTCTCCCACTTCACGCCTCTCTTCATTGCAGCTTCTTTTGTTTCTTGGTGCCAGGTTTTTCTCGGTCTTCCTAGTCTAACTCTCTTCACTGTTCTTGTTTCAAAAACTCTTTTTTCTGACATATACTCATTCTGTGTATATGTCCCAGCCATCTTAGCTGTCCTTCTTCTATTATAGTCTCTCTACTGATTTTGTGCCTAGTTTTTCTCTAAATACTTCATTTCTTATTCTGTCCAATTTTGTTGTACCTTCAGTTTTCCATAAAAATCTCATTTCGGAGCTTAGGAAATTGGTCATCAAAATAGCAACAATATTTATTCAAAAACTTAGTTTTCATTAATAATGATCAATTTTTTAAAGAGTTACAGGTAATACCTACTATTTTCAAAAGCTTCGAAAAACAAGTGAAAATAACTTTATTTTTTTGACATTCCATATAAATTTAATTTGCAAACGTCAGCATTTCAATTGTTTTCTGAATGTTGTTAAAGCAAAAATAAAATATTCAAAATGACAATTCATAATTGAACTATTATATCAGCTGGGTATCACAGTATAAAAATAAAGTAACGAGCAAAGTATCTGAAATACACATACAAGATACTTAAATTTAAATATCTAGATACAGATACAGATACATATGTCTAATTTGTATCTAGATACTTGAAAAAGTATCTAGTTACTTTATCTAGATACTTGTAACTACATACATTACAACACTGTACTATACAAAGTTTCATTAATACCATTAGTTAAAAAAGTAATTACATAAGGGTTGGCTATGGAAAAATAAAATAATGTCTACTGAAAGCTTTATTGAACAATATAAACTTATAACATAAAACAACAGTGATGGCAGTTAATTAATTCTAAAGCTCGCAGTAGACCTTGTTTCATTTTTCCATAGCCAACCCTTATGTAATTACTTTTTGAACTCATGGTATGCCGACCGGCGTAGCGTAGTGGTAACACATGTGCTCTGCATTGCGAAGGTCTCGGGTTCGAATCCCGTTCAGGCATGGAAATTTTCTCGAATAAAAATTGTCCTGGCTAATTGCCAAAGTAGCAAAGGCCATTAAAAAAAAAAAAATAATAATAATAATAATAACTCATGGTATATAGTATACGAAGAACGATGCGATTATTGGGGCCGACTGATCATGCAGATGACTTGAGATGAATGCTTAGTTCTTTAGGAAGCCTGTATTTATCTTTGATGACACTGATTCTATTTTAAAAAAAAACTCATTAGGTTATCCTTACTTTTGTACTGTTTTATGAACCAGTACAACGTGTATTTATTAAATTGATTTTCAATGAAGGTGTAAAAGCTACTACAATTCATCAGAGACTTCAATAACGGTTTAAAAAAGAGTGTTTATCACTTGTCAGTGTCTTTGACTATTAAAAATCCTCCAGGATATTTGTGAGCGCTGATCAAGCTTCCCGCAAGCTGCCCGTTTAATGTCTGCTGTAAATTCTGGAAAAACATTTAAAAAGTTGACCAACTCATCCTACATACAAGGAACGTCCTACACATCTATGAAGGAAATGCCTGGTATTTTAAACATTAGTGTTGGTAGTGTTGAAACTATTGTCTAGGACAATCATAAATTTAGAAAAATTAGTGCCAGAGTGATTCCAAAACAACATTTCGGTGCAAAATTGTATGCTTCATTAACCAAAAGAATGATTTTCCTGAGTATACTTGTCATAATTTCTATCATACATGCAGACACATGAGACACATTTATAAGAATTTCTTGGTTAACCTACTAAAACCTAAAATTTAATATAGAAAACTATAGTATAAATATGTATATTGTTGCCGAACAATATATCCACATTTCGACTGTTTGAAGCATATTTCATTGTTTTTACTTGCTACTTTACTTATAAATATAATATTTATTTTTTACATAAACTCTGCATTAGTTCAAACCTTCTAGTCTAGTGCCTACGTCGAAAGATACTGCACTTGATTATAATGGAATGCCATTTGGCACACATGTTCTTTATAAAAAATAAATAATTTTAACCCGCAGCACCTATTTGTGAATCAAGGCAGATTCAAGATGGCGAGAAAACCGCGCTAATTACGATAACGATAACTACATTTTATGATAGAGCAAAATAGCTAAATACATTTTTGTACAATGGACCTTTAGTTATAATATGCCACGTTGTACGCGTATATCCGTTTCTTAGTTTACGAGATACCGTTCACAATTCATTCTCAGACGCAATTTTGGATGATATGTCTCGTTTTCTATTAAGTTAATATCTTAGATTACGAATCTGTTATCAAAATGGCGAAGATTTTAAATTTTGATAGATTTTTTTCCCGAATTTGAGACATGATGATATACTCACTGCAAATCTGCGTATATTAACATTTTGTTTCCAAAGCCGCAGTAAGGAAAACTTGCGCTAGGGGCAGAGCCGTGTTTTGGCGCCCTTGGTAAATAAAAACAAAGTTCTTACCTCTCAAAATTTAAGTGATGAGCAAAAGAAAAAGGTCCTCACCTTCCAAAATCCAAGTGACGAGCAAAAAAAAAAGGCCTCATCTTAGCAATTGCGCCCCTTAGCAAGCCCGTCAGCGCCCTTTTTCTTAATGCGCTAGGGGCCGTCGCCCCCTCCACCCCCCCTTACTGTGGTTTTGTTTGTTTCAATTCTTCCTAAATCCGTAGGGCATATCTTTGGCTACAAGAATATGTGCGGAATTTTTCTCTAAGGATCGTCGAAATTAATATAGCGGCCGGAATTTGTAAAGTTTCAACTTCGTATTATTTTGACACTTTTTATATTGTCCTTGACCAATTCGGACCTGTAAATTACAAAAAGTAAATAAAAAAGGCATATGACTTATTATTATTTGGGTTTTGCCCGAAATAAAATATAAAAGTTAACTTATCCTGCCGGAACGGCTGTAATTTGTGCCATTTAAGTAAGATGCTCCATACAAATTCGGAATGCATCTATTTGCTTAGGTTTGTCGCAGCACCTGGTCTCAAATGAAGCCGCTTTCGAAATAACGCCCGAAAATTGAATTTAGCTATTTACAATTATCAATTTTGTTGAGTTGTATATCAATTTCGGGTATATTGAAGTCGTAGATTTCGAAAATGGAGTTAATTTAAAGATTTTCTGCATTTGAGATTGTATTTTGCCCGAAAAAAACAATTACATGTATTCTTTACATAACAGTTAGGGTTTCTGGAAACTCGAGTTTTTAGGACTCGGCCAGTCCGAGTCCTAAATTTTGAAAACTCGTCGAGTCCGAGTCGAGTCCAGATCTAAATCTAAACTGAAATTAATAAGCGAAAACGTTTAATATTTTGGAGCTCAATAATGATTCTCATAGGTGAAGTTTTTGTAACAAAAAATAAAATACAAAATTTGTTAAAAAATTTTTTTGTTAAAAAATTATGTATAACATCACAAGATTGTCAACTGAAATTTGTAGTCGTTCTAAGAAATTATAAAGAATATGTACTGAAATTTAATTATTAATCAATTTATTTATTTTCAAAACTTAAATTTTAAAACTAGGTATAACAATTTAATTGCTTTTTATCTTAAGGTAGAAATATTTGAGAAATACTAACGAGTACTATCAAAACATTTCTAGAAAGCACCTTTTGAATTTACTGGTTTTTACTTAATTTTAAAAACATGGACTTGTCGAGTATTAGAGTCGAGTCCCGAGTCCGAGTAATCACTCAAATATTCGACGAGTCCGAGTCCAGTCGAGTCGAGTCCAGAAACCTTAATAACAGTGAGATTCGTTACACGACAGTTAAGTGCCTCCCCATCCAAAAGAGTAGTAAATAGCAGTATTGACAAAACAATATAGACTACTACGCATCAAATACGATTCTAATGGTGGCGAAAACTTTTGTTTCGAAAATGATTAAAAGATTCTCTGATATTTTTACTAGTTATCAGGACAACATTGTAATGTATTGATGGTTCCTCTATATGTACCAATAATACTGACTTCCAGTGCTACCCGACAAAATAATTTATATATATATATATATATATTTTTTGCAAATCAAAGTCGAAAGCCTTACTAATTGGGTGGGGTCTATGTAAAGATAACATTCTAGTGAGATAGACTATGCCCATTCATGCCATCAATTGTACTGATTCTGCCGTTATTAATTTATATTTAGGTTTATTTTGAATTTTTAAACGTGTAAAATATGTCAGAATTATATTTTTAAAAACCACGCCTAAGAAAACGTATTAAGTCAAGTTCAGGGCCTAATAACATCCGTTCCCTAGTAATTATTGATTACTTATTATTTCTTAAATTAAAGTTTATTTAAAATTTTACGTCAATTAATTATGCAAAATAATGTTTCACACCTTGTTTCGACTTCGATTCAGACTTGTGTTGAATAAGAATTCATCGAACCCCTTCATTTTGTATACAATTAGGTAGTAATAAAAGCCAAAATTATTGGCATATATAGAGGAACTATCAACACATTACAATGATGTCCTGATAACCAGTAAAAAGATCATAGAATATTTTAACCATTTTCGAAAGAATAGTTTTCGGCCACCAAAAATCGTATTTAGTGCGAAGTAGTCTATATTATTTTGTCGGAACTACTATCTATATACTACTCTTTTGGAAGGGGAGGCACTTAACTGTCGTATAATGAATCTCACTGTTATGTAAAGAATACATTTAATTATTTTTTTCGGGCAAAATACAATTTTAAATGCAGAAAATCTTTAAATTAACTCAATTTTCTAAATCTACGATTTCTATATACCAGAAATTGATGTAAAACTCAACAAATTTGATGTAAATAGCTAATTTCAGTTTTCGGGCGTTATTTCGGAAGCAGCTTTATTTGAGACCAGGTGCCGCGGATAAACCTAAGCAAATAGATGCATTCCGTATTTGCATGGAGCATCTTACTTAAATGTCATAATTTACAGCCATTCCGGCCGGATATGTTAGATTTTATGTTTTATTTCGGGCAAAACCCGAATAATAATAAGTCATATGCCTTCTTTATCTCATTTTTGTAATTTGCAGGTTCAAATTGGTCGAGGACGATATAAAAAGTGTCAAAATAATACGAAGTTGAAACTTTACTTATTTCGGCCGCTATCTTAATTTCGGGGATCCTTAGAGAAAAATTCCGCACATATCCTTGTAGCCAAGGACTGTGGCCTACAGATTTAGGAAGAATTGAAACAAAATGTTAATATACGCAGATTTACAGTGATAGAGTAAATCATCATGTCTCGAATTCGGGAACAAAATCTATCAAAATTTAAAATTTTTACCATTTTGATAACAGATTCGTAATCTACGATATAAAATTAATAGAGAACGGGACACATCATCCAAAATTCGTTAGCCATTTCGGAAATCCCTTTTTTGCGTCTGAGAATGAATTATAGACGGAATCTTGTAAACTAAGAGACGGATATTCGCGTATGATGCGGCAAATTGTAACTAAAGGTCTATTCTACAAATATGTATTGAGTTATTTTGCTCTATCACAAAATTTAGTTATCGTTATCGTACTTGGCGCGCTTTTCTCGCCGCCATCTTGAATCTACCTCGATTTACAAATAGGTGGTGCTGGTCAAAATGATTTAATTTTTATAAAGAATACGTATGCCAAATGGCATTCCATTATCATCAAGTGCAGTATCAACGTAAAATATGGTGCGTAGGCACTAGACTATTCGGGTTGCTTATATGAAACTTTTAAACCATTTTATTTATGATATAATATTTTTAGAAGTCACGATCAACTCTTCACGAAAAATGCTTGTAAGGAAATCTCAAGCTGCTTGCGGCAGGTGAACTGCAAAGACCAAACACCCACGTCATGCTAATAAGGAAATCTCAATGACGTACGTTGTTCGGGCTGGTCCCTGGATTAGAGCATATCTCTCGTTCCGACACAGCTTGTTTTTAGGGATTATAATATTACACTCGGGGATCAAGTTGACGTCGTAAGTACTTGGGCATCACTAGTCACTGACTGCCAGATCTCTCTTACCAATCCTGGACAAGGGTAAGCGGTAAAAAATTAACAGAAAAACTTAATGTTTTTCGAAAGCACTTCTTAATAAGATTTCGTTTCAATATTTTCGTATTTAAATATTTAATGCTCCGTAAAAAATTTAATAAAGCTTACTTATAAAAGGAATGTCATCACTTTCGTTATTCATTGTGTTTTTTTAAATTTTTAAAATAATATTTGAAAACTCGAACGATAAACGACATATTTACAAAAATCAACAAGTTCTAAGAATAATATTTTCACTTTTATATAAAACTGCTGTCGGACATTTATTGTCAATTGTACCGTTAGAAAACAAAACAAAAAGTGAAATCATTTTCAATTGGTTGGTTGCAATTATCACAATTATTCAATGAGTATTATAGCGTGGTATGACGGATAACATTAGTTTTACATTTTAATTAAAACATTTTAGTGTCAATCAATCAAGTTTCCATTAACAGTTTCAATGGGTAGCAAAGTTTATTACTACGTATTCCCTGTTACACTATGTATATCAGGGCTGGTCCGTGGTATTGTGAGGCCTACTGTAAGACATTAAAATTGAGACCCTTAAAGGTTTAACCAATGATTTGAGGCAATGGTCCCCAAAGTAGTGTACGCGGGTCAGTACCTGAGGGTACGTGAAGAAATTACATTTGATGGCATCCTACACGACATTTGCAAATGACTTAAGAATTTTGCCGGTCAGATTTACAGACATTTTTTCTTCTTCGGTATTTTGGGATTTAATTTAATTTAGGCCAATCTTTGCGGCTCAAAATATACAATATATCAATTTTAACTACTAAAAATTTGATTTCCTCAGATTTTGCCCAAAATTCGTATTTACACTAATTTTTGGATGAGTTTGATATTGAACGACCTGAGCGACTTCCACTGATCCGGTTCCGCAAACTGAGCCGAAATTCCCATCTCTATTTTAAATATTCAGAATGTTTTTTTTTTTTTTTTTTCATTTATACACAAATGACAGTACAATAATTAATTTATTTTCTTAAGCCTACTATTATATAAAAATAAAAATATGACATTTGGCACTGTCGCTACAGTCAATAGCTCATTTTTTAATTTTCTGATATATAATTTTTTGGAAAAATAAACCAATAATTTTTTATAGACTAAACAGGAAATGGAGAATCTAAATTTACATTGCAAGAATATATAACCGTTTTTAAATTATAGTTTTTCAGAATTACAAAAAAAAAAAAAATGAAATAATAAAATTGACAAAAAAAAGTAACGTTTTGGAATTGTTTCAAATGAGTTGACCGACTAAATAGGACCTAGAAAACTCAAAAATTTTAATCGAAGGTCTATTTTTTTTTAGTTTTTGAGATGTGGTCATAGAAAGTTATGAAAATTTCCAAATTTGGTTTTTGAAAAAAGTTATAAATCAAAATGTATATGCGACATTTAGGCCCTCATTTTTTCATAGTAGAAAAAAGATGTTAGATTTACAATAAATTAAACCGAATGCCTTTTATCAAACAGATTTGTTACAAAACTTAGTACAGCCTAATACCACCAAGCATTTGTGAATAAATGCCTTTACAAAATAATGCAGATTAATGACAAAACAAATATGTTAAAAAATGGCCAAAGAACCAAAAATTGCTCATTGAAGTGCTTCAAAATATGTTACCAATACTGGTTAGATTCTCAAACCTTTATTTTTTAACATATATATTTTTAAGATAAAGTATGTTCATTTGGTTTAGGTGGAACTAGATTTTCAATTCTAGTTACTTTTGATTGAAGCTTTTGATTATTTTGTTCAGGAAAAACCTACTGCAATATATAAAAAAATAGCTAATGACAACTTACAAAAATGAAAATTCCGGTTAGTTCCGCCTAAACGTTTGGAATAGACTGTATCATGTGTATATACTTATTTTTTTTTCTGGTTTAGATGTACATGATCAAAAAAAAAAAAAAAAAATAATAAAAATTAAAAAATAAAAGGATGACCACTGACTAAAGGTACACCTTCGCGAGTTTTCTGACATCCTTCGTAATTTGAGGCCTGGGCCTCGTTCCAAGTGCCTTTTGTGTGCTTTTACCAACCGTCACATATAAGGTTTGTTCGTTTGCCTGCTTAGCTCACATTAGAGCAAGCTTCGTTTGTCCAGAACAACTTACACTAGATCATATCGAGCAAGCTTAACTTGCTCGATCTCCAGAAGTGGAGCAGGTAGAGTAGTGAAAGAAATATAACGTCAAAATAAAGATTTTTTTAACAAGTGTTATTATAACCATACAAAATGGCCATCATTAAAAGAGTTTTTGCGTGATATTCTAAATAATTACTACATTTTAGTTGGATCTTGTTAGTGAACAAGTAAAAAATTAATCAATAAACCCAAAAAATATTCTGGTCTTCGTTTTTGATACCTTTTATTATACCTACAAAATTTCAGTAGTAAATGTTCAGGTGGAGAACAATGCATTAATAAAAATAAATGGCAATTGTGAACGTAATATAACACGTCCATAACTTTATCAATCATAATTTATATTAGTATTTCTTAAATAAAAATGTTGCAGAAAGGCATAATAGGAACCCATGTTCTTGAAATAAATAATTTAAAAAAATTTATGTTGTATTTTTTCAAGAGCGTATTTCTGGACCTCGTAAATTTGATTCTAAACTATAGAACATTACTTTAATTTAGATCGTACGACAGCATAATAAAGTGTTAAGATAACACTGATGTGAGGGAAGGTGTGAGAGATGCGTATGATGAGATGAACAAATTTTATTTGTGCAAATTAAATATGAGTTTTGAATTAAATGTTATACCCACATCAAAGGTACTTTCAGACTGGGACAGATATGGAGATTTGATAGAGAGTAAGGAAAGATAATAGACGTGGTTTAACATATAAACACTATTGTTTTACATATCACATTCTTCTTCTTCAAGTACCATATCCCTTCGAAGGTTGGCCACTAACAAAGTAATCTTAATCTTGGATGTTACAATCCTGAAAAGATCATTGACTGAAATTTCGAACCACTCTCTTAAGTTCTGCATTCAGGATATTCTTCGCCTTCCTGCTGATCTCTTGCTATTAATTTTTCCTTCCATTATTAAGCGTAATAAATCAATTTATTATCACGCATTACATAGCCCAGTTATTCCAACTTCTTCTCTTTAATTTGGAACATATATATGAGATGTTAGAGTTTCTTCATTTTACCAAAAGTTGACCTTCCTTGTCCTATTCGGCTTCTAATTTCACAAGAGTTTTCTCCAGTGTCATGCAGTACACATCCGAAATACTGTGTTGACTCTTTCAATTTTGTCTGCACCTACCATTGTAAATATGTTGCCTTTACTGTTTAAAAACGATCACATGTAGTAAGATTAGAATTAAAAAGCCATTTTCACATTTGTATTTCTAAATGACGAGTGTGTTGTGACAAATCTCCAGTTACAAAACTGTCACAGCTGTGAGATAGATGTTATCGAAAGGACACTAGAAGTGACATGCACTTTAGCAAACAGGTCTCATATATAAATCACTTGAGTGTATCGGTGTGGTTCAGTAATGGCCGTGGATAGATTTGCGGCCGGGTAATTAGGCAAACGCACATTAAACTCGTCAGTCGATAAAACATTAAAATGTCTCTCACGCATATCCACTAATGGAAAACGGAGAGTGAAGGGAGAGATACGCAACTCGGTGCAGCGTCGAGTGCTACCCATTCGCCTGACGCCTAGCCACTTCCACTCTCCTGCTTAGATGATAATATCTTCTGAAACGATTCTCTATACCAGTAGCTCTCAATCTTCTCAAAATAGTACAGACTATCCCTATTTAAATATGATTATTGCAAATAAATGAAATTAAAAAAAATTCGTATTTTCGCACTTTGAAAATTATGATTCATCTGAATATGTAGGAAGTAGGAACATAAAATGTAATCAAATCATTTTAATGAAATATACAATTACTTTCAAGTTTAAAGTACAGAAAGTATAGCTACAACTAGAACTATCTAAATTTTTATTTGTGAAGATCTTTCCATTGGTATAGAGCTTAGTATGTAGCAACTATCTTTATCTACTGTTCCTATTTGGCTTCTATCATTCGAGTTGACTTTTGACGTCACTGACATGTCCTATATCTACTTTAACTTGCAAGAGATGAAACTAACCAAAGATCTAATTCATCTGTATTGCTATACAAGACTGGATAAACTTGACATTTAACAGATTAAAAGTTCATTGCGAAGTTTTCTCACTGAACGTCTGTTTGTTAATTTTCCTTCCCAGATCCTCTTTTATATTCAGTCATACTTTAATCTTCACCATGTGTCTTATACACATTGTGGTTTGCCCCTCTTTTCTTGTGTTATACTTTGCTTGCAGTACAGTTCTCTTATATTGTCATTCTTGCTGTTAAAGTCCATTTACCGTAACTTTGAAATGACGCCAGAATCGAAAAACTGACCTTGTTGCCAGTTCGTAAACTGTCAAAAAAAGTTAGGTTATATCGAACAACTTCTAAAAATATATTGAAAACCTATATTTCCTATGGAGGAAAGGAATTAATGTAAATTATGATGCACAGCAGTTCTTTCTAACCGATTTGTCGCGAAATTTATGGTTTATATTATATTAAGTGTGTAATGTAGTATTTTTAAAAAAATAAATATATTTCAGTGTATAAGAATCATCAGAAATATTTGTTTTTAGAAATGTGTCGTGTTCTTTTAATACTTTTTATACAATTTACTTTAATTTTTCGCCTGGTGTCACATTGACACAGCGGGTTCGGGAAGCAAACGCTGAGTGTTCCGAGTCACACTGTTTAACTCCAGACCGCTCGAATAAACGCGTTTAGACCTTTTCTCGAACGCTCCGAGCTTGCTTTCTGAACTCACTAAATGATATCGGAAAGTAATGATAAAGAGTCAAAATTTTTATTATTCGAATAGAAATTTTTGAATTTCAGATGTTAGATACAATTTTGTTTCGAATAATGAATATTCAAATATTATTTCAAGTCAAACAGTTTATTGCGCTAGCTGCAATGTAAGTTCAAGTAAGGTGCAATTCATGAGTATGCTAAAATTAATTTTCGATGATAATAAACCGTTCTACGTAACAGACCTGTAGGTTAAAATTACAAAAAAAAAGAACGTAACAAATGTAAATAGAACATATTTTATTGCTCATATATAATATTTGTTTATCGACCAAGATACAAAATTAAATATTGTTTTTGTTCACTTACATTACAAATTATAAAACCTTTTAAAATATACAAACACAATATACAGATAAAAGTACGTTATAGAAATATCACCCATCATATTTGATATCTATTACTCTTTTATGAGTTTTAAAAAACCCTTAAAGTTTGGTCTGAATCGCTCTGTAAGAAATGGTAGTTTACTAAGGTACAATTACAGTTTTAAAAAATTAGCTCTACCAATATCTCGAAAACTATTGCTACGATCAAGCTAAAATTTGATATCTACAACTCTTTTATGAGTTTTAAAAAACACTTAATTTTTGGTTTCAATCGCTCTCTTAGAAATGGGTCATTCCATGTCAAGTGGTCTGATTTCAGAGAAGTGCCCTGCTCGACCATCACGGATTTTGATGAAATTTTGTACGGACATTCACACATGTCCCTAACGAACATTGGTAAAGTTTTACGTTCATCCATGCAATACTTGCTGAGATTTAGTAATTTGTTTGACCCCATACCGCAGCCTTCTATGTTATGACTCCGAGATTTCGACAACTTTGAGACACAGTATCTCTGCCAATATTTTGTTGAAAGAAACAAAACTTTGCCAACTTATATAACTTTTTGCGCTCTATTAAACAAAATAATAAACAAATCTTCATGAGCGATTCCCGTGAAGAAAATTTGGATCAAACTTGGCCTAAAAAATTTGCAACTCGAAAAATTTTTAAAGTTTGGCTTTTTATACCTCTGAAAGTAAAGGTACGATATACGTGAAATTTTGCACATAATAACTTATCAATACAAGGTTAACGAATATAAAATTTCACACTCCTAATATTTTTAATTAGTTCAGGAATTGAGTGTAAAGTTGATGATTTTTGTGAAAATGCTAAAAACAGGGTATATTTAGCCCACTTTTACAAAAATATACCCTCTGGAAACTGTTTTAAATTATTTTCATTAGAAAGAGCATGTTTTAATCCCCATAAAAAAGTAGGACTGGTTTTTCATCCCTGGTATATAAGGCCTTAGAAATAGGGACAAAGTTGAGAACGTTTCTATCACATGCTGCTATCGCAATATCGCATGCATTCCATTATTTTTCATCTTGTTTGTTTTATACAGGCATTATAAGTACCTAAATTGCGTTGATCCATGGTGACATTGTCACTACCAGTTCAGAAACTTGAACCAGTAACCCCATCGCCATAGGGTCACGCCCGATAGCCGTGCAATACCAGCCACGGGTGGGTTTCCTGGTTGAGGATCCCAAGCCTCTAGTTTGGTTTCTTCGTTAAGGTTCTAAAGCCTTGTGTGGGTATCTGTCCGGTTCCCAAGCCAATGATTGGGCAGCTTATTCTAGGTTCCTAAGCCTGAAGTGGGTATCTTACATGGTTCCCAAGCCAAAGTCCATGATGTTGGTGTGAATTGCCAAATTCCAACTATTGCTTATTTATTATTGAATTTAGTAGCCACTTTCTTCAGTGTCACTTCTTGGAATTGATACTGTCGGCCTGGTGACATAACTGATGGTGCTAGAAGGCCACAAATAAGGTGTTGTGCTAGAACCCAACAAATATCTTCTCTTTCGGGCCAATAAAATGAATGAGCCAAGCCTCGCGGATGCATAAATTTTACCAAAGCATCATTTTGTTCCAGAGAAATTTTTACAACATTGCCTACCCACCACTTATTGTCATAAATGCAGGCAACATAGCAACCGGGAAATAGTTCGGCTAATTTTAAATTAGGATCGACAGAATTGGAAAGTTTGGCCACAAAGTTAACTGTGTCATTTGAAACTTTGCTGACAGAAATCGAATTCAAATCAACTGGCACAAACTGGTGATGATCTCTTGTGCCAGCTATTGCGGTGCTAGCTTTCCATCTTTCTTCTTGCAGCGTCCTGTTTTCTTGAATTACTTCAGTCGGAACATATATATATATATATATATATATACCTATTTAATTCCGTGAATGTTTTTGTCACAAAAGTTGAACAGATCTATTGGCGTCAGTATTTGATCGGTTAATGGTCGCTGGAGGCCGGTCAATTCGAGACTTTCCCGGCCAATTCGGGACGTTTAGTCACCGACCGCCGCTGCTAACAGTACAGAATTCTATACCCAAAACATGCTGACGCGTGACAGCACTAACAAAATATTTAAAAAATGTCATCAGTGTAGAACCACCGCTAGCAGACTAACAGATTCATATAGCGTACAAAAATTAATTGTACACTGTAAACTTCAGCAGGAATGAAAGGAAAGTGACACAATGTAAAAAAATGCATATTGAAGTATATGACGTATCGATAGCAATATCCTCAACTTGGTCCCTATTTCTAAGGCCTTATATACCAGGGATGAAAAACCAATCCTACTTTTTTAGGGGGTTTAAAACATGCTCTTTCTAATGAAAATAATTTAAAACAGTTTCCAGAAGGCATATTTTTGTAAAAGTGGGCTAAATATACCCTGTTTTTAGCATTTTCACAAAAATCATCAACTTTACACTCAAAGATATTTGTTGGGTTCCATCACAACACCTTATTTGTGGCCTTCTAGCACCATCAGTTATGTCACCAGGCCGACAGTATCAATTCCAAGAAGTGACACTGAAGAAAGTGGCTACTAAATTCAATAATAAATAAGCAATAGTTGGAATTTGGCAATTCATACAAACATCATGGACTTCGGCTTGGGAACCATGTAAGATACCCACTTCAGGCTTAGGAACCTAGAATAAGCTGCCCAATCATTGGCTTGGGAACCGGACAGATACCCACACAAGGCTTTGGAACCTTAACGAAGAAACCAAACTAGAGGCTTGGGATCCTTAACCAAGAAACCCACCCGTGGCTGGTATTGCACGGCTATCGAGCGTGAACCCTATGGCGATGGGGTTACTGGTTCAAGTTTCTGAACTGGTAGTGACAATGTCACCATGGATCAACGCAATTTAGGTACTTATAATGCTTGTATAAAACATACAAGATGAAAAATAATGGAATGCATGCGATATTGCGATAGCAGCATGTGATAGAAACGTTCTCAACTTTGTCCCTATTTCTAAGGCCTTATATACCAGGGATGAAAAACCAATCCTAGTTTTTTAGGGGGATTAAAATATGCTCTTTCTAATAAAAATAATTTAAAACAGTTTCCAGAGGGTATATTTTTGTAAAAGTGGGCTAAATATACCCTGTTTTTAGCATTTTCACAAAAATCATCAACTTTACACTCAATTCCTGAACTAATTAAAAATTTTATATTCGTTAACCTTGTATTGATAAGTTATTATGTGCAAAATTTCACGTTTATCGTACCTTTACTTTCAGAGGTATAAAAAGTCAAACTTTAAAATTTTTTCGAGTTGCAAATTTTTTAGGCCAAGTTTGATCCAAATTTTCTTCACGGGAATCGCTCGTGAAGATTTGTTTATTATTTTGTTTAATAGAGCGCAAAAAGTTGTATAAGTTGGCAAAGTTTTGTTTCTCTCAACAAAATATTGGCAGAGATACTGTGTCTCAAAGTTGTCGAAATATCGGAGTCATACCATAGAAGGCTGCGGTATGGGGTCAAACAAATTACTAAATCTCAGCAAGTATTGCATGGATGAACGTAAAACTTTACCAATGTTCGTTGAGGACATGTGTGAATGTCCATACAAAATTTCATCAAAATCCGTGATGGTCGAGCAGGGACCACTAGACCACTTGATATGGAATGACCCAAATGGTAGTTTACAAAGGTACCATTGCAATTTTTAAAAATTAACTCAATCAATATCTCGAAATCAATTGCTTCGATCAAGCTAAAATTTGATATCTAATACTCTTTTATGAGTTTTAAAAAATACTTAAATTTTAGCCTTAATCACTTTGTTAGAAATGTTAGTTTACTAAGGTACCCTTTCATGTAATTTTATATTAATAGTGTCGACAGTAACATGCTCTCCTAAAATCAAATTAATTATCTTTCAAAATAATTAATAAGAGACAAAACCATCCTTTGAGCACGGCTACCATGAGCTTTGGACATTTTTATTACAGTAAAATTTAAAAAAAATAAAATATAACCTCACTAAATAAGCACTTAAATGTTAACCTGACATATAACGATTGAACAATCCAATTACAAACTGACAACATTGGAAAAAATTACCAACATTAAATAAATAAATGTACTAACTGAGTTATAGATTGATGTTGATTAAAACATATCATAACGTTGGTACTTAAATTAACCAAGTGTGGCGTCATCTCATATTTATTGTGAATGGAGTTTATCTGTCTAGTTTTGTTAGGATATGCACTTACGTGGGTACATTTTATATAGGTTACCATAGATATAGGATTTTGACAGAATGTATAAAAATAATATAATATAAAAAACTGTGTACGTCATATAAATCAATAAACTTATTAAACACTACATTCCATTAATAACCAGAACAATGTTTTCAAGTTTGATAAGCTTCATGTTTCGTTGTCATACGTAAGAATGGGGCTTACTATATTTTAGTAGTGCCTGATCTTGGTGTTTCTGGAGATGAGTTTCATTTTTAACAAAAGGCAAAGTGCTAAGTAAGATCTTAGGTGCTTAGGTATTTAAAGATATACACTCTCTTGGAGGTATGACCGTTAAATTGTGTTGTTCTTCTTTTTATAACTGTGTCTACTAAAAATGAGATATACTTGCTTTTTAGGGTTTTGTAGGTATGACAAAAACCCATATACCGTCATTTTGTCATCTGTCTGTCTGTCTGTCTGTCTGTCTGTCTGTCTGTTCGGTAAAAATTGTAGCCAAACGGCTAAACCTAGAGAGTTGAAATTTGGCATGCTTATACAATTATACTCTTTGACCCTCACATAGGAAAAATACTAAAACATCTAAAAAACATATCCCCCTAAAACTATAAAATAATATGTGCTCATTGAAAAAAAATAAATAAAAAATAAATAAATTCTAAGTAGAATACCAAATGAAAGCCCTTAGTACGTCAATTGACGATCAAAATTTTATTTTTGCAAAATGAATTATTTTGAAGCGATTTTTGCCAAAATTATGCAAAAAAATGTTGTCCCACACCCTGTAGCCTAGATGGTTTAAACTAAAAATCTAGAAAAATTCTAAGTAATGTACATTGGTGTAACCGGAATAGTACAACAGGAAATTTGATCAGATTATGCTTTCGCATTTTTTGTGTTTTTTTGGTTGACGATGCACAAAACTTATAGTTATATAACACGTTATATTGTAAAGCGTATCGTGGTATATATGTTATGTTGCTCGCTAGCTACACAGATTTCTAGAGTTCGCTCTCTGCTAGAGGAGTCAATTTTATATTTTGTTTTTTTTTTTTCCATTTTTATTTTGTTTAGATTAATTTGTCAAAATTCTAGTTATATTTTGGCAAATGTTGCATTTAATTTTTAAGAGCGTAAATTTAATAACCAATTGGTATTGTTGGAATAATATTTTCATTGTATGTGTCATGTATATGGAACCAGAGGGGCGGGGCGTATGATTTGAAACGAGAAATGGAAGCCACAGGCGCAATTTTCAAAATCATAATGAACCTTGCTATATATATATATATATATATATATATATATATATATATATATATATATATATATATATATATATATATATGCATATATATATGTTAGGGTCAAAACTAGTTCTTGGACCACCTTTGTAATATGTTGCGTTAGTAACCATAACATAATGACATATATGTGACAGATTGTAAATAGACGTAGTAATAAACGCTTATATGTGCATGGATTTGTGTGTTTTAATTGATATTATCATGAACGCTATGAAGCGTTCTATCATCAGAAGTGGGATGCCTACACCTACAACTAATTTTGGCGAGTTTTTGTTGTTCCATACATAAAATATTTTGAAAATGATTAAAATGAAAAAAAAAAAAAACAAAAAAATGACAGAAAGATTGACAGTTCAAAAATAAATTGAAATGTCAAAATTAGCTGACAAGAGTTTTTAAAATGGAAAACATAAGTGCTATATTATAATTAAACTGTAAAAAAATAATTTACCCCAAAACATTGCGTACCCATATTATGGTGAGTCACAGTGATACGTAGAAATTGAAATGTTCTAGAATGAATTTGGATAAAGTACATTAAAACTTATAGCAAGGACTGGAAAACACTACAAGATGCAAATAATTTTTCCGATAACATTCATAACACTTAAATTTCAGTTAAATATTGTAATATAATGATCAAAAATAGAAACTATTATTTAAATTTTACAATTCAAAACGAGACTAAATAAACTATACAACTGTCCAATATTAACTTATTTATAAGTACAATGATATCAAGTTTTATCAACGCATCAATATGACAGGCTGCGACACTATCCCCCCTGACAACCTGGTACGCACAAATCAACAGAGTTGACAGTGTTCCACCCTGTACAACATAATGCACTGATAACCCTTGAAATCATGAAATTTTCACACCAACAACTCAGTGAAAAGAACCAAAATGAAGTAATGAGCTTCGGAGCAATCATACAATTCAAGGCACCAATCCCTCAAAACAATGGTACGTACAAAGAAATGAGAGAAAGGTACCTCAAATGGTATATCAAGTCCAAAACCCAAAGCCCTAAAGGATCCATACACCCAATTTAAATACAATTATAAATTGCAAGAAATAATAAAATTTAAACCGGTACAGACACCGGAAAATCCATAACAGTAACAGTTGGAAACCTAGAAAGATATAGAGTATTAAATCTTCATACAGTCCGACGTACTCACTCCCCAAAATCGATGGTACGCACAAAGATCTTGTGGAAAGAGTACCCCAAACTGTATATCGGACCCAAAAACTCTATTACCCTAGAGAATCCAAAACGAACTGTTTAACACATGTTTAAATGATATTAATACGTTAAATTAAGTAAAATTTTCATTTTGTGGAGATGGGAGGAAGGAACCACAAGGTAAAAGGATATTGTTCAAGTTAACTCGCCAAACTCTTCAAAATTCTGAAAAAAACAGATTAGAATAAGCATAACCGCAAAATGGTACATGTGAACTGAAAATAAATTCGAGTAATCAACAAAATAAATTACTCACCAAATAGGTACCCCGTATAGAAACAAAACAATTAAAGAATTGTGCAAATAAACTCAAAAATATCACAGATATAATAAGATATAAATGAGACCAATGTGGCTCAATCAGTTACAAAACCACAAATGGTGTTAAAGTCAAATTGACCACAATGCAATCTGCAAAAATGCGGGAAATTCGAACTACAAACTCTCATAAACTGGAAAGAACAACTAGATGTGATTAATGATATTGCTATAACAAGCTGTTAAATTTTGAGTATCAGTTTTATAATTGACTGTAGGGAATTTGTTAATGAAAATCATTTCTCTAACACTACGTTTGAAATAATTTTGTTCCGTGTCTAGGATTTTAACATTTTTAAAATCAAATTTATGATTCATATCAAAATGATGTTTAGCTAGGGCCGTAGATTCCCTTTTGTAACGATTATTCTCCCTACAATCGTATGAATGGTTGTACATTCTGGCTTTAAAATACTGTTTTGTCTGACCAATATATGAAAGATTGCAGTCTGAACAAGGAATTTTGTAGACAATGCTCGATCTATATTCATAGATCGGCATGTCCTTAATTTTAGAATACAGATTGTTTATGGTTTGGAATTATAAGTTACAATTTTAAAGTTATCATTACTAAACAAAACTTTAATAGTGTTGGACAAATCCTTAATATACGGAAATTTTAAATGAGATACCCTATCTAAAGGTTCAGGAATACGAGTGTTGTTGTAGAGAATTAAGTTTATAAGTTTTTTGGGCACGTTATTTTCCAAACCTATTTTAGTAAGCGTGTCATAACCTTGTTTGATAAAAGAAGGATGACAAATAAAATCTAATCTTTTTTTAAAAGCAATAATAGGAGTAATTCTGTATTTATACTCCGTGTTAGATAAAAAGTTAATGAATCTATCAGAGTTAGAAGGTTTACGGTACCATGAAGTGATAACCGATCCATCAGGTAATCTATGTAAATTAACATCAAAAAATGGAAGGATACAATTGCTTTCCTTTTCCATCGTAAATTGAATCCTAGGATGTATACTATTAAAATTATCCAAAATAAGATCCAACTTATCAATAGGGAAACTAGTAATGATGTCATCGACATAAATTTTAAGAAAGGGTATGTCGAAATCAAGTTACTTTAAAGCTTCGGTGATAACATAGTTCATAACTACATCAGCCATCACTGGGGAAGCTGACCCACCCATCGGTGTGCCAAAAATTTGGCCATAAAATTTGCCATCAAATTGAAGATAACTAGAATCAAATAGAAAAGCAATGATAGATAGAAATAACGTCTTAGGGATGTTAGTAAAACATTTGATGTAATTCCAATTATTGTCCAATATATGGTTGACTAATTCTTTAGGTATATTGCTAAATAAACTTTTGACATCTAATGATAAAAGTATGTAACCTTTAGGTATTTTAATGTTTTTAATATAATAAACAAAAGTGAAAGTATTTTTAATATTGTGAGTATGTGTGGATGTAATCCTATTTAATATTTCCAAAATAAATTTAGCTAGTTTACAAGAAGGGCTGTTAATGGATGAAATCACTGGTCTAAGTGGAGTGCCCTGTTTATGTGTCTTCGGTAAACCATAAATTTTAGGAGCAATAGCATTATGAGTATTGTTAGACGTCTTGTTAGAAGTAAATTCTTCCGTAATGATATTATGGAAAGATAAGTAATCAAAAAATTTATTTGCTCTATTCTGATATTTAATAGTGGGGTCGGATTTTAAAAGTTTGTAAGTATCTTCATCTAAAAGAAGAGCATCCATTTTCTCCTTATATTCAGATTTGTCCAACACTACAGTTTTATTACCCTTATCTGACCTAGTGATGACCAGATCATTGTTCAACTTAACAAATTTTACCAAACCATACAGATTAGCTACGTTTAACTAACATAGGTAAATTTTCTTTATTGATTGTATAAGATTGTTTTCTATTATGATGTTATTGTTATAGCACCTGAAGAAGCCACCAATGTTGTTGGCGAAACGTTGTGGTTTGTTAAAATAAACGCTTCTTGTCCAAAAAGCTGAGTGAAATTATTTCCTATTTCTACCTATATTCAAAATTGGACATTAAATTACTAATGTACTAATAGTAAATATATTAAAGTTGTGTGGACATTAAAGTAGTATACATGACTGAAAAGTAACAGATGACATAGGTAACAATATATTGGACATCTACAAACAACATAGGCGAGGAAGATTCGTTCATGGAAGAACTAATAAATAAGAGGCGTTTATGAAGCGAAGAGGTAGACGAGGCCATGGATCCTAGCAAGAGTTCATATACACGCCAGTTTTTGAAGTGAAAGATCGGAAGTCCTATCGTAAAATATTTATTATCTATTATCGGTTTCCTAATTCTGCTGTCCTAGATTTTTACTAACTTACTAGAGTTTATGTTTTAGATTTTATTACACTATTTTTAATGGGCTTCTATTTGGGGGAAAATAAAGTACTGAATACTTAAAAACTAGGTAATTAGCTTAGGTTTAGTTAGTAAAAATCTAGAACAACAAAATTAAGAAAATTAGGAAAACAATAATAGATAATAAACATTTTACGAATGGATTTCCGATCTTTCGCTTACAAAACTGGTGTGTATATGAACTCTTGCTGAAGACTTTAGTTCTGAGTGATTGTTTAAAATAGAATTAAACACTCTACTCTTCTTCATTGCAAGAACCGAGAAAACTTCTTGGTCTATTTTGGATAAATTGGTCCACATTTTGTTTCTTGGTGGGGACATTTTTAATTAAAATTAAAAAATAACTACTAACATTTCATAACCTCAAACGTAGAGAAAAATTGCACCAAACGCCAGCAACTTCTAAACCGTTCAAAAAATGTTTCTTGGCGTACTATGTCCTGCGCCATTGCGATTGCATATCTCGCGCTACCAGTTTTTACAAGAGTACAATTTTTAGAAGTGTTTCTTGTTGAAAAAATTTAATCACAGAAATATTTATATGTGTATAAATAAGATGTTTACTATATTGTTTTAACAAAAAAAAAAAAAGTAACGATACTATACTGGGTCAAATGTACTGATATTAATAAAGTATCGGAAGATTAGTATCGATACTAAAATCGCGATATCTTCCATGATCAACCTCGGTTTCGCACTCCTCTTGATTCATACAGCAGCACCAGCTCGGGAATTCTGCAAGTATGTATTCTTTCAAGATGCACGACCAGTTGCGTATGTATTTTGTTTTATCCCGCACAAGAAAGATGTTCAACATTACCCTATATCTTTGCAATTGTAGTCGTCACATTCAAGTCTTGACCTTGTGTTTCCTGTAAAATAATGTAGTCGTTGGCAAATATCAATATAGTAGCATTACTAAAAAGAGATGATATTTTTCTTGACTTTTTAAAATGTCAAAGCTAAAAACCAACCAGATTAACACAAACGAGAAAGAAGTTTTCTTTAATTTCCCGTAATATACGAGTAGTTTAATTTTAGGAAACTTTTGTTTAATTTTTTATCGAATATTGGTACAAATCTTAACTATAAATTTTCTTAAATTATCTGGCGGTTTCCCATCTCTGAGTCGTTCCTCCAACAAGAATGTGACACGGTTGAGCAACACTGCTCTAAACTTCCTACACTCAATTGTTTGAAAATGTGTTTGATACGATATGACACTTGAATAAGTCCCTACGTGACAATCAGCTCTTTCACATTTTTAGAATTTTTTATGTATCACAAAAACGTTTCCACTTAGTTATACAGCTATTGGTATTAGACAGTCACATAAAATTCCAATAAAATAGACTTGAGTACTTCCAATAAATTTTTTGATAAAATGATGAATTTTATTCGTGTGTTAAAATGAAAAAGAAACGTCAATAAAAAATTGAGAACATGAGCTTTATAATTCAAATGAAAAAAATGTAAAGGAAAGTAATATTTCTTCGCTCATAATTTCCGAGCTTTAACTTTTATTTTTTGCTTCATCTTACATCCCATTTGATACAGATTGTTGTAATATGAATTTTCATTAATAAGTCTTGGTTTATAATTCTCTATAAATCGTTATCAGTATTCCTGAATCGACACTCTTGAGTCATGAAATGTTTTCATTAATATAGGTTCTTGTAATCTTGCAAATATTGTCGTGAGAGATTCTTGGTTTAACAACATAATATTTATTTTACATTCGGTTGAAATATATTAGGTTTGTTCCAACAGAAAATTCACAGCAGTTCAGAACGTGAATCAGAACTGCTTAGAATCCATTTGCGAACGTATAGTTCTAGAATCATCTTAACTCGTGTTAGAACGAGTCAGAACCGTTGAGAATTTTGTTTGTTTATCCTGACCTATAAAATCACGAAATCAAAACAACTTCTGTTAAAAAACATTGTTCCTTGTATTTTTAAACTGAAGAAATGGAACAAATGTAAGGATTAGATTACATTTAGAAATCTTTTTTGCCGAAAATGTCTTAGGACCTTTTCCTCGTTGGTTGGTCATTTTATTATGTGGTTAGACTTGCTGCTCAAGAAGTATAGAATTCGGACTATTATTCTCTCCAAACTATTTATGGAAATATCAAACCTATCTGCTACATCTCAAAAACTTGCAGTCTGATGGCCAATATACCAGAGAAATATAAGAAGTTGATCCTGAGCACTAATTTTACTATTTTGGCCAGAATGATACTTATAGTACTAACATGCTTCAAAACTTGCTGCTAAGTGGTTTAATAGCATTTCTACTAACTCGAAAATGTTCCAAAAAAACCTGATCAATATATTGTGGGACTCATCTGTAGGTAATTTTCATTATTTTGTCTTATTTCAACAATAACATCATTCAAGAATTCTCCATCATTATCACTTTCGCTTGAAAATTGTGACAAATTAGAAAAATCACTGTCTTCTTCCATTACTACTACTAATTTAATTAAACAAACAAAAACAAATAAGTGAGGTTAGATAACACGTTAAACTTCAGAATGTAAAATTCTGGAACTTTAAGAACGATTCAGAATCAGTTCAGAATACAATTCATTCGTTCTTTGAACACTGTACTATAAGTTCTGAATTTATAAATCAACTTGTTGGAACGCTAAAATCGTTTTTCGCAAACTCAGTAAAGTTCTGAACGGTTCTGAACTTTCGTTGGACAAACCTAATAAGATTGTTCAAACAAAAGTTAAAAAAAAATAATTATTATTATTACATGGAACTGTTGTTGTAAGCTGGGGGAAGATACCTTCACCTCGCATTTTCTGGGATCACTTGAACCTTGGGCTTCCACTTTTTCAACTTTTGAAATTCGGAGTTTCGACTATTACATCTTTTAAAATCGTAAGATTTGACTTTTTACTTTCCAAAATCAGAAAGAGTACTATATTGAGATAACTGCTTTAAGGATCGAAAAATCTTCTTGAAACAACTGAATGAAAAATCAGGAGAAATTGGTCTAAAAATTAATTTAACCAAGTCCAAGAACCTATATGAAAAATGCTCCATCTTTTTACGACATACAAAACAACCTGACTCTAAATGGTGCTGTTATAGAAAATAATATATAGAAAATACGCAAAAGTACATCTTAAAAAGACACATATCACTAGTTGGGCTGCGTTTAACAAAATTACGTTTATTTTCTATTCAGAAATGCCTTAAAAGAACAAAATTTTGATCAGTGCATACTGCCAGTGCTCACATGCGGTTCTAAGATATGGGCAATAAATAAAAATAAAGTGAAAAAACTACAAGTCACAAGTGCAATGGAGAAACGGATGATAGGTATCTTTCTGCGAGACAAAAGAATTAACGACTCTATACGGGGGCTATTGACTATTGTGTTGCGTACAACACATCAATATTCAGAGATGCTGTGAGAAGGATCTGTCATCTCAGATGGAGCTCAACAGGTCATATATGTAGACCCAACGACAACCGATGGATCCGAAAATGGTTGGTGTGGAGATTAAAAACACATCAGCGCCCAACCGGAAGGCTTCAAACAAAATGGACGGACGATATTAAAAGGCATACAGGACACGACTGGATGATAAAATCCACCAATAGAGAAGAATGGAAGGCATTAGGGGAGACTAACCCTCGGATGTTAGTCTCCCCTAATGAGATGTCATAGTTGTAATGAAGGTGACTATTTAAATACATATTTAAAAAAAAAAAAAAATGTGCTATGCTATGCAAAAAGGAATAAATGCTAAATAAAAAGCATTGTTAAGCATATTCTGGAGGATCTGGAAGAACTGGAATGTTGCAAAGATTGAATGCTGATCTTGCAGGCATTAGTTAATGATAATCAGTCGCAGACGTAGGATGGCATTACACAACATCTTATAGTAGATCGGGCAACAATTTCGAAACGATTGAATGAGATCGGATAATTTTAAGAAGTTCGGTAAATTAGTACGACATTAAATTAATTTGCATTTCCAGCCAGATTAACATGTGCATTTTGTTACTTGACAGACAACGTAATACGCATTTAGCAACATGGATTACGTATAATTCTAAACGCATATATTCATGAGTAACCTCCCGCCGTTCAACAACAAAATTGAGCAGCCATGCCAAAAACGTCATTTTGTGCATCAAGTGGGACATAAAGAATATGTTATTTAAACAATTTCTCCTACAGGCACATACGATTAAAGCCGAGCCATAAAGTCATCAACAAGAAAGTTCTCCGGCACAAGCCTTATTTACCCAACTTTATTGTAAATTACCCGACTTCTTTATAATTAAGTTGGATCTCTCTAGATGGACAACGCTCCAACAACAAGATATAGCTGAGATAATAAAATGATTCGACGGAATCACTATCTCCACACCGATAAATTTTTTCTAACAGAAATTAAAAATATACTTCAGAGATGGCAGAACGTCATAGAAAGCTAGCAAAGTGTGTATATTAATAATTGAATTGTACTGAGATACAAACTCAATCAGTGCAAGAAAAACCTCACCATCTTAAAAACCGTGGTATAAAAGTACACATTATTTGGATTTCTTTACTAATTGGTATACAAGGCAATGAAAAAGCCAACATTGCTACTAAATAATCCACCCAAAAGGTACCACCTTTGGACCTAAATATTCAAGGAACGGACCTTAAAAACGAAATTGGCAAAAGTCTAATAATGAAAGAAAATGGCAAGAACTAAGAGACAACAAACTACGGTGAATAAAAGAAGACACAAAAAGTGGAAATTCGAAAGGACAAGAAAAAAGCAAATGGCATAGACTAAGAATCGGACATTTCAGACTGACAGACAAATACAGACTTGAAAGAAAAGACTCACCAACCTGTGACAAGTGTAACAACGACAACGACAGCGATACCACATACAATAAACAATAAACCCTTCGAATTCTCAATAGACAAAAATTTATACTCTGTATTGTAATAACATCACATAACAATAATATGAACAAAAATTATATTGTAAATTAGTAATGTACGGGTACTGATCATCATAGCAATGGATGTACTTCTGTTTTTTTTTTTTTTAATAAATGTGTAGTACAAACTTTTTCCAAACTAACCATATACTTTGCTGTTTTTCTTTATGACTGTGTCTACTGAGTGAGATATATTTAGTTAATTTAATTAGTTACATTTTCAGACCGTCTGTCACAAATACTAAATTTATATTATTCATAACATGGTTTTAAATTTTCCAAAAATTTTTATTAATAGTGAAAAAGTTACGAATGAATTAACAGAAAAAAGTACTGATTTGATTTCATTTAATTCTCACTAAATGCTCTCTAAAAGTTACGTTTAACTGATTCGTAACAATTGATTAATTATAAATATGTTTTTAATTTAAATGTTAACATTTTATCGAGTAATAAAATTATATTGAGGGCTAGTCAATTGCAGCTGGACAACTATTAAATTTTATTTTGTTTAATTTAAATTTTTAACTTGTTTAAAATGTAGTTTAAAGTCGTAGATGTTTTGTTGTGAATAATGAAATGATTCCATAAATAAATATATTATAAATAGAATTAAAAAAGAAAAAAGTGCAACAGTCGGAAAAAGTTGTACTTGAGAATCCGTTGAAAATTGTTTTTGAAATTGAAAGTTGAGTAACAAAGTAGGGCTTATATGATATATACTCATCCAGAATAAAATGTTATTTTTCCAAAACATAGCGTTTTAGAATTCGATGAAATAACCGTGGATGCAATTACGTTAGGTGGCAATGAACTGCTTATACTCATTACATCACTATTCAATACATGTATAACGGATGCGCTAATTCCTGACCAGTGGAATGTAGCCATAACAATCCTCCTTACAATCCGACTTACAATAAAACTCGACTTCTACCAGCCAGACGAACAAGCAGGATTCAGGTCAGGTTTTGGCACAAACGACCACCTTTAGACAATCAAAAGCTTAATAAAAAAACACATTGAATATAACAAACCACTTACACTCTATATCGTCGACTTCGAGAAAGCATTCGACACCGTCGAATTGTAGTCGATATTAGCACAATTGAACGACTGTAGGATAGACTATCGTTACAGCCAGTTAATACACTGTATATTATACATACTCATGCAACAGCTAGTATCTCACTCCACGATACATCAAACGCTTTCAGAGTAAAGAGAGGAGTACGCCAGGGCGATACAATATCTCCAAAGTTATTCACGGATGTATTACAATACGTTATGAAAGATCTGCCCTGGGAAAACAAAGGTGCCTTAATATATGGCGAAAGGCTAAACTACTTAAGATTCGCTGATACTATCGTTCTCATATCAGATTGTCTCGGAGATACTGCCAAGATGCTAGAAGGCCTAAACGAAGCATCGAAAAAAGTTGGACTCAAAATAAACACCCAAAAGACGAAAGTAATGACAAATCTCGTCCTCAGTAGCAGACCAAATATTGACAACATCGAATTAGACCAGGTCGTTGCATATAAATAATTAGGTCACGAAATAAAAATTGGCAGATATAATCAAACATGAGGATTTCCAGAAGAATTTCACAAGGATGGGCATCATTTGGCAAGCTCTGAAACATTTTCAAGAGCAAAATCCCATTATGTCTTAAAAGGAAAACTTTTGAGCTATGCGTAGCACCTATTCTGACTTACGGTGCTGAGACCTTTACTCTAACAAAAGCTTCAGCTAAAAAATTCAAATAGCTCAAAGAGCCATGGAGCGAATCATGTTAGGTATCACCTTAAGAGACAGAATACCTAATGAAGAAATTCGCAGCAAAACCGTAACTGAGTAACTGAGATCCTTGTGAAAATAACTACAGTGAAATGGAGATGAGCAGGACACCTTGCCAGAATAAAAGATGGACGCTGGAATAAACGCATACTCCGATAGAGACCTTGGGCAGATAGACGGAGTCGAGGAAGACCACCTACTCGCTGGACTGACGACATTAAACGCATCGCTACGAATTGGATGCACGAAGCCCAAGACCGAACAGATGGGAAATACCAAGAGAGGCTTAAATCCAGCAGTGGATCAAAACGGCTGATTGATGATGATGACATTGATAGCGTTTTGTCAATAGCTTTAGACAGAGCTAATGTAAGATAATGAACCTCTCTGAAACGGCACAACCTGATTTATTATTTTTTTAAAATGATTATAATTCATTCACACGCGTAATTCGGACCAGGTCAGATAGCTAAACCAAAGCACCTTTTGAATCAGCATGTAATATCTCACTAGATATATATACAACTACCTAAAATTACTCTTATTGTATGTATCACGTGGTTTAGTAAATTAGTAGCGTACATCTGAATGGATTTAAATTTTATGAAACACACTTTAGACAAGATTTATTGTTTCTGATAGTTACATAACTTAAATTCTTACAAATGTGTGTTATCCCTGAGAATTTTTGTGTTTAGAGTACATAATTCAGCATCACTAGTTATTTCTCTCTTACTAATTGCCTGAAATATTCTTGACTTCCTCTACTGACATTGCTTAATTTAACTGTAAAACTAAATTACTGACTATATTCTGGGCCAGATTCCCAATGACTAGACCTTTGCCTACATCTTTGTGTATAGAAAAGTGTTTTTTTTTTGTGCTTGCTGCCTTTACTTCGCTACTATTTCTTTGCTAGAAATCGCTCGAATAATTGATCCCTTAACGAAATTTACTTTTACTTGGCTTAAGTTAAAAATACAAGAGACGGCGTAAAGCTCATTCAAAAGATGGCGTAAAGCTCATTCAAAAGATGGTGTTAAGTCCACTCAAAATTCGGCGTTAAGCTAATTGTGAAAGTACCTGTTGGAATCAAACAAACGTTCGTCGAGTTAAGGTTTGCTTCGTAAATAATACTCGCTTAACTTTGCATTTTTCCCATTCCAAATTTAATTTAAACGAATATTATATGATTATGGTCACAGAGTATTGAGAATATGCATATTTTACGCAATTATTGTAAAGACCTCGTAAAAATTGTAGTTCAAATTACTGTTTCCTGGGGCTACAAATACAAAACACAACGTAAGTATTTAAAATGAGGATCCAAGCCATTTTGTACTGTTACAAATCCACATTTTAGACCATCATTAAAGAACCACATGTTAGGCTGACAAAAACTTAACTAATCAGATGAAAAGCCAGTCTTTACGTTATAACTTTAGAAAAAATGTCCAGTCTTTAAATAGAAAAAAAATTAAGAGACAATATGAGCCATTAGAGGCAATGATCATATCCTGCACCAGCATACCTGACCACCTAGTTTTAAGTGGTTTGCACATCTAAATCTATTTTGCATTTTAAATAATAATTTGCAATACACTAGAAAGTTATTTGGCACCTAAGAAGATCCCGTAATGGTACACATATCTTATTTGCATGTTCCATTCTACAGACTTTTGGTATTCACTGCTTTTTTCCTTTTAGTCATTAAATTAAATAACCGGCCACTGTAAATTTCGTGTTTTTGTACGGTAGCAATTGTATTTGCTTTTACTTATTGTTCTATGCATATAGAACAATAGAATCTGGGTTGTTAAATAATGAAATTGGGCTTCAGTTGATTGAACCACATCGCGTAGACCGGAACTGAGAGGAAAAAACTAAGAAAGCGAAAGTTATTACTTCGCTGTCACGCATTCTTTGAAGTTTTGCTTGAGACGTGTTTGTTGTAAGTTTCAACAAATAATCAGTTTTAAAATCGAGCAAGGTCTCAGTTTCTAATCTTTAGTGAAATTGAACAAAATGGCTACCGAATTTTTTAAAGGTTAACTAAGGAATAAATGCATATGAAATACAATTGTATTCAAGTGGCACAAAATATATTGAGGATGTTGAATATGATGAACGAGAGTATGTGCAAAACGACGAAGAAGTCATTCAAAATGATTGATTGAGAGATTATCAGCCAATTTTTTCATAATAATCTGACGAACATGAAAGTTTAAGCCAAGGTTGTCCTTAATCTTCTGATCTTTAACCAAATTGAAAATTGGAACTGAATTTTTATATTTATATGCAAATTGTAGTGAAACAGAACTTATTGGAAAAATAATAATATTTAGCGAGATTTTACTCTTCCAGTAAGATCCTAGAACGATACGATAATACTCAAATGTCCGCATGTTTCAGCGTTAGAGACTCGGCATTCAGAACGGACCATCTACTTTTTTTCCACAACTTTAGACAAGAATTGATATCTATACAAAGAAATGAATAGGTAATAGTTATTTGAAGATGCATAGCACTATCATAAATCATCAAAAGAACAAATGAAAAATGGACTACAAACAACAAAAAAAAAAAAAAAAAACGGAGTAGGTCGACCGCCTAAAAGTCTACATTTTTGCAATTCGTTTCAAGCACGTCTAAGGTTCTTTTAACTATCCGCCATCCATATTTGGAGAGGACTGCAAAGCAGTAATATTTTTCCGCATTAAGTCGTCAATAAAAATTATCTAATGATATAAAAGGGGTAGCTTGCAAATATTAGTTTTGACTAGCAAAATACCGGGCAATATGGGAACAAGAAGGGGAGGACTACTTCCAATATTTATAAATTAATTATTTATTTATTTATTTACCAAAAATAAGCATGTTGAACAGATCTAGGGTATTGTTTTTATTTCATGAATTATATATTCTGGACAATCTATCAACGCAAGTATAAACCCATAATTAGTCGCATGACTTCTACAATAAAATAATTATAGAGATAAACAGAACTTGTGCAGATAATATTTATTGTTATACAAAAGTACACTATAAACTATTGTTAAATATATTATGACAGACAGTAAATCAATCCAAATTATTTTTACCGACCGTCAACATATATAAGGGAGAAATTGTGATCATACCGATTTTGACACTTCGAGATTTCGATGAATCTCCACGAATTGAGGTCCCATAACGTTACGTTATGGAAGGTAACATAACGTTTTGACTATTTTTAGCATGATATCTGTCGGTCTGTCTGTCCGTCCGTCTGTCTGTCCGTCTGTGTACACGTGCAGAGCAAATTAGGCTAAAAGGATTTTTATGAAACTACATATTTAAGCTTTTGACATAAAAGACATGAGTTGATCAACTTTTGGTAAAAATCAGTTGACTAAAAATGGGAGTTTACTCTTGTCGATTTTAAGATTTTTGTGAATATTTAGCAACAGAAAAATATTTCGAAAAAAATTATTGAACAAAAGTTGCTATAAATGCAATAACTAATAACTTTTATTTGAGACGTTTTTTGATAAAACGAAAAATTTCCACAAATATTTGTAAAAATTTTTAAAATTCTCAATTTAAAAGCCTCAATTTTTCATACTTATATGTAACGTTTCCATGGTCATGATAAATAATATCTCTGTTAGAAAATATTAGGTCAAGTTATTTCTACTCTGCTGCTAGAATGTATTTTATACAAGTACTTTTGATGGCGGTCGGTCCTGTGGTAGCCACAGCTGATTTTTTTTATTGCTATGATGGTAACCACTGTAACCATGGCTTTGCAGCGTTCCAAAGGTACCTTGTTGAAGTAGGTTTTAATAATAATGACTGGGAACGAGTTTCTCTCGCAGGTACATGGGTATTAAATTTGTATAAAACATCTGGTACAAATATGACACTTTTCATAACTTTGTATAGAAAACATATGTCGGCTAAAGACAGTCTAGATGTAAGTGAGGCTATGCTCAGCACATAGAATTTGTCAGGATAAGTGATAATGTTTTAGTCTATACCAGGTTTGAACAGTGCATAATTACAAAATTTATTTTGTACATGCTCGACACGTTCAATTTGGCAGTTTTTCAAAGGATTCCAGATAGTTGACGCATATTCCAAATGGCTCCTAACTAATGAGAAGTACAAAATTTTAATATCTGTTATCATCAGTTTTTCGTTTAACAAAACCAAGCATTTTCAGCGATTTATTTGTTATAATATCAATGTATTTCGCAAAAGAGAGATCACTGCTAAATAAAATACCTAGATCAGTCATTTCCTTAACTTGCACAATGTTCACTCCACTTAGGTGATATTGCACCCCAGGATTTTTTCGTGAGAAATTATTGCTTTTACACTTCTTTGGATTGAGATGAAGGCAGTTCGTGGCACACCATTCAACCACTGTGTTTTCTTGAAATAGGGATACATCGGTTGTTGACGTATTTTCAGAAAAGTTTGAGGTCGTCTGTAAAGAGAAGATTACAACAAAACTTAAGGTTTCTTCCGATGTCATTCACGAACAACAAGAATAATTTTGGTCCGATATGCGATCCTTGCGGAACTCCAGAAGTAACCTCAATAACATCCGAGGTGAAGCCATCTATTAAGACGAATTGGACACGATCAGTTAAATACGATTTAAGCCATGTTAATAGCTTTCCAGAAATCCCATATGACTTGAGTTTTTCTCTGAGGATTTTTCTTTGAGGATTTCGGTATCAACCCGGTCGAAGGCCTTCTGGAAGTCTCTGTAAACCATGTGAAGTCCCTCTTCAAACGCAGATATTATACAATCCTTGTAATTAATTAAGTTGGTCGTTGTCGATCTACCTTTGAAGAATCCATGCTGTTCTGGTACAATTACACTGCTATAAGATACGCTTATAGCATCAGTCATGATCGATTCTAGAACTTTATCAATATTCGATAATTTAGAAATAGGTTTATAATTCTCTACCGAAGATTTGGAACCCGACTTATGGCTCGGATTTATAAGTGCTTGTTTCCATAATGTCGGGAATATTAATTCTTGAATATAGGAGAGAAATAAAGATCTTACGAAGAAGAAGATCGTGTCACTTAAGCATTATTTTCATCTTTAATAGCTATAATTCGTATAGTTAAAAGTGCCAGATGTTTTATTGTTAATTAAATGAGTCTATTAAAGTATAATACAAAAAAGTATGCAGAGTTGGTAACAAGTACAATAAGATGTAGATAGCGGTGTAGTTAGTATCAAGCTGAGAACGTAAATCCCGCAATAAAGTAAATAATGAAATTAATTAGTACCGTTTATGTATAGTAATGAATATACATGGCGTGATATACAAGTTTATTTTCACTTAATTTTCATTTGTGCAAATCCGCCAAGAACGCAGCCTTACAAATCCTCGGTATCCCGATAATAGCGGTATGTCGGCGGCTAACTGCTCTGTCCGAACAATAACTTATAATCATCTAAGGCCGTCACGGCACATTTAGTTTCATTACTTATTAACGAAGCCGGTACGGGATCTCAGCATTTGCATGTAGAGCTCAGGTTGAGGCTAGCGTCACACCGCCAGCTCAGCCGACCGTGATGTCCACTGCATGCTCAATTACCCGCACTGATATTTGTAGCTACTGTAATATGATAAGATTCCATTCTGACGCCTCTGTATCACACCAACGCATTGTATAACATACTGTAAGGTATGAAAACATTGATAGAATTAGATTATTTGAAACCATATAAACAAGATGATGCAGAACAAAAGAGATTTATATGACGAATTATTATAAGAAATGTATAAAATGAAAAAGGGATCCCCATAACGACTAATCTTTATTACCATCTTAACTAACGATAAACAAAACACAAAAAAAAACAAATCTAAATTCCAGACCAATTTATTTTTTATTTGACGTTACAGGTGTATTTTTGGAAGAACGGGTTCCAGATAGATTAGTAGTTTTTTCTCCAGAGTTTGGTCTACTGCTGGACATCTGCCAACTCTTTTCCCTCGTTTATTTATCCTGGGATCTTTCTCATATAATTGTTTAATAGTCGTAACTTGTGTAATACAAACTGGCAACTATCTAGGAGGTTTAGGAGGTCTTCCTCTAGGTCGTTTTCTTTCCCCTTTATTATAAATTTTTCCAAGTTATGGAGGATATTTTGGGTTAAATGGGCAAAGTATAGGAGGATTTTTATTTCGCACACTCGTCGATAACCTTGTTGAAATTTTGTCTTAATCAGTGATATATTAGAATTAAGAAATCTACGGAATGCGAATCATCCGCCCCTATCACCATAACTAAAAAGTGATTTTGCTGTTCTAGCTACAGTTAAGGGTATGACAGATGCATTTCCCTCATTGTTAGTTTAATACCTTAAGGTGCACACAACCGTTTAGTTTCTTACATTTGACGTATATTTGTGTACCATGCGGCAAATTGTAGGTAAAGCTTCATTCTATAAATATATTTCATGATATTTTGTTTTATTGTGAAAACTAATTATACGAGGGTTGCCTTTTATATTTCGGGATTTGAGATAAAAAACAATTATTTATCAACAAAAGCGGCTTTATTGTTTTTCAAAATATTTTCCATAAAGATCAACACACTTTTGCATGCGTTTGAAGCACTTATTCCACTCAGAATTAGGCATTTTTCACTCCGATGGTCAAATTATGTGAGATCCAACGCGAACAAATCTCTTTGACAGCCAAATGTTCCTGCAATAGTGAATGTATGCTGGTCCCACTAATGCCCAAGGATACCTCAATCTCAACATAAGTCACATGTCGATCTTGCAGTATCAGTTCACGCACAGCATCAATGTTTTCCGGAACAACAACCGATTTTGGACGACCTTCACGAAATTCGTCCTTAAGCGAACTACGGCCACGATTGAAGTTGGTAAACCATCGATAAACAATAGTCCTTGATGGTGCTTCATTGCCAAAAGTCGAATTAATCCACGTCGAAAGTTGTAAAAAATAATCGCTCGAAAATGTTCACGATTTAATTCCATTTTCAGCCGACATGAATTTTTAAAAGTGTAAACAACACAAATAGCGCTCGTACGTTAAAAAGTTCTGAGTATGTATGCCGTCAAACAAGTCATACTTTACGATAGAAACATCAGTTGTCAGATGGAAGCACAAGCTTAACGCAATTCCGAAATATAAGAGGCAACCCTCGTAGTTATTTTACTTGGTAATCTACTTTGCCGCCACCTTGAATCCGCTGCGGTTCTCAATATAGGTGCTGCGGATAATAATGATTTATTAGATACAATACTTTTACCAAGTGACATTACATTATCTTCAAGTATAATATTTCTCGACGAAGGTTCTAAACTAGAAACAATCGTGTCGAAAAAAATGTTGACGTATTATTTGAACATTTCTACACAAAACTATATAAATATAAAACTTATTTAAAACTAACAACTATATTTAAAAAATTACAAAACATTGTTATGTGATACATATTATTAAGTTATTGAGCAATAACATTTTTACAACAATTTTTTCTACAATCAAAAATATCCTATTAGATAGATAAAAATTTTGTGCAAAATTTGATGTATAGATTGTCACTAATTATATTTCAGTTTTTTAGTTTTGTATAAGAAACTAATAATCTCTGGGGGTTGAAGTTCTCTTGAGCAATTAGATTGATAATCATTATTATCATGTGAAACAAACTACTGTTATGTTTTTTTGTAGTCATTGGTGTACTCCCTCAACTTCCTGGCTTACCTACGGTCTAATTTTCTTGCAATATAAGATAAATGCTGAACAACGAAAAGCGTTACCTATCTACCAAATTTTATTTCAGTAAATTATGCGCTTAAATGCCATTCGCATTTTAAGCCCTGGCTTCCGAAATAATTATGTAGAACCAGGATATTCTGGCCCTTTTATAGAATCTTTTCTCATCAACTTCTTCTTTTTCTATATCTTATTCTGCAGAATTCCTTATATGTGATCGTTTTTCATCATATATCCAATATATTCTACCATCATTATTTTTTTATTATCGTATTTGCTTGATCTTATTGTAGCACTCATTCTCCGGATCATTTCATAATTGCTAACTTGATCGACCAAAATTTCTGAGTATATACCTGTAGGTCTACATTTTACAAGGGCTTGAACTTTTTTTGACAGCTTGTTACATGGACTAAGATTACGCATCGTACATAAGAGTAGTGGAGTTGCTAAAATCTCATCTTTTGCGTCCAATCAATTGGATAACTGTTAACTTTTCTTTTATTTAATACTAACAGATATACCCAGCGATGCTCGTGAGAAAAATAATAATTTATTAAAAATATTTTATATCAGAAAAATATATGATTGCTGCACAATCAAAAAATTCAAATAATTTCAATGATGGTATTTAACCAAGAAACGTTAATTTCGATTTTAGTTATTTAATTTAAGACCGTTTAATTTATCAAATTGTTTTATGTAGGGTTTGAACAATGTACGATCTCTCATCAATTGGTACGTGTAACGTGCAAAGAGCACTTATTCGGTAGTAACAATATTTTTACAACAGTTTCATTGTTTCTTTGGTAGCAATTTTTTTGCACAGGTCAAAAATAAATATGAGAAATGATAAGCAAAAGATCTATTGTAATAAAACACAATATTTTAGGAAAGTATCGATGTTAGTATTTAATATAATCAATAGAATAATATACAAATAACAAATAATCAAAACACAATTTAAATTTTACTTCAACTACGCACAACTTGAATTTTTTAACCAGCAGTATTCTTAACTCACCTGCACCCCGCTTTACCGCCAAACGAGCAGACATAGTGTCTACCAATACACGCATCAGATTAATTTATTTACTATGATTGTTCTTTCATTGCCATTAAAGTAATGCCATTTAAATGTAACGACGATATTACACAGTAAACTGAGCGTTATAATTTTCGCGGAAAATGAAAACTAATAAATGATAAATGTTTCTATTGACTTGCAATATTTGCTCTCCCAAGCTTTTTTGTAGCAATATTAAACCTTAAAATTCTGTCATACATATTTTCGATACATCTCTTACAGTTTAGCCGTCGTAAAGATTTTAAGGTTCCGCACGGAAGATTTTTTCCGATTTATTTCCGTTCGTAGGCCATAAAAACGAGTAACGAATCAATGAAAAACTTTTTTTAATGATTAATGATTCTTATTGATCCAAAAAATTATTCTTTTGCACCATTGCTTCCGCAGAATCCTAAAGAATAACTGTGCAAAATTTGGTCTAAATCGGTTAAACGGCCTAGGAATATATAACGAACAAACTGTGGGGGCATTTCTAGAATCAGTCGAAATGTCACGGTTAGCTGAATGAATTTAAATAATTTCATTGTACTTCATGGTACTTACTTTGAAAGGCCCTCCACATAGTGAGTTCCAAGATTTGCGAGCGAAATCAAGTCTGAAACCCTAAAGGTCCGCCGGTCGATGTTTCAATTAAAGTCTGCATTTTACTTAATCTACGTTTAATGTTTAATCAAGGTTAAAATTAAAGAGTACACTAGAACATACAATTATAAGATGCTGGATACGAAATCCCATGAGAGACACTCAACACAAAACCTCACAATGACCGTTTCGCCTCACAAGCCGTTGAACACCTCACATCACTCACAGTGTTTAACCCGTTATCGACGTTCGTTTAATTCCTTAAAACTGTCCTCAACACTTCCAGACTACTTCTGGTTCACTACACGTTACCGGTTTTCCCAACCAAAATGCTTGGAAGGTTCATCCGACTCCGGTGATGGTTTACTCACGATTTTGTGTCTCACAAGATTTTCCCAGCCCTTTTCTTAAAACTAATAATTTGATCTAGCAACTCCATTTTTTGTGTTTGTAAAAATAATCAGCTCTCCATTAACAGCAAAAAGCTTTTAACTTATCTTAAAGACTCATATTTCTATTCCCAATAATTCATAACCCAAATAATTAATTTTGACTCTAATTACCTACGAAGTACATATCACTGAAAATATATGGTCGAATAGCAACATCTGTGTAACTTTCGACCATGTATATTGAGATAACGCTGATAACATTTTGAACAAATCATATAATATACGACCGTAAATTTGTACCCCTGTCTTTCAACACTAAACTAGAAAAATATATGATAGCTCAACTAATCTTTGAGGATGTTTATCTTAAAATAGATTAGTTTTATATTTGAATGATAAGAATATTTGTAACTAATTGAATAATTTTATTTTAAATAATAATGAAATTTTATTTCTGAAATTACCGCTCCCGCAAAACAAACAATCAGACAATTTTCCTCTTTTATGTATATAAAGATAACTATCTAACTTTACAGTTATATGGACCAGGTCATCAGCGAATAAAAAGATATAACATCAATCACCTCCAATATTTTTATACCTATATATAGGTATACTGCTGAATTTGTATTTCCAGACTTTCTAAGCCTCCTCAATGTATATTTTGAAGAACTTCTTCTTCAATTGGAGCTATAGTACAGTTTGGCCGACACCTTTACTGATCCGGATTTCTGAAGAGAGTTTATTCCATGGTTATTGGTAGATGGGGCATCTTTCAGTGTCGAAAAAGATTTTGCAAATAATTTTTACTTTACAAAAATATTGTTCTCCATGGTACACTATAAAGCATATTGTGATAAGCCTGTTGAGAATCACTGCTCTACAGAAGTTAATTTTCAGAAATTTAAATATCTGTTGACCGCATTTGAAGCAGATGTACAATTGTCCTCTGGGTGTCACAATGTACATCGGCTTGGAGATGTCAAATATCTGCCCATCCATTAGCGAGACGGCTTATAGAAGCTCTATTTATAATAAATTGGTCGTATTTTAAAGTGCATTACTGGAACAGAAGCAAAGCGATCACCTTGAGCGAGTCGCGGCGTTGTTCTAAGCCCGCGTATTTACATGCAACACGTGACACCGCAGTCACCGGTAACACTAGAGGAACACTGACACACCATGAATTATCTGAGATTGTTGTTGCAAGAGATCACATCTAGTAAATCCCGGCATATCAGGCCTGCGTATAATTTAATATCTTCTCAAGAATTTAGTAAATTAATTCTGAAATATCACAAAACAGGAGCTCACTCCATATTCATCAGCTGTCCAGCAACCGAAACAGAGGTGGTAGTGGCAGGCACAGGGGAATAATGGCAGAATCATAGAGAGCAGTGGCGGATACAACAACCTACACCGAGGGCCGGGTTCGGGCCGCCTGACATGTATTATATTCGAGCTCGGGCCGGATAAGGATAATAATACCTTTAAATAATATATTTTTAAACCGTCGTTAAAAAATATATATATTTTTTTAATTTCTAGTTTTACAATTATTACAAATTGTAAGCAATTTTTGTATCATAATTTTTTTTTAACGAGTTTTATTCGGGCCGAACTTAAAATTGGGCTCGGGCCGGGTATTTGCAATATTTGTATTAATATTTTCGGGCTCGGGCCGGGCCGGTTTGGAAACATAACGGGCCGGGCCGGGTAAAGGTGGTCCAAAATAGGCCCATGCAGACCTCTAGTAGGTATAATTTTTGTTGCGTATTATTAAGTTCAAGCATCTGACATGTTTCCCGAGATAATTCAGGGTAATAAAGTTTTGTTTAAAACTATTTAAACAGAATTATTTTTTCCATTATTATGTAGGTATAGTAAAAAAAAAAAACATTTTTTTACTCACCTATCAGAAAGCTATCGTTTTCTGTTGCCATAGCAAAGTGGAAAATTGGTGTTTGCTGAGGAGTGTTTTGTATCCAAGGCAACCAAATCGAAAAATATTTTCCGCTCTAGCGCAGAAAGTATTTTCCGGTTGGTCAATATAAAATAAATAATACTACACATTTAAGTTAATTAATTGTTATTTGACAATTATTTAAAGTATCAATATTAATTCCTCCTTCGAACAAAGAGTATATAATAGTATATTACACAATATATGTATATAATAGTATATTACACAATATACTATTATATACATATATTATTACCTTTATCTTGACTTTTGCAGCAAGAGTTCTATTTTCTTTGCCGCTTCGTCTATCTCCTCGTCAGCTTCGCTGCTTACATCATCTTCATACATTATTATTTAACAAACGTACAAATACCAATGTATTTTAAAATAATTATTTTGACATTCGTTTAATTGCTTATGAACTTCGTAGCAACGACAAGCCACCTATTATGTATATAAATCTAACATACATAATGAATTATATTTCTTATTTTTTGAATTTTTTAAAATAGGTGTTCGTAGAAAAAATACTATGCGTGACACGCGCAGAAGGTACATTTGTTGATTTCGAAAAAATGCCGGTCTCGCTGCGCTCGCGCAATATCTTATCGGCAAATGTATACTTTCTGCGTTTGTTACACAATATACTATTTTAATTTACTGCATCTGAAAATATGATAAAAAATAGTTTTTTTTTGTCAGTATTTTTCATTTTAATTGCTAAGGAATGCAGTTAAGAGTTTTCATTTAAAAAAAATCTTAAATGTTATGTGAAGGTAAAACAGACTAAACAAAAGAAAATAAAAATTATGTAAACGTTGTTATCTTGACAACCTCACTGCCTACATTTACTTTACAATCATTGCGCCGAATTTTTAGTCCAATTTAAATTAATGATTAATAGAGAAGCCACAGGAATGAATAAATGAGACGATTACAGTGGATGCTAAAGATGATAGAGGTCAAAATAGTAAAAAGGATTTAGGAAGGAAAGAAAATTGAACACGTATTAATCAGTGGGGTGTCTAGCTAGGAAGTTATGATAACTAATATTTTTTAGAGAGCTCGATGAACCACCTGCATCGATGATAACCACGCATATCTGTATTAGCGGAAAATAAAAAATATTTTAAACTGCTAACTCATCTTAATTTATCCTCAGTTCTCTATTAAAGACATTATTCCTGTCTAGAAAAATTAGGTTGTACCAGATAAGTTTGCCTGTTTTATATATAGGTATATAATAATAATAATTTAATAATAATAATTTCTATTTATTTGTTTACCTATATGGTCCCAAAACATGAACCTGAAACAAACGAGAATACCATTTGGGTTTTAAAGCCAACTGCTACGCTCCACGGATATTTACCAATTTTCTGCGGATCTAATTTGTTATTTAGACTGTGCGGATACTGATCGAATGTGGATTATGCGGACGAATATAGAAAATTTATTCGCATTAATCTTTGCATAGTTCAAATCTCGGTATACATAATAACCACTAGTATCATTCTTCAAAAATGCTTACGCAGTTAACAAGTTGTAACAGATGCAGCGTATTTATTTTTGCGCAATTCCTTGAAAGAGTGTCATTATTGGAAGAGCTGTTAAGTTGGATAAGTGTTTTGACCATTGTATTCAGCACGTGGTGTTTTATTAATTTTTTATTTTTATTTATTTTACATCGGCCTATTTCTGCGACGAGGCTAATCGCCGAAACCAGGGGGTTTATAATAATAAACTTCCACCATTTGGATCTGTCTTGCGCTACATGTTTTAACTCCCTCCATGTTTTACCGCTTTCGCTGGATTCCTTCATGGTTAGTCTACGTTCTTGTGGGTTCCAATCTAGAGCCGTTTTACTGATGAATAAAGGGTTGTTCCTTAAGGTATCGCCTATCCATACCATGGCCTACTTCCGCTGTTTTATCAGGATGTCTATAGGGTTCTGGTAGGTACTCTCCCAAAGCCAAGTGTTGGTAATAACGTCAGGCCAAAATATGCGTAATATTCTACGCAAGCAAGAATTTACGAATACTTGAAGACGATGGATAATGAATCTAGAAGTTTTCCAAGTCTCACATCCGTTTAGTAGAACCGGCATGATATTAGAATTGAATATTCTAATTTTTGTGGACTTGGCATACTGCGTGTTCCAAACATTTTTCAGTTTACTGAAAGCATGCCTAGCTTTATTAATTCTAATTTTAACATCCTCGTCGGTGCCTCCAGATTTGCATGAGACAATGCTTCCGAGATTAGTAAAAATTTCGACGTCTTCAATAAGGTGATCGTTAGTGCGGAACTTGTCTTGTTGAGTGGAGCCTAATCGCATGGATTTTGCATTTTTAATGTTGATTGCGAGGCCTATCGATTGCTCCTCCAGATTTGAAGAATATGCTAACTTTAAATATAAAGTTACACATGGAAAAATTATCATTTTATACAATTTTTAGTTTCGTACTAAAATTTTGCGAAATATAACGGCTCGGTTAATTGGTTACATGCTAACCGATTAATTTTTTACCGGTTACGAGCCCTGGTTTTAGTATAAATAACATAGCTATTCTACATGTTCATATATATACTAGTGCACCCGTTGCCAACTGTGTTGGCAAACAGATCATTACCTTAATGTGGAACTTGCTCGACACCTCAGAGTTCTTTCTCTAGTCATACACCTAACTTCATCCAATTCAAATTGAATCAACTCTTCGCCCATTATTAAAAACTGGACAAATAATGAGTATTATTCCGAATTATTTATTCATTAACTTTTTAAGATGGGAAAACGATTCATTTTCACTCAGTGCATTACCTTTATAATGTTAAAACTAAAAATGATTTGAGACGTTAAATTTAAAATATATTTATTAAAATACATTTTACAATTACTTATATAATATAAAAATACGCACACGAAAAAAACGCACACGGAAAAAAGCGCAAATGAAAATTGCATGCACGGAAAAAAGCGTACTTACACTATATCTCAAATCAGTTTGAAATAAGTCGTGAGAAACTATTACTGTGTAATAGTTTCTCACTACTCACACTATAATCTGACTATATCCGACTCACACGTTTCACACGGAAAAAAGCGTACTACACTATATCTCAAATCAGTTTGAAATAAGTCGTGAGAAACTATTACACAGTAATAGTTTCATCACATATGTCAAATGGAATTTAAGTGAAACTTTTTACCATGTTTTAAAACCAACATGACATACAATTTCAAAGGTGCAAACTATTGAATGTATCAATTTGTAATTTTTACCAAAATATTTTTTAATGTTTCCAACCAATTTTAAATTCACACAAATAAGTTGTCACCTAGTGATGCTGATATGAATGACCAAAATCGGCCGGTAATTCTTGGTAAAAATTATAATTTTTACCAAGGCGAGTTTTACTCAATGCATTACATTTACATTTTTGAAAATTTAAGACGTTAGATAATTTAAAACGTTAATCGTAGAAATAATAAAATAATAAAGCATTGAAAAAATAATAATAAAGAAAATAAAGTCACATTTTTCTTACTTTCTTTCATCAAAACCAAATATTTTTTAAAATTATTATTTTTCTGCCACTAATAATTTTAATTTATATTATTTTTGTGTAAACATATCAATTATTATTATTACGCGTTATATGTCAATATATACTTCGGTAAGCTTCGGAATAGATAGATAGATAGATAGATATATAATCGTTTATTCATGCCTTTCGGCCTTGAATTTATACATTAATTTTCCTAAAATACTATTTGTGTGATATCACATTCAATAATAATAATAATAATTACAATTACATCAAAATAAAACAATAATTCTAATATTCAAAACAAATACGTATTCTGGATCATTGGGCTGCGCTTCCTAGTATTTTCTTGTTGCTCTCCTTTAATACTTCTCTTCTTTGGATAACCTCCTTCATCCATAGATAGCCACTACCTGCCTCGTCCAACACTCTGTGTATATCCCTTCGTTCCTCTCCTACTCCACTGCAGGACAGTAGGTGTTCTATTGTTTCGGTGGTTTCCCCGCATGTTCTGCATGTCCTTTCACCTTCAGTTCTCCAAAAGAAGTTAGCCCGTTCTTCATTACCACACCGGAATCTGGTGATGGTCTTCTGATTTTTTCCTTTTGGCTTGACGAGGTATAGGGGCACTGAGGGAACTTGTATGTTCTTGTATCTCTGATTGTACCTTGATTTCTGTATTCTGTTTTGTTGTTCCTGTCTCTGTACTTGTCTCTCTCGTTCCTCTAATAAATATTCCAGTTCTTCTCCTCCTTCTTGTCTTCTTCTTATCTCTTCTATACCATATCCGTTTCTTTCGAAATATTTTTTTTTGTCTTCTCTCCAGCTGGTTTGTTGGCTTATTTCTTTATCTTTTCGGTATTCTTGTAATATGGAGTTGTTAGCCTTAATCTTCTTTTCGTATTTTACCGCTGTTGTTCTGGTTCTTATCCTTAATTTGTCCCTTTTTGTCTCTTCTAGGATTATGTAGCTTGGGGTCCTTTTGTCCAGTCCAAGTGTCCACCTGATAAAGGTTTCATGGATTCTCTCTACTTCTTCATATTCTTTCCAGCCCCATATATCTGCCCCGTATAATAAAATACTCCGTATTAGGGCGTCGAATAGAAATATTCTTCTTTGGAAATCTTTTCCGAATTTCTTTTTCCCCAAATTCCATACCTGGCCTAGTATACATCTGGCTTTCTTCACTCTGTCCTTGATGTGTGCACTGTCTCCGTTGTTTTTCTGGAAGATGTAACCTAGGTACCTGATTTCCTTAACTTGTTCTATTTCTTGATCTTTCCATTTCCAACTTTCTTTCTTCTCTCTCCCGCCTCCTTTCCTGAATTCTATGATTTTAGATTTTTCTGGGGTAAGTATCATTTTCTTTTAATCTAAATATCGTGTAAATCTTAAAATCATGTCTTTCAGTTCTTCCGACTTTCTAGCGATTAATACTGATACTAAATTATTTTTTTGTTTCCTATTTTGATTCCGCCAGACTGCCATTTTTCCATATTTTCTTCTAGGACAGCCATGTATATTGAGAACAGAATAGGCAGCCCTGCCTTAATCCTTTTCTTGTCCAAAAGGATGCGCTCGTTTGGTCTTCTACTCTAACGACGTTCTCCGTTTCTCTATAAATCTCTTTTATTTTCGTTATTAAATAACTATCTATTCTTTTCTTGTACATTGTGCTCCATAACTGTTCTCGATATACTAGGTCGAATGCGGCTTTGAGGTCTGCGAAGAACACATATACTTTCCCTTTTTCTTTGGCTATTTCTCTATCTATTACATGTTTTAATATGTATATGTTGTCTATTGTGCTTCTTCTTCTCCTATACCCTGCCTGATTGTCCGGTAATATTTCTTTTTCTTCTATTTCTTTTTGAAGCTTCTCGACTAGAATGGACGTGTATATCTTGTAACTACTGTCCATTAACGTAATTCCTCTGTAGTTTATTGAGTTGTTGCAATCTCCTCTCTTGTAAATTGGGATTATGACACCTTTTCTCCAACTCTTCGGGAATCCGTCACCTTGCCATATCCTATTTAAAATTTTTGTCAGTCTTTCTTTTATACTCGTATTGCTGTTTTTCCATACCTCATTTCTAATTTTGTCTTTCCGGGACTTTCTTTGATTTTTAGGCGTTTTATCTGTATCTCTTCTTCTGTTTCTGATATTTCTTGTTCCCCGGTTCCTTCTTCCTGGTTCTTCCTGGTTTCCGATATTTCTCTTCTATGTTCTTCACCGTCGTATAATTCTATACAGTGTTCCTTCCATTTTTTTATTTCTATTTGTGCTGTGATTTTTGTTTTCTGTCTTTGTTTATATAGTCCCATATTTCTTTTCCGTTCTTTATATTTAAAATTTCGGCCTTGTCCTTCTCCTCTTGTCTTTTTTTTTTCTCTTTCAGGAAATTTTTATATTTTTTGTATTTGTATTTGTATTCTTCCTCTGTTATTTCTATCTTTTCATCCTTTTTAGCGCTTTCCTTGTTTCTAATTTTTTCATTCTGCATTTTTTGTCTCACCAGTTGTTTCTGATTGGTTTGCTTGACTTTTTGATCTTCTTTCTTGTAATGTAGTTATTATCTTTTCTTTTAGCTCTTCAAGCAGTTTTTCTGCATCTTCCGTCTCGTTGTAGATTATTTCTTCTATTCTGTTTTTAAACATTTATGTTCCTTCCTCTGTCCAGTCTTCCACATAAGTCCATTTGTCTTCGGATGTGGCGCTATTTCTTTTTAGTTGGACTGTAATCGGTTGGTGTTCTGTTTCTATTCTGCTTTCTACTTTCGCCTTTTTTACTTCGTCTAGTGTTCTTCTGTTTGTTATTATATAATCTATGACAGAGTTGCCTTTTGGTCCCAGATACGTGTATTTTCCGGCTTCGTCCCCCCACATGTTGCCGTTTAGAATGTTTCAGCCGTGTTCTTCAATTAATTCGATCAGTTTAATTAACCTTCTTTATTTATTGCTTTATTTTTTGAATTTGTATCCATTGGTTCTCCATTAGGTCCCACTATTTTTTCTTTCTTCTCCTTTAGTTTGCTTTTTTTGGCCATCTTTTTTTATTTGTCTTCCCATGAGTTCATAGTGATTATAACAGTCTTTTTTTCTCTTCCTATTATTCTGATATCTCTTGGTATGACATCAATATTTAGCTCTTTCTTTATGAGTTGTTCCACATTTTCTTCCTTATTATTTTCCTCTATCATTATCATTTGTATTACAATATTGTTCCTTTTTTCTCGTTTCTCCTTGTTTTCTAGTTTTTTTTTTTCCAGAAGTTCTACTTTCCGATTTAGTTCTTAAACCTGCACTTTCTGTTCTTGCCAGAGTTCTTCTCTTCTTATTAACCTTTCCTTTAACTCAGTTACTTCTGCTCTAATCGTTGCATTTTCTGCTCTCATTTCATTAATTTCTTTCAACTGTTCGCGCATCATGTCTTTTAGTTCTTCCATTTCTTTGTTGTTTTCCTTGTTATTACTTTTTATTGGCGATCTCTCTACTTTCTTTCGGCTCGAATGTGTTTTCTTCGAATGATGTGTCCTGCATTTTTCTTTTGTAGTAGGAAGTTATATTTGGACGCCTATTTGTAATTGGCTTTCTCCTGACATGTGATTGCCTGTGTTACGCTGGTGCGATGCTGGTTGCCAACTCGCCGGGGCCGAGCGCTTAACTCTGGCTCTGCTGTGCTCGGTACTGTAGATGTTAATTTTATCGGCCTAGTCTGACAATGTCCACCTGATCAGTTGATCCGCCCATGCGGTATGTGTTTTGCCTAATGTTTTGTCCTTAATATAACTGGTGCAGTATCTCTTTTTAATTTTAAAATAAGTGCTGGTTTTTTACCTTCCTTTTCCTGGTAAATAAGTATAATATTTTTCACTTTTACTCTGGATTTTTCACGATTTCTTTTGACAGTAATTTGAATGTATATCACACTAGCGCGCTCTATAACTCAACCTCCGGTAAGCTTCGGAATATTTCGTTATATTTCGTAATCTCGCTTCAATTGTTTTTGATTTTAGACGACAGACACGCACACGCACCCACTCAAGGACACACGCTGGCGTATTATATTATAGATTTTTTTTAAATTTTATTTGGTACAATCAATGAAATTAAATGTGCGGAAGCGGGTCGGAAGAAGGTATTGCTATTTCCAAAAGTTGCGGATCAGATGTAGATATCGGATATGCGGATGCGGATATCAAAATTTATCCGCGCAGCGATCAACCAGCCATTACAAACCGTTGAAAATGACTACAAACTACCTATAATATTATTTAGTCTATAATCCTGTCATATAAAAAAGAAAAACCATTATATTTACATAGTCCTGGAGATGTTTTCGTCTAGAATGGCTTGTTCCAGAAACAAAGAATAAATCCAGAAAAAAAAAATATATATATATATTTTAGCTTCTACGATTTTAGGGCCCTGTCTGTATATCATCATTTGTTAGTGGATTATTGATAGTAAATTTATCACGCATTTACCATGGATATTAAGCAGATTTGATATGAATATAAACAATTTATGATCTCATAAACAACTTAATGACCCTCTATGAATCATGTTTTTTGTATGCCCCTTCCTAAGAGGCCATCGTGGCCCGCTGCTGGTTGCGAGTGACCGAGCGACCCGCTTCGAGCTATCAAAGCCGTTGAAATATCAATTATATCTGGTAAAATAACTTAACTGAAACGCTCCCTAAATTGTAACGTTTCACATTAAATATTGATCATTGTGTGTGAAGATATACTTGGCCGTTATGTGGGTTGCGGCTCTTTTATCTCTGGTATTTGTGTAGCGCCAGCCCGCAGATAAATTATTGTTTAGAATTGACTAATTCTCCCTCCCCCAAGCTCAATAAAAAACACATTTAAACATGACTCGTTCTAAACAACTAGCCGTTTATTTACAAATTCCTGGTTGAAGTAGCAATTCATTTCAATGTGTTTATTCAGACCAATTTTTACTACATTAACTTTTAACTCTACAAAAGAGAGCAAGAAAATTTTCATCATCATTATCTTCAGTGTTATTAGGTTAATACTGGATGTACGCCTTCCTTAGCGTGTTTTATTGTTGACAGTCGTTAGCTACTCTAGACTAGAGTAGTCTACTGCACTCATACATCAAACCTACTGTGATATCTTCTGTCGGTTTATTTGTCATGCTTCGACACCATAAACCATTCTGATTTTCGTTGTGATATGAAATATTGAGTGTAACTTAGGCTCCGTTAAATTGCTTTACTAAAAATTGTGTTTTGGTATCGAATCGTTCTCGTCCCTAGATTTATTCTATCGTCTATATCAGCTATTCACAACCATAAGTCCGCGGAGAAATTTGACCGGACCGCGAAAAAAGTTTATGTATAAATAAAAATAATAATAACTTTTGGTTGAATAATGTAAATACTAATAATATTGATATATTTAATAATTATTTTGATTTTGTTAAGTCGCAGCAAGATTTAAACTTGTCAAAATTAAATATAATCATTGGGCAACACTTTACGTAATCTTTAAATAATAGTTTCGAAAATATTCCCCATCTCAAAAAAAGTGTGAAAGGAATTTGTGGATAACAAACCCTTTCATAACACATGACAGTAGTAAATTAAATTTAAGTAACAGAGAATATGAGTTCCTCCTTGAGATTATTTCAGATTTCATGTTAAAAACTAGTTTTTCAACAATATCTATAGATAGATTTTGGATCAAAACGAAAAATGAATATCCATCTCTATATGAGAAAGCAATGAAAATGTTAGTCCCCTTCGCAACAACATATTTATGTAAGCAGGATTTTCATCTATGACGGTCATAAAAAATAAATTTTAAAATCGGCTTTCGGTTATTTCACCTCATTGACTTAGCTTGGCTCATTTAGAACCCACAATTGAAAAGTTAATTGAAGAAGAGTAGCAGCAATCTTCTCATTAACATTACATGCCAAATAAACAAAAATTATAGATATTTAATTTTTAGTAATCATAGGATTGATTTTGTTGTTGTGTATCTATGGTATATGCAATGATTTTGTGATTTTTTTAAAATCATTTTCATGACATTTCACATTTGACATTGACAACAATGACATTTTTTGTTGTTATTTCTGTCAAGGGTTTGTTATTTATTAATAATTATAATTACAAACAAAAATGAAAAAAATATACTTTTAGTAAATACTATTAATTTAATTTTTTAGTAATCATAGGACCTACAGTAGGTGGCCAAATTATTAGGGACAGCACACCCCCCTTGTAATTTTCAAGTTTAAATGCATTTTGTGAGAAAATAAATTTTCAAATCATTTTTCTTCTATATTCTTGTTGCTGGTATCATTATTATTTTAAAAAGCAGGAGATCGCCAAAGAAATCATCACCACCAAGCGGTAATTTGTAGAAACCCTTATCAGAGAGTGGCATCACAACTCCCATCTCCGACACAACGCAAAAGTCTGTATAGAAAGCATGCCCAACGCCTGGAAGCCGCAATCGCGGCAAAGGGTGGCATTACAAAATATTAAGATTTTACTTAATTTCTTAAATTAACACTTTTTATACAAAAATAAATGGTTATGAATAAGCAATTATGTCGTTTTATATTCTAAATAAAGCACTCTAATGAATAAAAATAAATACGAGACCCAAAGCCACTTATTTTCTCATTAAATTCATTTGAAAATTACAGAAAACCTGCGCTGTCCCTAATAATTTGGCCACCCACTGTATATGCAATGATTTAATTTTTTTTTATAATTTTCTGTGATTTTTTCAAAGGTTTATTTACTTATATATAATAATTACAATAATTACTTATCTTTACATTTAAATATTATTCTAAGTAAATGATAATAAAAATATTATAAATAATTTATGTAGTTGTTCTTTAAAATCTAGTCAAATTTTTTGTTAAAAAAAAAAAAAACACCGGGCCACCAAAATATTTCACAAATTTACCGGACCGCGGGCCAAAAGATGTTGAGAAACGCTGGTCTATGTCATTCTCACACCTACCATCTTTATAAGGATAGTGTACGTTTAACCAAAAATCCCTTGTCACGTCACGCATGTGTGTCTATTTTTTGTCTATATGTCCTTGTATGGTACAAACTGTCGAAAATAGTTGTCGAATAGAGTTGCCATATGGCATACATTTACCGAATTTATTTCATCAGGGCCATCGATAGACGATATCGTTGTGAGACAAACAATTAAATATTGCACGACGGTCGCCGTGTGCTTGTGTTCAGGATGAGCACCGCACACGGGTGGCTTTACAAAGGTTCGGCATTTGATATCGATTCTAGTAGAATTCTAATAAAAGGCGATCTTATGATAAATTGCATATGGGTGGTATTTGTGTTTGATTCTAGAGAGGGTGATCTAATAAATATTTGCATGCTCGTAGTCTTGATCGCATCTGATGTATTTTATTATAAGTAAAATATATTAAAAAATCTTCATTAGACCTGTTGTTTTTAATGAATATTAAGCAGTTTTTATACACATTGACATATTAAGTTTTGTAAGTTTCGTTATGATTTTGGCAAAAAATAATTATAAATACTGGACACGTAAAATTTACGTTATTTTTAGGCAGCAGTCTGACTGATCGAGCGCCGTCGTGTAACGTAGCGTCGAGTCGTGTAGTGTCATTTAAAAATTTAAAATCTGGTCTGACTGATCAAGTACTGTCGAGTATTATCGATCATTCAGTGTCAAGTAAATTTGTTTCTCACTTGTCAAATAGTGCATATTCCAACCTAAAATAATACTATCAAACAGTTAATACTAATTAGCGAGTCCATTTACTCTATATTGTAATTTTGTTTTTTTTTTTTGACGTTCCAACTGTCAAATAATATATGGTTGAGCGTCGAGCGTCGTGTGAAATTCAAACCGGTTTGAAATACAAACAACTTGATGCTACTTGACAGCAAACGATGGTTCAGTGCGACTCATGCCCTTAGTTAACGTGTGTTTGAAATTTGCTCGACAGCAAACGATCGACAGCACTCGATCAGTCAGACCGCGACCTTAAGCAGCTGCCGTCAGTGGATGTTCTGCTTATTTACTTAGCTAATTACTTTTTTTTTTTAAATTTACTTATTTAATTATTATTCGACGTAAGTTTATTTTCTCTCTCGAATGCATGAACAATCTTGCGTATTTAAGTTACCTCTTGCTAATATTGTTAAATATAAAGTTTGTTTATATCATTTTATATTCTGACCATATGTTTTAAAAATTAACGAAAATAAAAAAAAATGGGTATCAATACGTCATTTGTGCACAAATTAAACTAAGACATTGCTGTTGCCAGCTACGTCACTAAAATCGCGGCGTTCAAAACTCTTTAATACTAAATTATTAGTAATTTTTTGTGGAATAAGATTTTCATTCTTTTTTTGCTTCATATTTTATGATTGCTATTCTTTGAGATGCAGATACTAAATTTCATTAATTTAATGTCATTCTACAAATGTTCGCGCCAGTCGCGTGAATTATTAATATTTATGTGGGGGATTCTCAGTCCAACATTATTTGGTTTAGTTACCGAATAACATTCCAACTATCTGTGTCGTGTTAATTTTTTGTACTCAGTTCTGCATGTACGCAGCCACCGTTCAGATTACCTGCATTGTTGTTGTTCGAATGTATGTTATATACATTCGGCTCGTATTTTAGTGTATTTAGTCTCTCATTTTGATTTCCGCAGCATCTGAGCTTTTAATATCGTGCGTCTTTAAGCACAGGTAGAATTAGACTTGTTCTAAATCATTTCGTTCACTCGGCTTTGTTGTCGTGAATGCATTATACGCATGTATGCGCCCTTTGCTACGTGACGTTTCAACCAATAGGTAAGTCTATCAACCTGTATATATCCAGTCCCATCTCCAGCATTCTACAATCGCGTGAGATTGCGCCCAATAAAGCCCATTTGCTTTATTTCGCGTTTTTCATCCAGATCGTGAGTCCTGCTTTACGATCGTCGCGAGCCTTCTTTTCAGAGCAGGAACCTGGTCAACGTCTCCGTCTGGGAACATTGCAGGGCTCCGCATTTAACCACAAGTCTATTATTATTTAGATTTTATTACAAAAGGAAGACATAAAACTTAAAACAAGTTCATGAATTTTATATGGATTGTGAAAACGTTGCTCTCCGGGGATGTTGCTCAATAAAGCTATTTAAAAGTTCTTCTATATTTTAGCTGTAGGCTTTTATCGATATAGTAGTTAAGTTTGGAAAAACTTACCTAGGTAAGTCATATAAAAATTTTATATGTCGTACTCCGCCCTTGCTAAGCGGCGTCGTTAAGCAAACTGCCTCTATACCACACTCTGTCGACGGTACTGTGAGTCACATACACATATTGGAAAAATACTAGGACCGATATACATACGTAGATATCTACAGTGTTGTAATAGATACATTTTAAAAAAATATCTAGATATAAATACAGATATCTAAGAAAAATTGTTTAGATGAAAAATGATTTAGATGCAGATACAGATACAGAATTATAAAAAATATCTAGATACAGATACTTGCCAAAAATATTTGTATCTAGATACAGCTAGAATATTATTATTTGCATTTTTTTTTTCATTGATACTTTTGAAACAACACTGAAAAATGAAAATACCATATTTTTTATCAAACAAACAGTGCACGTTAATCAGTATTATACAGGTTGTTCAAAAATGACCGAGAGGTTACAAAAAGCCCACTAAATTCAAGGTAAAACACTATTCCACGGAATAAATTTGTACTAAATAACGTATGAATCATGTTAGCTATATGTGCTTACGTATGAGCTGCGTATCTATAAGACTAATGTTACTCTTATAGATACGCAGCTATGTTCTTGTTAGGTGGATGTTCGGATGTTCTTTTCAATCAAATTTTAGACCCAACTGAAATGAAATTCGTGTAATGTTACGATCATTTTTGACCACTTTTAAAAAATGACTGGTATAACCAGGGAATAGATTGCTACACAACTGCGCATGCGTCACACCGCGTTACATCGCACATGTTTTATTTTACATACGATGGTTCTAAAAAGGCGGCATTATTATATCAGCGAGAGTTTTCTGAAACATATAGTGTTTTGTCATTAAACTAGAAGATGGGTAGCTCGCTTCGCTCTTTTTCTAACCAAACACTTACTAACCTAACCTAACCTAAGATAGTGTTTTGTCATTAAACTAGAAGATGGGTAGCTCGCACCATTGTTTTACAGCCACTGATAATCCTTGAATTATTTAGTAAAATTGTTATGTGCTGCCATCTACAAAGAAATTTTGTAACGTTGTAGAAGTCTAATCCCTGGTTTAGCCAAATAACTGATAAGAAATATGTGATTATTTTTTCTCATTCCATACAAATTTAATTTATAAACAAAATTTCAGTTGACATTCTCACGCTTACAAATTAAATTTATATGAACGTTTAAAGATTTATTCAATTTTACGTCATTTAAGAAACACACCTACTTATCTTACTGATTTCATTTAGGAAATGAACTTAATATCCACACTAGCATGGCCGGTCCTTGGGTGAGGCGGACTAGAGCCAGGCCTCAAGTGATGAAATGCCTCAAAAACATTATAAAAGTGTATTTTCATTCACTGGATTCTTTTGAAGGGCCTTAATATGTCTTGTCCAAGGCTTCACAAAACTACTGTCCACTCCTAAACCACTTGTGTGGATATAATTTACCATATGTTTTTAGTAAATTCCTTATCAAAATAGCAACAATAGTTATTCAAAAACTTAGTTTTCATTAATAATGACCCATTTTCCTTATGTGTTGTACCTACTTTCCTAAATACCTACTATTTTTACGGCCGTTCAAAAGCTTCGTAGCAAACAAGTGAGAATATTTTTTTTTGACATTCTATATAAATTTAATTTGTAAACGTCAGAATTTAAATTGTTTTCTGAATTTTGTTTATAGTAAAAATAATATATTTAAAATGACAATTTAAAATTAAACTATACAGTCTGTTCCAAATGGTTAAGCGGAACTAAATGGGAATTTAGTTCTTTTAGGTTGTCACGAGAAGGGACCTTGCTTGGGTTATTTCATTTTACACGTTGGAATGTCAAAATTTAAAATTCCAACAATGAAACCATGGAAACGAATGACATATGTCAAAATTAAATATTTATTTTATATATTTTAATGACAAAAAAATAAATAAATGGGAAATTTGTATTAAGAATGACACAAAAAATCAAAATATAAAGAAAATGACATTTTAAAATGATATTAACCTTAACCAAAAAATGTTTATTGTAAGTATGATTTACAAAGCTTAAACAAAACGGCCGAAAGGCACGATTTAAACGATGAAAGTAACTAGATTGCAAAATCTAGTTCCGCTTAACCGTTTGGAACAGACAGTATCTGTCTCAATTTGTAATACGAAACTAAGAGGAAAAATTCTATTTTTATGTTGTTTGTTATTTAAAATATCATCTTAGGGTGGTACTGATGAAATGGCACCTTTCAAAACATTTGACAATTTATATTTGACATTAAATTATATGTCAATTTATTTTTTTAATTAAAAAGTATTTTTATGCAACCAAAATAAGAACATAACATCAAAAAATATGCATAAGAGACAACAATTAGATAAATATACAAAAAAACACATATATAACGCTTATGGAAAACTTTTAGAAAAAAATGGAGCAAAATTAAAAAGAAGCGAAATTATAGACCTTGTGGCAGATATTTTTTCAGTAAATCTTGGTGTCCTTTTTGTTGTGATATATAAAATAATTTACCCATTTCAATTTCTTTAGATTTCTGAAGGAGAAGTAAGAAAAATTTTAAATCTTCATTTAAAATTTTTGTGCAGAAAATTTAAGACCAACGAACATGGGAAGAGGTAATAATAAGAAAACAGATAAAACCACAGACTACATGTTTCGGAAAGATTTGCAGAGATAAATTTGGGATTTACATTCAAAAAATGAATATTTTTGTTTAAATATGTTATTAAATTTTGCAAAACAAGAATGAGATTTTAAGGGCAGCACAATAAAATGATAAATTATTATTATATAATATTGTGGGCGTATTTTTTTAAACAATATTAATGTATTTTTCAAGTTTTTATATTTTAGTATTTTCAAAAAACAATGTACAGTTCACATAACAACAACGGTAACTAACATACAGGGGCGTAGTCTGTGGGTTTTGGACGCTTACAGTCGGCCTCTCCTGACTGGTCAGAGTCCTCGCTGACTTCTGGATTTCCTCCCGCCTGCTGAATAGGATCGGCGGAGTCACCACTTTCTTCTTCTTCTTCGCCTTCTTCTTCTTCACTGCTTTCATCTTCGCTCGCGCCAATGCGGACCCAATTCTTCATTCTCTCAGGAGGAAGAATACCCTCGTACGGTTTCTGCGTCATGGGGTGACCTGGAACATCTTTAATTACGTACCTGTCATTATCAAGTACAGCAGCGACTTGATATGGTCCAATGAACTTTTTCCCCATCTTCTGACTGCGACCAGTTGGGGGAGATACACGCTGTATCATTACGTAGTCTCCCTCATTATATCTTTTATGTAGTCTTCTTTTCTTATCGTATCGCACCATATTCAACTCTTGATTTCTTCGAATATCTGTAGCTGCTTCTTCTCTAGCTTCATTCCTTCTTTTAGAATGCCCATCAACTTCTAAGTTTTCTTCTAAAACGTCTCGCAAGACTGTCCCAAATCCGTAGCTCATATTGAACCGGAACATTAAATCACTTGGCGTCCTGTTAGTGCTCTTCTGCACAGTTCGGTTTAGGGAAATTTGTACTTGCGCAAGACTCTTATGCCACTCGGTCGGAGACGTTGAAGATTTCAGTAGGGCCGGCATAATGGTCCTGTTGTAGCATTCATTCTGTCCATTTGAACGAGGCGTTCTTACAGCTACTAACGTCAACTGAATACCTAACTGCTTACAAAACTCTTTAAAGTTGTCGCTTGAAAAGGCGGTTCCTCTATCGGCGATTATTCTTTTTGGAGCTCCGAATATCTTGAAAATATAATTTAGCAATTTCACAGATTCATCAGTATTTGTTGTCTTGGTTGGTTCTAAGAAAATGAACATAGTGAAGGCATCTATCACTGTAAATATGTGCTTGTGCCCGGCCGTCGTTTCCTCCAATGGGCCTAAGTGATCGATATGAATTGTTTGCCAGGGTTTGTTGCTCTTTTCAATCAAATGTAGAAATCCTTCATTTGTAAAATTCTTATAATTGTATTCTATGCAGGGTACACAATTATCTAGGCATTTCTTTATGTACTCTCGCATGTTCTTAAAATAGTATGTGTTCAGTAATTCATTCAGAACTTTATCAGTTCCTAAATGGCTCAAGTTCTCGTGCGTTTTTAACACAAGATCTCTTCGTAAACCTCGAGGAACTACAAAACGAAGTTTCCCTGATATTTTTTTCATGAGCTTGTCGTTAACTATTTCATACCCTTCAGGTGCTCGATTACCCAAAAGAATGCTGCTCTTTATGCACAAAATATCTGGATCCTTGTTCTGTGCATTTAATATGTCTTCATGAATATGATTATCTTCATCAACGAAGTTAACAGCATACTGTCTACTTAAGCAATCGACATGTTGCATCTGATCTCCTTTTCGATGCTCGACTTCGAAGTCATATTCCTGCATCAATATACTCCATTGAAATATCTTTCGACTTGTATTCTTCTTTGCAAGTGTCTGTTTTAAAGCACTGCTGTCCATAACAATTTTGAAATGTGTTCCGAGCAAATATGTACGATACTTCTCAAGAGCCTTGATTATTGCCAGCGTTTCTAGTTCGAAACTGTGTAATTTAGCTTCAGCTTCACTAGTCTTCTAACGTGAATAACAAACTGGATGATACTTTCCATCTTCCTGCAGTTGAAGAAGTATGGCCCCATATCCGCTAGAGCTTGCATCTGTGTGCAACTTGATTGGTTTATTTGGATCGAATATTTTCAAAACTGGTTCACTAACAAGATCCCTTTTTAGTTCATTGAATGACTCCAATTGTGAACGACCGAATCTAAATTCTGCAACGGTTCGTAAAATATCCACTAAGTCCTAAAAATCTCCTCACCTCTTTTGTCACCTTAGTCTCAGGAAACTTGTCTACAGCTCTTGTTTTTTCGGATCCTGGTTTGATTTCATTCTTGGTTATTCGATAGCCAAGATAATCTACGTTTTCCTTAAGAAAGCTACACTTATCGAGCCTCAGTCGTAATCCATGTCTATTCATCAGAGTTAATATATATATATATATATAAAAGCCTTCTACCATATATGGTGTAGGCTGCTTTCAAAGTTAATACCTTTTTTATTAAGGAGACATTTTCCTCCACAGATTGAGTGGCAATCAGAATGTTATCCATATATATCTGTAAAGAACCATTTCTAATGAAATCTTTGAAAATGTTATTCACGTACCTTTGAAAAACTGATGGTGCGTTTGTCAAACCAAACGGCATCTTAACAAATTCGAACTGCCCATTTGGTACAATAAATGACGTATATTTGATGGAATCGGGATTCATCATCACATGGTGAAATCCATTCTTCAGGTCCAATGTGGTAAAATACCGGCAATTGCTGAGGTTACTTATCAGATCGTCTATGTGTGGTAACGGGAATCTATCCTTCACCGTTTCTTTGTTTATGGCACGATAGTCGACACACATTCTGTGCTCTCCATTTTTCTTTTAACAAGTACAATTTTTCTAGTGTTTTTATGTGTGTTTATTTTTATTTCCTTCCTTCTTAGGGGGGGGGGGGGGCTCCCTGGGTGCGCCAGTGCAACACTGGTTGTCTATGTGTATTTTTCGAAAAATACAATTAGGAGTGGGACACCAGATGAAAGCTACTAACGCGCATATTATCGGACGAAAGGTAATTTTTTATAAACTTCAAATTTTGGCGCTACTTGTGTTGTGTGACGCGAGTTATTGAAATGATGTATATATCAACAGAAATTTATCCTAAGATATTTTAGAAAAATTTTGATTTTAATATGTTGTTGAGAATTAATATTTTATTAAACAAGCATATAATGGACGCTATATTGTACGATGATAAAGTTTACCACTTGAGCCATAGGCGAGGATTGTAATCATCTAAGTGAAATATAGACGTTATTTGCGAGTCAAATACAATATTTTATCTGCAAGTATAGGGAAATAAATTTAAGATCTTAGCGCCGCGGTGTTGAATTTTGGAACGTAGGTAAAGGGTACCTGATGTTATTATAACATAGCTGTGAAAGTGAAATTATAGGAATAAATATGTTTTACAATATTTTGTGAACCTGTTTTATTATGTTATCAACAATTAAATTAATACAAATGTTTTTATAAAACCATATTTTTGCATGACACGTCTCTAAATAAAAATAAAAACTATAGTTTGTGATGCAGGTTATGGCGATGAAATTTATAGTGGATTATTTCAAATTTATAGATGGAATTAAAAATTCACGCGTTGTATATGAAGGAGAGGAAGTGTAAGCAAATTTTTAACCAATAGCCCACTTTTTTTCCCAAATTTTTCTTTTCTAATCCAAGCTTTACGACAATTTATGCACAACTTCCTCGATTCCAAGTTAAGTTCACAGAACAAGTTTTGTTATTAATTAACCATTGTAGGTGGAAATCTGAGGGATGAATTATCGTTCCTCTTTTTCCTTGACTTGCACATAGGTACACAACAATAAGAACTATCCATTTTATTGGACTTTGCAAAAACAAATCGACATAAACAAACTTAAACAGTATGACTAATGCCAACGACTTCTACTTTGAAGTAAGTTATTAAAAGTTCGCCACTTAGAATCTCTCTTATCTGGAATTGCCGATATTTTAAATAATCCACTACGAAAATCTTATAGCCTTAACCTACAACATTCACAAAATATAGTTTTTAATTATTTTTAGAGACGTGTCATGCAAAAATATGGCTTTATAAACATTTGTATTAATTTACTTGTTGATAAAATAGCAAAACAGGTTCACAAAATATTGTGAAACATATTTATTCCTATAATTTCACTTTCACAGTTATGTAACAATAACATTAGGTACCCTTTACCTACGTTCCAAAATTCAACACCGCGGTGCTACGATCTTAAATTTATTTCCCTATAGTTTATCATTAAAAAAATAAAAAATGTATTTTAAAGACACAGAAATTCTCAGCGTCAATCGAAAACTTCAGAACCTACGTTATTAAAATGGTTATAGATCCATCAGCTGATTGCAATGTACAGTAATATTTAAATTACTATTATTTATTGTTTTATTTATTAAAACTTATAAATAGTATTTTAGTTATAAAGATGGGCTGTGTGAGGTGCAAACAGCCATCGTTGCTGAGCGCCAAACATTTTAAATATCTAACTTACTAAAGGTGTGTTCGTTTGTGTTGCCCAACCTACACTGAACTACACCACAGCTATGCTATCTTACACTGTGACGTCAGCTGCTCTTGTCCTAGACAAGTCTGGTTCAACACAAACGAACAAACCTTAAATAAAAACTTATAGTGTAAAACAAGTTCAGTATCCATGGATGAACACGCATGCTCGGCACATTTGACACTGCGTGCTTTAAGAGCAGTCTTATGTATTTACAGTTGGACACAGAATGCATTTATTATTTGATAGTCGTAAGCAAAAATATTTTTATTAATTATTGTGATAATTATATATTTATAATTTTTTGTGATAAGTTGAGTGAAAGCTCTTAAAACGTAAAAAAAATGTTGTCCTATGCTCTGTGACGCATAAATAGAAAAAATAAAAAATGAGCTACCATTTTGAATATTCACGAGTTGCCAAAGGCCCTCTTAATCCTCAGTAGTATCCAGGGGCATAAGGTCTATTCGGGGTATTTCCACCTGATTATGTTTTTAGCTAAATATTTTATTTCTTCTCATATCCGAAGCCCCAATTAAATTATTGTTTATCACTGACTAATTCTCCTTTCCCCTGTCCAATGAAAAAGACATTAAAACATGGTTCGTTCTAACTACTATCCTTTTATTTACAAATTCCTGTTTGAAGTGGCGATTAATTTCAATGTGTTTATCCGGACCATGTCTTAACTCATTCCTAACGACGTTGATCAATTTATATCTTGTTTTCCCCTATCGAATCCACACGATAGATCGCGGGGCCAGCAATAAATCAGGCCGTGTGTGCAGCTACTCAAATAAAATAAATGAAAACGGGTGAGCTGTTACAGTCAACAGTAGAATGGACTGTAACGACACCTTGAATGACCCCACCGGGGTTTGATCCTGTATCCCTTCTCCACGACATGCTGCACTCAACACTGCATTCAGTAAATAACGCGATCTTTGTCCCATTATGTATTCACGCAAACTCAGTTCCTTACATTATATCAGCTTGTATTTGTTCCCTTCAACACCACTTTGGTTCTTTTCAAGTTTCAACACCCACGCATTCAAAGGATATCAATATAAAATTGATTATTTTTATTGACCTCTATAAAGTATGGGAATTTATTGTGTTTCTTTATTGTTAATATTGGGAGCTTTGGGAAAAAGCTTTAAAATACTTCCTTCAGAAAAGGAATGTGAGAAAATATATACAGAGCGTTCACTAAAGAATGAGGCATTTGAATTTAGCATGTAGTAATTTTCGTCTTGCAGTAGGTGTGCATTCGGCATAACTGTGCAGTGTTAACTCTGTGTCGTGCAAGTTTTTTGTCACGTGACCACTGTGCACACTGCGCAAGAAAGTCAAAGACAAACGCTTTGTTCAGATTGTGCAGTTATTCTTATTATTCTAACCTTCTATTCTTGTAAACAAATAAATTATGTGTGTTTGATTACATGAAGTCTGTCTCCTGCTACCTGTTTTGTACGATAATATAAAAATGACGCATGAAAGTTTTGGATGCTTTTAAGTAATATAAAAGAAATTTTTATGAAGAAGACAATTCAGAAGAATTTTCCAAATGAGAAAATATTTTGGAAAAAGTGTTTGATTATGCAGAGAGTACTGTTCCAAAAATGACTCCAAATCTACAGAAAATTTGGAGTCTCTTTGAGTGTATTTATATGTTCCATCATGAGGTTCATATACTATGAGGTACCTACTATTTATTTGGCAAATTCTGCAGGCATAATCAATGATATTTTGATTGTTTTCACTCATTTTGTTTTGTAGAAATAATAACTTATATTTTTACCACGAAAAACACTATTGCACAGATTGCCGCACGACCTGAACCTGTGACGACTATACAACGCAAACTGCACTGCACGACATTTGCCGAAAGATCTTCGTGCAGCACGCAGCATACAGAAACTTTATGCCGAAGTTTCTTGTGTAAATTATGTAGAATATTTAGACTATTAGCTTATGCCGAACGCACCTAGTGTTGGGTCGCTAGCTGGCTATGACACATTTATTATTAAGAGGGAGGGGGTATTCCATCCAGTACCGGCCAGGTTTGCCAACAGCTTGTTCGGCACAGACGAGACGCTCACCTCTTCCCTTCACGGGGAGGTAGAGGGAGCTTTATCCTTGCAATCGGCCGCATCACAAGTCTTGGCTTTATGTGACCGATTTTAATTTATTGATAAGATTAGAAGCCGAAGCTTATAATGTGCTATGTGACTTCTATAATTCATGAGTGAACAATACAAGAAAATTGATACAGGTTGCATAATTAATTCTAGAAAACTGTACCAAAATATTTACGATATTTACATTTACAATTAAATTAAAATATATTATAGTAGAATGCTATTAGTAAAAAGGTCGAGTATGTTTTTGAATGTATTAACGATTGACGCTGTAACAAAATTTTCTAGGAGAGAATCACATAGGTAGAAAATGCGATCGCTTATGAAGTGTTCTCGGAAAGCCTTATGGAATTTCTTCCTTCGAAGCTTTAAAGAATAATCTCGTTGATGGCTATGCTGGCTTCGGTTGTACAGGTATTGCAAGTCCACTTAAAATTTTTGGTAAGCAACCTGTTAATTTGTACCAGATCCCCCCTCTGTATATGGAGCTCAAGAGTGGTCAAGTTCATTTGAGCTAGGCTGTCGTTACACGACGTGTCTTTTGGTAAACATAGTTTTGTAGCTTGACTTTGTATTCGCTCAACTTGTAATATATCCTTCAAGATGTGGGGACCAAATAGAAACGGCGAATACAGTGTGAGGTCTAATATATGCTGTGTAAAATTTCTAAGAGATGGGCTGCAAAAAGCTTTTCTTGGAAGGAAATGCGTTCTACTCACCCTGCGAGGTGCTTTCGTCACTTGTGCAGACCATGATAATTTATTATCTGTAATAGTAACGTCAATTTCAGAACTTGCAGGTAATTCATTATTGTCCATGAAGTACAGTAGTTTTGGGTTTATGCACCATATGTAATACTTAAGATTTCAACGCATTTAATGGAATTGGCAATGCGTTAAAGTATTCGCTTAAATTTTAGAATCATTAGCAAATCATGATAGTTTTGTGGTGATGGTGTATGGCATGACAGATGAGTATAAAAGAAAAAGTATAGGGCCAAATACTGACTCCTGTGGGGCTCCACTTTTATCATCAAATTCTCTAGAATATTCATTGTCAACTCTTACTTTAAAAGTTTTATCACACAAAAAGATTATTGTTCACACTAATAGTTCACACTAATAGTTTTTTTTTTTATACAAAACAAACAAAATTAGTAACAATTTATAAATCAAAATTCTTTAAATACATTTGTGGATTTCAAATTACTTTTATGTTTATATAAATTCTGTAGAAATTTTCAAATAATACGTCAACATTTTTTCATCATGTTTATAGGTCAGAACTTTCGTCGGAAATGATTGTACTTGATGATGTCGGAATGCCATTGGTTCACCTGTTATTTATGAAAGTTAAATATTTTTTATTCGCAGCACCTATATTAACAACCGCGTCAGATGTAAGATGACGGAAAAAATAGAACTCCAGTTACATAACAATAAGTAATTTTCAAAATAGCCGACCAGCGTAGCGTAGTAGTAGCACACTTGGCCTGCGTTGCTAAGGTCTCGGGTTCGAATCCTGTTCAGGCATGAAATTTTCAACGTGAAAAATTAGAAGTATCCTGGCTAATTGCCTTAGTAGCAAAGGACATAAACGTGAAATAAAAGAAATGAAAATCAAAATAACTCAAAATAGCTAGACACATATTTGAAGTATGAGGTATTAACTACAATTTGCTACGTCGTACGCAAACATGCGTCGAATGGTTTACAAGACGACGTCTATAATGCAATTTGTTTATTTACCACTACATACATATATATATATATATATATATATATATATATATATATATATATATATATTAAATTATAAATATCTTAAATAGATAAAATTTCGCTGTAAATTTTGATGTATACTAATTTATTTCAGATTGTCAGTTTTGTATAAGAAACTTATAAAACTGTACCGTTGTACTTTTCTTAAGCTTCGGACGTAAGTATCTCAATTTGATCCAGTTATGATACGGATAATTTACTGTTGCCGCTTTTATGTGTTTCACTAATATTTCGCAACAGAGAAATATTCGAAAATATTTATTCACCGGAAGTTGTTATACTAGTAATATCTAATAACTTTTATGTGAGATAAATTCTTATATGTTTTCATATTTTTGCGATATTTATTCCAAGTATCTATTTTGCCATATATGTTGGCCATTGTTTCCATCATTATGGTAAATTTTAAATACATATCATGAAATTGTCAACGTAATACAACGCGTTATTATCTTTTTCAATAATCTAACAGAGAAACCTCTGTTAGAAAATATTTTGCTTAAGCACTTTGTTTTGACGATAATTACGGGCCCGATATCAGTAAAAACTGTGTGTAGATGTAAATAGTATCTACTTTATCTTTTCTATAATATAAAATATATGTTTACGTGACGTACTCATTTTCGACGCTGAAGCAACCGATATAAACTCCACAAATGGGGACCAAATATTGATAACTGATGACGGCTAGCTGCATAAACAAAATGTGCAATCAAATCGGGTCTGGCCCGGACCTACAAACACTATTATTTAATTTATTATTGCGTCAACTATGACGGATTGAGTTTGTTAAATATGTACACAGAAAAAATTACTAATAATAGAATAGATTTTATAGAAAAAGTTATTAGTCCCAATTTACAATTTGCCCATGATCGCAGACGCCTCAATTTCTATTTAAATAGTGATAGGTATTTATGAAAGTTCTTTTAATAAATTATTAAATACTTATTATTATAATATTTTGCCTCCTCTTAAAAAAAAATTGCGGACGCTCATGCTTGCCAAGTTTCACCCCGTAATGTTTTAATTAATATAACATCGAAATAAAAACCAATTAATTCAAAAAATTCGCATTTAATTAATAACGAAATTGTTATTGCTTCACTTTCAAAAGATAAAAGTTTGCTGATGTCGATAATAATGAAAAAGGTTCCTTTATAAATTATCATTTTCGTAAATAATTTTTACAAATTTATTAAACGAAAAGAAAGAAAAATTCAATATTTGGATTTCAAGTTTTATTCTTTGAAAGAAATAATTATTAATAATGTAAATACACGCATTTTAACATTCACGTAAATTCCTCATTAAAAATAATAATATTTCATCCTCATTATCAAAGTTTTAGCGTAACGAGAATGAATGTATGGGGGTCTTAAAAATTGCTTAATTTATTTTACAATTATTCAACTTTTTTTGTATGCCAAAAAGTACCGAACCACTTGGTTTGTTGGACTGATCTGGAGTGTTGTGATTGTCGACATTGGACAAAATGACTGGGCAAGACCAGTATCATTTGCCTACATCTTTTTTGACTTTTCGAACATCAATAGTCAAATGGTATGGATTAATTCGCGAACCCGGAACACATTTTTATCGGTTTTAGAAATTGAGGACCTACCCGATCATCTATAAGTTTTTGATAAGGTCCAACCATCCTTCTTTTCGCAGGACAGCCTTCTTTTAGATCAGGGGTGCATTCGGCCCAATTATAGCTTTTTGGAGCCCGCAACGACCTCTTATACTATAATAAATTTTTATACAATATGTCTAATATAGTATAAAAATTTATTTGAACAAAAATACCTCATGATAGAATCTGTTCGTACCGCGGCGTCAAGACTTCAGCAAAGAGCGAAAAATCATTAGTCAGACAGGAAATGTTGCAGTTAGCCAAAACCGTGCGATAGTTGGTAGATTGGTGATTCCACGTGATTCCAAATAATATACTCATAAGCTTTCAAATAGTACTTTTCTATAGGTGCAACTACTGTCTTTGTACAGTTCTAGTACCTACACTGATTTCGACCCACTTTTGTTTTGTTGATCGATAAAGAAAATATTTTGGCAAAATTTAATTATTATTATACCAAATCTTGATTAGATGAGTTACGTCCGTAAGTTAGTAATTATAGTTGAAGGTAATGGGATTCGGACCAGTCAGAAAATAAAAACAAATTTATTAACTTCGCTAACGTTTCGATTTTATTTAAATCTTCATCAGAGCTTAGTTAATAGTCACGATATAAAATAAAAGTTTTAAAATTAATAACGAACACATCATATTGTCCGGTTATTGAACTCAGAGATAAGCGAGTTCAATAACCGGACAATATGATGTGTTCGTTATTAATTTTAAAACTTTTATTTTATATCGTGACTATTAGCTAAGCTCTGATGAAGATTTAAATAAAATCGAAACGTTAGCGAAGTTAATAAATTTGTTTTTATTTTCTGACTGGTCCGAATCCCATTACCTTCAACTATAATTATACCAAATGTTATTTCTTTACTTCTTCCGAGTAAATAATCAGAAAAAATGTGGAAAATGAAAAACAGAATGAGTAATAATAATAATACATATCATTCGGCCCGCGTGAATTTTCCTTGTTAGAAAAATGGCCCGGGGCAGAAATGAGTTTGACACTTCTGTTTTAAATGATCTTATCCTGCCAAACTTATATGTCCTCTTTTTTCCTTCTTCGGAATTATTTGTCCTTTATGTACTACTCGGTTTTGTTAAATACGGTTTATTTTAAATTTTTTGGTTTGACGTTAGATCTATATTCCTTTACGAATAAAAAAAAAAGTAGTTACTACTGCGAATCGAGTACGATTTACACACAGTACAGCGAGAAATTTAAAACATGATACAACAAGGACATGGGCATAGTAGCTAGGTTTATATCAAGAAAGAATTGGTTAATAAAGTATTGACACAACAAACATACTTATGTTATTTATACAACATAAATTCAATATGAAGGGAAGTTTGAAACGGAATTTTCAAATAATATTACTTTTAAAAATTATATAAAAGAGGGACTTGGTTAAAAGGGTTTAAATAAAGCAAGAACACAAACAATATATCTTCATAGTTGAAGTTTCTTACATAAATCTTCTTCTTTTTCTTTGAGTACTGTCTGTCAGGTTGATTTTTGGCCTCACTCACATAAATCCTCCATCTTGATTTGTTCATGTCAGGTCTTTCCATGTGTCCTATATACCAATACATGTTAGATCCTCGGTTAGCTGATCTCTCCATCTCTGGCTAGGTATTCCCACTGTCGACGGGTTTTCACTCTTCTCTCCCATATCTTCCTAGCTATTCTGTCCTTCCTCATTTTCATCACGTGTCCTATCCACTATAATCGTCTATCTCTCAGTTCCTATGTTATACTCGGTCTTGAGTACATTTCTCGGATATATTTGTTCTTACAGATCCACCATTCACCATTAATTTTAACGGGATCGAATTCCGCGTAATATTTTATTTTCGAAAACTATGAGGTGTTAACAAAGCGAGATTGACATCGCTTTGTTAAGGGCCATGTTTCGGAGCATAAAATAAAAAACGTACTTTAACTTGGCATAACCTGATCTTGGTGTTCCTTGACAGGAGTTTCGTTCTGAAAAAGGGACCAAGTGCAAAACACGATGCACTAGCAGCTTTAATTCTATTCGTTATTTTCTGCTGTGTTTATCATGGTGCGCAGGTATTTGAAAGTATAAACTCTTTCCAAAGTGTTGCCAGTAATTTTTAAGTTGGTCATGTTCTTATGACTGCGTCTACTAACATTAAGATATATATATATATATATATATATATATATATATATATATATATATATATATATATATATATATATTACTGATGAGTCCTACTTTACGAGCTTCGACATCAAGAACAGTGTTGCCAACCGTACGATAATTATCGTACACATACGATAATTTTACTCTCTGTACGATGTACGATACAGTTTTCATTATCGTACGTAAAATACGATAATTTTGACTAATGTACGATAATAGGTACGATAATATTTTATCTTGAATTAAAGATTTTTATAAATGCTTAACTTGTCCTGTTCTGCTTCTACGGAAAGTAGATCTAAAAAGCAGCGCAACTGATTAGGTTCATAGGACGTAGTTTGTATCTAACTAAGTAAGGTAAGTAGGTTGTATCTTAATGCGTAAACATGTACTACGTACATGTTCTGCATTTCATTTAACGGGGATTCCCATGATCACTACGTGCGTACATACTAGCTAAATAAGTCGCCATTTAATAAAGTGTAGTGCTCTTATGCTTTTTTAATTAACTTTGTAAATGATATAAAATGGATAAAGGTGAAAGCACACATTCTGCGATTCAACAAAAAAAAAAAAAATGGTACATAGACATGGAGAACAAGGGTTTAGAAATGAATGGTTGCAGTTTGCAGATGCCAGAATTTAAATTTTGGTTAAATCCAGTTGTTGGCATGTTTTTATATAATATAAAACCTATCCAGTATGATAATGTTAATGTATGTATATTATTTACAGGTAACCGTTTTAAAGCACGGTGTATTATTTGCAACAGTCATGACACAGTTAACGACGATGTTTTATCCAGTCAGCATATGAAGAAACATGGTTCTTGCCAAAATTTCAAACCAGGAAAAGATATGTTTGAGAATCTAAATAGCAATATGTATAAATTTGAAAACGTTGATGAAAAAGATATGATTTATGATGAAAAAATTAATTTACAGTAATTATATTATATAAAAAATCACAACTTTTCATTATTGATGTTACTAATTGAATAATATTGTACCTATCTTCACAATTTAATACTAATTTTGAAATACAGTTGATACCGTTTAATCGGGACTAGTACATTTTGTCCCGATTAAGCGACTTGCCCAATTATCCGAAGTTCCACAAAAATTACAGGATTAGTGTTTCTTAATATTTTATTTGATAAATTGCACAAAACTATACGTATACATATTAAAACATTATTTTTTTTAACGTATATAATACGTATGAAGTACGTATTTACTACATAATAAAAAATAATATAAATTCTGAAACAACAAATTGCATTATAAATTATGTTGAAAAATTTTGTTTCTAAAAAATAATGTTCGAACTTAAATTGAGTTATGTATTCTGCAAGAATTCCTCCAAAGTGGTTTTTCTTTTGTTTTTGTGGGATTGTAGTTGTACAAAATCAGCGCAAATTTTTCTGTATTGCCTGTAAAATATTAATTTTCTTCGGCGCCACTGGAATTCACATTATTACTGTCCCGATTAAACGGAATTTTGTCCCGAAAAAGCGAAGTAAATTTATGTTATTTTCTCGGTTCTGTTTCCGTTCTTAAGGTTTTGTTGCAAATAAGCGGCTGTCCCGATTAATCGTTGTCCTGATTAAGCGGAATCGACTGTATATAGGATTCCAAACGTTTAGGCGGTACTAGATTTTGAATTCTAGTAATTTTCATCTATTTATTTGCACTTTTGGTAATTTTTTTTAAGCTTTGTAAATCATACATCGGAAATTCTAGATTAAATTGATTGCCATTATAAAATTTCATTTTCATTGCATTTTAATTTTTCATTATCTTTCTTAGTAAAAATTTCCCATTTATTTATTTTTTTGTCTTCAAAATATGTAAAAATGTAGGCAAATTTTTAATAAATGTCATTCGTTTCAATGGTTTCACTGTCGGAATTTTAAATTTTCCCATACCAAACGTGAAACATGAAATAACACAAGCAAAGTCCCTTTTCGTGACAACCTAAAAGAACGAAATTCCCATTTAGTTCCGCCTAAACGTTGAGAATAGCCTGTATATTATTTGTGTACGCAATTCCTTTCAGTAATAAATTATAATAAAAATGTATTGATAAGTGAATAAAAACGAAATTTTTAAAATTTTATTACTTTGCTATCCCATCCCGCGGGTGTAAGATAATTTTTACGAAAATACGATAATTTTCGCTACAGCGTACGATTATTTCATTATACGAAGTTGGCAACACTGATCAAGAAGGTCGGTTTAGTATATTACGTCTTCAACCTTATTTGAAATAATATCCAGCATACCCTAAAATCTTGTGGTATCCATCGAGCTGTAGACTACGGTGTTTGGTATCTTGGGCTTTTCGTAACACCATCTCCTGCACGAGGTTCAACAGCAAAGGTGAGGTGGCGTCTCCTTGTTTGGATGGCACACTAAATGCTTATTTAAAATAGAATATAGTAATTTTTAGCATTACTGTAAGTGAGGACAAGTTGTGCGAGCGTCTAGTGTGATTTTGTCATTAAATTTGTATTTATGTGCACTTTCCTGATCTAACAAAGAAATATTTGGCATTAAAAGCTATAGTTCTGATAAATATTTTAACCAATGATCTGTAATTCTATTTTAGTTTCAACCAGTGATGTGCCATTACGGGAAAAAAATTGATGTGAAGTGTGAATTTTCACACATTTCAGGGTTTCGCAGGTATTTATTAACTGTGTGATGATTATTTGGGATGCCAAAACAAATTTTATGTCAAAATATTTTTTTATGAATTTTAATTCGAATGCTTAATACCATTATTTAAGTTTCTAAATATGTGCAGTATTTTTTTTTTTTTATATATAGCAAGGTTCATTAAGATTTTGAAAATTGCGCCTATGGCTTCCATTGGTTGCTTAAATCATAAGCCCCGCCCTCTGATACCTTCAAATATATACTGCGTTCAAAGGTGAGTTTGCAGTATAGCTCTTATGGCAAATGGGAGCGGTGTTGCCAAATGTTGTAAAAGTGTCAAATGTGTCAATTATAATAATATAAAAAACTTATATGATTTACAAAAATCAGCTCTCATAAAACTCAAAATAACACTCAACAAAAACAAATGACCATTTGTAGAATACTGCGTCTTCACAGATCAGCGCGTTTTAGAGCTGGCAACGTCGACAAGCAAGAAAAGGATAGCGTCATTATGTAAACCCATTAGAGAGTATGAAAAAGAACTACTCCATATGCCCTGTACTGCAAACTCACCTTTGAACGCACTATAGAATTAAATTATAATTTCAACACTTCCCACTGGCTATTAAATTTACGCTTTTAAAAATTAAATGCAACATTTACCAAAATATAACTAGAATTTTGACAAACTAACTTAAACAAAATAAAAATGCAAAAAAAAACTGAAAAAATAAAAATTTATGGGATTCGAACACAGTTTCTTACAGTAGTTTCAACTCACTAAGCGACAACACTACTGTGCTATACAGGATCACTCGTTTACTATGTTAAATAGCGGATTAAATAGATTACATATTTTACTTAAAAACACAAAAAATGCACTATTTTCCGAAAACATAATCTGATCAAAAATTCCTGTTGTACTATTCCGGTTTACACCAATGTACATTACTGAGAATTTTTTCAGATTTTTAGTTTAAACCATCTGGGCTACAGGGTGTGGGACAAAATTTTTTTTGCACAATTTTGGCAAAAATCGCCTCAAAATAATTTATTTTGCAAAAATAAAATTTTGATCGTTAATCCACGTACCAAGGGCTTTCATTTGATACCCTACACAGAATTGTAAAAAAATATATTTTTTTTTCGATGAGCATGTATTTGTTTATATTTTTAGGGGGATATGTTTTTTTGATGTTTTAGTATTTTTCCTATGTGCGGGTCAAAGAGTTGTATACGCGTGCTAAATTTCAACTCTCTAGGTTTAGCCGTTTGGCTACATTTTTTACCGAACAAACAGACAGACAGACAGACGACAAAGTTACGGTATAAGGGTTTTTGGTCATACCTACAAAACCCTAAAAATGAATGGTTTACATTTTCACGTAAAGCAGGGGTCGGCAACATGGCGCCCTCTGTGAGATTTTTAGGCGCCCTCGAGCACTTTTTTTGTTTTGCTCGTCTCTTGGATTTTGGGAGGTGAGGACCTTTTTTTTGCTCGTCACTCTTGGATTTTGAGAGCTGAGGACCTTTATTTTGCTCATCACGTTTTATGCGCCCTCAATAACATTTGAATTTATATTGCGCCTTTATTGACAAAAAGGTTACCGACACCTGACGTAAAGGATAGGCAAATAATGTAAAAAAATTAAACAATGAGTAAATAATGAAAATAATTCCAAAAGTGAATTAGGTTTTCGATTCTGGCATTTCTGAAGTGTCATCTGAACGGGTGTACATTACACATCAACATCTGTTTGGTTTACATCGCGTTAAGACTTGCCAAATGGCAGCCTCACCAGGTGCGAGACATTTTGGTTTTAGAGAAGCTCCAGAAAAAAAAAAAAAAAAAAAAACCTGAAAATTTGCTCGTTCATTTTTATTATTGCTGAGAAATTATTTGGGCCCCAAAAAATTATTTGCACCAGGAGAGTTTTATGGAAAAGACCAGAAGACCAGACCTTCGCGTTATGGCGGAAAGAAAATCAGATTATTGACAAAATTGGACCAAATTGAAAAAATAATAATTTGTAAATAAATAATTTAAAAGCTATTCCAAACATTTAGGCGGAACTAAATGGGAATTTCGTTCTTTTAGGTTGTCAGGAGAAGGGACCTTGCATGGGTTATTTCATTATTACGTCGGAAACCGAAAATTTAGAATTACAACAGTGAAACCATGAAAACAAATGACATGTCAAAAATAAAATACCTTTTTAAATATTTTAATGACAAAAAAAAAATGGAAAATTACACAAAAAACAAAATATAAAGAAAATGATCTTTTTAAATGATATTAACCTTAACCAAAAAATGTTTATTGTAAGTATGATGTACAAAGCTTAAACAAAACGGCCAAAAAGAAAGATTCAAATTCTTGTTCCACTTAAACGTTAGGAATAGCCTATAATTGTTTTTTAGGTTTTTTAAATTTTCTGATATTGTCACAATTATGATATAATTGTATGCTAATGCCCCAATTCCTTGAGCGGCCTTTAGGCCGTGTAGGTCACGGTTGCTGACTTGCGGTTTTGGGAATTAAAGAATGTGCAGAGTGTTGTATGTTTGTCAACATAAGTTTTGAACTACTTTCTAATGTGTTGATAAACATTGTTCAATTGTGCCGCCTATGGTCTTTAATTGCTGCCAACTATTACACAAATGAACAATGTTTCCAAAACAATTGAGGTAGGACCTGATGTCATAGTGTCCTGGTTAACAGTTATAAAATGGTTTTAGGGAATACAGTCGTTAGTCAGTTATTCATTGAGAGTCAGTGATTCATTGAGTTAGTCATTGAAGTAGTCAGTTATTCAGTAGTTATTCATTCGATCATTTTTGTGAGCACGCTACCCGAGGACCAGCCCAGCTGTACAAGTCACCAACCTGAGATGTGAGTGCCGTCTACAGGGCTTTTCCACGTGTCCGCCTCGTGCGGATACATGGGGTGGTTCGAACGATCCTGGAGAAGCCGGGGCAAGAACGGGACTTACATCAGTTACTAACAGTCAACACCAGCAGTCATTCTGACAATTAATTGTATTGTGTTGTAAAATTATTATAATATAATAAATTTTGTAGTAAAGATGTCCGTTCTTGAATCCACCCTGTGACAATATATTTATGCGTAGAGAATCAATGGTTTCAACCAGGGCTTCGAACGGGAACAGAACCGAAAACCGAAAACCGAAAAAAACCGTTATTTTCGTCGGAACGAAAACCGGAACTCAACCGAAAAAAAATATCGGTTTATTTCGGTTCAGATAATGTTTATGTGCAGAAAAAAATCGTAATTCGTAATTTTTTAACTGATAAGTAAAAAAAATGCGCTACTATTATTTCGGAAGAGGGGGGTTTAACGCCCAGAACCTCCCCCCCCCTTGGCAACCACCTTGGTATGATTATCACAGAATAAGGAATAAAATATTCTTCTAAATTATAGTAGAAAATAAATTTCTAATACAAATCATTTAAAAATTTATCACTCGGCTCGGAACTGAACCGAAAACCGAAAAAAAAACGTTATTTTTGCCGGAACGAAAACCGGAACCGAACCGATATATATATATTTAATTGAACCGGAACGAAAACCGAAACGAAAAAAATAACGGTTCGAAGCCCTGGTTTCAACTGACTAATGAAATGTCGAAAAAAAGTGTCATGTCATGTATTAATATTATATTATAATTGTAATTATGTGTGATAATTAGAGTACGGTTAAGTTAGGTCATAATACGGATTAATCCTTCTTAATTGGAAAAATCCTATTGTTCTTTTTAATTTAATAAGATTAAAATGTATTAACACCTAAATTGGCCTCTCTCTAGTGATGATTGTAGTTTTGTTTTATTTATTTATTTATTTATTTATTTATTTATTTATTTATTTATTTTTATATTTTTTGTAGCATTTAGAAGTGTAACGAACCGGTTAGTCCACCCGGACCAATTATTTACCTATGAAAAACTTGCACAAACCGCCCGTCGCGAGAATTTCTTTGAAAAGCATTTTTAAGGGATTTTAAAGGGTACTTTACAATCAACATTTCTGAGAAATCTGATAAAAAATATAATTTTGTTCAAAGTTATTAGATTGAACAATCGTTTTACCCTTCTTCCTAAAAATGCCTAGAAATGTCTTTTAAAACACCCGTCTCTCTGAAGACGAGGGCAGAAAGTATTCGGTCCGGTTAGCGTAAACATCTAAGTTGTTGAATTCTTAGAGGCACTGTGTCGGTATTCTGGTGGTCTAACTAATTCTATTTGTTTTATTCATTAAATTTTAATCATTTTAATTAATTTTTATTCATTATTTTTACCTGTATTTTAATCTTTCAAACTTAACTTTTGTAAATAGTATATTATAATAAAACAAATTCATCAATTTTAAACCGTCTTACTTGACGTGTGTAAACCTTCACCTTTAAGAACTTAAGTGAACAGCTAAGATCCAGAATAATTACAAGATGCCTGATCAGACGGTTGGTAAGTACTAATACATATCATTTATTGCACATATCGTAATAATGAAATCTGGATAACACTCACACCTAGTACCAGAACTCCTTTAGTCAGGAATCTTATTTCAGTTTGAGATCAGGCTTTATATAATATCACAGGCTCGCTTCCTAGTTGATATTAAAAATAGTACGATATTAAAATAACGTATCAGGGCTCGCTACAGAAGGATGCCCTCCTCAGGCATTTTAAAATTCTGGTCACCATATTTTTTTTGTATTTCTACCATATTTAAAACTCGAAAAGTGTGCTAGATATTTCAAATCCGAGCAGTTTAAGTATTTACTTTATTTTATTTTTATCAAACCACATATTTTATATTGAAATGTGAAAACTCATACGAATTTATTTGTTTACCTAGTTTTTTTTCCTATCTACTTTTGAAATTATATGTTTACTCTCGACCCCAATATTCGGTTAATATCCTTCATCATATGTTGTTTTATTACTGTAATCACTCACTATCATATTTGCTTTATTGACATTAAATGGCAAAATGTTTTTTCGAATTGAATATAAAGCTATGGATTTGTTTTATTGTAGCGCTATTGCAGTTCACATACGAACGATTAAAAAATGTAGGTACAGTAAATTTTTATTAACAATCAATGTTTAAAAAAATGCAAAAATGAAGTTATCGTTCAGTATTAATTTTAAAAACAAATATTGAAAAAGTGTGACTAATTATTGGAAATTTTCAAGGCTGGTATTCAAAATATTTGATAACTGGTATACTAAAACACGAAAAAATGTGATGAGCAAAAAAATATTTACCAAATTGTAGTTGTGGCGCCAGAGTTGGGCATTTTGTCACTCGAGTAAATGAGTAATGAATAATGATTAAGATATTAATTATTTCTGATCGAGAGTGGTGAATAATATTCATTAATCGTTACTTTTGCTTCCTTGGGAGTAAATTACTTAACACTCATTATTCATTACTCGAGTATTACTATAGAAAATTGTCAATTCGTACGGCTTAGCGAATGGATAATGCAATAGGTATAACGTAGCGGTTTTCTTTAAAGTGAAAAATTATTAAAGTTAAATTATGATTCAAAATCATGCTGCCTCTTTTATAAAAATTTTCTTTACTGAGGATTTTAGGTGTAAGAGTGTAAGTGTGCCTGCAACGTTTCATACACAGTATTCGTAAATTTATCCGTTGGAAAAACCTAACATCTACGCAATATAAAGTACAACTATACAAAACTAGAGACGAAAAATGGGAAGTTGATCTAAAAATACGAATGAGTAATGATTGGTGAATAATAAGTAAAAGTAATTTCACGTACTGCGAGTAATGAGTAAACTGTAAAAGAAAGTTACATGAGTGTTGGTTAACAAATAATAATTAATTTTTTAATTATGATTATTCCATGAGTAATGTATTACTCGAGTGATGCCCCACACTGTGTGGAGCAAATTATTGTAATAATTTCCTTATAATTTTTTGTCTTTTAGTAATTGTTGATGTGATCTTTTAAACCTAAATGAACTTAAACTATGGCTATCATTATTGTCATCAAATTTTATTCAAAACGTCATTAAACTAAACTATGTTTTTACCGTTTATGCTATATATACATTTTAACAACCGGTACGGTGGTATTTCAATATTTTAGCAAAACGGTACGTGCGTACGTCTGAATATCAGCGCCTGGACATTGCCTGGTTACCTGAGTTGTTTGAATGTTAGCAAAATCCTGGATAAACAAAATAATATTTATAATTCAATTGATTGAAATAAATTATAATATACGATGGCTATTTTTGTTTTGTTTCCAAGTTCCGTTGATTTAGCAAAAACAAATAAGGGTAATAAGAAAAGTTTTAATAAACTGTGACGATACACAAAAGTGATTCGCTGAAAAGCATGTATTTCCCGAGTCAGGCATGGTCTAGCGGATAGCCAACTAGCATCCCACGACGGGTTCGAGGGTTGGAGCAAATATATATATATATATATATATATATATATATATATATATATATATATATATATATATATAACATATATATATATATATGTATATATATATATATATATACATATATATATATGTTAGCATCTAGCCTTCCATGAAGCCCTGTTACGTCACCATAAAATGTTATCTACATGCAATCCTAATGATGACGACTCATTAACGATAATGATGACGGCTCATTACACTAATTGGTTTTTATAAAACACACGTAGAATTTGATAGAGAGATCAGATGTTTTCTTACGTTGAAAGAGTGAATACTTAGAATAAAATAGTCTGTGAACAACTTGAGTTTTATTTAAATAATAGATCCCTTATTTGTTTACATCAGAAGTGGGATTCGCGCACGTCTTTATAATATTTTGTTTCTGTTATTTTATTGGGGATCTTGCTTTGTTGGATTTTTACAGTGTTTTGTTTAAATTATGAATTTGATGAAAGTGACAAATAGTCTGTGAACAACTTGAGTTTTATTTAAACAATAGATCCCTTATTTGTTTACATATATATTTTTCAATATTATTTCGTGGATAATCATTTTTTTTTTTTTTTTAACCTTTGGGTCTGACGAAGTCGAGATTTGTTCCGGCCTAGTCAGACGTAACACTTCACATAACTTCCGTTTCTGAATATTTCGGGGTAGGGAATTGGTTTGTTGTATCTTTCTTTTTTATTTTTCACCAGCCGACGTCAAAGAACGAGGACGCCTCAACAGAAAACCAGCTGCTACTTATGTAATATTATTATTTTTGTATGCAAGTCAAATCCCAAAATAAATCCGTGTTAAAATTTTATTGTTTTTTTTTTGTGTGTGTACCTGCCTGAGATTGTGTGTGTGGGGACCCTGACCTCGCTCCACTGAGAAATCCGAGCAATCAGTTGGCACCCGAATAACCAAAAGTACGAGTCATTTGCGACCGAAGTCCGGGACGTACAAAGGTACAGCGAAGCATCCCAAAATACAAGAGTTACTCATACATCTTAATTTTTTCTCAAAGCAGTCGCCACCAATATTAAGGCATTTGTTGTAACGGGGAACCAGGTTTTTTATACCATCCTCATACCATGTTGCCGCCTGAGTTCTCAGCCAATCTTGCGCATTGGTTTCCAACTCCTCATTAGTGCTGAGCCGCTACTTTCCGAACCACAGTTGCATCTTGGTGAACAAATGGAAATCGCTTGGTGCCAAATCTGGCCTGTAGGGTGCTATTTTATTTTATTTTTTTCAAATTTTAAATTTTACGTTTATTTAATAAATATGTGGAATTTTTATATATTTCTGCACAATTAAGGGCCGCTTTTACAAACCTTGGATACGTAGCGGTATAACTATCTAAGGCATATGTTTATTCCGATGTTTATTCCAACGTTCGCTTTTACAATGCTTTTTTTATTCTAGGACAGTTATCCTTGGTTTTATTGTAAATAAAATAAAGTTGGTATTGTTTGACACATAAACTGACATATTAGAAATGTCATATTAAATTGACATTACTATTAACAATGAATAGATCGAGATGGAGAGCTTATGTGAGTGAGGCCAAAAGTCAACCTGATTGGTAATGCCCAAAGAAGAAGAATAATTACTATTAACAACACATTTGAGCATGTTTGTGGAAATATTGGGAGATGTCGAAATATTCGACTCATATAATTAATTCTTTTATAGTGCTACATTTACCGCGTTAGTGTCAGCCTCCCGTGTGCAAATATTCATAAAATCGCCATAACATAAGGATCGATTACGTACTATTATTATTTCGTATGGCAATGTCTCGGTTTTAGAGATTTTAAGGTCGCGACTAGCATCCTCTGGCATGACCTAACGATTACTTTTTACAGTAGCTGAGACCACCGTGCCCGGTGAAACATGCCCCATATTTCCAAAATTAATTCAGAGATAAAGGCACTCATTCTAAAGAATCTGAGCCTATGGTTGCAACAGACAAGTTTTTTTTTTAAATCTTTTTGCCCATACTGTGTCGATCTCATAATTCCACACTTTCAAAGCAAGAGAGCTAACCACTACGCTGCTGCAACCACAATTATATAACTGTAATAAAAATTCAAATAAAACGTTATAATGTGACAATTATCATATGTCAATTTAATTTTTTTACCGTTGCTGGGTAACAAATACTTATTCGCCAATCAGAGCAAGGGAATAACTTATACTGCCCTTTATCTGAAGTGTCGTTGGCCAGATAAGATATTCTGGTGTTTATTCCGATGTTTATCCTATCCGAGCTTTATCCGAGCATTGTAAAAGCGATTTTTTTACTTTATACCGGGAATAGCGTCATCCGAGCTTTATCCAACGATTGTAAAAGCGGCCCTTAATCAACTAGAGCTAACTTATACAGACCGAGACAAAAGATAGATAGTTGAAGTAACTAAGGACGCTGTTGTTTATTGTTTTGTTATTGTTGACAGAGTTAATAATTGTGTATTCACTTCTGTCATTATAATTTGTATTTTTAACTGGTTTTCAATATAATTTGTGTATTTAAAGACGTGTAGTGTTTCATTTTAAGACGGAAATCCTACAGATTTGGGTGCCTGTCCGGGATTGATTAAGAAGAAGTAAGCCTGCCATGCTGTGAAGATGTTTACAATTATTTTAAAGAAGTGAAAAAGCGACGTTAAATGATGTAAATATGATTTACATCATTTTCATTCCAAAGACGGGTTAATAATAATTAACGACGGGTTATTAACACATAAAGACGAAATATAGTTGAATTTTGAAATATTCTTTGAAGAGGTTATTATTTGTGAAATAAGAGGAACAACATTATGACGCTAAATATAGCACCGAAGTTTACTTTGACTTTTCGGGACATTGAAGACTCAATTCCTACTTTTGATGGTACAAGCGAATATCCAGTTGAGAAATGGATATCAGATTTTGAAGATATGTCTACGATATTAGGTCTGAGTAAGTTACATTCTTTAATATTCGCCAAAAAATCGTTGACTGGTTTAGCCAAGCTTTTTATTCATAGTGAATCAGGGATAAAATCTTGGAATTCACTAAAGAAGGCGTTGTTGAAAGAATTTAATTCAAAATTAAGTAGTGCGCAGCTACGCAAATTGTTGTCAAGTAGAAAAATGAAGCGGTATGAATCTGTTTATGAATATAGTTTAATTATGAAAGAGTTGGCCAACAATCTTAACGCTAATTCTATAATGGAATATGTTATAGATGGAATAGAAGATGAGTATCGTAATAAAATAGTTTTATTTGAAGCAACAAGTTTGGAAGATTTTAAGAAGAAATTAAGAAAAATACAATACAATAATAAAAGAGATGTGCACACAAGAACTCCGACTAGACCAAAAAACGACACAAATTATATTAAGACGGATAAGCAGATACGGTTCTTCAACTGTGGATTGCTAGGGCATAAGTCAGTTGCATGCAATTTAAAAGATCTTGGTTCGAAATGTTTTAAATGCTGCCAGTTTGAACATGAAAGCTTTGAATGCCATAAGGAAGAAAATAACATTCAAAAGTCAGTATCAGTCAAGGTAAATAGCATCATAGAAAATATTTCCAATGAAGTAATGGAGGAAAATGGAATAATTGAGGATGAACTCTACAGTCAAACTGAGGAAACATATCTAATGAAGATTGAAGTTCAAGAGGATGAAATAGAGTTAGATATTGATAAAGAAGTAGAGTTAGACATTAGGAAAAAACAAGTGAAATTAACAAAACGCTCGTAGAAGTGACACAAATACAAAACACGATAAAATTATAAAGGAGACTGAAGATACCTAATTGGAGAATAATTTACACAAAACAGAAGAAAACGACGAAATGATTGAGGAACAGATTACAAAAGTAGATGAAAAACTAGAAGACGATAAAATAAAGGTAACGGACACCAAAGAAATAGTCAAACGAAAGAAATATGTAGAAACAACAGAAAAAGACAAAGAACGAAAACCAGAGAAATTGGAAAAAGACAATAAAGAGATTAATGAAGAAACGGTGGCTACCAATGTTGCAAAAATGGAGCTACAAGAATTACAGATTATTCGTGAAATGGTTAGTTTGAAGAAGAATGGAATGAAAGTAGAAACCAGTGAGAAGTTGTGCAAATTCTTATTGCAACCTAAAGATTCTGGTAAACTTTTGAATCAAGATATGCCTAAAAGAACTGCTGCTGTAAGGGCTAACCATCTAGGTTATTCCTCAATGCATATTAATAATAGCGATGAAAGCTATTCGAAGAGAACTTTCAGATCAAGGAAAGAAAATTTCGATGTGGATAGATCAGTGTTTAAGAGTAGGAAGAGTGGAAGGAGAAGGCTATCACTTAATAATGGTAATATTTCTACGTCAAAGTATCCAGGTAAGAAGAATACAGAATCTAAAAAGACAGCAAGAAAACGAAGGAAGATGAAGATGTTTCGAATGATGACAAGGCATCATCCGAGGCGGATGACAGGCAGGACGACCGAGTTGTGGGATTTTTCTATATTCCCGCACAATTAAATCAACCAGAGCCAATTAATACAGACCGAGACAATTGAAGTAACTAAGGACGCTGTTGTTTATTGTTTTGTTATTATTGAGTTAATAATTGTGTATTCACTTCTGTCATTATAATTTGTATTTTTAACTGGTTTTAAATATATATAATTCTTTATTTCCCCTAGGCCTTGCGGCGTATAGGGTTTTAACTATTACATTGAGAAAAAAATAATTATAATAATAATAAAATAAAATAATATAATATACATTTTATGATTTTCTTTCTTCTTCTTATTCTTCTACCTTCTACCTCCGGTGTTCATCTCTTTCTTCGTAATCTCTTTTCGGCTTCCGTCTCCGGTCTCCTTCCTTCTTGACTCCAGTTCTTCTTCCCCTCTTTCTTCGCTTCTCTTCCCTCTTTTTTTTCCTCCTCCATTGCCTCTTTCTTCCTTCCTCTACTCAGTTCTGTCTTACCTCTCCGCATTCCTTCCTTCTTTCCTCGAGTACTCTCGCCCACCTTTCTTCCTTTCCTTCTTCACTCAACAGCTCCTTTATCTCTCCCTCCCATTTTGTCATCTTTCCACATCTTTTTGTAAAATGCTCCAAGGATTTTTCCTCCTCTCTACACATTCTGCATACCCTATCCTCCGGTTTTGCCCAATACCTACTACTCCGTTCTTCATTTCCGCATCTTAATCTGGCAATCCTTCTAACTCTGCCCCCTGCCTTTCCTCTCCACCCTTTCAAATATTTAGGTATTCCTACCGTCCTTATCTCCCTATACCTTTTCACATTCCTTGAATTGTCTATTCTTACTGTTCTTTCCTGCTCCTGTACCTCCTTGTCTCTCCTTCTCAATTCTTCTACTATGTTTCTTCCTCCATTTCTCTTTCGCTCAGCTTGCCTTATGTCCATCCCACATCTCCAATAGTACTCTTTCCTTGTTTCTCCCCATTCCGACAGTTTACCCTTTTGTTCTTCCTTCAGTCTTTCTTCCCAGCATTCTCTTAATATCTTCCTTCTTTCGTCCCTCCTGATCCGGCTCCTACTCTCAGCTTTTCCCTCTTCATTTCCTCTCTCACTATATATCCTGGTGTCGTTCTGTCTAATCCCATAATCCATCTAATGTACCCCTCTTGTACCCTTTCTACTATCTCCCATTCTTTACATCCCCAGATCTCACTCCGTACATGAGGATACTCTTCACAATCCCGTCAAACAATTTCATTCTCCACATGATATCGTCGTCAAACCTCCTCTCTCCTATGCTCCATAGCTTCCCCATAACCATTCTTGCTTTCTTCACCCTTTCTCTAACATGCTGCTCTGCTCTGTTGTTCCTCGTTAGAACATATCCGAGGTACTTCATACTCTTTACCTCTTCAATTTCTGTCCCTGACCATTCCCATCTTATATTCTTTCTCTTTCCTCCCCCCTTTCCAAACACCATCACCTTCGTTTTATCTCTGTTTACCTCCAGTTTTTTTCTTCTAAAGTACTTGTCCGCTCTGACCATCATCCTCTTTAGTCCCTGCTCATTCTCTGCCATCAGAGTCAGGTCATCTGCGTACCCCATTGTCCAATACTTCTTCCTTCCCACCACCACTCCTCCGTCTTGCCCCTTCATCATTGTTTCTTCCAAGTCAGCTACGTATATATTAAATAATGTTGGGTTCAACGGACAGCCCTGCCTCACCCCCATATTTACCCAAAAGCTTTCGGACTCTTCTTCTCCCACCTTCACCTTGCACCTCGTCTCCTCGTATATTTTTTTAATCCTTCTTATCATTTCTTCCTTTACACCCCTTCTTTCCAATACTTCCCACAATTCTTGCCTGTCCAATTTGTCAAAGGCAGCCTTAAGGTCGATAAATACCATATACACCTTCCCTCTTTTCCTCTTTATTCTCTCAGCCACTATGTGGTTTATCGTGTATATGTTATCTATCGCCCCCCTTCCCTTCCTAAAACCTGACTGCGTCTCCTCTAATATATCTTTATCTTCTATTTCCTTCACTACCCTCTTATTTAGCACTGTCGCATACACTTTGTATGCCGTGCTCATCAGGGTTACTCCTCTGTAATTATCTGCGCTATTCCTGCTTCCTTTTTTGTGGATGGGAATTATTATTCCTTCCCTCCAGTCTTCTGGGTATCCTTTTCCCTTCCACACGCCTCGTATTATTTCTGCCATCTTTTCCGCCACTTTCTCTCCTCCGTATATCCATGCTTCGTTTTTTATTTTATCAGGTCCTGCCGCTTTTCCCTTCTTCAGGCTCTTAATTACGCTCCACACTTCCTCCTCTGCTGGTTCTTCTTCCTTCTCCTCCTCTCTTCTTCCTTTCTCTGCCGCTTTATCGCCCTCCCTTGCTTCCCATACCCTTTTATCCTCCTCGGATTCTTCCCTTCTGTCTTCACTTCCCTCCAATAATTCCATAAAGTGTTTCCTCCAGCTCCCCATAGTTATCTTCTTGCTAATTCCTACCTGTTTCTCTCTGGCTTTATTTATATATTCCCACGCTTCTTTTTCATTCTTTATCTTTTCAACTTCATCTTGTTGCCTCTTCCTGTGCTTTTCCTTTTCCTCCTCGCAAGTTTTTTTATACTGTTTCATTTTTCCCTTGTATTCCTCTTCCGTCCCTCCTCCTTTTATTTTTTTCCACCAGGCCTTTTGCGCTTCCTTTTTCGCCTTTCTACAATTCATTCCCCACCATGGCTTCTTCCCCATCTTTGGACTCTTCAATTTTCTCTTTTCCACCGCTCTCTCTATTCCCTCTCTCAGCTCTCCCAATCCTCTCTCCACCCCCGATCCTTTCCATTCCACCTTTTCAATTCTTGCCATATAATTACTTATTCCCTTCTCCGTCCAGTTTTGTGTATCCTTTACCTCCTCTTCATCCGCTCTCTTTCTCCCCCTCCTTATCTATACTATTATTGGTTGGTGGTCTGACTCTATTCTCTCCCTAACTTCAAACCTGCTTATCTTTTCCCACGCCCCTTCATTTACTACGGCGTAGTCGATAGTTGATTTCTTCTCTCCCTTATAATACGTCCAATTCCCCTCTTCGTCCCCTACTTTGTTTCCATTTAGTACACTCCATCCCTTCTCTTCCATCCATTCCAGCATAACCTCCCCTTCCTGATTTCTCTCTTTGTTCTTCTCCCTTCGTTTCCCACCCCCTCACTCCTCCCGTTTCTCCTATTCTCGCATTAAAATCCCCTCCCACTATGATCAACTCCCCCTCTCTCTCTTCCATTAATTTCTCATCCATCTTCTTCAATTTTGTCTTACTTCCTCCTCTATTGTACAGTGTGACTATTCGCCACTTCTCTTTTCCTACCTTCACTCTTCTCTCTTCTACACGCTCAATCCCCAACTCTTCCTCCTCCTCTATACTCATCTCCGTTCTTACACCTGTGATCATCCCGCCTTTTGCTCTGCCTCTTTTCTTTTCTTTCTCCGCACCTTGGAATCTCCATTCCCACCCTTTCGGCATCTTTTCTTCCCAGCTGTCCCATTCCGATTCCACCATCCACGTCTCCGTTAATCCTATGATCTCGAAATCTTTGAGAAACTCTCAAAACTCCTCATCCTTCCCTTTAATCCCTGCTACATTCCAGAAGATTGCCCTCACCCCTTCCCCTCCTCCTGTTTTCCCCTTCTCCTTCGCCTCGTCCCGCCTCTCTTCTACTTCCTCCCCCCATACCGAAAATCCCTCATCGCTTCGAATTCTCCTTTAATTTCGTTCCATTTCAGCCATTTCCCCTGTTTCTGGATCTTCATGTATCCCATTTTCGCCTGATGTTCTTTTTCTCTTTCTTCCCTCACTAACTCCCTTATCTTCTTTTGAATTTCTCTTTCTTTCTTCGTAAGGTCGTCATCTATGTATATGTTTCTTCCTTTTAGTCTACTCTTCCTTTCCATTACTTCCCTTTTCTCTTCTCATCTTTTCATGTGGACTATCCACATTCTTCCCTCCCCCCTTCCTACTTCCTGTATTCTCCCCAGTTCTACTTCCCTACCTGTCAACTCCCTTACGATTCTTTTTATTTCCCCCTCCTTGGGATTATTTCTGTTTTACTCCGTGCCTCTGACTACAAGATTGTTTTTCCTCTCCTCCCTCTCTTTCCTCTCCTGTGCCATTTCCAGCTCTTCCATTCTTCTTTCTATTTGTTTCGTCTCCTCGCTCACCTGTTCTTCCTGCCTGTCCCTGTTCATCCTACTTACCATGGCCTCCACTCGCTCCTTCGTTTCTTGTAGCTCCGTCTTCACTTTCCTGAGCTCCTCCTCTAAGATCTCCTGTTTCCTTCCGAAATCTTCCGCCATTGTTCTTATTTCTTCCTTTATCTCCTCCTTGTCTTTTTCTCTTTGCCTATTTTGCTTTTCTATTGTTCGCATTCTCCTTAAAATCTCCTGCAACATTCCTTCGATGTGATCTTTCCTACCCTCTGCCTTTTCTTCCTCTACTTCCGTGCTTTCTCCCTCTTCACAGCCTCCTCTATCTCCTGCTTTCCCCTTTCTCTCCGTTGGCGCTCTGACTATCTTTTTTGGCGTTAGTGTCTCTTCACCTTTTTCCTGGTCTTCCTGCGTCTTCTCCTTCTTCTTCTTCTTCTTTCCGTCAACCCCTGTCTTCACCCAGTCCGACAAACACCCTACGCTGCTCGCCCTCTTTCTTGCTTCCATCCTCCTTGTCTACCCTTTCTCTTCCTCGGTAAAGAAAATGTCCCGTCTGTCGTGTCTGGGTTTTTTGTGCTGGCTTCTCTTCCTAAATGTCTTCTACCTTCTTGGCTATGTATGCTGCTTGTTGCGGTAGCCACAAGCCGGTCTGACGTCACAAATTTAGTTGATGCTCCGGCTGTACTTAATTCCAGTCGAAACCCAAATCTGTGCTAGCCAGCCCTACTTGCTGCTACTCGGCGATAGATGTCCTTCTTGCCAACTAGCACAGCCACACCCTCTTTACCGGCCTTTACTTTTTCCTATTATAACCTACAAAACAACTACAATATTATATAAATACTTTTATTTGGCTAATACCCACGAAAAAAGTCACTGCCGAAAACCTCCCTGACACCTTAAACTCATAAACTACACTATTTAAACTGCTCGATCACTGCTTTGTCACCAATTCTCAATAAAATCACTGCCTTGCCACGCACGTCCTACCTCTCTCTCGTCTCAACCTAAATACTCTCCTGGTTTTAAATATAATTCGTGTATTTAAAGACGTGTAGTGTTTTATTTTAAGACGGAAATCCTACAAATATATTTTTAATTTTTCATTCCTATTTATTTCTTTTAAAAAAGTGTTTTGCGTTTATTTAGCTCTATACTCGAGTAAGCTATGCAGTATGTTCTATTTTAAAATAAACGCATTTTACATTGCTGTCAATCAACGGTTGTTATAGAAATGAAACATCTATGTTCTGTGATAAAATAAACACACGGTATATCAATTATGTTTTCCAAATAAAAAAGTTTGTTCATAAATTTTAAGATACATAAATATAAATTACAAAATAAAGAAGATTCTGTAAGAAACTTTAGATCATATTGTAATTTTTTAAAAAGGTAAAAAGAAGTTATATATTATTAAATATGTACGAAATCCTGAAATGAATCAAAATACACACTTCACATATTTTGTCAAAATATATTTTCGATTTTTTTTTAATCGGACTTTTTCTGCACCGAGGCTAATCGCCAATTCCAGGGGGCGAGCTCCTACACCTGGACGAAGGGTGAATGATTGTGAAAATGGGAGTAATGTTAACATATTATTCTCGCCCGAATAATATCACCAACGGAGAATTGAACCAGCAACCTTACAATTCATACTGTTTTTACCAGTTGAAGCGTCCGCTTAGGGCGTTCCACCTTGTATTTTTTATTTTATATTCCAAATTATATTTTATTTCCGTTTGATTATCAATTTTACCTAATTTAAATAAATATTCAATTCATAGAAAAAAACATGTTTATAACCAGGTTATATTTTATTCCTAAAATACAAATATATCACCATATACTTTACGCGTTACAATAATATTTTATATAATATTATATAATAATTTATTATTGTATTAATTTAAACCTAAATTTGATTTATTTAAAATAACCATTTCTTTTCCTTAAAATAAAACATGTTTAGAGCCGCATGTTTTTAATTTTATTAAAATTGTCCATTTTATAATTATTTAAATTTTTTTCATTATTTGTTGAGTGACGTCATAAGTCGCTGCAACTCAGAACGAACGCGTTTTGTACCATTTCAAACCTGACGTTCGTTCCATTTAGAATATTTTTCATTTGCTAATTTAACGTAATATTTTGTTTTAAAGTTATTTAGTACAGTTTCAACCATTTCTCAACATCTTACGTTGAGAAATCATTTAAATTCATCCTTTTTGTAGAAATTTGATAAATTATTGTTTAAATTTAAAATTAACTGTAAAATAAATTTATTTTGGGATTAATTTACAATATATTTACCGTATTCACCGCTGTGCTTACCGCTATTAATTGTTGCAGTCCGCAACAGTTTTAATTGTTTAAATTTTTTTTTGTACAAATTGTTTTATTTTTGGTAAATTATTTTACAAGTTTTTTTTCCAACTCTTTTTTTGATAATATTTTTTTTTATTATTATTATTCCTGGCAACGCTATACCACCTGTTATTATTATTCACACTGTAAATTTCCCTAATATATTAGCGATCCCCAAAACATTTTTTTTCTCTTTTATCAATTTACTGGCAACGCAACTGAACCAAAAGCCTGACCTTATTTTTATAATAATAAATTCTCCTAACCACGCACCGCACCGTCATATTTTTGACTTTACAAAGTCAACCCTTGTGTGTCGTCGTCTGGACTCCTACCCTACCTGGGCCAGGAGCGGGCGCCAACCCAGTCAAAACTGTGATTTAACTAGCTCTGCCACTCCGTTGCAATTTTCGACTTATCCCAAATATTTTGTTCATTTATTTCCTCCATGAAACGCTTCACATATGTTGAAGTTATACGGGCTAAATTCGTTATACAGAATTTAAAATTACTTACAATTTTTCAGGAAATATTCTACTGTAAACCGATGCATTGGTTTATTATTAAACGTTAAAGTTACAAGAGTGTGGTCAGGCAACTAAATTTACACCAGTACTTAGCGGATTAACATATTCGTTATATTAACAAGTTCAAGCAAAGTTTAATGAAAAATACTTGTATTGTACAAAGGTCAGCAAACCTCATACTTAGAAACCCTAAAAACAAAACCTTTCTATCGACCTAATCCTTCGTCCGCTAAAGTTATTTATGAAACATAGAGCTCCATTATGTTCTACACCCACTATATAGCGGTGAGTTATCAAAACAACATTAAGTATACGAAATATAAAATTTGCTAATACTCTTACCAAAGTTCAATTTACACATGTAGGAGGCTTTGTGTTCACATTTTTATTAATATACGATGGGAGAATACATTTGATCTGCCATTTTTAAATTTCAGGCATACAGTAATAAACTATTAGTTCATATAGGTTCATCTTTAGACTAAAAGGTTTAAATATGAACCTTGCTAAAACAAGATTAATAAGCCGCGACTCCCGCCAAATCAAAATCGACAAACAACTAATAGAGAATGTTAATGAGTACATATAATTAGTGCACACAATCCACCTTGGGGAAAGGCAACCAATCAGCTGCAATTGCAAGAAGAGTGAGACTCAACTGGGCGGTATTTGGGAAATTAGGATTCGTACTTAAAAATCCATAAATGTCCATCAATCTGAAAGCAAAAGTATATTCGTGCATTCTACCAGTCACAACTTACGGTCTGGAAACAATGAATTTGATGGTTAATTGTGTTTATCAACTAAAGGTTGCCTAGCGAGCCATGGAACATGCTATGCAATAAAACAATAATACTGTTATTGGACAAAGAATTGCATTTTTTAAATGAAACTTGGTTGGTCATGTTGCCAGATAAGATTCTGATCGATGGTCAAACAAAATAGTTCACTGGCGTCCAATAATTTCCAAACGTAGTGCTGGAGGCCTCAAAAAATGTGATTGGATGATATAAAAAATAGCAGTTAGAAATTGGCATCAACTGGCTAATGACAAGAAACTATGGAAGAAGAAAAGGGAGACCTGTGTTCAGGAGTGGACAAAGTTTAAGGTTGAAAGAAGAAGAAGAAAATTTACTTCGGAATAATCCGAAGTTCGGTATAAAATCGCCTGAGTGTGACCATCACATTGCCGCTCTTAAAAAAAGGGGTCCGAATTTAAAAGGAGTATGCAAAAACTAATTTTACTTTGGTACATCAAAGAAAAATCCTTGTTTTTTCAACATTTAAAAATTTTGACAACATATAAGTACCTATATTCATCCGTCAATATCCCGCGCACAGTGGCACACTACCGAATATTTCGCGCACTACACGTTCTACGCTAACAAATAAAAATCTGCGCTGTTCTTTGTTGCATAGACCAGTGCGGTGCGTTCAGTCTGGACCCGGCTTTAGCATGTTGTTGCCTTCAATTATACGCTTAAGGGGGCGTACAACCGTATAGTTTCTCATACAAAACTAACAATCTGATACAAAATTAATTTCAATCTTTACGCAGCGATTTTTTTTTTTTTTTATCTAAATAATAGGATATTTTTATTTGTAAAAAGAACTGTCATGTAATGGTAAATAAATAAATTTCATTATAGAAGCCATTTTTCAAATCATTCGCCGCATATTTGCGTACAATGCGACAAATTCTAGCTAAAGCTTCATTTTAAAAATATATTTGTAGATATTTTGTTGTATTGTGAAAACTACTTATAGTTACGAGGGTGCGTTTTTATATACGCGGAATGGGATGTAAGAAGGATATATAAAAATACAGAACTATTTTTCTTTTTCGATATATTCACCCTTAACTCTAATGCACTTTTCAGATCTATGAATCAATTTGTGACTGCCTGCGAAAAAAAAAAAAAAAAATGATTTCTCTTGATCTTCAAAATATGCAGAAACCGCAGCTTTTACTACTTCATCGCTGGAAAAAAAAATTCCACGTAGTTCTTTTTTCATTTTAGGGAACAGGTAATAATCGCTGGGTGCCAGGTCCGGACTGTAAGATGGGTGGTTTAACACTTCGAAACGTGCCTTGTGCAGGGCAGCCTGTTCAACTCGACTTCGGTGCATGGGTGTGTTGTCGTGCAAGAGCAGCTCACCTTTGGCAAGTTTTCCTCTTCTATTTTCTTTGATGCTGTCCCTCAAATGATCTAGAAGTGTAGCATAGTATTTTTCTGTTATGAACACACATTTTTTTTTATAATCGATAAGTAATCGATTAATTTTGGCGCCCCGCAGAGAAAAATTTCGCACATATTCTTGTAGCCAAGGATATACCCTACAGATTTAAGAAGAATTGAAACAATATATTAATATACGCAGATTTGCAGTGATAGAGAATATCATCATGTCTCGAATTTGGGAAAAAAATCTATCAAAATTTTAAATTTTCGCCATTTTGATAACAGATTCGTAATCTACGGCATTAAATTAAAAGAAAACGAGCCATACCATACGAAATTCGTTAGCCATTTCGGAAATCACTTTTTTGCGTCTGAGAATGAATTATGGACGGTATCTTGTAAACTAAGTGACGAAAATTCGTGTACGATGCGGCAAATTGTAGCTAAAGATCCATTGTACAAATATGTACTTAGCTATTTTGCTGTATCATAAGAATCAGTTATCGTTATCTTAATTGGCGCGCTAGTTTCGCCGCCATCTTGAATTTGCCTCGATTCACAAGCATTTTCTTCGATATGCAGTTTCTTCGGGTGTTCATGTAGAAATGCCGTCCTAGGTCTTCCTTGGGCTCGTACTCTTGGCTTATACGGGGCTTGCATTGAAATTCTGCAAGTAGCAATTTTTTTTTTTTTTTTTTTGAGATGTTATGTGTCACAGAGAGATATTCAATCCTTCCCTTATATCTTCATTGCGAATATGGTCAAATAGGCAACATAATTTTTCGGCCTTCAAAAATTTCATTTCCGATGCCTGGATTCTGCCTTTTTTTATTAGTATGGAAGATTCCCGGCTGCATGTGATTGGAACTGCCGTTCATTTATAAAACAAATTTGAAATGAAACGTTAAAAATAATTGGAGAATTTCGTAATTGTTTTCTTTTCATCTTTTTCATACATTTTTTTTGCATTTTTTCTTCCGGGGTGTCATTTTTTCAAAGGGTTTCAAAAGGTTGGCAAGCACGAATCTTGGATATATCATTACATCCCATACAGGCCTGGGCCGTATAGCACACAAACTCTGCAAATATATATATATATATATATATTGCTACATCTCCCTTTCACCCAAAATTAGGGTGGCCAGATGGGAGGCCAGGATCTTAAATTCTTAAGATAAAAGGAGGGAAACAAATACAACCTAAAGTTGGCCGGGCTAGCGTCAGTGAAGACGGGCGGGGTTTATGATTATGATAATCAAGGGGCAGAGCTGGTTCTAGATAAGTTCCGAATAAAATTATATTTACGATATTACTTAACAGGGCGCCAGTTAGTCAAACAGTTTAAGTGACCAGCGCAGACTAACATACGCTGATCTGACCTACCTTGGAATTCCGTCCCTCCTACCCTGTAATAGAACTAGGAGAAATAGGGGCTGTCCAAAGTATCCAAAAAAATATAATAAAAACAGGACAAGTGATCTTTTATTTCCGACGGAATACAGTTGTCGGGCTATATCAACGTACAAACTATTTGTAGTATATACAAATTAATGGTATAAAATACCTCATACTATTGATATCATACAATATAATATTATCGTAAAAATAATAGTGGGACGTTGATCGATCATCGTGAGCACTACTTCACAACAAATACATTAAAACTAGAATTTACTCCCTACCCTGGTCATAAGAACAAAGACCATTTATAAATTACTATTATAAATCTTAGAAATTAGACAAAATATATTAACTTAACTTAACACTTATCTGAGTACTCAAAGAAAAGGGTGTGAGCGGTATATGCTCCCTCCTACGGGACTCTCCGGGCGGCACGTCTTCTCCCGTCAAGTGTGGAGCGTCTCTTCCTTTTTTACTTGGACTGGACCGAGAATACAGCGGCAGCAAAAATAAAACGGTAATGAAATTGAGTGCCAAAACGAAAACGAAAACATCATTCAGAACGGTATCGAAAACGACATCGTGGAAACGGTAACCAAAACGGTATCGAAAACAGCATTCAGATCGGTATCGAGAATGGTATCGGCGAAACGGTATCCAAAACGGTATCGAAAACAGCCTTCAGGTCGGTATCGAGAATGGTATCGGCGAAACGGTATCCAAAACGGTATCGAAAACAGCCTTCAGATCGGTATCGAGAATGGTATCGGCGAAACGGCCTAAGGTGTGATGCGGCCGTATGTGTGTGTGTGTTGACCCTTTGACTACGTCCAGGCGGTACAGACAGACATCTAATTGCACATTTTTACTTCACTAGATACACTACTGTAGAGTACAGCGTATTCCTGTGGGATTCTACAGGCGATTCAGTCCCGTGACCTAGATTTTATTCGGTGAATGCTACAAGTTTCTAGACGTCTTGCACTATCAGTGTTCAAACATTTTATGTATCGCGGAGTCTAGGGTTTTGTAACTGTCTCAACCTTCCTGAACCTGTTTCCCTAGGTGTGCTAAGTAACACTAGGCTAGGAGAAGTCTGGATGAGTACGCCCGGTAACACACATACGTGATCTGGGTGGTCTACTCTATTCAAAGCAGGGGCCCAATTTTTTTGAGTGTAACAATATATATATATATATATATAGCATCACTATGCAAAGTGGTAGCTACTGTATTTTAGGATATTGTCAAAGATATGAAATAATTTAAATATAATTTATATACAACTTCAACTAAATACATTTATGTTAATTTACAAATTAATAATTATCAGATTATCACGACGTCGGGTCAGCCACATCTTAGAAATAGCTAACTCGGCACTAAATGAATCCTTGTTTTAACATATAACACATGTCACGAAATTCTTCCACGGAATGTTTTTATATTTATTCATATAAAAAGAGCTAAAAAATCTCAATGGACAATTAGTAATCAATTATTTCATCAGAATTCATTGTGTTTATCACAAACTGTTCGTTCAATCAATAATGGCCAACAAAATCGAGGTTATGTATGTAAAGTTTAAAATGATATTCTTGAACTTGCTCCAGATATCTCTCACATCTTTAATGGAATTTATTTACTTTTAGTAAAACTCTTACGCTCTGCATTAATGAATTTATAGCCACTAAGTTGAACCTAAGGTCTGCCTAGAGCATTTCTTATAAGTTATCAGTCGAGTCCAATGTTAGGGACTAATTTAGGAAATTATTATTCTAGTAAGTGTTCATTTATAGTTAGTATCTATATACAAAGCGATCATTTCAGTAGTTTCACTGTTGCTACTACCACAAATTTTCGCTTGTGTATTGACTCGTATTTTATCTTGTAAGAAATATATTAGTTAGAAATACTTAGCCTGGCGGGACGCCCCAGGGCGTAGGTTATTAGTAAATGTAATTGCTCTTATTTAATCTGTTTTGCTAATTCTCTCTCTCTCTCTTTGTCCTTTTAGCTCCCAAGTGGAGCATAGGGCGCGTAAACGCGTTTTTATAGCCGGTAGAAAAAAGTGGTTGGTTGGCTAGATCAGCGCATTTCACTTCTTCTTATTTTCTTTTTAGTTGGTGTTTCAGTTATTCTCATTTACACATATTCTTTCAACAATCTCTCTCCAATTTTCTCTATCCTTTGCTTTCCTTTTAATTTCATTCCAGGTCATTCCAATTTCTGCATATTCCCTATTTATGCTTCTTTTCCATATCTCTGTCGGTCTTCCAGTTTTCCGTTTCCCTTTTGGATTATATTCTATTGTTTGTCTTGCTATGTTTTCCATTGGTTTTCTTAACGTCCAATCCATTTCCATTTCTTATTTTTTATAGTCATCCTAATTTCTTGTACTGTAATTTCCCACATATTTTCGTTTGTTATTTTTTCTGGCCAGAATATTCCCAAGATTTTCCTTAAACATCTGTTTATAAAAGTTTGTATAAGTCCTTCTTGTCTCCTTTCAACGTTTCGGATCCATACAGCAGCATACCTTTTATGTTACTGTTGTATAATTTTATTTTAGTTTTCCTTGTTATTCCTTTTGCCTCCCATACCTTCCTTAACATGTTAAATTCATGTTGTGCTTTTCCTATTCTTGTCTGTATGTCAGTAGTACACCCGCCGTTTCCTTCTATCGTGCTGCCTAGATAACAAAATTTATCAACAATTTTTACTTCTTTTCGTTGTACATATATCTTCCTGCCTTTCATTTTATTTCCTCGTAACATATGAGTTTTTTCAACATTTATTTTGAGTCCTATACCTTTTGCCGCTTCTGCTATTTTTTCCAGTTTCTTCTGCATATGTCCACTATTCTCTGTCAATAAACAAACGTCATCCGCATATTCCAGATCTTCCAGTTGATTGTAGATATTCCATGTTATACATGTTTTGCCATCTGCGACCTTTCTCATCACCCAATCAATGACTATGACAAAAAAAGTTGGGGAAATTATGCAGCCCTGTTTCACTCCGCTGTTTATGTCGATTTCTTGTGTTAATTTACCTCCGTGCTCGATTCGTGCTGTATAACCTTCGTATAATAACTTTATTATAGATATATATTTCTCTGGTATTCCATATTTTTCCAAAATTAACCACATCTTATCTCTGTTTACACGATCAAAGGCTTTTTCGAAATCGACAAAGGTAGTATATATTTCTTTTTGCCATTCATTTGCCTGTTCTAAGATTATTCGCAGAGTGCAGATATGATCAATACAAGAACGTTTCGCTATAAATCCAGCTTGTTTTTTTTTTTTTTTGACTGTTTTATCAATATCAATTTTTATCCTTTCTAGTAATATTCTGCACATTATTTTTAACGTCACGCTTAGTAATGTAATAGCTCTCCAGTTACCACACTTCGTTAGATCCCCTTTTTTTGGTAATTTAATAATTATGCCTTCCTTCCAGTCCTTTGGTATTTATTCGTCCTCCCATATTTTCTTCATCAGTATATATAGAATATCTACAGATAGTTTTGCTAATTAGATAGTTATAAATAGACTAATGTTTAGAAATATTTTTTTATTTATACCGAACCCCCTATCTATCTATACGCATGTTTTAACTTCTCTTAACCTTCTCTGTACCCATCAGCTACCCTACAGGTGTCATTCTAATAGTGCTTGGTCCAATAATTGTAACAATTCAATTAAAAACACTAAATAGATTTCACTTATATATTTATTTTCTCAATACCAGTGGCGGCTCGTCAGTCTAGTAATAGGGGAAGCAACAAATATACACCAAGTACTTAAATTGCTACAAATATATTTATAAAAGCTGCTATCTAAAATAAATCAAAATAAAAATTATACTGAAAACAAAAATAAAACATACTTGCAAAAGATGACTTGCAGTTCTACCCAAACTTACATAAAAAAAATCATGAACCGTTCAACTACTTTTTCATTTTTTACCAAACGCAACACGATAGATAGTCGCGACTTACATGAAACAGTCGTTTCGTTAATTTGCCAAGAAAATAATTTAGTTTCATAAATTTCTTGTTCAATGTATTTTCTTATTATATTTGAAGGTAATGGGATTCGGACCAGCCAGAAAATAAAACAAATTTATTAGCTTCGCTTACATTTCGATTTAATTTAAATCTTCATCAGAACTTAACTAAGTTCTGATGAAGATTTAAATTAACTAATAGTCACGATATAAAATAATAATTTAAAATTATTAAAAAACACATCATATTGTCCGGTCATTGAACTCAGAGATAAGCTAATCAATGGTAAGAAATGCAAGTCGAATGAGGAGGTGATGGTTGAGGTGCCAAAGTTGGCTTCTAAGGCAACCAAAAACTTCTGTCAGCATTCCCAAGGTACCCGAGCTTTGAAATAAGTATGCATTAAAGCAAGTGCGTTATTTTTAAAAATAACAGTTGGTGTAATCAACTTTGTGTTGTTATTGTTTTCAGGGCAAAAATATATTCCCTTGAATAGAATCTTACAGCAAATTCTCCAGTATTCCATTTTCGCTACATTTATATTTATTATTTTTTCTTTAATTTTTATAAAATATTCAATACCCCTATAAAAAAAATCCAGAATACACGCCTAATGTAAACCAACCTTTCACGGAACATAAATTTTCAAACATTTTTAAGCTAATGTTATACCTAATGAAATTATACAAAAGTATGTTTTCAGAAGGGAGATATCAAAGAGATCATGCTGAAAAACATCAATAAGGTGAAAAAAGAGACTTGTTTGTATAAAAAAAAAAAATACATCGAAATATAAGAGCGAGAGCAGCGAGAGATGAAATAATATAATTACACCCACGGAGTATAGCATGGCAACATGGCGGACTCCTTCCAACAATCCACCAAGATTAGGGCTCCTACCGAGGCTGACAGGTGTCGGCAGAGGGGTGGCGGACATGTACTGACACGGCTACAATGCCCCCCTGGGGCACTAGCATATTGACACGCGCAAGAATGAAGTTTGAATTAAACGTTTCTAATAATTCTAACAAATTGATACTTTAACTACAAATTTTCCTAAGACAAAATTTCAGAAAGCGACGATATTTTACAACTTAAATAATATTAACGCACTTAGTGTACTACAAGTTATTAAGTCCTGTACACAGTCAAGCCTCTTATTAAAAAAATACGAAATAATTTCCACAATGCTTTAGCTCATCGGTTTCCAACCTGTGCTCCGCGGAGCCCTAAGTGCTCCGAGCGATTTCTGACTCTAGCCGGTTTCTGACTCTAGCTGGAATGTGATCGGCAAGATGCATTGTTGTTTGAATAATCTGCGTGTATTTTTTTTATTTGTTTCATTTTATAAAAATATATCATAATAAGTAAGCTGTGAAAGAGAAGAGTGAAATTATAGTGAAAAAATCTATCCTTTCCCCTGTAACATTACTTCTAAACACCATTCATTTGTAAGAAATAGGATAGGTCTAAGGGGCTTCGCCATAGAATATGATTCTAAAAAGGGCTCCGTAAGTCGAAAAGGTTGGGAACCACTGCTTTAGCTAAAAGAACACACATAAGACTAACATGGATACCAGCACACATCGGCAGGAGAGGGAATAGCCACGCAGATCAAGCGCAAAGGAAGCAACAGCACTCCTTCTTCTAGATATATCGACTTTTCGAAATGATCGTAAACAGAAAATAGATGAAAAAATAACAGAAAAGTGAAGGAAGGCATAAATTACTGGCCTTCAAAAGGAAATAGACCTGAACAGTCATGACTAGACTAAGCACCAGGACACACCTTCTGCACGCACAAACATCTGTCAGAACAAATGCAATATGCAACACGATTACGATCTATTCCTATTACGATCGAACAACTAGTCATAAATTGCCCAACATGCGATACTAATAGGTGACAGCACCATATCCCGAATAGTCTTAAGGATGTTTTTTCAGATGAGAGTAATTCTGAAGAGAACTTTTTACAGTTCCCAGAAGAAACAAAATTAATAAATAAAATATAAATTATTTGTTTCTCAAATTTTATTTTTTGATTTTCATGAAATTTCTTCTGTCAATATTATTTACTGTAACAATCTGTATATATCTATATATATAAAAGGCAGTGTCCTGATTGACTGACTGACTGACTCATCACCGCCCAGCCCAAACCCCTGGGCCTAGAAACTCAAAATTTGTAGAGTATATTCCCTTCATGACGTAAGCACCCACTAAGAAGGGATTTTTCGAAATTCGACCCCTAAGGGGCGAAAAGGGGTGAAATGTGATTTCACGGATTCTTTAATATCTCTTCGGGTCGATGGGATATTGACTTAGTTTTTGCTTGCAAAGATTAACCATACAAATGCCGAAAAACTGATTTCAGGATTTTATCCTAATCAACCCCTAAAGGGGTGAATCTACAATCGTGGTGAATTTTACATCCCGTCGTATTTCCTGTGTTTGTTGAGTTATAAGGTTTCTTTTTGGCACATAGGAGTCTTTTTATAATATCTCGAAATGGTTTTGACATTTTTTCAAAATTTTACCCCTAAAGGGTGAAAAGGGGTGATATGTGATTTCAAGGATTCTTTAATATCTCTTAGGACCAATAAGATATCGACTTGCTTTCTGCTTACAAAAATTACCCATACAAATACCGAAAAATCTTTTATTATATATATATATATAATTAAATTTGAACCCGCCCAAACCTTTGAATTTAAAAGTTTGGGCGGGATTGAAGTGTATTTCTCTCTTCTTAATTGCTTTTCTAAACTTAACTTTGCGCGTTATTTTAGTTATTAATATGACAATATTTTATTTTTTCTTGATTAAACAAGATATACGTTCAGATATTTATCTTCCGGTATGTGTAGTCAGCTCTGGAGTCGACTCAGCCTCAAGTATTTAATACTTTAAATAAGTACCTGTTTATAGGGATAATAGGACTCGTCGAAACGTCACAATGACCATGAGTCTTGCATATCTATGGCTGGAGGTCTAGAAACGGAGAACTATTTATGATAATAATTGTTTTGTTGTTACCAGCGCTTCCACCATTTGTCAAGTAAGGAGGATTTATTTTGCAAATCGGTACGATAATTCTTACTCCAACTTTAACTTTGTTGTCCATTGTAAATAGGGTCGTTGCAAATAATTATCATCATCGTTTTAATTACTAACTTTCGTCAATAGCCATTCATTTTTCTATGTTAGTACCTTCTTTTCGCCCATCCATCTTGTTTGAGGCTTTCCGATTAAACGTTTATGTTATAGTGGTCGCCACACTAACAGTTTTCGGGTTCATCGGCCATCTCTGACTATATGTATCTGACCTGCCCAGGTCCACCTGGGTTGATAGATATTTCTCAGTACATCTGTAAATTTGGATGAGCACGTATGGGGTTTGTCGCCCTACTATCCGCTTGTTCCTTGCGGGATGTCTTTTTTCCCATAACTTTTTTATTGATTGTCCATGCCTTAGTACCATATTGAGTTGGAACAGATCAACTCGGTGACGGCCAATTTGGTGACTATAACTCGATGATCGTCAATTTGTCGGCGACTAGGCAAGCAAAAATATTATTTGCAACTATATATTTTAAAAATTAGTACCTCCTACTGGTGGGGGGTCAGTAATCTTTGTTTTATCTAAAAATGTAACACAAACAAGAGTCGAAAGTATGAAATTGTTACTATAATATACTGATCTAATCTACATACTTAGGAATTTTGTGATGTTTGCGCGTATTTTATTTTAGACTTTTTTATTTGTTCTTTTATATTAAAAATTTCTTAATTATTTTAATATAGAGTATTATTAGAGAATTATTATTAGAGTATTATTTTTTTTTAAAGTTGCCTTGGCTCCATGGTAAGACGGTTGTCTACGGAGCACAGGGACCCGGGTTCGAGACCCCCCACCTCCTTCCGATATTTATCTTCCGAAAATGTGCAGTCAGCTCTGGGGTCGACTCAGCCTCAAGTATTTCATAATTAAAATGAGTACCTGTTTATACAGGGATAATAGGACCAGTCTAAACGTCACACTGACTACGTGGCTTTCATATCTATGGCCGGCGGTCTAGAAACGAAGAACTTACCTTCTCTGCCCCATATATGCCTCTCTAGGTGTTGGGACCCTATTATTTATTATTATAATATAGGGATTTTACCCCTAAACTACCCGCTTACCCCTATGTACGGATCCAGCTACCCAAGGACTAGATTTTCCACAGTGGCGGCTGGTCGTTCGATTCTCAGATCTATTTAATTAAGGTCGCCAGTTGGTTAATATGATGTTCAGTTCGTATGGACTAACAAATCCAGTGACAACAAGAACCGAAAAGGGTCTAATTTTGGGATAATTTTATTTGAAATAATTAATAAAGTATTTCCAATATATGTTTAATAAAAATTCAAAATAATCAGGTAAATAAATATACAATTTAGACAGGGTTTATAATATCGCGAAGCTCATCAATGAACGATGTCAATAAAGAGAGAGTGTTAATCAAGAATGACAGAGGTGACATGCACCACTCGATCAAGAACTGTCTAATTTCCTCGACTAACGGGGATCCACTTCCTTAAAAAGTTGCACTAGGGCGTAACAAAAATGTAGTTAAAATCACAAGTTATCTACCTATAAACTAAGTTTTAAATATAAATACATACATAGTTTATTCGTTACATTTGGGTCCTTATTGTGCAGCCGTGCAGCCTTAAATAACTCAGCGTTCCTTCATATAATTTGGCGTCCACGGTACCAGGCCAAGTGTTTCTCCCCGTCGTTCTTAACTTCGAAAGGTTTCTTTTCTCGAAATCGAGTAGGAGTACAGAACGTGGAGTACAGAGTAAAACCAAGATAAAACGAGGAATAAACAAAAAAGCCGGTACTGGAGAGCGTATTATATGTTCAAATGACCCTAAGAATCGTTTTTTTTTTCCACCAAATTCCGTCAGTTTCTTAAATCCGTCAGACACGACGAATAATCTTTACAAAATAACTAAGAAGCTTATATACTCTGCGGGCTCCGTTGATCTCTATTTTCTATTTTCAATGGATCGAAATGTCGAGCATCGTAGTCGCCATTCGACAAACTCAAATGATGCTTTTCTCTCAAGAACTATTCTTTTGTTCGCAATTAACAAACTTGCCTACGCATACCTTGGTTACAACGGACGTAATAACAAGATTTAAAAAATACCGTAACAATGTATTCAAAACTGTTTTATGAACATTTTATATAATTATAATACTTTTTAGTCATTTGATCCAATAAAACAAACTAAAATTTAAAGATTTTCACAATTTTCAAGTAGACACAAAAAGTGAAAATTTTATTTGATTTAAGGACAACCCCAAATATTTATTCAAAAATGTAATACTTGAATAAATACCTACTTAAATAAATTCAGAATTTGTTCAAAATACTTTGCAGATAATGCTACTTTAAAAAAGAACATTTTAAAATAGAAAATGTACAATTTTATCATTTGCAATACCCAGTGCTCTTTTTGCGTATATGATTTTCTTCTCAAAGGAAATTTTTTCATATCGATATTAAACACTGACAGTATGCACTAATCAAAGATGTGAGCCTTTTCGAACATTCAGGATCTTTCAAAGCTTCGTACGTGTACCCTAAAAAAAGACACATCAAAAATAGATAAAAAAAAAAAATTTGTTAACTATTGGTTGATAAGGTATCTATATACAGTACCTAGACAAAATATTATAACCACTTATAATTTTTTAAAAATTCATTGTTTTACACAAAATCAACAAAATAATAATACACCAATTATATTTTTATTTTGTATTTTATTATTTTAAATTATTTTAGTCCATTTATAAAATGTTTTTTAATATTTTGTGTTGCCCCCGTTTGCTTTTATTACTGCCGCAATTCTTCGAGGCATACTCTCAATACATGCCCTAATACAATTTTCAATTTCTGGAGAGCCATGCCATACTTTTTTAATATTATCTATAAACACTTGTTTATTAGCATTATTTAAATCATAAACAAGTCTTTTCAGGAGGTTCCAAACATTTTCGATAGGATTGATATCCGGCGAATTACCTGGCCAGGACAAAATCGGTACTTGTTGTTCTTGCAGGAATTTTTTAACAGATTTAGCAGTATGACATGGCGCCCCATCCTGCATGAATATTGTAGTTGGCGTTCTTCTATAATCATCGAAATACGGCAAGAAAAAATGCTCTAGAATATGGATATACTGCTGTTGTTGTAATGTCCCGTCGACGAAATAGAGAGGCCCTGGTCCAAAACCGCTAATTACACCCCACACCATTACCGAAGGAGGGTGTTTTACAGTTTTTTGTATGCATTTGGTGTGATATCTTTCTTCAGGGCGCCTTCTTACATAAATTGTTGCGTCGGATAAGCAGTGTAGGGTGGATTCATCCGAAAAAAAATACCTAGAAAAAGTTTTCAGTTTATTAATTAGAGCAATTAGCTGATCAAAAACACGCTAATAAAAGAATACTTTTTTCCAATCATCAACAGTGAAATAGGAATACTCTGGAAAATTTGAGTCGATTGTTCATCATTCGTTTTGTCAGATTTGGCTTTTATGTTTGCTTCGCTGAGACGACGTTCAATTGTCTTCTCTGATACATCCGCTCCATAAGTCGACAAAAAAAAATTCACTTCTCTTAAAGGAGCTCTTCTACGAGCACAAACTATCTGGACTATTTTTCTGTCGGTTCTTGGACAAGTTTTTCTTTTTCTTCCAGAATTAGCACGTCGTGTAGGTGTAACGGCAGAATTATATTTAAGTTTTTTTGCCAATTGCACCACAGAACAGTGACTAACTTTCTCATTTCGCGCAATTTCGCGCATTGAATGCTTCCCTGTCTTCAATAAGGCACAAATAGCGGCTTTTTTCTCCAATCCGGTATCTGGTTTTTTACCCATTTGAGCAAATTTGAAATAAGACACTTTCAAAAAAAAAATCTTTACCTCCACTTAAAAAACAATAACTGCCTCAATTTTATTTTAATTTTACTTAGCATAAACTCAAAATACAACCGTTCAACGCAAAAATTATTTATTGAATGGTTATTCTTAAACTTACTATCTTCAAATGATGTATCGCAATACAATGCTTTATATTGTTCAAACACGTTTAGATAGGTTTAAACAAGCAAATCAGTCTCAGAATAAAAATACAGAGTTGAAGATGTTTAAAATAGCTTATCTTTTAATAAATACACGATATGTTAAAGAAATAAATAAAGTAGCATATGATTATATGTCGGCATTTTTAATAAACAGTTGTTTTTGTAAGTGGTTATAATATTTTGTCTAGGTACTGTATATAAAATCGCTGAGATGTCTGTCAGATGTCCTTCCAGAAGTTTTTTGCGTACTTTCCGGTGACCTAGAAAGATGAAATTTGGCATGCGGTTTTCTGGGAGCATTCTTAAAATGAGAAAAATCCTAAACAGAAAATTCAAAAAGAGGGCGAGCCTGCGACCAAAAAAAGTTCCCATGTTATCTTAACGGGACAAAACATGAACTTTGTTCGATTGCGTTGAAACTCAATATCTGGGGGTATTTGAAACTCCTAAACACGAACCTGTTATTAGTTTTCAGAAATTTTGATTATCTACTCCGAAATCGGTACCCGAATGATAGCTTAAAATTTCAAAATCGGTTTTTACTTTTGTAGGGATGAGTTTCGTATAACTATCTGCTTGCACCAGTGGTTTTCAACCAGGGTGTCACCGCACCGTGCAGTAAGTATATGAAAGGCGAACTCCTTAGAATTAATATGGCTGTCATACAGAGAAATGAGAGTAGGGCGCCTTGCCTTATTCAAATGTTGACTGCCAGCGATGTCCTTAACTATTCTAATATAGCCATAATTTGCCCCCGAAATGAAGATGATACAAGCATGCAACATATCAGCATTAATGCAATCGGCTGGGAAGACGCCTCAAGAACAGAAAACTACCCAATAGAATTTTTATCCCCTCATAGTTGTCATCTCACCTATTAAACTTAAACGTAAGGGCAATAATTATGATGTTACGAAACCTCAACACAAAAAAGAGCTTATGTAATGGCATACGCCTGGTGGTGACAAAATTGTTTAAAAATCTAATAACTGCCACTTTTATAACTGGATCTTCCCAAGGAAATCCAGCTTTCATTCCTAGGATTGATTTAGCTCCCACCGATCCCGACTTGACTAACCTAACGTGCGACGGATGTTAAGGTGAAGGACATAACCAATGGAATACTTCTAGAGCAGTCTGAATATTTTTTTACAAAAAATATAGTTTTGAAAGGAATTTTGTGGTGTGCTTGTCAACAAAGTAACGCAACTATTTTTTTTTTTTTTTTTTTAATTATTATTATCAATTTTTCTCTGCAATTTTTAAATATGAATAACCTAAGTTGCATATTTAACATGAGCAGTAGCTCTATATTAATTTCTGTTTCTGCAATCTGTGACGAAGATGGCTTAAATATTCGCTACCCTTTATAATTGTTTTACAGTTGTTTATAGTTTCTTTTTTAAATCAGTTTATTTCGTTTCTTTTCAATTTGATGATTACTTTTACTCCGTTGACATGACAGGCTTTTCTCCTAGTTGAAATATAACAAGAAATAATTAACATACGTTAAAAATATATATATTTTTTAAATTATGTGTTATAAATAAAAACAGAGATTTGGTTAGAAAGGTTTAAATAAAACAATAACATAAACAAGATATCTTCAGAGCTAAAGTTTCTTGTAAAAGCGTTATTTTTTAGCCTTTCCTCCAATATGTCAAATGTAACTTTATATGTTCGTTTCTTGGGTGGCGAAGAGACAGAACTCTTATTCTTCATTTCTTTAACTATTTGCCATAACAACATCTCCGATATACCAAACTCTTTTGATGTTAATTTGATTAATGTTTCGTATAAGTCCACCACACATAACTCGTCAGACAGAACGTGTATGCTAGTTGGAATGAGATTTGGTCTTGACAAAGCGTCGCCCCTTTCTTTCAAAACATAACATTTACGATTCACTTCCAATATTTTTAATCAAAACTGAAATCTAAATAAGTATGTACTTGATAGTTATCCGTTCTGAAATCCAAGCAATTATTTAATAAGTGTTTGTTAACATTTAGCTCCCATTAACGTTTTTAAAGAAAAACTTGAATAATAAAATGTCAGTATTTATACGCTTTAAGTCACATTTAAATAGTTCAAATGAGATTTATAATATACACATTTTGAAGGATATTAACATCATTAAAAAGAAAGAATCCCCAAAAATATCAATATATTCCGACCAACCAATTTTATCTGAAATAGAACATTACGTTTTTCGTCGCATTCATAGATGCTAAATTATGTAACTGTATTAAAACTGTATAAAGAATGTATATATCTTCACTATATGCAAATAATCAATGATAAAATTAATTAGGTTAGGTTTAGTTAGCAAAAATTTTAGACATAAAAAAGTTAAACTTGCTAGACGTATATAACCAGGTTATCATGAGGAATTTTTCCTGTTTCCAATGAGATTTATAGTATACGTATTTTGAAAAATAAACTTCATAAAGAGTTCAAAAAATATCAGTTTGGTATTTGGACGTATCCTCGTGTTAAAAACGCGTATTTCTCTGCCAACTAACAAGAGAATACCAACTACCTAAGAACTTTCATCTATAGCCAACTACAGATACATGAATGATTACTATTGGCTCCCCACTCTTACGACCATGCCTTCTCGTTTCTAACGTTATAATATAATTCATTCTAAGCATACAAGTCTAGTTGTGGTGGACTAATACGGAACATTAACCGTTAATTTAATAGTTTGAGTTTTGCTTATCCCTTCTTGACTTCGTCGTAAAAATACATTCTAAGCCATACGTTGGTGCCCACTTTTGACATACTTCCCTTGAATATTCTTTATAATACGAGTATGGCCAGCTTGAAGTTCTTTTCTGCCAAATTATATTAATTTACTCACAGAAAAGTACATATCAAAATAAATCATATTGTATATATCAAAATATTTACATGTTAGGTAATCTAAAAATATGGGAAGGGAGAAGAAGAGACGAGAGGCGCGAAGGACAAAGAGAGAAATAAGGAAGGGGAGGTTATGCTGTAATGGATGGAAGAGAAGGGATGGAGTGTACTAAATGGAAACAAAGAAGGGGACGAAGAGGGGAATTGGACGTATTATAAGGGAGAGAAGAAATCAACGATCGACTACGCCGTAGTAAATGAAGGGGCGTGGGAAAAGATAAGCAGGTTTGAAGTTAGGGAGAGAATAGAGTCAGATCACCAACCGATAATAGTAGAGATAAGGAGGGGGAGAAAGAGAGTGGATGAAGAGGAGGTAAAGGATACACAAAACTGGACGGAGAAGGGAATAAGTAATTATATGGCAAGAATTGAAAAGGTGGAATGGAAAGGATCGGGGTTGGAGAGAGGATGGAGAGAGCTGAGAGAGGGAATAGAGAGAGCGGTGGAAAAGAGAAAATGGAAGAGTCCAAAGATGGGGAATAAGCCATGGTGGGGAATGAATTGTAGAAAGGCGAAAAAGGAAGCGCAAAAGGCCTGGAGGAAAAAAATAAAAGGAGGGGGGACGGAAGAGTCATACAAGGGAAAAATGAAACAGTATAAAAAAACTTGCGAGGAGGAAAAGGAAAAGCACAGGAAGAGGCACCAAGATGAAGTTGAAAAGATAAAGAATGAAAAAGAAGCGTGGGAATATATAAATAAAGCCAGAGAGAAACAGGTAGGAATTAGCAAGAAGATAACTATGGGGAGCTGGAGGAAACACTTTATGGAATTATTGGAGGGAAGTGAAGACAGAAGGGAAGAATCCGAGGAGGATAAAAGGGTATGGGAAGCAAGGGAGGGGGATAAAGCGGCAGAGAAAGAAAGAAGAGAGGAGGAGAAGGAAGAAGAACCAGCAGAGGAGGAAGTGTGAAGCGTAATTAAGAGCCTGAAGAAGGGAAAAGCGGCAGGACCTGATAAAATAAAAAACGAAGCATGGATATACGGAGGAGAGAAAGTGGCGGAAAAGATGGCAGAAATAATACGAGGCGTGTGGAAGGGAGAAGGATACCCAGAAGACTGGAGGAAAGGAATAATAATTCCCATCCACAAAAAAGGAAGCAGGAATAGCGCAGATAATTACAGAGGAGTAACCCTGATGAGCACGGCATACAAAGTGTATGCGACAGAGCTAAATAAGAGGCTAGTGGAGGAAATAGAAGATAAAGATATAATAGAGAAGACGCAGTCAGGTTTTAGGAAGGGAAGGGGGGCGATAGATAACATATACACGATAAACCACATAGTGGCTGAGAGAATTAAGAGGAAAAGAGGGAAGGTGTATATGGTATTTATCGACCTAAAGGCTGCCTTTGACAAATTGGACAGGCAAGAATTGTGGGAAGTATTGGAAAGAAGGGGTGTAAAGGAAGAAATGATAATAAGGATTAAAAAAATATACGAAGAGACGAGGTGCAAGGTGAAGGTGGGAAAAGAAGAGTCCGAAAGCTTTTGGGTTAATAAGGGGGTGAGACAGGGCTGCTGTTGAGCCCAACATTATTTAATGTATACGTAGCGGACCTGGAAGATACAATGAGGAAGGGGCAAGACGGAGGAGTGGTGGTGGGAAGGAAGAAGTATTGGACAATGGGATACGCAGATGATCTGACTCTGATGGCAGAGAATGAGCAGGGACTAAAGAGGATGATGGGCAGAGCGGACAAGTACTTTAGAAGAAAAAAAAACTGAAGATAAACAGAGATAAAACGATGGTGATGGTGTTTGGAAAGGGGGGAGGAAAGAGAAAGAATATAAGATGGGAATGGTCAGGGACAGAAATTGAAGAGGTAAAGAGTATGATGTACCTCGGATATGTTCTAACGAGGAACAACAGAGCAGAGCAGCATGTTAGAGAAAGGGTGAAGAAAGCAAGAATGGTTATGGGGAAGCTATGGAGCATAGGAGAGAGGAGGTTTGACGACGATATCAGGTGGAGAATGAAATTGTTTGACGGGATTGTGAAGAGTATCCTCATGTACGGAGTAGAGATCTGGGGATGGAAAGAATGGGAGATAGTAGAAAGAGTACAAGAGGGATACATGAAATGGATTATGGGATTAGACAGAACGATACCAGGATATATAGTGAGAGAGGAAATGAAGAGGGAAAAGCTGAGAGTAGGAGCCGGGGCGAGGGCGGCGAAGTATGAGGAGAAAATCAGGAGGGACGAAAGAAGGAAGATATTAAGAGAATGCTGGGAAGAAAGAATGAAGGAAGAACAAAAAGGTAAACTCTCGGAATGGGGAGCAACAAGGAAAGAGTACTATTGGAGATGTGGGATGGACATAAGGGAAGCTGAGCGAAAGAGAAATGGAGGAAGAAACATAGTAGAAGAATTGAGAAGGAGAGACAAGGAGGTACAGGAGCAGGAAAGAAAGTAAGAATAGACAATTCAAGGAATGTGAAAAGGTATAGGGAGATAAGGACGGTAGGAATACCTAAATATTTGAAAGGGAGGAGAGGAAAGGCAGGGGGCAGAGTTAGAAGGATTGCCAGATTAAGATGCGGAAATGAAGAACGGAGCAGTAGGTATTGGGCAAAACCGGAGGATAGGGTATGCAGAATGTGTAGAGAGGAGGAAGAATCCTTGGAACATCTTACAAAAAGATGTGGAAAGATGACAAAATGGGAGGGAGAGATAAAGGAGCTGTTGAGTGAAGAAGGAAAGGGAGAAAGGTGGGCGAGAGTACTCGAGGAAAGAAGGAAGGAATGCGGAGAGGTAAGACAGAACTGAGTACAGGAAGGAAGAAAGAGGCAATGGAGGAGGAAAGAAAAGAGGGAAGAGAAGCGAAGAAAGAGGGGAAGAAGAACTGGAGTCAAGAAGGAAGGAGACCGGAGACGGAAGCCGAAAAGAGATTACGAAGAAAGAGATGAACACCGGAGGTAGAAAGTAGAAGAAGAAGAAGAAGAAGAAGAAGAAGAAGAAAGAAAATCATAAAATGTATATTATATTATTTTTTTTATTATTATTATTATGATTATTTTTTTTCTCAATGTAATAGGTAAAACCCTATACGCCGCAAGGCCTAGGGGAAATAAAGAATTATATAATCTAAAAATATAAAACTGTTTAAAAACAAATTACTAAAATTCGCCATAATATCTATGCCAAGAATATAAATGAAGTCTAAATATGTAAATAACAACAATATATATATATTTCGATGTATATCAATATTCACAAAGACAATGATACTAATTTATCCAAACGTACGACACTGAACATCTGTCAACTTGGCCTTAAAACATTAATATTGTAATAGGGATAATTTTCTAACCGAATCAGAAACAAGTCCAAACAGCTCCTATCTTCTTACACACAGTATTCTAAGCTGACACAGACCGTAGTAACGTATTACAAAATCTAACATATACTATGAACAAAATCATCTTAAGGAGATGACTTTGCTTATCCAAAAATGCAGTTGTATGCTAAAACGACTATTTCCAATATTGGCTTATAGCTGTTATCCTAAAGTAGATATACCAATAATAGTGGCTGCTTGTGTACTTCACAATACAGGGTGCCCGTTTTTCTAGCCTAACCATTGGGATCTCGTAAACCGTAAGAGATACGAAGTCAGTTAATTTGGGTCAAAGTTGCCGCATTAATTGACCAATTTAATCATGCATTTGGTTTTCCGGATTCACAGGCCACTAGATACGAGCAAAAAACTGATTTTGGTCGATTTACTTTTTGGCTTATAATTTTTTGCTACAATTCATACCAGTTTTTAATTTGCACGTTCTATAGGCACTTTTTTACGAAGAGTTCAAAACAGTCCTCAAAATTTTTATAGCTTGTTCATTTTCGACAAATTCATACTAACTTTCAATTTTCATATAGGGTTCAAAGTTGTCTTTAAATGCATTAAATCGAGATTTTTTTTCTTTTCAATGATATAAAACACACTTAAATTAAAATGAAAATTAACTGAGGAATTAGAAAATTATTGGTTTTATTTATTGCAATCAAGTGTACACTCTAGGGATGTTCCGATACTACTGATACGATATATCATTCGATATACCAGTATCGATATTTTTCATTTGATATCGCGATTTAAGTATCGATACTAATTTCCGATACTTTACTTATATCAGTACATTTGACCCAGTATCGTATCGAATCGTTTTTTTTTCGCAACCATCCATGATTCCTGGAACATACTGACATTGCACATGGGAAGAGAAAACTAAAATCAGGCGCAGGCCAACGTTGTTCTTACAAAACTAAACATGAACTATCACTGTATTTGAAAAATCCAGTTTCACCTCTGAAATCCAATCCGCTACTGGTTTGGGACGATATGAAGATAGTGCTGCCTAACTTATATAAAATTGCTCAGAAATTCTTGTCTGTAGTAGCGACGTCAGTTCCTTCAGAGCGCTTATTTTCGGAAGCAGGAGCCACTGTATGCAGAGACAGAAATAGGCTTCTGGGCAAAAGGCTTACTAAACTGCTTTTCTCGATGTTTGCAATGAAGAAGAGTGGAGTGTTTAATTATATTTTCAACAATCACTCAGACCTATAGGCGCCATTGCCTTACCATTTTTTACAGTTTTTAACCATTTTTTAATACCAACCTGATATACAATTTCAAAGGTGCAAACTACTGAAATAAAAATTTCCTTTTAGTTTGTTTTTATATAAGTGAACAGTATATATAGGCTATTCCAAACGTTTAGACGGAACTAGATTTTGAAATCTAGTATTTTTTATCTATTAATTCGGACTTTTGGTCATTTTGTTTAAGCTTTGTAAATCATACTCACATTACAAATTCTAGATTAAATTGATTGTCATTATAAAATGTCCTTTTCATTGCATTTTAATTTTTTGCCATTCTTAATAAAAATTTCTCATTTATTTATTTGTTTTGTCCTCAAAAAATGTAGAAAAGTATTAAAATTTGTAATAAATGCCATTCGTTTCCATGGTTTCACTCACAGAACAGTTTCACTGTTGGAATTTTAAATTTTCACATACCAACCTGAAAAATGAAATAACCCAAGCAAGGTCCATTCTCGTGACTCGTGATAACCTAAAGAAACGTAATTCGCATTTAGTTCCGCCTAAACGTTTGGAATAGCCTTTATACTTTAATCTATTTATTATTGTAAAACAAATAAATTGTTATTATAAGAATAAAATGTTTTTTACGTTTCATAGAAAATATATTCATTTTTCCTTTCGATACTTGAAAATATCGATATTTTGATTCGATACGATACCGGTATCGATACTTCTTATTCGATATTAAAGATACCCAAATATTGATACATTCTCAGTATCGCATATCCCTACCCCTATCGTCTCTGCGCCTAGTGAGGATGGTGCCTCACTCGCCACATCCTAGATTCGGCTCTGCTACCAGTATCTGAAGAACTAAATGAACACGTGTTGCATCAGTTAATAATAGACGGACAAATACCAGACGCAAATTTGGTTGCAGGTGACGCAGCTAGAGCTGAATTACGTGGACAATTAATAAATGAGTATTTCAAACTACTTTTATAATTAAAATACTATAGAATATTGCAAAACATTAATTATAATAAAGTAAACATTTAATTATAATTTTTATTTTTATAATTATATAGGTAAATTTATTAAATTTGTACATAGATTTTTTTATTAGCAGCACGACCCTTTTTCCACCTCTTACCCTTTTGCTCTTTTACCCTTTTTCCACTATTATTTATTTTTTATTTTTCAGAGATAGACAAAATGTTAATTTGTCGAAACGTCAAACGTTTATAATATATTTTATTTTTGACAGTGCGTTAGTTAAAATAGACAAGCAAAAGAAAAATTAGCTCAAATGCCGAATTTTTCAAGGCAATGTCAACAAGTTAAGAAAAATATTTACAGATATTCTGTTTTTTTAGCATTATCAAGAGTAATTTTTGTGGATTACTTAACTACCGCATCAACAACATACGGTGCAAAGCTATCACATTTAAACTTTAATTAAACTTAACCCTTAATTTGTTAATACATTTTTTAACTATGCCCTGTGCAACTAGCCGTAAGTGTTTTATTTATAAATTCCAGCATGTTCCAATGCGAGGCAACAGCTACAATAATTCAATTCAATTTTTAGTAGGTACTTTCATTACTGCAGGTTAAATCGAGTCCTTGAACTGATTGGCACAGTAAGAAAAGTTGAAAATCTGCGGGGATTGAACACAAGCTTCTGCGCTTTGTAGATAACTCTCTTCGTGGGTATGCGAACTGTGCGGTTGCATAGTGCTCCCCGCAGAAAATGACTTCGCGTCAATCTGTTATTTTTCTGTAACTAATTGTACTTCTTCATTATTTTATTAGGGCACGTCTATACACTCTAGGCTTCAGCTAAACGTTCGTTGTATTTATGGGGTTATATCGTTGTTAAATGCATGCTGATTTTGTTCTAAGATATTTTTTTTACGATAATTACGTATATATACACTAAATGGTGATTAGTATCCCGGTACATTTATATTATTACATTTTGGACAATATTACAAATTATATAAGTATTAGGTATTACAGATGATGTATTATATATTTTAACATTTTGTCTATTTTAATTATATTCTAAGTTTGTGGTTCATATTTGGCGGGAAATGCCAATATCTTCTATTTACTTGAGTACTCGTTCCATTTTTCTGAATTATTGGATAGAGCTTCTTTCAGTGTTCCTGGAATTTGATGTTCTATCGCTCTCTGGAATACTTCGGACATACAATTAGAAGATGTTCTACTGTGGGCTGGGTATCGCATATATTGCATTTAATTGGATTCAACTTTTCTAACATATGTTTATGGGTTTCTGTAGTGCAGGGATGCACAGACTTGTTAAGATTAAGGGTCATATAGATCCACTGTGAGTTATGGAAGGGCCGCCAAAAAAACATTATTTACCATAATATATTTATTTATACCTATTATTATATATTTATTTATACCTAGTTTCTTTTATTTATGCATATCATGATTGTTACAAATAAGATAATCATAAGTAACTGAATTTAATTTGATGAACGACATTGCATTGATTTGACAATTGTTTTAATATTTGGGTCCATTTTTGTAGTAGCTAACCGCAAAATTCATTCCAAATATATGTTGAGCCAAAAAGACTTGCGCATTTTATGCATTATCTAACAACGATTTATAATTGTTCTTATGGACACAACGATAGAAGTTTAATAAATTGCCTGCATTAAATTTATTTCGCAGGTTCTCATCGTTTCGCATATCGATAACTTCGAGCTGTACTGATTCTGGTGCGTTTTCAGGCAAAATGGCAAAAGGGTTGCTAAATAAATCTAGCAACTGCAGTTGAAACTTTGCTCCAGCGAGTTTCATCTTGCTGTATTACATATTCTGCCCAGTTCCACTTGAAATGTTCTATGAAGCTTAACACTTCAGCTTTTCATGATTCCCTTGTTATGGTGGTGTTTGTTATTCGGTTTTGAAGTGTGTTTCTAGCAATCTTCTTTTCATTGCTCGTTGGCAGACTGGGATTTTCTTTTTTTGGTTTGATGTCAAAGGCCATATTTGATTACCATATGTAAGACATGGAGTAATGCAGCTACCAAAAATTCTTCTTTTTATTATTATTGGTATTTTTGCTTTCATAACATATTTTAGTGCCCAATATTTTTTTCAAGCCAGAGCTGTCCGCCGTTGGATTTCTTTTTCCAGACGGTTTTCAAATGATATTAATTGTCTAAGATATATTACTTCTTCCACGTATTGTATAGGATCCGGGACCAATGGCGGCACTAGCTCTTAAAATCTGGGTGGGTGGGGGGCAGAAAATATTTGAGAAAGGCATAATTTTTTATCGTTATTAATACACATGAAAATACAATTGCTTCTAAACTACAAGTGACGACCTAAAAAAAAGATTGTAAAGGAAGTAATTTTGGTATTGTTTCATAAATAAAATTTCATAAATAAATTCAGTATAATCTTCCAATTAGTGCAAAATATTAAAAATGTTAAATGATAAAAAATAATCTATTTATTAGAAAGGGCATTCAAGATAAGGGACAGACAAGATATGTTTATTATTGGAACTGGAGACTTTTGTAAATGTAACATGAAAAGTAAATAGTAAATTCTTGTGTCAAAAATATATGTCGGCCATAAGCCCATAAATAATAAATAATCTTTGTCTGAAATATAAATATTATGGTTGGGTTATTTTCTAATGAGACACTTATCTGAGTTATCACCAATAAATTATGAGTTTTAAGATATTACAAAACGGACAGTCAAGTTGGGCGATGTAAGCCACTCAGGGTAGTCGCGTTTTAAGCAGTTGACTCTACAGGGTGAAGATGTTAAGTCGTGTTTAAATTAGAGTTGAGCTTAAACCGTCGTAAGGTTAAGTCATGTTTTGGAGTTGGTTTTTTAAGAGTCATGGGTTAGAGACAATTAGTGTTTTCGGTCGGACAAGTAAAATGTAATCAAGTAATTTCGTATTTGCGTTGATGTAGTGTTCGGTAGTTTGGTATAGTGTGTCTAGTGTGTGTGAATGCGTCTCTCTGGATTTAGTCATCGTATAAAAGTCTATTTATATCATGTAAATGCTAATCCGTATTCGTAATTAAAGTAGGTTAACTAAAATGTTGAGTTAAAGTGAACAACCCTTAACTTCTTTCCAGAATCATAGCAACCAGCTAGCGGACTAATAGGGGGGGGGGCAGACTTGATCCGCTTGATACAAGCCTGGGTACTCATAATGTGCAGGAGACCTAAAGTTGACGGATATACGGAGTAAATACAAATGAAGTAAATTAATCAACCTACCGTGACTTTTCATATTATATATAATATATATAATATGAAATATATATAATATGAAATTAAGCTCTTTAAATGTATTGGTATAGAGTATACCAATACTTGTTAGATCTTAGGTTAGCTGATCTTTCCATCTCTTGCGAGGTCTTCCCACTGGTCGACGGGTATTCATCTTCCTTCCCATATCTTCCTAACCATTCTGTCCTCACTTATTCTCATAACGTGTCCTATCGACTGTAATCGTCTGCCTCTGAGTTCTTGGGTGATTTTTGGCCTTGAGTGCAATTCTCGGTTATCTTTGTTTTTGAAAACTTCCAGTTTGGTATCACTTTCTCCATATGACGTCAGTATCAGATTGTATGCAAGGTGTTTGCTGTTCCAAGAACAAGGAACAAGTTTAGAATGAGAAAATTCGATGCAAGTGGAACATTTCGACCGCGGACCGCAGGCGAGCATGAGGAACCACGGATATCGAATTTTCTCTTCCAACTGAGTCACAGACCCTACTTTCTCAACAAATAATTATTTTAACAAACTCTTAATTTTAACAAATAATTTATATTACGTAGTAAATTAATTAATTAAACTTATTTATTTATTAATTTTTTGTTTAATTTTAGTTTAATTTACCGCACATCGGTTACACAAATTATGTTAGTTTATTTTTTAAACGACCGTTGCTATCTTTTCAATATTACTACGCTCATAGATGCCATCCGCAGTACTTTTCAGCATGGTGGAATTCATAACTTATAGTGAACAATAATATCTGACAACGAGCATGGAATAATTATTCCTTCACTAGTGAAGGAATGAATTACATATAAAATGCATAAGAAGATAAATGCTTTAGAATAACATTTCAACTCTTGTGTTAAAATATTAACTTTCTGTAGTCAAAATTGATTTTATTTTATTTTTATTTTATTTATTTGAGATAGGACAGCCAACAGATTTGCTTGAACAAATCCAATTACAGGTTGTCACAAAAGTATTACAAACAAGAATCATTACAAAGTATTACAAAATTACAGAAATTTACAATATAGCAGAAACATTTTATAGACATTTTTACAAAAATGAAAAAAAAAATAGATTCAATTCGTTTAAGATTTAATTATTTAGTTAATTATTTCTTTATTTATTATTATTATTATTATTATTTTTTTTTGTTTTTTTACAAGGTTATTAAATATTTGTAAACCTATTAACAGCAAATTCAGGCCAATAATTGGCGCAAATATGATTCAACAGTTTTACAAAAATGTGGAAGCGAAAGAAAGCGGTTTTAGAATAAGTAAATTCTATAGTGGTCGTGGAGAAAATATATTTCTTAGTTTCATTTAAGTGTCCGGTGCTACCCGCCCTTCCCCTATGCCTATAAAATGTATCAACGATTTTACCAGGGCCCCGCTCAGAATTACTGCACAAGGCCCCACAAACATCTAGCCAGGCCTGGTTTAACCACGGCGCCACGGCATGTCAGTTTAAATTATTGGCTATTCAATCCAATATTATTCCAGACAATCAGTAACGTTATTATTACGCACGCTTTTTGAACAAAAAATTATGATGAGATAATTTATTCAATTGGCTTTCTGAATAGGCGTAAAATGCCTCCTACGTTGAATAATAATACGAACACGATAGAATAATATCATAATAATACGCTTGACACGACATTGATGTCCCAGCGGAAAAATAATAATAATTAATTTAGAGTACTTTACCGAAAATGAATGACGTTTTATGAAAATGAAACTAATATGAATTACATTGGGGTTTCATGTGTCCTACGTTGATCGACGTGATTCATATTTATAGTGTACGATATTTATGTGCCCCCGTGGGACCTACATATCGTAAGTGAATGTTAGTGGTATCATTGATGTGTTTAAATTTACAAAATGTATTGCAACATATGTTTGAAAAACCGCTGCATTGTGTGGCAACGAATCATTTGGCTGAAATTATATTACATTAGAAATATATATTTCATACGCGAGTCTCGAGTAATATCAATTATTTCACAAACTTGTTTTTTTAAACGCTCACTGTTAACAAACTACTCGGTCAATTTATAAGCTGTCACTGATTTTACAATAACAAATGTCAAATTTTACGAATATAGTAATGACACATTTCAATATTGCCATCTAGTGGTTGTATATAAAAACATAAAAGGTAACCCTCGTATTATAATAAGACTATCACTTAATTACCTTGGTTATCACGAAATTATACGACCTTCACATTAGCATGAAAGTCGGCTCGGCAGTAGAATATACTTTAGATTTCAAAGTTCAGTTCACAGTTTGTTAGATGTTAAAAATAAATTTTTCATTAAACTACAGCCAGATATATCTCTCCATAGCGCTAAATTTGAGGTTGTGTTTGACACTGGATCAGACTGTAACGTTTCCCGAAATTGTATTTAAAGTTAAACATTTTTATTTACAAAAAAATGGAATTGATCCATGGTTTAGATCTAATGAAGATGACAACAGGTAATAAAAAATAAATTTATAAACATTATAATTTATCAAAAATATGTACTATGTATTTTTAGGAACAATCTTCGCATAGAACGAACATTTATAAAAGACACAGAAAATCAAGTTGAAATGGCTAATGAGAGTATTAGAAATTTTTTCGGCTGTCAAAAGAAATGATTTTCTTCGAAATTTTGCAACCACTACATAATGGAAGAGCTGTGGGGAACTCCATTTTTAATTGCATGAGCCAGAGTAGTTTAAGCTAAGCTATAAACCAAATATGCAGGATCATTACGAATCGCTTAAGCCATGTGTGTTATTTTGTATGAAATTTACGTATGAACATACATTTTTATCTTAAAATTATACTTTTACTATTTATTATTTTTGAGTAAATATTGTAAACATGGTTTAATAAATCATGTACTTTGGATTATTTTTGCTATTTATTTATTTAATTTTTTTGTTTTTTCTTCAATAAATAAAGATTTTAAGTTTTTGGTTAAATCACGTTATATGTTTTGACAGCCAGCACTAAAAACACTAAATTAACATGTCTTTAATATTGCTTTATCTCTTTATTCAAAGCGCACAGACAGAGACAGACAATGCTCAGTTGAACGTTACTTAATTAGCCTCTAACAAGGTCACAATTCTGTAGCTGAAAGTATTTAAATTTAGTTGATTAATAGCAAAATTTTAAATAATGTAACAATCGAAGTTAAAGATTCATTTAGCCTTAAATTCTGTAAGATTTACATGTTGGACCATAATCGCACCATTAATAGTATTCCCACTATTGGTTTAGATGGCTGTCTTATTTGTGACTTCTTCAGCTGCTTTATCGAATTGTTCGCGGCACATGATTCCAACATAAGCCGGTGTCCATGTGTCAAGAGATATGTTAATAACATAATTTAATTATAAATAAACCTATGTAATTAACAAGCGATATTTTCGACGTCTCCATATTTTCCTAGACGCCTATGGTACATTTTCGTGGAATAATCTGGAAAGTTCTAGTAAGTTATAACCATGTAAACCATGGAACAATCTAGAAATCTCTAGCAAAACATGAAACTTTGTCGAACCGAGTTTACTCGGCAACAAATTTTTTTTATGTAGTCAGTCGGTTTTCAGTTCTTGTTCAGGCAAGTATTATGACAGTTTGTACCTCCGGGCGAAAAGTGATGTTAAAATTTCGTATACTACCAAAATATAAGTGTAATACTTTAAGTGTAAATAAATTTTATCTTCTTCAAAATTCTGCGTCTTTGTTTGAAGACCCGAATACGTTACAATACATAACCATACATAGGTCATACTATAATAAAAGTTTAAAATATCACTTTGCAAATCACATTTATAATATTCAGTTAAAAATTACCATTTTATTTTCTTAAAATTAAAATTAGTAAGTAAATTCTCTAAACTTTATAAAAATAATGCTCGATTAGAAAAGTATGGAATTCGATTTAACTTCTGGCGGAGTTAGTTTATAATCGCTATAGTTAGCTTAGAACAGTTTAGCCATTTTTTAAATTTTTGTCTGTGTGTCTGCATGTCCACGCAAAACTCAAAAACTATTAATCGAATTTTGTATTTATTATTATAATATTGCCAATTTCATGATAGGTTACTTCTTACAGGCATATACAGGCTCGCTTAACAGATTCCCTCTTTAACGAACTATTTTGTAAATCTAATATTAAAAAACCAATATCCATCTGTATGTCCCGTCAGTGTGTTTCTCTCTTATGTAAGAGCCAATCGAAGGTACTTTTTAAAGGTATACCCCGCTTAACGAATTCTGAACACACCAACGAGAGTATTAATAAATCTACTGCCGTAAAACCAATATTTTTCGTTAAATTTGGTTCAACCGCTTGATAAGGACGATAACCTACATTTATATAAATGTGAAAGTCTGTCTGTCTGTGTGGACATCACGCCAAAATGGCTGAACCGATTTTTACGAGATTTTCACACTCTTTAAGGTGATTTTGGGGCAGATTATATTCTTTATTTCATACCATAATTTTAATTTAAGTGATTTCAATTAAAGGGGTAGTTTTGAGTGGGAGGGCGGAGAACGAAATAAATTTCGATATTTCGAAATTTCGTTATAATACTTAGACTATTCATCATAGAATGTTTCACTTCTGTGTCGAAAGTGAAGACCACGTAAACCATATAAAAAGGGAAGAAACTTCGTGTACAAAGAAGTTCTTTAGACGTTCTAATAATTATTAAAAGACATGATTATTTATTTTATAATCAATTTCACTAAACTTAATTGAACTTATCTCGTGCGAAGAACGAGTACCTTGCTAGTATATAATAATAATAATAATAATAATAATAATAATAATGATAATAATAACAGCCACTAAGCCGAACATAACCCTCCTGGATATCGAGACCAAACAGATGTTTGGGATCGAATTCTTGAAAGATCGAAAGTCCAGCTGAGAAGAATATCTCTCTCAAGGAGGAAGAAAAGAGGTCCAAGTATATGGATCTCTTGTCCGAGCTTAGGAAGCTGTATCCCGGGTATAAAGTTAAGCTTGTAGTCCTGATAGTTGGTGTTTTTGGTGGTATAAAAGCCTCCTATCGAAGGGAAATTGAGTCCATTCCCGCCTGCAAATCTTCTGCCAACTCTTTGATCTGCAGGATGCAGCAAGCAGTGCTGCTCGGGTCAATCCGCATTGTGCGGGCACTGGATCTGGAGTAATTTTCCGCGGCTGTATATCGCCAGGGTTTGGAATGCAGTCCTGTGTATTTAGCTCCACTAGTCTCTAGTATGACGCGGCTCAAAATGTTGCTGAAGTTTGAGATTAGTGGATGCTTGTCAAGACCTGACAAACCCCATAATAATAATAGCTCATAGTCTTGATTTTGGGTGTATTGGGTGGCCTTAAAGCTGTTTTCAAGAGGGAAATCAAGATCATTCCCGTCTGCAGACCATCTGCTACCTCTCTGGTCTGCAGATTGCAAAAAACGGTGCTGCTCGGATCGTTTCGCATTGTGCGGACGCTGGATTTGGTGTGAGCCCATCGGTCGTTTAGCCAGGGTTTGGGATGCGACCGATTGCTGGGATAAAGTTCCATCGACCTTCTCGTGAAGATAAGAGGAGAGCGTCTCGTCTGTGCCGAACACATTGCGGGCAAACCTGGACGGTACTGGCGGGACTACAAACCCCCCTTTTTGAATAATAATAAATAATCTCCCTTTGTTCGTTGTCCTTTCAATGTGATTGATATTTTAGGGCTTATTGGTGGTCATCTATAATAGATTCACCATAACCCCGAACAAAATATAAATGCTAGTTTTAACAATAGTTAAATAGAGCCAGTTTTACAAATAACTAAATAGGTTAGAGAGCAGCGTTCATTGAACCCCAAACATGGAGAAATGAACTAATTTTATCTATCGATCGCATGAAATACTCCAAACATCCTCTCAATATTTTCGAAAAATAATAAGGTAGAGTGCACGGAAATATCTGTGTGTGAGTCAGGTTGCAAGCCGCAGACGCCTCTAGATAACTTGTTGCCCCTCCGAGAAACTAAATAAAACTGCTTGTTTTTGCCTGACTGCCGCTGCAGTCCGCTAACTCACCCTTATTTTGAATAGAATAAAGGTTTGATAACTTAACCGGGCCCCAGGGTATTGTTTTCGAAACATGTAAAATAAAAACCCCAGAACAGAAATTGTTTTCAGTCCATAAGTAAACTGTAGAGATATTGTCTATTGAATGTCATTTACATAAAAGAATGGAGCGTTGGGAATCATGTAATTGCAAAGGGGTATCTCTATTTCTTACACGTGTGACATTTTCATTTTATTTTGTCGCATCAGTCATCTGATGCTTTGTATCTGATCCTATGGATTCGATCCAAGAGTTATATCACTCATATCAAAGGTTTTAAAAATAGTTCTAAAATATTTGAGAAAGATTTAGACTAGATAGTGTGCCCTATAATTTGCAAATGACCTGATCAATGAAATAGTCAATCGTCAAGTACGACAAGAAAACTAATAGATGAAAACAGCGAATAAGAATTGCCGATAAATATGAACAAGAAAAATTATATGAGTGCTGCATTATATTATATTGCTGAACTATAGGGGGCTAGATGGAAATAACACAAGAACTGAGAGGCAGACGATTACAGTCGATACGACACGTTATGAGAATGAGGGAGGACAGAATGGTTAAGAAGATATGTGACGGAAGATTGAATACTCACTAACCAGTTGCAAGACCTCGCAAGAGACGGAGAGCTAACCTAAAATCTAATAAGTATAAGTATTAATGACACATGGAAAAACCTTACAATGAATACGTGAAGATACAGGATTTATGTGAGTGAAGCCAAAAGTCAACCCGATGGACAGTGCCCAACGAAGAAGAAAAAGAAGATGGGTATCAGAGCCTAGACCGAATGTCACTAATTTTTGCGTATCCCTCTCAATATTAGAATGAAGCATCATTAAATATTTTTACTTATCATATTAATACATATATAGTTCTTACCAAATGATACTTTGCAAAATATTTAATATCTGAACAAAAATGATTTAACTGATCAAATATATTTATTACTGAGGGAAAAAAAAGTTATACTAGTACTGCACTAACGCCGGTAACAGCTTTATGAGCAAGTATTAATTTATACATAACTTTGTACTGAACTGATCAATCACTTCATCAGTAATAGCAATAGCATATGTGCAGCATCAAAGAGCACAATATCTGTACATACAATACCTACGAACGCATATGACTGACTGAATGATAATATTCAGCGTTCTCTATTCGCGGATAAAATTCTAGAGAACTTACAGCACTAAGCTCATGCGAATTTTTGCTTTTCTGATTGCGATGGCTATTCTGATTGGATGTTTGTTGTTGGTATTAATATAGTTGTGATTAAATTATTTGTAAATAAATTAACAGAATTCTTTAAATTAGGAAAGTAGATAATATTGGAAATTTACTGCTTAATCAGCTTTTCAGGTATACAAATTTATACGTAATCACTGATCTAAGAGGTGCGGTCCCGTCCAAAATTATAGGAGAAGAAATAAACAGAAAAATTATTCATCAAACTAGAAAAACTGGTAAAAGTAAATAAAGATTTCCAGAAAGATTTGCGAGGAAGAAATGAAATATTCAATAACATGAAAACAAAACAACCATGCAGCAAAACAAAGATAATCATGGAGAAAAGCTTAGGATTAAGTAAGTAAGTATGTAAGTGTAACAAATCGCTTAACATCACCAGATATTGGATATAAGACTTTCGAACGCCACCCGTTGTGTCACATAGTATTTTTTGAGGTTTTAAAGTTATATTATAGTTAAACGATTTAAGAATTCAGATAATGGAAATATAGAAGCCGCAAATTACAAAACATAACTTCAAAACTATTTTAAACATTTTATTTTTCAAAATGACTTTTATTCAAAGTTATTGTTTATAAATTTGAACACTGAAATACCCTTGGACAATTTTAGACTTTTTCATTCCAGGAAATGCTCGGGACCCTTAAATAAACACCCATCTCTTTGAAGACTTAGGTGAAAAGTATTCGGTCCGGTTCCCAAAAACATCTAGAATTGTTAAATAATTAGAGGCTCTGAGTTGATTATCTGGTGGTTTTATTTTAGCATGTTTCTTTTGTTTTCGAAAACTTAATTCGAAAACCACCTCCTTTTACTAAACATATGTAACTATTCACCTCTAAAAACTAATCTAAGTGATCAGCTTCCCAGACTAACTACAAGATGCCGGATTTATCGGTTGGTAAGAACTAATATATATATAATTTAATTCACATATTATAATGATGAGCCCTGGATAAAACTCCCGCCTATTACCCGAACTCCTTTAGTCAGGAATCTCACTTTAGTTGAGATCATAGTTTGCATTATATCACAGGCTCGCTACCTAGTTGATAATAAACGGTACGATACAAAGTAACGTACTAGTAGCCCTCTATGTAAGTCTTAAATTAAAACTATTTTTTATTTAATTCATTTATTATAGCTAAACAATTAGTAAAATATTTTTCAAAATATTAACAAATTAACCTAATTTAAGTGATGAAACCTTGCCGTGGAGTTCAAAGCAAGCAGTAGAATAGAAAAAAGAAAACCTTTATACTTGGCTTAATTTGATTGAGCTTTCAAGTTCGTCCTCAAAAGAGCGGATTAGACCATTTCGTACGATGTGTTCGTTGGTTTGCGTATGTTCTCCGCAGTCATGCAAGACTGTTTCTGTGTTTCTAAATCCTTGCCTGCTTTAGGAATTGTTTCATGCTACGTGTTCATCCCTGCTACTATAGTACCAAAATATAATTCGTTCATTTTCCTTGTGGGCTAGCCATATTTGGTGACGGGATTTGAGACGAGAAGTGTATCGTTCTTCAAGATCTTCCAAAATAGGTAATTGCTAAATGTGCGTTCAATCATGAATATTTGTCCACATTCCACCAACAGATGTTCGTCTTCTGTTCTCTAGTGGGTGAATGTTTCAGAGAACTGGTAGCCACGATTTTAAAGTAAATTTGAATGTGCTAGAAATTATAACTTGAAAACTTAATTAGTAGACGAAATAGAATTAAAAAAAAATACTTATTTTGATGCGATTGTCGAAACTAATCGGTCCAAAAATATTAGACCAGGCATTCATCATTTGGACTCCTTTTGAACATCTTTCATTTACGAGATTTCTACGATATTCTGAATTGTATGAAAATTCACACTTCAAATCATTGTTTTTTTTTTTTTCTAAATTCATAGAATAAAAAAGTTTAGGAATCCCTGATTTAAGTGAATTATACCAGTTTGTTTACACAAGAGAACTCTTACTAGCGATACAAGCATATTTAAATTTAGCATATAAATTATTTTATAAAAACAGAAATATAAACAATTTCATGTCAATTATATTTTGTTGGCGCATAAATTGTATCGCATTTACATATATTGTACATGGGGATTATGTGTGTTTTTCCGCTACTGAATAAAAACCTGAATAGCATTATAATCCCTGGATAATAACTTATTATACAGAATCATTGTTACACCTGAATTTATTAGATAGGAACTGCAAACACTCGCAATGTAACTCTAAATCTACATTCGGATTTGCGAAGGTATTGATATAACATTAATAACTGAAATTTCCATTGGACCGATTATCCGATTCCGTTGTTCTTAAAAGAAAAATCCTACTACCACCAGTTAATTCCAAATTGAATAACAATTTTATTCGAATTTAATATGAGCAGGTAGATTTCACAGAAGAGTAACTTTTGTTACAAATTTTGTTTCATGAATTTCGTTTTATTGGCGTGAATAAAATAAGTCAGTTGAAACAGTATTTTTTTGCTTTAAGCAAATTAAATTTCATAAAAGTATTTTTTTAATGGAATTAATATTTTAAATTGATCACGCAAATTTTGCTCTGCATTTCCTCTTATGTTTTGCGTAGGTATATATTGAATTATAAATCATTTCTTTCATGTGCTTTGTTATATGTTCACCAGTGGTGGGTTTTGGTGTAGTTGTAGGATTACGCAACCACCGAAAAAAATAAATAAAAAAATAACTTTTCGTAATAATAATCAACGCAATATATTCATTATCTATACTTAATACATAAAAATGAAATGTTTGTTAGGAAGTCCCAGCAAATCACAAAAATTCTGCTCTGATTTGCACCAAATTTGGTACAAGGGGTTTAAAATGTGCATAATATAGGCTAGATTTAGAAATTGTTCGCCACTCCCAAAGGAGCAAAATTGGTAAGGGGTGAAAATTTACATTTTCAAGTACTTACGCTGGCTAAATCGTAAGAGATACGTCGATATTATGATGAGATAAAATGTAGATCTTAACTAGTCTAACTCGCTAGAGTAATTTTGTTGTCCGTAGCGATTTTTTTCGTGAAACAGTTGTTTCTAGTGCGTTCTAAAAATGAGTGAGACATTCCATTCGAGCAAAGGTGTGCTATCAGGTTTTGCTTCAGACTTGGGCATACTGCAACCGAAACTATTACAAAACTTCAGCAGGCCTACGGAGACAGTGTTTTCTCAAGGACCCAGGTTTTTGGTACTTTATGGCATTTTCAGAAGGAAGAGAGTTGATAGAAGATGAATCACGCAGCGGAAGGTCTTCATCTTCAAGAACCGATGAAAATATCGACATAATCCAGGATCTTGTGCGTTCAGATCGACGATTGACAGTCAAAATGATCGGGGAAGAATCGAATTTGACTCACACTACCGTTCATCAGATTTTGACCAATGAATTATTGATGAGAAAAATGCGCCTTGTCACACAGTAATTTCAATAAAAGAGTTTATGGCTATTAAAAACATTCCTGTGGCTCCTCAGCCTCCTTATTTGCCTGACTTGATTCCTTATGACTTTTTCCTCTTCCCAAGATTGAAAAATCACCTCAAGGGACGTCATTTTGGGACCCTCAAAAACATTCAAACGTCCGTAACCGAGCAGCTGAAAGCTATTCCAGTATCCGAGTTCCAGCACTGCTATGAGAATTGGAAGAACCATCTCCAGCGTTGTATGGTTTCCCAAGGAAGTTATTTTAGGGCGACAATATTGAATTGTAATTCTATTTGAATAAAAAAAAATAGTAATAATAAAAAAAAAAATCAGTCCGGTTACTTAATTTACACACCTTATATATCTGTGGTGCAGTAAATTAAACTAAATCGTAATACTCCTGAAAATGGAAATACAAAGTTCAATTTATAATTTTTAAAAGTATCATGATTTTAATTTATAAGTTTGTTTGTAAATAACATTCGTATTATTGGATAAGTATCAACTGTATTTAGAATAGCCATTGAGAACATTTCATGTAGAATATAAAAGCCTTTCCATTACGTAACTAGGACTCTTAATTAGATAAGAATATTTATCATCATTGACTTTTAAAACCCTGATAGGGTTTATGCCTCCTCAGCGATTCGCCTCCAGACTGTATGATTCGGAGACAGTCTGCGCCATTTGTTCCTTCCTACTTTCTAGAGGTCTTTGAATGCACTAGCCATCCACCTGGTACGCGTCCTTGGGGTACTTGACATGCTCTCGAACACTTTTTGCACATTTTCGGAATTTGGCAACCTGATCCTGTGACCTAGCCATCGTAATCTGTAGCTCTTGATAAACCCGATTTTTCATACAGCCTTCTTATCTTTTCTTTTCTCTGGATTCTCCACATTCCATCTTCTTGTACCGGAGCATATATTCGGCGCAATATTTTCCTTTTGAAAAGCCTGAGCTGTTCTTCTTACACTTGTCGCTGCGTTCAGAACTAGCTACAATACGTGAGTACTGGCCGAATTATCGTTTTGTATAGTCTTATCTTCATATTCTTAGATAGAATGCTAGATTTGAAGAAGTCCGAGAGTGAAAAATAGGCTTTGTTTGCTGCGAAAATACTAGCTTAAATTTCTACAGGTAAGTCGTTGTTATAGTTGACGATACTACGTAGTTATTTAAATTTATTAGCTTCTGCAATTTGTAGCTCTAAGATGGTATCTGGATAGTCCCTTCTAGCCAATCTAGACATTTTAAGGTATTTAGTTTTATCTAAGTTAATTTCTAGGCCTATTTCATTGGCTTTGTCTTGTAGCGATCTGTAGGAATCAACAAGCACTTGTTCTGAGGTACTGATTATCGTGATATCGTCAACATATCCTAGTATTTATCCTCAACATATCCTCTATTTCTGAAGATGTAGTAGCTGTGCTGGATCGGGTTTCTTTAAATTATTGGGTCTAATACCGTATTGAAAAGTAATGGGAAGAAAGGGCCCCCTCGTCTTAATCCATTATTTGATGTAATTTCTTCAGACTTTTCCGTGCCAATTTTAACTTTGTAGACTGGCCTGCTATAGTTTGCATGATTAGGTTGCTAGATAAAAATAATGGTGCCTCCGGCTCGGGTGGTTAACGTCATCTTCGTGAAATGCAGCCCCCATTTTATGCTTGTTAAATAAAATACTATTAGTTAATGACTGTTCTAAAATTTGTTATTTCTGACTTGATAATAATAATAATAATAATAATAATAATTTTATTTAGTGCTTGTACAAGTTTTCACACGTTTACACCAGTCAAAGATCATACATAATTAATCGAAATATAAATTGAAATATAAATTATAAAATTACAATACAATTGCCAGATGGGTAATTAAACAGAGAAGGATTTTTAGTATTTGCTCCAATCAATGCTGAAGTACTCATCAGTGCTGTACAGACAGTTTTCAAGAAAAACCTCTCTAAGTTTTTTCTTGAAGGTCCTGTTATTAACATTTCTGACAGCAGAAGGCAAATAATTGAAGAAACATGCAGCCGAGTAAAGACCGTTTTTTGACTTCTCAAGTCTTATTTTAGGGAGACGAATATTGTCTTTAGAGCGGACATTATAAGAATGACTTGAGGAAACGGTGACAAACTGGGCTGCGTTTTCTTTAACATACACCAGGCAGATATATACAAATAGGCTGTACACTGACATTATTCTACATTTTTTAAAAAGTTCCCGGCAGTGGGTTCTGGAGGGGACATTATTCATAATTCTAAGAGCTCTTTTTTGGATTATGAAAATGCGGTTGATCGATGAGCTTACTCCCCAATGGACTATACCGTAAGACAAACGAGACTGGAAAGCGGCAAAATAAAAAATACGTAAAGTCTCGAAAGAGACCGAAGTTTTGAGCCTGACAAAAGCGAAGATAGATTTCTTCAGGGAGATGGCTAAATTGCTGATGTGCTGGTGCCAACTGAGTTGACCGTCTATATATATTCCTAGGAATTTAATAGGATCCCCATACTCAAAGACTTCGTCGGTGTTGCGGTTTAGGGAAAAGATAATTTGCTGGGTCTTGCTGGCATTAAGAGTTAATTTGTTTGTAGTAAACCAGTTTTTTACTTTCCCTAGGGCAGTTTCTGAAATGTCGAGTAACTCTTTTACTGATGTATTACTTGTTAATATTGTGGTATCGTCCGCATAAAGTATTACATCCGCGGAGTTATCGAAAAAGATATTTGGAAGGTCGTTAATAAAAACGATGAAGAAGAGAGGTCCTAATATTCCGCCCTGACAAACTCCGTAATCAACATTTCTCGTTGATGATTCGGTGTCGTTGAACGAGACAAATTGTGACCTGTTAGAAAAATAAGATTTAAGAAGCTCGTATGCAGTACCACGTATGCCATAACATTCAAGCTTGTCCAGCAGGATTTTGTGAGGGACACAATCGAAAGCCTTAGAAAGGTCACATAATGTGGCCTGTGATTTCGTATGATTTTCAAGGCTATCAGTTACATAGTTAACGAGCTCCGTAATGGCATTTAACGTAGACATGTTGGGTCTGAAGCCGAATTGGTTTTTAACAAGAACATTTTTTTCCGTGAAAAAGTTTATTAATCTATTTTTAAGAATCTTCTCGATAACTTTTGATAAGATTGGAATTATCGCTATCGGCCTATAGTTAGATGCATTGTTAACATCTCCGCTTTTGTATATAGGTATTACTTTCGTAATTTTCAATTTCTCAGGAAAGGTACCTGTTTGGAAACAGGCATTAATAATATTAGCGAATATTGGTGAAATAATATCGACAATTGATTTAAGTATATCGCTGTTGATACCGTACCCATCTTGTGTGCGGCTCCCAGACAGAGACGTAATGGTCCCTTTGACCTCGGTATAGTCCGTTGGATGCAGGAATATGGTGTCAGTACAGCGGGTTACATGGGCCAGAGCACTGTAGTGTCCGGTTGCGATTTTTGAGCTCAATGATGCGGCTATGTTAGAGAAAAAAGAATTAAAGTCCTCGGCGCTAATGCTAGATGTGGGAGACTTTTTTTTATTTGTTCCAAGTTCGGATTTAACAATATTCCACATAGCCCGAGATTTATTATCACTGTTTATAACGTATAAGTTATTGGCTGTGATTTTTGCACGTTTTATTTTTCCCTTATAGGCTTTTTTGGATTTTTTAATAATATGTGATAACGAGTCAGAACCAGTAACCTGTTGGAGCTCACACATTAAGGCCAGCCTTTCTCTATGTATTTTTAAGTCATTGTTGAACCAATTAACATTTTTCAGAGTTTGCGGTACCATTCTGGATTTGAATGATTTCCGCATGCATTCTGTGAAAGTATCAAAGAAATCATTGAATAATTTGTTAACATCATTGTTGCTCAAGTTGAAGTTGAGATTTTTGACATTTAAAGTTAGGTTGTGAACAAAATTGTCAATGCTTCCCTGATTTATCACAGTACGCTTACAACAAATTACATTTGAAGTTATGACTTTGATAACGGGGTAGTATTCAAGATGTACCCCAAAATGGTCAGACATGCCATGGTTCTCGACGACGGTGTTGAGGCACCGCTTTTCGGCATTGGTGATTACGTTATCCAGACATGAGCCATTGTTTAGATAAGAAAATCTCGTTATTTCATAGTGTGAAAAAATACAACCATAGCTTTCAACCACGTCTCTGAAAACGGTACTGTTGTTTTCATCTAGTAACAGGTTGGTATTAAAATCACCACATATAAAAAATGTTTTGTTTTTTCGACTTAGTAGTTCTAATACATCGTTAATAACTTTTAAAAAAATTTCAAAACTGCCTGTCGGTGATCTATAAATAGCAATGACTATGATATTGTTGAGCCTAATGGCTGATGTTTCGCAATGATACTCAACGGACATGTTTGAAATTTTTTCGTAGTTATGAGAAATCATATGATTCCGTACAAATATACTAACACCGCCGTTATCCATATTTTGGCGGCAGAAATAATTTGCTAAGTAAAAATTGTTCAAATTATAATACTTGATTTCTTCGTTTCGAAGCCAGTGTTCACACACGCACAGAACATCCACATTTTTATGAAGGTTTATAAATAATTCAACTTCATGAAGTTTGTTACGGAGGCACTGTGAATTTAGTAAATACAAACCGACACATTCTTTGGGTTTTCTTGGTGTTACTTTAGGTTCATTGATTTCTTCCGTTGGTGAAAAAAACGATTGACAAAAACCCCAGTAGGCCACATGTTTGGGTTCGTCCACTGCTTAAGAAGTTCAAAATCGAGACCAATCTTGAAAGAGGCATAGTTGCCCCTTGAGTTCAGCTTCTCGCAAACAAATCCGTTGTAGTTTTCGGGGCTTTTTTCTTTAATATAATTAATAATAGTCTGTTCATCCGTACCAGTTGCGACGTTCCATATGTGGAGCCAAGCTTTTTTTGGTGCAGATTTAAAATTGGAAGTATTTGTGTTCCCGTTTGATCCCACAAATCTACCTGTTTTGCGAACCCTCTGGTCTTTTTTTTTATCCTTCGCACTAGGTGGCTTGCCGTGCGCTGATGCGAATATGGTTGCATAAGTAGGCTTCGTTGGCGGTGCCATGTTGTTTAGGGCCGGTGACGAGTTTGAGACCGGATCGGAAACCACTTGTAAATTCATGTTATTTAATATTTCAGCTTCTAGATTCGAATTATCAGCTGATTTATTGACATCGACAGTTTTAAAAGTGGATACTGTGTTGTCAGTGGTGTTAGAATTAGAATTATGTATGTCCGCAATAATTTCATTGTTCACATGCAGTTTCTTCTTGATGTGATTTGAACTGCTGGGTGATGTAGAGTGGTCATGTTTAGTGCTAATTTTATGAATAAAATCATTAATATTTTTCATCTCACCTGACATTAAGAAAAATAGATTGTATATTAATAACAAGTGTTTTATTATCTAATGTTTCTAATATACTATTTCTTTATTTATTTTTATTTCTTCATTTATTTTTTATATAACTTAATTCATATTTTTATAACTAATATTTATTTTATTAATATGATAACTTTAAACTCTGTTAACATATTTGGGATAATATGATGACTGTGCCTGCCTATATAATATGTATTTTTTTATATGAAGGTTAATAAGTAAGCTAATCTGATGTATACGAGTATGTATTTTTCAAAAAAAAATTGGTTTCATACAGTTTAATTAATTGATCAATAAATTGATCAAGTTTTTTTGTCAATTAATTGGGGGCTTTCTAGGTATTCTACAATTTTAGTTTCCTCATCTAGTGGCAATGTGGAATCAAATGGTTGAAAAACATTTGATAGATGCTTGGCAAACCTTCTGCTTTTTCTTTATGATCTCTAGCCCAAGAGCCGCCAGATCGTCGAATTGGAGGTATTGGTTGAACAGGACGTTTGAATTTTTTAGTAGGCTTCCATAAGGAGTAGTTGTCATGCGGTGAAGCAGATAAGTTGCTGATATAGTCTTGAAAAGTATCACTTTTTACCTTGTGTAGTAGTTTCTTCAACTGTTTAGTGATTTTATTAAGATTCTTTTTATCTGTCGGGTGTCTGGAGTATTGACATATTCTTCGTGCCAGCCTTTTTTCTAAAATGTTTTCTCTTACTTGTTTAGGATAGTTCATGGATGTATCTTTTCGTTCTTCTACCACTGGTGTTGAGAGTCGCGCTGCTTCTTGTATTGTTTCTGTTACCTGTTAAACAGCCACATCAATATTTTCATTAGTTTTTAAATTCAAGTTTAATGTTTTCTGTTCTAGGTAACATCTAAACTTTTCCCAGTTTGTTCGTTTATTCGTAAGAAACTGAGTTTTTGTACTCTTAATAACACACGTGATTATTGTACATATTACTGCAGAGTGGTCAGAGAAAATATCAAAATTGAATTGTACGTCAAAAAATTACTTTAAATTTTCCACCCTCTACCTTAAAGGGATTGATTTAAAAATCTGAAAAAACTGAGTAATCTAAATGGATGTCAACCGAACATTATGCTCGGATATTTGAATTCATGATATTGAATGTAATACATATATATATATGTTAGCGAAAATATAATTATGCAACATTTATCCTTATTAACGATCGTGGGGTGCTATATCGTTGCTAAGGCATATTGTTTTATGTAAATAGAATAGTATAAAATATATCATATGATATGTGAGACGTATTAGTTGATCAATAAAATCATGTCTTATTATTCATAAAATACCTTTTTTATTAATATCAGAAGTGCGATTGGCCTATCACCCACAAGGAATATAAAATAAGTGCTATATTAAAAATATTTTTATTTTAATGCAATTTTGGTGCAAAGAAATTGTATAATATTGCAAAGGCTAATGTAAAGTTTTCAGTTAAAGGTGACGATTGAGAATCATATAAAGGTAGTATGAATTATGAACTAGATAATAAATTGGCAAATTTCAAGTTATTTTGTCAAAAATTATTTCAAGTGGTTTCTAAGGAAATGACACTTATTGGAATAAATATGAAATGTGACATTTGTTTGAAAAATGCAGAATCTTAACAAAGAACCCTAAAAATTGTCAGGATGAACGAGCGTTGCTTTGTTATTAACAAATACAATTTTCAAAGGTAACTGGTTAGACTGATGATGACTAAAATGGTAAGAGGCATTTTATTGTTTTGGTTAAATCATATGGCACGTGTTAGCCATAATGTGTAAAAATTAGATTTGAGATTTTGTTTTTGATATTTGAGATTTAATATCTGAGTTATGATATTTGAGATTTGATAATTAAGATCTGAGTTTCGAGATTTGAGTTTTAAAGTTGAACGTTTATTGGAAAAGACAAATGACAGATCACTGGGATCGGAATGGCAAAATAAACTGAGAAATATAATAGATAATGAGTTGAGAGTTGAAAAGGTTGTCGAGTACCGCAAGACATGCCGCTGCCAGTGGCATCAGTCCGGTAATAGCTCTGTAACCATGGTGGCAGATGGTGAGCTATGGCGACGGGCTGATGATGATGATAAAGCACTGTGTGTGCAGAAACGAATAGACGCTCTCTGAGCTTAGCACTGTGTGTGCAGAAATGAATAAACGGCCGCTGAGCTTGTTGTACTGTAGACAATCTGTAATGAAGGAAACTAATAGATAGTTACTGAGTATCTGAGCTTGTTGATCTAGTCACCGAGTTCGTGATAGAGAAATGAAATGATAACAAAAGTCTCTAAACTTTCAGATCACGATTTATACTCTGCTATTGGAAGGTTTTGTTGTAAGCAAATATTTATTTTAACTAATTGATATTGGTGCATGGTTGATTTTGTGAAAGATCAATTCTGCGCCCAATTTTGCTCTATTTACAGATTATGAATTAGGTGAAGACTTTCAAGATGCAGTAGAAGATGAATGGAGTTCCTGGTATGCAGGATGCTGTTACTGGTACGCAAGATGCAGCATGGTGTTGTTGGTATGGAGCAGACCACTGGTGATACGCAGGTTGCTGTTGCTGATAACAACAATGCTGTTAATGGTGTGAAGAATACAGTGGCGTCCCGAGAACGTTCCGCATGTCAGTCTGGCCGTGTTAGCGAAAATATAATTATGCAACATTTATCCTTATTAACGATCGTGGGGTGCTATATCGTTGCTAAGGCATATTGTTTTATGTAAATAGAATAGTATAAAATATATCATATGATATGTGAGACGTATTAGTTGATCAATAAAATCATGTCTTATTATTCATAAAATACCTTTTTTATTAATATATGTATATATATATATATTAATTTAAAATTTATACATATATATACATTTTGTATTGTTTGAAAAAAAATAGATTTATCATTGAATGTGCAGTACTAAATGAACGTTTTAGAAGCGTAGATTGAAAAGCAAAAATTAGTGTTTAAAAATCAAAGTAATTTGCGCAAATTTTACAAAAATATTTCTAGATTTTTTTTTTTTAATCGGAATAAATTTGTAATAATACACATTCATGTAAACTGGAATATTACGCTTGAAATTTTATGCGGCTTTTTAAGATATCGAATATTTTGTTTATTTGAAAAAAGAAATCCATTTCGTATTAATTTAAAATTCTTAATATCTAGACTAATGGACTAAAATTATTTTCAAGTTGCTTAATTTTGATGCGATTATAGCAAAAAATGCCGTGTTTAATAACTACAAAACCTGAAATATATTAAAAATATCACTTCACATCCATTCAAACGACTCGATTACATTGAACTCGTTCACTACCTACTCGCTGGCTAGTGAGGTCGCGCGAGTCTATTGTACGCAGATAGTAAACTCGCTCAGTAATAGAAATTCGCGGAAAATAGCGTTGTTTTCCAATTACTGTTTTGTTTTTATTATTTTTATTTAAAATGAAGTGGAACAGTATAATTGTTATTATTTTTCATATTTCTCTCGTCTTGTTACCTGGCTTTTTATCCAAACTTTTCTAAATTTCTCTTTTTAAATTTTTTCCCACTCCTGACGTAATAAAATAGCAACAACAACCATTCCCACATGAACTCCTTCTCAAGACATTTCGGCGATTAATAAACTCTGTGATTTTAATAGCCAGAGAGGCCAGAAATATCTCAATACTCACGAGTCATGAGTAGCCAGTAAAGTATTTCGATCTTCAACCTTACTCGCTGGGACAAAGCTAGGAACGAAGCTTCTAGCCAGCGTTATTACACTGAGCAAATTCGATTTCAGCAGTAAATATGCTGGTAGATTTGCTCATTTTAATCGGGCCTTTAATATGTTCTTCCCAAGAAGAAAATGTTCAACCAAGGTTGGTTATCGGTAAATTTTTCAGTGGTACATTTTAGTGCATATAATGATTTTCAGAACATATAGTTTGGAGGTTTTATCTGCGGAAACCATTACACCTGCGCTCAAGGTAAATTACAACATAAAATATTTCCCCATACTTATTCACAAATTTCAAATTTACAACTTTAGTTTTAGAGCATTTTTTTTTGTTTGTTTTGTTTTGTAAACATATGCCAATATCCGAACAAAACTATGACACAATATAAATTTTTTTAGTTCCCCATATTAAAACCAAATAGCATATTTGTTCAAAACCCGCAATAAAATCGAAATGCGCTCATTAATAATTTTAGGATCCCGCAGACAAATCAAGTTTATTGTGATGGCCGAGTGAAATTCATTTAATTTTTATCTATCTCTGTAGAATCACCTTTGATATGTGCGAGCAGAAGTAATAATATAGGTTACAATCTAACATTATTTTCCTGGATCGAGGTGAACTTCCGATACATAACGCCCGCAAACGATCGGCACCGATCCCGGCGGCTGTAAAAATGTTATGATCGTGGGCGACGCGTTGCGGAATAAATTGATATCGGCGCACGCGTTACTCCGCTAGTTTTTACGGGCGTACTGGGATCGGCGTGTCTTTCTGCCCTCCGTACGTGGCTCGTAAACCGACAGGTAGATTGGCTCTTGCACCCAGTACGCGTCGTACGAACAATAACCGCACAACAATCATAAATTCTAAAAATTGCCTCGGTTCAACAATTCTTTCAAATAGATCGTCTAAAATATCGACAAACCTGATTTAGTTTCTTTGAAGTTTTCACTTTATACGCGAGAAATAACGTTCCGCAAATACCGAAACACGACAAATAAATTCTACAAGTTCTATTCATTTTGCGACGCTTTCAAATGCCACTATATTGATTTGCGACACAAAGACGCGCGATAACGTTCTGCAGATGGAAAAATTAAGTACCATAATCACAGAGAAATGATGAGATATGTTGACATAAAATGTCCATAAAAGATTGTTAACATTCAAGTTGTTATTTAATGTTGGTTTCGAAATGTCTTTGGTGATGCAACTGCGTTCCGGTAAAGCTTTAAAAGCACTACTTGCACTTTGATAATAACACTGTATTTCATACTAACTTTATTACATTATATAATTTATTTTATGAAATATACAGTTGGAATGTTTCTATTTTTGTTTATGTTACCACCTATGCAATGCCTTTTCATTAACTTTATGTGCTCCAGGTCAGCGGAATTTAACAGACTTTGAAGTGTAGTTGGAACTAGAATAACTAAAATTTCAAAACGTTAATCAAATAAAGTTTTTGTTTATCTCTTCATAAAAAGTAATATCTACATTCCCATCGGTTTATCGAAACTTTATCATCATCATCATCATCATTATTATCATATTCAGTTTTAATTTATCTCTCTTATCTCTTCCTAATCCTCACTTTTATCTACAATCAGTGGTTAAACTGACCCACTACTCTTCGGTACTTTTGATTAGTGGTCTTTTCATCGACTTATTGGTTAAACAACTGATCTTTTAAATGTTTTTGTGCGCCATTCCTTAATCGTTCTGTTCACCTGCTGTCATTTTAACACATTACGTGGCCCACCTGCATTACCGTGAAATCTGAAATCATTATCTAATAAATTTGGTTTTGTACCATATAACGTTTCTTTTCAAGAATCCAATCATTGGTCTTCTGTCCATAAGAAATGCTCCCAGAACTGACCTTTCTATGGCACTCCGTGTTAATTCTATCTTCTCTATTCCTTGTTTGGCAAGGTCTCTATTTCTACGTAGTTAATTAATGAAGCAGTGTCTATTTGATTAGAAATGCTCTATTTTTTTGCGAAGAATTTATGCAGTCTGAAAGTATATTTCCAGTTTTAGAAATTAACGTAAATGGACATGTTCAACTACCACTTCTAAAATTTGCTGGCTAACACTATATAAAGTCCATTTAGCGTAACTTTGAAATGACGTCACAGTTGAAAAACTCACCTTGTTGCCAATTCGTAAATTGTCAAAAAAAGTTAGATTATATCGAACAACTTCTAAAAATATATTAAAAACCTATATTTCCTATGGAGGAAAGGAATTAATGTAAATTATGATGCACAGCGGTTCTTTCTAACCGATTTGTCACGAAATTTATGGTTTATATTACATTACTTGTGTAATGTAGTATTAAAAAAAATCAATTTCAGTGTATAAGAATCATCAGAAATATTTGTTTTTAGAAATGTGTCGTGTTCTTTTAATACTTTTTATACAATTTACTTTAATTTTTCGCCTGGTGTCACATTGACACAGCGGGGTCGGGAAGCAAACGCGGAGTGTTCCGAGTCACTCTGTTTAACTCCAGACCGCTCGAATAAACGCGTTTAGACCTTTTCTCGAACGCTCCGAGATTGCTTCCTCACTAAATGATATCGGAAAGCAACGATAAGAGTCAAATTTAAGGTTTGGTCTGAATCGCTCTGTAAGAAATGATAGTTTACTAAGGTACCATTGCAGTTTTAAAAAATTAACTCTACCAATATCTCAAAAACTATTGCTACGATCAAGCTAAAATTTTATATCTAATACTCTTTTATGAATTTTAAAAAACCCTTGAGTTTTGGACTCAAACGCTCTGTTAGAAATGGTAGTTTACAAAGGTACCATTGCAATTTTTAAAAATTTACTCTACCAATATCTCGAAAACTATTGCTACGATCAAGCTAAAATTTGATATCTATTACTCTTTTATGAGTTTTAAAAAACCCTTAAATTTTAATCTTAATCAATTTGTTAAAAATGGTAGTTTACTAAGGTACCCCTTTCATGTAATTTTATATTAATAGTGTCGACAGTAACATGCTCTCCCAAAATCAAATTAATTATTTTTCAAAATAATTAATAAGAGACAAAATCATCCTTTGAGCACGGCTACTAAGAGCTTTGGACATTTTTATTACAGTAAAATTTAAAAAAAAATAAAATATAACCTCACTAAATAAGCACTTAAACGTCAACCTGACAAATTACGATTGAACAATCCAATTACAAACTGACAACATTAGACAACATTAGAAAAATCTATCAACATTAAATAAATAAATGTACTAACTGAGTTATGGATTGATGTTGATTAAAACATATCATAACGTTGGAAATTAAATTAACCAAGTGTGACGTCATCTCATATTTATTGTGAATGGAGTTTATAATATCGATGGAATTATTCATATTGTATATTCTTAAAGTAATATAATGCGAAAACTATTTATTTTTCTTATCTTAGAGAATATAGACTTTTACACCTGATATAACTAACAGCGCTAACTACGATTTGGTTGGCCAGTAGGTTAGCATTTAATTGGTATATGGTGTTCCATCAATATTCTTGTTCTTCCTGCCTTTTGTCTAAACAATATCGACTGTACTCTTCATTTTTGTTTCCATAGCCTCGGCTTTTGCCAATCACAACAAGTGTTGGCCGATTACTTTATATCATCAGATTATGTTGTAGCTTGTTGTAGATTCTTTTACCATATCTAGGACATGGACCTATCTACTCGATAAAAAGGACCGGATGAAGGAGTAATATTTGCAAACTTACTAAAAAAAAAAATAATAAAGTCTAACATATTTGCAAAAAAAAAAAAAAAAAACACACACACACAGGCTATCGAACACTTGCAGTGCAGTGACATATATATTTTTTGGGGCCCCACATTACGAACTGTGGGTCTCTGTATAGAGATATAGCCCAGGGTTTGGTGTTTTAAAGCTCTGCACTTTTCACATATGACCGGCTTGGTCTGGGAAGCGTGTGGACTATATTTTTTTGCCCATCTTTCATCTGTTATTCTGATAATATGCCCAGACTAGTTTCACTTTCGACTCGTGACCGCCTGTTATATTTCTATAATCTCAGTTTTTCTGCCGTATTGAGGTGTTGCGTTTCCTATCTCGCATGGTTATTTCTAGAATTCTACGTTCCTTGACTTTTTGACGTTTTTTTTTGCTCCTACTTGAAACCAAAGGCCTTAATGAACGTATGCTATTTTATTTTGCATTGGGACAGGTTCTTTAGTTTTTTCTATGTTTTACCGCTTTCGTTAGTTTCTCGTGTTTTTAATCGACCCCCAAGTATCAACTAGTTGGCCTTGTCTACTGCTCCCTTGAGGATTCCAGTCAAGCGCTATTTTACTAATCGAGTTTGGGCCTTTTGAAGAAGCCTCTCCAATCCAGTTCTATTTGTCTTAGCCTGACTTCGTATTCGATTGACTTCATATTTACATTTACTAGAAATGTTCATTTGAGATGTGTTGGTTAGAATATTGTCACGGGGTGAAGTCAATAACGGAATCTATTCTACAAAATTTATTATATAAGATTAATTTACATCAGAATATGATGGTAAAACGGCTGCTGGTGTTGTCCGTTTAGAAGCTGATGTTAGTCTTGTTCTTGTCCCGGCTTCTCCAGGATCGGTCGAACCACCCCAAGTATCCGCACAAGGCGAACACGTGGAGAAGCCCTGTAGATAACACTCACATCTTGTCTTGGTGACTTCAAGAACTGGGCTGGTCCTTGGGTAGCGTGATGCGGACTGATGACTGGTCACAAGAATGACTACTGACGTGATGACTAGTTCCAAGAATGACTACTGCGGTGATGACTGGTTACAATAATGACTACCTGACTCTATTCCCTAAGAATAGAAATTTATATTTATTTTTTAATTTTATTTTTTATTTTATTTATATTTTTATTTAAAAAACAATATTTCTGTAAGTTTTGTACATTAACTGACACTGGTAAACAAAGGAAAACGTGTAATATTAGATTTTATATTTAGAACTTTTTATATTTTTAAGACTTTTTTTAAAATGTACGCTGCAAAATTTGTATTATATTGTATTATTTATTTGTATTGTATTTATCTTATAAGAGCTTAATAATGAATACTCGCAGTAGAATTAACAAAAAACCCAAACTGGACACCAAAATTGTTAGGAGTCCAAATACAAGTGTTATAAATGTTATATATGATGATGATTTAGATCCTACTGTCTCTGATTTAAGCAACCAATGCGAACTTGGTGACATTATCTCAAACTTGCGTAACAAGCTTGCGACTGCTAACTCCACAAATATGGAACTTGAGAGTAAAGTGGAGATGTTAACCAAAATAAGTGATTCATTAAAAAGTCATATTGCACTCAAAGATAATCTTATTAAAGATCTGCAAAACATTATTAAAAAGCCACCGATATCCGTGTGCAACAAAAATACTCAGACCATGATTTCCACTACGGATTCATCAACTCAGACTAAAATAGAGGGAAAATGTGCTAATGCTGCCATTTAAACTACAGCCTTAAGCAATCAAACTTGAAAACTAATAGTCAAGTAAATACTAGAATATCAAGTAAAAACAAGAACACAAAAAGTAATAAAATTTTACTACTCAGAAATAGTCACGGTCGGTCTTTAAGTTCTATGCTGAGTGAATTGCAGAGGAATTTTGAAATTACAGCGTTAGTGAAACCGAGTGCACAATTCAACGATATTGTAGATAATTCACTGACTCTAACCAAAAACTTTACCAAAAATGATTTTGTACTACTTTAGGGTGGTACATGCAACTATCCCAATAATTATAAGGTGCTTCTGCAAAAGTACAGTGAGGCTTTAGGCAAGTTGGCCCATACTAACGTCATACTTCTTACTGTCCCATATAGGTATGACAAACTATAAAAAATCAACAATGAGATATATAAAAACAATTGTGACTTATACGATCTTATAGAACATTCACCACACACTTATCTATTTGACACAAATTTTTATATTGACAGAAAATGTTATATGGCTGATGGTGTCCATCTGACATTTAGAGCTAAAAATTTCTTAGCCTCTAAACTTTCAGCAATAATCTCTAGACATAATGTTCACAGAATTAATAATACGAGAACAAACGATACTGGAGTTATCATTGTAAAGCAAGGAGTTAGTAACGAAACTAGCAAGAACTCCATTTCTTCCAACAATAATAATAATAACTCCAATGGTCCCGCTTCTTACAAAAACAATAACAATATTAATTCTACCCAAAGAAGTGGTTCTAGTGGTATAGATGTAAATACTAGAAATAATCATAGCACTACTTCTATCACGAATTATTCAATCATATCTTGTGTTGATTCTACCAATGGTACATGTACTAAACAGCCAACGTAATAGATAAAGAGTCCACTAGTAATCCTAGTGTTTTTTTAGGCAAAAACTTGATCTAAGCATTTTATTCTTAAATACCCAATCCATTAGAAACAAACTAAATTTCCTGGACTCTCTAATTATTGATGGCAAATTTAATATTATATGCATTCAGGAGCACTGGCTGGACAAGCTTGAATGTACAGAATTTCATTTGAAAAGATTTAATATCATATCATTTTTTGCTCGTGATAAAAATAAGCATGGAGGTATTATGTCTTTGATTCACCATAATCATTTTAGTGAAGTAAAAAACCTCGATTTCATTTATAAGCAATCTGTAAAACATCATTGCGAAACTCATACTTTTCTTTTTAAAAGTTTTGGGTTACTAATTATCAATATCTACAGAACTCCGTCTAGTGACCTAAGGATCTTCATGAGTGTCATGGAGAATGTTTTATCTTCGATACACCATAAGTATCGTATTATTATTGGCGGCGATTTTAACGTTAAATTTAATCTTCCGAACGATAATGATACCATTTGCGTTAATGATTTTTTTAGTTCTTTTAACTTTCACGGGCTAGTTAATTTTCCAACCAGAGGTGCCAATACCTTTGACAATGTTTTTATTAATTTTACAGACAATAGTATTACCGCTAGCAAAATTTTAATTCCTTTCTCTGACCACGATGCTGTCGATATCAAGCTAACTTGTTTTAAATCTGATGACTCTACTAACCCCCATGTTACCACTATGACTCGCTCCTTAACTCAGGAAGGCAAGTTGGTATGCTTTGATTCCTTAAATGCTCTAAGCTGGAGTTTCATCTCCGACAATACCACAGAGGTTAATGAAAGGTTCGACTTGTTTCTCGGGGTCGTAGTCAATAATTCAACTCCTCCTTTGCCCTAAAATCCCACAAGAAAATAATGAGCCATCAACCCGCAATACATTGGTTCATTTCAGACATGAAAATCATGAGAGATAGGCTTGATTTATTACATGCATTCTACTTAATTACGCCCTCACAAAATAATAAAACTGTAAGGAACTTGTACAGATCAGAGTATAGAGAAGCGATTAAACGGGCAAAAATAGAAGCCAACAGTAAATTTATCTGCAACGCTAATAATATCTCGCTAGCTACGTGGAGAGTAATAAATAACAATTGCAAGTCCAAAAATTTCTCCCAGTGTCCTCTATCAGTGGATGAGATCAATGATTTCTTCTGTAATGTCGCTAACAATCTATTAAATAGATTACCCACTAATAATCTATGCCCCCTTGATATATTGTATAGAAATTGTAACTTAGATCCCTCCGTGCTCAGCTTCTTCTTCAAAGAAATCTCGGAAATTACAGTACGTGATATAATAAATAATCGGAAAAACAACAATACACTTGACGCATAGGTTATTTGCTTTGCAACGCAGAGCCATAAGGATCCTAAGCAATATGCAATACCGATCCAGCTGCAAAGAAAATTTGGTGGAATTGGGCATTTTAACCTTGCCGTCACTATACATCCATCATTGCCTCCTGTATGTACATAACAACCTCTCTACGTACTCTGTCCAAAGTTCTCTCCACGTACACGACACGAGAAACAAGAATGATAATCGTCCTGAATTTACCAGACTCAGGAAATCCAGGTATAGCGGAAATTATCATGCAATTAAATTCTATAATGTTCTACCATCCGCCACCAAGAGCCTTAACTTCGTAAGATTCAAAAAATAAACTAAACAATATCTAATTGCCAAGGCTTTCTACTCTACTGAGGAATACCTACGAAAGGATTTTGGTGACTTAAATGGGGTTCTGTGATCAGGCTTGTTCTGCTTTTCGTCGAAACCTCACATTACGTTCTATCAATTTGAATGGTTTCTGTTTATTTTTCTGATTAGATTTCTTGTAATTTGTGTGATACATTATGGACTTTTGTAAAAATGTACAACATTTAATACAATAAATATATTATTATTATTATTATTATTATTATTAAGAGCATTTTATAACTGTTAACCTGAACACATGATGACGTCAGGTCCTACCGCAATTGTTTTGGAAACATTACTCACTTGTGTAATTGTTGGCAGCAATTAAAGACCATAGTCTTCTTCTTCTGATTTGTTGGCTTTGGTGAGGTCACCATTCCGCCAGAAGACCATAGTCATCACAATTGAATAATGTTTATCAGCACATTAGAATGCAGTTTAACACTTATGTTGGCAAACACGCAACACCCTTTCCTGCGCATTCTTTAATTCCCAAAACCGTACGTCAGCAATTTTGACCTACACAGCCTAAAGGCCGTCAAGGAATTGGGACATTTGAATACAAGTATACCATAATTGTGACAATAAACATAGGATCCTACGTAGATGATTGTTAACAAAACCTTGCAACCTATGAATAATAGTTTGTGTTGTTCTTCGCATTCTTCAAGAGCCCAAAGGCATGTCTTACCTATTGATTCTTATTCAACTTTTTGACACACTGTTAGTTTATTTAAAAAAATTTAGGTTATCCCATAAGTCAAACAATATTACCAATCGAATAATTCCTTTTGATAATCACTACACACTATTATAAAAGTTAAACGCCATATAATCACTTCACTGTCTGAATATACACTTTAATTCGTCGTGGAGATTCGATGTTTATATAGCTGGACGTGCCGATTTCCGAACATTCCGGAATATCTCTAGAATTTTCCTACTCAATACATGAGATTGTATATCTCATGTCTAGATTACAAAGTCGTTGCCCACGTGGACCATGTTACGTAATATTATTACACATAAATCCACATATCTGCTTTAGTTCAATTAATTTTATTTACAATTCAAAACGTCCATTTTAAAAAACGTGGAACGTAGGATGAAATGTTTTACGCGACGGCGAGCATTTACTTTTGTATTTACACTAAATTATCCAAAAACAAAAAGTGTTTAACTCTGTGTAATTAAGATTTACTAATAACGTTTATTAACATTTTAATTTTATGAATAATTTACTTAAAATATTTCCTTAAAATGTTTTGTAAAAAAAGCTAAAATAAAAGTAGTAACCTAGTTTTTCCAACTAATATATTTCAGTTGTTGCTTATTCTAGTTGCTAATGTAATATAATTTTATCAAAAGTTGTGATTGAATGCTACTTTTCAGGATTTATGCACTAGGTAAGTGTGCACTTTAATAATTGCTCTATAAATTTTAATTGGTAGTTTTTTCTTGGATAACTAAAAGTGGTTAATTAAAAAGTTTAATGTGGATGATAAATATATCATCTAATGGCAGATTTGAAGAGCGGAATGTAACGGTACAACAATCTTTTCACTGCTCGACGAATGTTCAGTCTTTCAATTAAAGTCTTCAGGATTTCGTGGATATTTAGTATGAGATAACATTTTTTATTATAATCGCATCAAAATTAAAATAACCTTTTTCATCCATTCATCTAAGTCAGTGTTTTCCAACCCTTTTATCTGCGCGGCACACTTAGTGTTCCTTAGGAAAAATATGACAGCCCGGGCGAAAAATAAAAATAAATTTAATAAAACAGATGCAAAGAAAACAGTATACAGAATTCTACTATTAAAAATTAATTTCATAAATCAAAGGTTTGAAAATTTTGAAGGTGTGAAAGGATGTAAAATAATATTAACGCATATCTGAGCAATATTATTTACCTTCGATATCTCTAATTGTAAGCAAGCCTGTAGCTGCAAACTTTAAATCGTCTGTACCTGCTACTTGGCCGCTGAGCAAAGGAAGGACGTGAGTTCAATTTCTGCTTATGTCAAATAATTTGTGTAAAAATATTTATACAAATTACAGGTTCTGCTTAGCCGTTCGGAACCGGCTATAAACTGTAGGTGCCTTTCTGTGTACACTAAAAATTGGACGTAATACTGACCATATTATTACTCCTAAATGTACATAGATTGAAAACATGGCCACGAAACCTGGAAATAGGAGGCCTTGGCTCATTTCGGGCTGTCGCGCCAATGATGATGTTGTTGATGAAAGGATGTAGCAGATTCTGAAGAATGAGACATCACGTCGCGAGTCTTCTCGCAGTAACGCCATATCGCTGCAGGGCGATCTCTCCGCCGGACTAGCGGTGGTTGTTTGTTCCTATAGTTGATAATTGTTTCTATTAGATTATATATAATCTGTTTAACCCATTAAATACTACCGTTCCATAGAAGGAAAGCAAAACACGACACCCTAAAATGTTTACTAAATGACGTTAATATTTAAAACTCCCTGATAAGTCGAGCTTTTCAGGTCGTATAATATACGAATGATGCACAATGACTGTTTGTGTGTCGAGTAATCGCCTAACAGCCTCTCTGAGATAGTTTGTTTCTTTGCTTGTCTTCTGAACACATAAGTATGGCGAGTAGAAACGGGTAAGTACTAATTTTATTAATTTTTACAACATTTAGACTGGATCCAAATTTTGATTTATTAACTCTTTATAGCCTCATAATGTCTGTACAGTTAAAATAAAATTATAATATATTTATTTGCCTAATTTATACACTTTATTTTGGTGATCCATATTTGAAACGCTAGTTCTTTGGCAAACATTTTTTAACTCAGTATTTTGATTTTAGTTTCTTTGATTAACGGTACAGCAACTTGCTGATATGTTTGAAAGTGAAGAGCTTTGGGAGAATTTTGATGCCCATGATCGTGTGCAGTCAGTATATATTGAATCACCCGACAACAGAGAATTATTAGACGAGGATGCCGCAGATAAAGATTCAGGTGGGAAATACTGAAGTAGTAATGGATAGTGGCAGACGAGTGGGAAATTTTAATATATTAGATGAAAATGATCGTATTCCAGATGATGTGGCACTTGCGTCACTTATAAACAAAAGGGGTGGAATTTTTGAATGGTTAGGACAAACAGACCTTATTATCTTAAGAGGTTAGAAATGGTGGGGGCCCATTTTCATCTGGCTACTAGATGCTGCCATTCAAAATTCATGCCTTATTTACAAAATACATAATCCAGTAACAACACAATTGTATTTTACCGAGAAATTGCAAAAAGTTATCTAAATAATTTTCTAAATTTACTAAAATCATCTGGTAGACCCGGTTATTTTTAAAAGGATTCAACGATATCTCCAGATATTCGCCTTGATGGTAAAGATCATATGGTGGAAGATCTGCAGACGGGAATGGACTCGATTTCCCTTCGATAGGAGGCTTTCATGCCACCCAAAACACCAACTATCAGGACTACAAGCTTAACTTTATACCCGGGATACAGCTTTCTAAGCTCGGACAAGAGGTCCATATACTTGGACCTCTTTTCCTCGTCCTTGAGAGAGATATTCTTCTCAGCTGGACTTGAGAATTCAATCACAAACATCTGTTTGGTCTCGATATCCAGGAGGGATATGTCCGGCCTAGTGGCTGTCAGTAACCTCGAGGTGGGGAAGGAGTAATTCCAATAAATTCGGCACTTGGAATTTTCCACCACCGATTCTATGTCAGAAGGGACGTACGGTATAACTGGTATTTGGTCAATACCATAGGCATGTCTAAGATGATAGTAGAGCACGCGGAGAGCAGCATTATGTCGAGACACGTAGCTCGACGCTGCAAGAGATGGACAAGCAGACAGAATGTGCATAATCGTTTCAGAATGGTGGTGACACAACCTACAGAGTGTGGACTCCGCCGTTTGGAATATGCGGGCCCTGTACGCCAAAGTATTTATAACACCATCCTGACACGCAAACACAAAACCTTCTGTTTCCGATTTCAAACCAGCAGACTTAAGAAACGAGAACGTGAGTTCAGTGGACAACTCTAGACTGTTAATATGTTTGAAGAACACAGAGTGCATACTTTTACTCATGTGTTCTTTTGTCAACATGTCTGTCTCGCCTCGTTTCATCGAACCGGTAACTCTGTTGTACTCCTCCCGAGAGAGTTGTACTCCAGCGTTTTCCCTGGTGGGACTCAAGTCTGCCAGGTTAAATCTCGTTGCTGCTCTTCGCGCTTCCTGGTAAAGAAACGCCCCTTTGCCACTAAATTCGTGCTCACTAACGAATTGTAATAGTGGGTCCTGACTTCTGAGGATACTGTTAGCTGTAACCAGGACGATTTGATCGTGCAAACACTCCAGATTTAGTAATCCCCGACCCCCATTTTGACGAGGGAGGTAAATGCGCTGCACAGAAGATTTCGGGTGAAGACTTCGGTTGATGTTCATGATCTTTCTGGTTCTTCTGTCTAGATCCTTAAGATCATCAACATTCCATTTCATTACACCAAAAGTATATGAAATTAATGGGACAGCAAGCATGTTTGTGGCAGCGATCTTGTTCTTGCCAGACAGACATGATCTCCATATCTGCCTAAGTCGTGCCATATACTTGCTGCGAAGGGCCTGCTTAATAAGATTGACATCTTGCACACCTCTCTCACTGATGCCTAAAAATGTGTTAGACCCTTCGGCATTAAGATGTTTTATAATGCTCCCATCAACCAAATGAACGTCTTCACCGTTGTCTAAACCTTTTCCTCTGTAGATATGAAAAACAGCGCATTTTTTCAACCCGAATTGCATACCTATCGCGGCAGTGTACTCAGCAACAGTATCTAAGGCGGTCTGCAGATTCCTCTCATTCGAGGCGTAGAGCTTCAAATCATCCATGTAAAAGAGATGGATAATTTGTGCTTACGCCTCAACGGGGGACCCGCCATGTAGCCACTGCCTTATTTATTATTATTATTATTATTATTATTATTATTATTATTATTATTATTATTATTATTATTATTATTATTATTATTATTATTATTATTATTATTATTATTATTAATATTATTATTATTATTATTATTATTATTATTATTATTATTATTATTATTATGGGGTTTGTCAGGTCTTGACAAGCGTCCACTAATCTCAAACTTCAGCAACCTTTATTATTATTATTATTATTATTATTATTATTATTATTTAATTGTAGTTCTACGGACCTTAAAGTACTAGTTTAAAGTACTAACGGCCTCAATCTGAAAAATACCTAACTGAACAACCAAATATTTACCTAAACCATGTTTTTAATGCTAATTTAAGTTTAAAAACAGCCAAATTTCGATAGACATAAATTTCAGTCCTTAATGGGTTAATTAAAAATCTGTTTCAGTCGGATTATCCATAGGTTCTGTTTGGTTAAGTTGGGTTAGGTTAGATTATAATAATGAACTTAGGTTATTATTTGTTTTTGTTGCTTTTTAGTTAGTAATAAACTCTTTCGTACTTCATTATATTTTTCTTCAAATTGTTGTATTTTTCATTAAAATAACATTAACCTTATGAAAACTGATTTAGACCTATGGCGAAATGGCCCGTGGAGAATCATCAGTTTTCCCTTTCTGCAAAAATCTAGAAAGAATACCGATTTGTAGAATTCCCAAGTTGGTGGTGCTGTATAAACCAGGAAGAGTGCGAGACCGTGGAAGACTAAGTAAAATATGTGTACTGTTAGAAACTACACACTGTGATGCATATGCTTCAAATTGACATTGTTTCAAACTGAAATTTTCATTTTTCACTTACAATTGAGCCATGACACACCATGGTATCATGTCATACTGGTTGGAAGCACTGTTCTCAGTTTCAAGAGGTTTCGTTTAATTAAGTTTTTTTCTAAAATACAAAAAATTTCTATTTGCTTATATCCGATCGTTTTAGAACCGTTCAAATCAATAAGCAGAACTCGTACTCTGTTAAAATTTATACTAATTTGTGTTAATGCACATATCAATAGATTTGATACCTGATTCAAATTTTAAAACAGGTATTTTCTAATACATATGTATATTTATGGAACGATACGTTTTATCAAAGCGCTGTATATACATGCCAAATTTCAATTCTCTAGGTCCACCTGCTAAGCTACAATATCCTATCGTACATACAGACAGATGCATAGCCAACATAAAAAAATCTTTTACCGGCTTATAAATTGCTTGCTTAAGACATATATTGCTAAAAATATTGTTTAAAATATTTTTGCACAATGTTGATCCACATAACACCGTTCAAACGCAGCGCTAGCGAATAAAACTGAATGTTCTTGATCGGGAACAGTGGCATCACCGACTTATACCAAATGTTCCCGATCGGGAAAAGCGGCACTAAACCTGTTAAGAAAGAATATACATAAAAACATGATAAAAGGCAAAAAGATGTCTAGGATTGTCACTTCACCTACTACTATATTTCGACTTCAAAAACTACCTGAAGGAGAAATACATACGTGCAAGTATAGAGCGAGGGGTAAAAAGAATCAAATTTCCATCAAAATGTAACAAATTCATGAGAAATGTAACATTTTGTGTCTGTTTTACTATCATTGTAGAGTAAGGTTTAATTGAGCAGGGAGATCTTGGTAACCACTATGATTAAATCGATCCTGGGAACGTTTTACGAGTTGAAGTGGTATAATAATACCTACCTGGAGACGACGATGGATGACACAAGTTGTTCGAGTTCAGCGATACCTGTACTCGTATGAACTACATAAAATATTTACGGCATAAATTCCAATTTGCAAATTGTTGGTAGAGTTTAGTCAAAATGGATAGGTATGCGATCTATCTCCGGCTGTATACGATACGGCCATAGCGCGTCTTATCTAGATGAGCTCTATGATGCATGGTTTTATTGGCATAGCCGTACACGATGGCATAAACAGTATCGGGCCATAAAGTAATGGCGTATCCCACGGAAACGAAAATCGATGGCTGCGCGTTTCCGATACAGACTCTATATCCGATGAGCGCGATAACTCTGTTACCATGTACAGGTGAATGTCAATTTAGATCGTGCGCGACAAAATTGATACACAATGCAGCGAGCCCACAACGCTTTTTCGTCTAATGGATTTGTTTAAAACATCAAATATGTAGTCTTTTTACCAACGCGCAACTAAAGTGATTTAACGCAAAAAAACAAACTTTCTCGTTTCAAGACTCAAATCTATTTATAGAGGGTTGTTTTACATAGGGAATTTCGTTAGTGTTCATCACTGTGTTAGAAGCGGGACGACGCCAACGCCAACGCCTTCGACCGAATATCATTGCGATTTACTAAGCTCAGTCCTGATAGTCCAATACACAGTACTGTGCTGAATTAAACATGACACTTTATCTATATTTTTGTTATTTATTTCTACGTTTTATTTCTGATATGTCTTTCCAGCTTCGATTTAAATTTGCTATCTCTGTTTTAGATATACGTTTACTGCATTTTAAATTTTCAAAAGAAATTTTCGTATATGAACCAGACTTTTGTTTATATTGTCCACGCGCTGAACATTCATTTGTTCTTTGTGGGCCGGCCTATAATTGGCATAGTATTTATTATTATTGTTACATTATTTATTTTACAAAACACATCTTAGATATATAAAACATGCATGTATGTATACTTAAAAACATATTATTAAAAATTATTATTAGCATTTAAAGAAAAAAATATATAAAATATAAATTTTGACCAATTTCAGGATTTCCTAGGTATGTAATATTATTCATTTCTTATTTTTGTATGGAACTAGATTTTGAAATCTAGTGACTTTCAATGATTAAATGGGACTTAACACCGATTGTTTTTAACATTGTAAATTTATGAGAAATGTTAAGGTTAGGTTATTTTAATTTATAATAGGTACATTTTAATGTCAAATTCATTAGAGCTTAATGATTTACTAGGTAAAAATATTATAATGATATAAAAATTAGAAAATTATTCTAAATATAGTAGGAGTACTTTTATAGTATATATATATATATATATATATATATATATATATATATATATATATATATATATATATATATATATATATATATATATATATATATATATTATAAAAGAGTTGCCGCGGCTTCGTGGTAAGCCGGTTGTCTACGGAGTACAGGGACCCGGGTTTGCATCTCCACACCTCCTTCGAATTTTTAGCTTCCGATATTGTGCAGTCAGCTCCATAGCTGACTGGGGTCGACTCAGCCTCAAGTATTTAATACTTAAAATGAGTACCTGTTTATATTCAGGGATAATAGGACCGGTTGAAACCTCACGCTGACCGCGTGACTCTTATATCTATGACCGGTTGTCTAGAAACGGAGAACTTACCTTCTCTGCCCCTATGCGCCTATCTAGGTGTTTAGGAATCTTTTTTTTTTATTATTATTATAATATAAAAATTTACTTGTTAGAAATATGGCCCATGGCTGAAATGAGTTTGACACCCCTGCCCTAAATAAACAATAATTCCATAACTTTTGGGGGAGAAATCTAGTTTGAAATCCCAAATGTACTATTCTAGCCTATATTCATTACTCTGATTTTTTTTAATGTTTAAACCAGCTCCTCTGGGTATTAGAGTGAGGGACAATATTTATTGAAAAATTTTTAGTTTAAGTTGAACCACAAAGATTTTTGTTTTATAATTTTAGTTCGTTTATTCTATCTTCAAGAACTAATATCCCCACATTAAATTTTTTTTAAATAATTCATTTTTGAACAATCATTATTGTAATATGATTACTGTATTTTTTTATAACCCTCGAATAAATAATCTGATGTCATATTCCAAGCGTATTATTTCATTTAACATCAATGTACACTACCTTGTTTTTTTTTTCACGGTAATTTTACACATATACTCAAATTTCATACTAAAATAAATTTGGAGAGTTTACATACAGATTTTCTATCAAAATCTGTTTAATAAATTTCGAGAGAAATTTTTTTCTGAACTTTGAACAAATATTATATAGCACACACAAATGCACAAACTTGTTGAAAATAGACAGAATCTATGAACTTCATTGTCCGGCGAAGTTACTGCAACCAGGAATACATATCTGTACATATGACTGCATAATGTAAATTTATTTTAAAGTTTAACATAGGCCTTTCATTTCCATGTATACATTATGATTGACAGCAATATATTAAAGAAGATTATTAGTAGAAATAAATATTGATGTGAAGTGTGAAGTTTCAGACTTTTCAGGATTTCATGGGTATGTGTAGATAAATGTTGCATTTCTATCACTAGATAACAAAACCATAGTCCGGAAGACAATAAAGTTAACCGAACAGAAACTGAGTTAATAGTCTTCTCTTTTCTTCAGCCCATAAACGTCTCACTAATCTAGTAGTCTCACTAGTAGTCTCACTTATCCGTAGTTTTCACTACCGTACTGCTACTATATATTGGGTATGGGCTTTTCAAACTGAACAGCGAGTTAATAATATATAATAAAAAATACCAAATCTTAGTCCAGAAGAGTTGTCTCAGTTCAAAACTTTGAATTTTTAGTAACCCCAATTTAAAAGACATTAGAAATAAGATCCAGGGACGAATTTTCCATGACGCTACCAGTATCGGGCCCCGGAATGTTATGGTGCCCCAAAACGTGTCTCTAGGCGCGCAACCGGAGGGCTCAGGTCTTTTGCCCCCCCCCCATACTAAAAAATTGCGTGTTTTTAGTGGTTTTAAGGAACACACTTGACTTTTCACTCCTTCACTTGAGTATTAGAACTTATATTCTTTTTTTTTAGATATCACTTGTATTTTGGAAGCGAGGACCTTTTTTGGTCATCACTTGTATTTTGGAAGCCAGAAACTTTTTGTGTTTTGGTCATCACTTGTATTTTGGATGCAAGGGCCTTATTTTTGTCATCACTTGCATTTTAGAAGCAAGGTCTCTGTTATCATTCAAATTTTTTGTAGGTAAATTCCTATTATTTTTTGGTCAGTACTTGTTGTGTTTGGTGAGCATCTTTCTCGATAAACATATAGGTTCCAGTCCATCCCTGCCCCTGTAAAACTATTTTGTCTCCGAAGCCCCGCCCGCATACATGTACGAGTATGTGCAATATTTAACCATATATTACACAAAGTGCTAGGAAAATTTTGTTGTATAATTTTATTTTTTACAATTTTTTAAAATTATTTCCAACACACTCTTGACACTTATATATTCGTCGAAACTATAAATTCATAAAAAAAAATCCCGTTTTCCATTGATACAGAATCGCCTGATTCATCCCACGCTACTAAGAGCTGGTATTCAGTACCAAAACTGGGTCCTTTTACTTAGTTTTTGACGTGGAGAAACATTCCAAAATCTCATGGTGCAAGATCTGGACTATACAAAAGATGTTATGTTGTTATCGAGGATATTAATTGCAAATCTGAATGTTCCCAAAAATCTTATGTAACATGATCTTGTTGTTTTTGACTATGGGATACCCAACAGGTAAATATTTCTAAAATGTAATTTACCAAGCAAATTGTATCCAAAGCTGGTGCATTAAGCTTGATTGTTTCCTCTATCTGCCTGCATGTTATCTGGTGTTTTTTAACAGCAGAAAATTTCCCGGAATTTCCACTTCCCCACGTCGCTTAGAACGTGGATCATTTATTACAAAATCAGCATGTTGAAAAATTTTATTCCACCGCTCAAGTTCTTAAAAATGGAAAATTATCATGGAATGTACCAAACATTGCTTCATACCACTTTTGGTTGCTAAACTACTTTCTTATCTAATACTACCTACGACACCGACAGCATTTTTTCGACTTTATTAAACAATATTTTAACACTGAACATGTTGTCGTTCTCGAGTTTTTCAACTAGGCAAAAGATGCGCCGGCAGTCACACTCTGTCGGCCTGGCGCGATCTTCAACGTTCCGCGTGCGTAGCTCAGCAATTCGTAGAGCGCGAGCTGAAAATGTGACACTTGGCGTTCCTTTCGTAATGACCAAGTCGCTCGGAAAGAAAAGGTTAGGATCCTTCTGGATCCTGCCAGAAGGTTACATCCATCACTGTCGGAGTCACGATGGGTACTTACTGCTCTTCACAAATGATCATTTATACTAGATATTTAATATTTCACCACATACGAGGTCTGTTCAAAAAGTATCGCGAATTTTGTATTTCCGCGGGTTACGTATATTCGATTTTCGATTTTTTTGTGGCGTTACGTTGGTACTCATGTCTCTCACTTGTGCCGACAAGTTCGGCCATTTTGAATATTCAGTTAATTTTTGACAGTTGCTTTGCTTGCTAGTGTTTTGGCTCGTCTTCAATTTTTGCCTATACCAAAAAATGGATCAAAGAATCTGTATCAAATTTTGTGTGACAAACAAAATTAAGTGCGCGGACGCATTCCGAATGTTGACTGTGGTATATGGTGAAGCTACCTTGGACCGAAGCAACGTTTATCGGTGGTAGAAAATGTTCTCAGAGGGCCGAGAAGATGTGAACGACGAAGAGCGTGCCGGACGCCCGAGCACACACATCGTTGCTTGTGCGCGAATTTTTGGCCAAAAACAACACACTCATAATGCCGCAGCCACCGTATTCCCCAGATCTGGTCCCCTGTGACTTTTTCTTGTTCCCAAAACTGAAGAGGCCCATGAAAAGACGACGCTACGCTACGAGTGACGAGATAAAGACGGCATCGAAGGAGGAGCTGAACAAGATCACAAAAAATTATTTTTTCAAGTGCTTCGAGGATTGGAAAAAACGTTGACACAAATGTATAATATCTGGTGGAGATTACTTTTAAAGGACAAAATAGATATTCATGAATAAATAAATAATTTTTGAAAAAACACAAAATTCGCGATACTTTTTGAAAAGACCTCGTATTGTGAAATATTAGCATTTATTCAAAATATTAATGAATACCCTATACACTATATGAAAACCACTTAAGTAAGTGCGACGTTTTAGAAGGCCTTATTATTCTTATATAAACATGTCCATTGTCAGGATTTCGTGGGTATGATCAAGAAACCCTTATACACTCATGTCTGTCTGTCAATTCGAGAGTAATTGTAAGAATTGAAACCTTAAAAGTTGAAATTTAGCATGTATATATAGTTTTTTGACCCGCATACAGGAAATATACTGAGATATCAAAAAAACACATCGGTCGAAAAATATGTATTTATCGCTTTTTTTTTTAATTTTGAGGGTATCACATTATACCCCATCTAGATCTAAATACGTTGATTAACAATCATAAATTTATTTTTTAAAATGAAATTACACTCATCAAAATGGTTTAGGGATATTTAATGAATTATTTGATGAGGTTTCGAAAGGGATGTTGGTTTGATATTTTATAAAAATTTTGTTAATGGTGTATAGGTAGCGCCGCCACTTGTTTTCCAACTGCCCGAGTGCAGGACATTCCTAGGACCGCCCTTAGTTAGATTCGAGCCCAAATTCCTCAGGTGTTAATGACAAACATTCTTTTCTTGATTTCATTGGATATTTCACTGAATATCCTTGGGTCATTTTGATGAATTTATATTCAAGCGATGGTTATTTTATTTTTTTTAAATTTTTGTCCCTCGCCCTTTAATCCAGTGGGGTTAGTCTAAAAATATTCTAAAATTAATGCACATTGACGTGAACTGAATTAGTAAAACAGTAATTTTTTATTAGATTATGTTTTCGGAAAATATCTCATTTTTGCAAATATATCATGCAATATGAATATTTTTTAAATTTATTGCTTTAATGTTTTTTTTTTTTTTTTTTTTTAATTTGTAATATTGGACAAGGTAGAAATACATCTTCTATTGAAATTAAAAACATTGAAAATTGGCAATCGATCTTATATATTCTCGTGTATTCAGTTTTAAGCGCTGAAATGAACGGGCGATCATTGACGTGATAAAGCCATACTCATAGCCCAGGTCCAGCCTAAACACATTCGCCCGATACTTTCGCGAAGGGCCTCACGCTTAAAATAAAAAAAATCAGCTGTGGCCACCACAGGACCGACCGTCATCACAAAGTACTTGTTTAATTTATGCTGCTTTATCAAAAAATGTCTCAAATAAAAATTGTTAGTTATTGCTTTTGTTAAATAATTTTTTTCGACTTATTTCTGTGTTGTGAAAAATTCGCAAAAATCTTAAAACCGACACGACTAAACTTTCATTTCTAGTTAACCGATTTTTAACAAAAGTTGATCAACTTGTGCCATTGATGTCAAAAGATTAAATATGAAGTTTCATAAAAATCCTTTTAACCGAATTTGCTCTGCACGTGTACACGGACCGACAGACAGAATGACAGACAGACAGACAGACAGAAAGACAGACCGACAAACATCAGCTAAAAATAGTCAAAACGTTATAGGGACCTCAATTCGTGGAGATCCATCGAAATCTTGAAATGTCAAAATCGGTATGATTACATACCTCCCTTATATATGTTGGCGGTCGGTAAAAAGAAACAAGCGAATAATAAAAATATATATATTTAAACAATAAAAATAAATATACTAATTGATAGCATAGAAACAAATCAATTCTGTATCATATCGCTTGAACGTGTTATTATTTAATGGTAAATAATTTAATTAAAATAATTTTCACAAATTTTAATTAACAGGTTTTCGTCACAAAAGTTAACAGGTGATTAAATTTGTCTACTATTTCAAAAAAGTGTGAATTTACACAATAAAACCATAAAGTGAGTGCCACTGTTTTAAAGAAAACGAATTCTTTCTGATCTATACATTTTTTCAATTTGATGAATATGGTGAGTTACGGGAAGACAACCTAAAATTATAAACTTAAAATATATGCCTTATTATTGAAATAACAGCAAAAATGTATTGCGCTAAGCTAGTGCTGCCATATGGCAACTGACTGTATAATTTATCGTAAAGTTTGACATTTTTACGGTATACGTACTCAGAACATTTTGACGCATGGGTGCAATTTGTGTTGTTTTCAGTAACTTGAAAAAATTCATCTCGACTAAAAATGGAATTAAATCTTGAACATTTTCGAGCTATTAGTTTTTACAACTTTCGACGTGGATTAACCCAACAACAGTGCATCGATACATTTAATTCGATGAAGCACCATCAAGGCCTACTGTATATCGATGGTTTGCCGACTTCTATCGTGGCCGTAGTTCGCTTAAGGACGAATTTCGTGAAGGTCGTCAGACTTTAAAGTTAAAAGTTTTCTTTTAACTTTATTTATTATTATTTATTTGGATGTATGAGATGGTCTCCAATTATATTTTTTTGGAAGCATGGTGTGAAGAGTACATACACTTAGTTTTGGATTGAGTAAGTACTTTGGACTTATTTTTTTAGACACATGAATGTACAATATTATGTAATACATACTAATTTGTTAATATTATTCAATAGATAAACTGAAGAAGAAAATATACTATTTTCGAAACCGGTCTTTTCAAAATTTTGTAATTTTTATTTAATGACCTAATTCCCGAAAATATTAACTTTCAAATAATTTGATGTATTTTTGAAGATTTACCTAAAACTTAATTATTAAATAAATACGTATTAAATACTAGATGCTGAGTCGACTCGAGTTGAAAAGATGAATATTTCGAAGTTGTGCTCGGGAATCAAACCCGCTCTTTGGTCTCCTTCTTAACACGGCACCCATTTTACCACAAAGCTATGGCAGCACTTATGTTTAAAATATACTTGGCATAAATCTAGTGATATATTTAATTTGATACGGTGTATGTGTGCGTGTGTGTGTGTTTGCGTTGAAAGAAATCATTATGTTGAACCAGTTCTAAAAACTATATAAATCCGTGCTGGAGGTAAGAAAAAAGGCATGTGTAAAAAGCATAGAGTGGCAGACAGGTCGTAGCCGTCATTGTTGGGCAGCTGAATTATTTGTTAATAGAGACAAACGATGTCAGACCAACGATTAGGTGTTCCTACGCCACCACAGCGTGTGTCACGAATTGCGTGTCACGCCACGTCATACATATTTTATATTGTGACATTGCCTGTTACTCCAAACTCTTGGCCATACGTCCGTAACTTGATAAGAACACATTTCCTCTTTTCGTTTGTGAGATCCCAAGGGATAGCGGGATACAATAACCCGACTAATAACGTTATTTACAGGAGGGACAGAGCTATCGGACTCTCGCTCCTTTTCCTGCCTCCGAGCAGTTGATTCATTGTCACCGCCGGCTCAAGGACGTGCCGATAATTGTAACTGATGATCTTACAAATACATTGCTCCCTTCAATGATTCCGATCCTAACTGTTCCAGGGTTGAACTTTCCATTACCAAATTTATTCAAACTACTGATTTATTATTCCACCTTTATTCTGTACCAAAGAACAGCATTCAGAAATCAATATTTTTTGAAAGAAAGAAAGATTGATATTATTCAACAATATATAAAATTACTTGTCTACGTTAACTTTATTAATACGAACAACGGGTTCTCTGATCAGCTAACGAAAGCACCAGCACCAAAAATTGAATTTCTAAGAAGAATTAAGGGTGACGCAAAAATTTATAGAGTATCTATCTGCTATCAATCTGTGAGGTAGAAACTGTGGTCAAACGGTTTGGCCTATTAGATTTTAAATTTAGCATGCATATACAGTTATTTGGCTTGCATGTAGAAAAAATGCTGAGAATGCGAACTTGTCACTTGAAAATTTAGGGGGATGTATAAATCTGTAAAATTATTATTAATGTACAGTACTGTAACTAGGCAGATGCAAAAAGTACATAGACACAGGGCGCAGGACGAAAGGAATCCAGAAAATTGTCAATGAGGCTGAAGTCAGAATGTGATGTCTTTTTTTTTTTTTAACTGTCATACTGTGGACTTTTTTTTAGGTCCAAAACTAAAACCTTACACAAGATACATGAAAAGCCAGTTCCGGCTCTGGTAATGTACATTCTGGAATAAAACAATCGAAATTTTTAATTGGGTAATTTTTTCGACATTTTTTGCGTCGATTGATTTTGATGTTCTATTTCAACACTAGTGTCAAATGAAGGAAGTGCAGAGCAAAACAAAATAAATCGGATCGAGGTGAAGAAAGAAAAAAAAAAAAGGAAGGGCTATGCGGGCCACATTAAATACCTCAGGAGCTGACTGGGAAAGGGTCACCGGCATACCGGGAGTTTGTCCGGTGATCCGTTGGCCAACGGGGTCGACCGAAGATCGGTCTTAATAAAACTTATCATTATTGGTTTCTTAGTGGCCCTAGCCTCTAACAATATTCTATTGGCCCCAGCAATATAAAGGGAACAAAAGCTTAACGTAGTTAAAACATCGTGTATGATTAAATTAATTAAATTAGATGGTGTGCATTTCTTTACACATATTTATTATTTATGCGATATAGATTTTTTTAACTGTGCTCATACATTTTCCATATACTATTTTAAGCATTTAACCTATTTAAGTATTTAACTATTGAATGAGAGTTTTGACCATTTTGTGTAACAAAAGTCCCATTCAATCTTTAAAAAATGAACTCGTGACATATACAAAATAAGTCTAAATAAATTAGTCCCGTTTAGTTCCGCTGAAACATTTGGGATATACTTTCCTTACACAATCCTGAAATTTGTGAAATTCACACTTCACATGAAATTTTGATTTCTTGGCAATCAGACTTATTTAACCATGGTACTTTGTGTACGATGATAGACTGGTTGGGGTTTCCACAGTCGCATAGTTGTAAGAACGCGGTTCATATCGACCCATAAGCGATGGACGGTTTTTCTATACCTACTTGTGAACTTCTGTCCACTCATTGCAAAGATTAAAAGTTTTGCTTGTATTGATACACGCAGAAGTTGTTTATGGGTGTCTTGATTGTAATCGATGATGATTTGTGACGAGTTCAGTACGGATGAGAAATGGAACGGTAAATATTTATTTTCATATATTTTTCTGCGTTCTCAGGGCTATGAATTTAATCGTTGCAGATGAAGTGGAGCGATGTTGCATAATATCTGGGTATAGATTTTTGCTGTGCAAGATGTCATCTTCACTGTTATATTTAATTCAGAGTTGGCTTTATGTAGATCGATGCTTGCGATTTAACCATACCAGAGGAAGACTCACAGACCAGCAAACTAAAACCGGAACAGCTATGAGCTCAACTTATTTCAGGGGATGAACAAAAAGAAGATACCTATTCAGCAATACCCATTATTCATAGTTCTACGCAAGGCTGGACTGACCCGCTGGGATACCGAATATTTCCAAGTAAGAACACCTTAAAAGTATATTGTAAAAATTAAAATTAGAAAAACAATTTTATATTAAGTTTTATTTGCAATATTTATTATATTAATTCAACTGTAATACATAATTAAACTATAAAAGCTTTTTTCTATTCCAACTAAAGATTTTAAAACTCAAAAACAACACCACCCTATGGCCCGGAAGAAAGAATAGAAAGGAAGAAGTAGAAATTATGCGAATTATAATTGGACACACCTTACTCACCTACAAACATCTACTTGAACATACCGAACCAACAAAATGCGACACATGTGACACGACACTTACAGTCAAACACATCCTAGCAAAATGCCCAAAATACACCACACAAGGGACAGGCAACAAAATGGCAGACCACTCAATAAAAGACATTCTAGGCAACCTCCCAGGTTCAATAAATAATGTCATTTAATATTTAAAAAACATTAAAATGTATAATAAAATATAATTGTTATACTTTGTACTATATATTCTTATAAAATAGGTACGTAAAAACTTTGTAATATATAAGATTTGTGGGTGCTAATGCATTCTTAAATGCATTAGCTTAGCAATGCATTCGTGCTAAGCAGCTGATGCATTCTTAAATTAACAATAAATTTAAAAAAGACTGATCTGATTGATCTCATCTAGCTTTTTTTTGTATTAAATATGTTTTTTATCCAGCCCTGATTGTACATTTATTAAATTTAGCTGTCAATTCGGTATTCGCATTTTATTTTACTAATCTACATTTAATAACTCCAATAAAAGAAAAGAGTCCTTGAAAATGAATATATATTTTTGATACGAAGACAGAAAATATACTTATTTACAAAAAGCGAGAGACGCGAAGCAGATTCCATCTTGTAATTTGTATAAGAAATATTTAGGTTAAGCTGTTTATCTTTCTGATATATGGAAAAATAAACCAGTAACTTCTATTTAAAAGAGTATTCTTTCGTCGATCCTTTTAAAATAAATTCAGTGCAAAATAATACGCGAGGAAAAAAACCGGCGAAACATAAATCACAATTACCTTGGCGATTTTACGAGGGTACAAACAACATATCTTGCAGAGAGACAAGCATTAGAGTGATAGCTATCAATAGAGACAGGGCACCCGGAGCGTACTACAAAACTTATGAATGGTCCCGATTACTGGCGCAACTTTACACCGTGCTTTGCATGCCAATATAACTCCACGGAATATGCATGTTTGTCATCTTAACGATAGAAACCACTTCGCGCCAGTCCCTACACTTGTTTTGTTTTGTCAGATACTAGCGTTCGCTTTAAAAGTTGTTGTTTACAGCTCTCCTGTCATTACTTGCAACTTCATTTAAATAAATAACTCAATAGAGGTACAGTTACTTACTCTCTGTGCATTATGCATGTTGCCCGAGGAACTTATTTCAATTATTAATTCACAACTCAAACGGAATATTGAAAATGCTTTCTACTCAATGCATCACGCACAAGGTAGGATGAATATCCCAGGCAGAGTGACCTGCTTCGATGCGGTATAAATATATCAACCATCCTCCTATTACATCAACCTATTTCGAATGCACTGAGGAAGCGATTGATTCCAGAATAACCCCAGTAAGCTACGATACAAACCGTTTGGAACGAGATAATGACCGCGAAATCTTTTAGAGACCTCTAATGATTACGAGTAAGATCTAGAAAGACTGAAGCATCTATATATGACGCGTGCTAAAGACTGTAAGTCGAGAAGTCCCTAAGTTAGTTCCAAGCAGTAGACTTACGAGTAAACTTAGACAAGTGATTGAATTCAGCATAGCTACTGAGTTAGTTGAATTCAGTGCAATTATTGAGCGATTCTGTTGAGAAAATACCATGACTAGCCTGTACTACACGGTAATATATTGGGAAAAGCTAACTCTAGTATAACGGGAGTTAGTGATATTGATTGTGACACTTTTGTTAATTAGTGTAAGTCCAATTTTTAAGTATTTTAATTCGTATACAAAATCACAACAAAATTTGTCTTATCTCTTATTGTTACCACGTAACAAGGCTTGACTAGCATCCCTATCAGCCCTGCGCACACAGGTGGTGGATAAGATTACATACTCTCTCCTACTTTATTCAACATCATGTTTAATTTTATTATTAGTATTCACATAGCTCGAAATAGTTGACAAGTTTTTACCTGTTTAGTGTAAGCAATTTTCCCACAGTTTTATCACAACAGTAATACATAACATTAAGTATGTAGTCCAATGAGTACAACATTGAAATTAAAGAACTGAAAGTGAAGATTTTAGTTTAAGCAAGAGAAAAATGCTACAGAGATTGCTAATGAAGTGTATTATTTATAGTTTGGACTTTCTGATCCAACTGCAAGGTTGTACCCAATGGACTTTCCAAGACATAATAAGACCAATTCTGTAACTCAGTTATTATGATCATAGTAACTAAATTTGTCACTATGAGCAAGGTCAGTTACTATCATAGTAACTTTGGGGTATTTCTTATTCCGTAAGACAAAAGTTACTACAATATTTAGTAACATGTTACTATAAAAGTTCCTATCATAGTAACTATCAAATGCTGGTGTTTATAAGTAATAATTTAGTTCTTATGAAGATAAAAATGGCGGACATTTGATTTTAAGTTTAATTTTTAGATATAATAGAAAATGAAGAAGATTAGTAAAGAAAATTATATAAATTAAATATATATAAAATATGTATGTATGAGTGTAGGCAAATGTTTATATTGCATGAGATGAAATATATTAAAGATCAAAACGTCTTTTCCAATTCCTCATTTTTAATATGAGTCTTTTTTAAAATAATTAAAAAAAATAGTTTTTGTTTTTAAAAAAAATTAACAAAAGTTCTATTCAGTGACGCAAAAATAGCTTCATGATCGGGAAGGGTTATAAAATGAGACGTATGGAAGTAATGACAAAACAAGGAAATTGCATCGAAGTAATAAAAAATCCAGCTTCATGGGAGGTTCTAGCCCCCAAATCCCACCCGCCTGCGCCACTGGTTCAACTGTCGAAAATTTGTCCCTGCATTCCGTTTTTTTTTTTTAAATTTCTTCACTCATTCATGTATATACTATAATATATCTTATATAACAACAAAATAATGTAAGAAATAGAATATTTTGACATTTTTAACCTCATCTGTTATCTGTATACCACCAATACTCATGGGTGTTGCGCTTCTGTAACTAACTTCTTTGTTTTCTCAGTAACTGTCACTAAGATATAACTTTCATAGCGACGTCACTAGAGTTGGATATTACAGATTACGAAAAATATTAAAGTTACTATTAAAGTCACTATAAAAGTTATCTTGTAGTAACGTTACTACACGGTTACTATTATTGTAACTTTTTACAGAATTGATCTGATCGAATATTTGATCGAATATACATAAATGGAGAATTAGTAATCGCCTACATGTATTTGCATAGCCCAGAATCAAACAATCCCTCATATAGTTTCCATTTATCCATTTCGTTCCTATAACAAAGATGTAGATGATTTTTTCAATTTAGAATCTGACGTAGAACTTAATATTATTATTTAGTTAATATTTATGGCGTAGAATATCTGTGACTATTAGCGCCAACCCAATATTGTTAATTGACTTAGCAGATTAAATATGCAGCTGTAATATTAATGAATGAATTGTATACTTTTCTTTACCATATTTCTAATGGGAAGGACATAATAACTGACCAAGCAATTCGCTATTAATTTGTGTAATTTATGTAAAAGATACAAACTAATTCAAGAATAAACGGTTCATCTGACTTTGATTAAGTTGATGTAAAATTATTTGTGGTATGCAATGTACGCCAAAGAATTCGGATATTAGCAGCCAAATTAAGTACTATTTATTTCTATAATTGTGTTTGCTCGGAAAGCGCCCGTCACTCATTGTTCGGAAAACGTTCTCCTTTTTCATGCTAACGTAAGACAATACAGCATCTTTCCATTATCATTCTGCCCAGAACCGCACAAAATGCACAGGATTGCCGGGAAAATAATAATTCTGGCCTCGAACTCCGAAAAAAAATATCTCAGGTCCCAGACATCGGAAAACAGTAATATGATGACAGACAGAAAAACTATCTGTAGAAAGAAATTATTCTTTATTCTTTTTGTAATAATAATATGGTAACATCTAAAACTCATAAGCAAAGTGTGCAGGCAGATCTGGTTTGGGGTACAGACATATAAAAAAATCCCTGTTACTCCAAGTAGTAATATGTATTACAATTACAGATATAGGAAATTATGCAACAAGACACAAATAATAAAATTGGATTATGAATTATTAAAGAAAAAATGCAGGCTCGGACCCTACAGGCTGAATGGTTCCCAGATTTGTGTTTCGGATTTATCCTAGAATTGCCGGCTCTGAATGGGCACAAATTTCTGTAACGAAAGTCAGATTCGACAATTATTTCAGAATTTTTTCACGTCCACCAGTTGAATTATAGATACAAGGAATTGTGTAGCTCTTTGATAAATGACAACAAATTATTGTAAACGATAATGAATATGTAATGGAATAAGTTTTCATTGTATTTTTTTTTGTAAGTAATATCTTTGTAAACAAAAATGAAATGTAATATGGCCTCATACGAAAAAATATATATTCTTTAAATTCATATTCTTTTATTTAACATGTTTCTTATCTCTAAAAAACACTCTCAAGAAAATATTCGTTAAGTGCAAAATAAAATATCTTAAAAATCTAAAAAATGTTCCTATTGTGAAGAGAAAAATACAAAAATGTATTGTTGGAAACAACTGGAGGCTTGTAAACTAAGTTCATATCGTGCTCCGACAGGAGAATTGATGGATGGAAAGTCATCGACGAGACTGGGTTTTTGTGTCCGCGTAGGGAAGCCCTTCATTGTGTTTCCTGAAACATGCCTCTCACTAATCAACTCGTGCACCCAAAACATAAACATGATTATATTATTTGTAACATTTTAGACCTCTGAATAAATCGTATTAACAGTAAACTCCAACCAACAATCCAAGCCAATTTTTTTTAATCCGATCAGCAAAAAGGTTAACATCATTATTTTCTACCTTTTTAACAGAATTCAAAAGCAGCTTACGTACGGTCTAAGTATTTACATGCTGCGATAATCTATTTAGCAGTAGTTGGTGATGAGGTCTCCGTGTTTGAGTGGAGCATGGAACTCGGCTGAGCCCTCGACGCTCAGCGATAAAGAGTTAATCTGTCTATGAGATGTTAATCCCGCGGCCGAGGGTGGTTTGGCCGGTGGTGAGCGCGGGAGAAGTGAGGACGCACGCACTATCGACCGCGCAGTCCGAGGCAGGTGCGTGACCTACTGCTGCAGCGCCACTCAACACCCAGACCCAACAACCACTTTAAATTTATGAATTTATTTCGCAGTGGTTTGTAGCCGGCATCTCATGTAATTTCGTTTTTTGCAAAAGTAACGTCAAGGTATCCCTTGAGTATCTCATATTCTTTTTTTTCTAACGACCTTAAACAACAAGGTCGTAACTCAGACTGCAGATTAAATTCATGGAATAAATCAATTTTTTAATATATAGAAACGTTGATAATTTTACTTACTTATTACTCGCATATAGCAAACCTTATTTTTCTTTGGGCGCTGCCTTTTGACCTTACGCACTTAACTTTACCATCTCACCATCTCGATCTGCTAAATGTCAAGTTTTTCCTTTCCCTACTGGTCGACAGGTGTTCAATTTTCCTTCCCAGTTCCCGTTTAGCATTCTGTCAACTTTTTTCATCACCACGTATCCTTCAACTATATTTGTCTATATCTATTTTTTTATTGACTTTGACGATCTTTTCATTCTTCACCTACCATCTTGCTACGTTAATGTTCATGTTTGGGAGCCCAAATATATATAGAGCAGTCTATAATTTTATAGAAACCTTATCTTATTATTTCTAGATAGGAGTTTCGTTTTGAAAGAGAGAGCCAACTAAGTAATATGCATGTGCCTTGGTATTTAAAGGTATATAAACTCTCTAAAAGGTATTATAATTCATTTGTAAATTTCGAAACACTTTGTAAAGTTCCACTAATATTTTAATTCCGCGTGCTGATTGCAGTTTCGGCATTAATCATTTTCAAATCTACAATAACTTCGTTACAAGTTACCTGCTATTTATATATAAAGTGAAGTGTTATAAAAGTGATGCAGTGAGAACAGATAACGACGAACACATGAATATGACAAAAAAAATTATATTTTAATCCCTAATCCTATTAGCGGGGAATTTTAAAGTTTTGCAATTTCGTTAAGGTGATTTCCTTTATCTTTTTAGTTTCATACTTCTAATAGATTGTCATATTCTTTTTCCTTCTTCTTCTTCTAGTGCCTATTCGTTCCAGATGTTGGATATCATAATAGCAAACTTGACTTTGTTAACGTCAAAAGTATAAAATATCTGGTGTGAAAGGTGAACTACGTTTTTAGGTATGTAGGTGCGTTTTAAATGTAAAATTTAATGTCTTTTGAGTGACTTTTTATATTCTGAAATTCTGATATTAAAGCTGCATCTTATCTGCCCTTTGTATAATGTCTTTATTATTGATGAGGTACTTTTTAATATTATTAAGTTTACAATTTTCAATTCTATTTTAAATTCTTTGGTAATGTTTAATACATTCGCGCTTGTATATTTATTTATTTTATGAATAAAATAAATCGTTTAAGTTTCCCCATTTCTCAGTACACTGAGAAATGGGGAAATTAGTTAACGCGTCTATTAAGTATTCTTCTACTTCTTCCATAAGCACTACAAGCCTGATTTTATCTTGGTCAATAACGTTCCAGGACGTCCTATAATAAACTATGCCTCTTCAAATTCTAATATTCATAATATGAAGGTAATCAGTCAGTTCGTCCTTCTATTATTTCTAAATCTCCCTCTGCTTCTTGTAGTCCAGGTAGTGTATTTCTCTGATCCAAATTATTGCAGTCTTTTGATTTAATAAAGAGAAAAATCATGCTTTGTTTCAACAGTTCTTTCAGCTTAAAATAAATTTTGAGTTAAATTTAATTCTCTAAATCAGTTTATTTTTCAAATAAATTCTGTGCAATAACTGGAAATTAATCACTTGAATAAATATGCATATGTATTACACCTAAGTTAATAGTAAGTTTCGTAAATTAAGTAGAGTAAGACAACGGATGAGACAGATTTGTTAAATTCTAAATGAGACCTGCTAAGTTGGGGTATGTGCTCGTTAGGTATAGCGCAATGGGGAACTCACGAAACACTATTATTCAATACTCGTCCAGAACTAACAAGATCGAGAACCTTTACATCTCGAAGCTACACCAATTATTTTGTGGTCGCTTATCCAGCCCGAAAAGCTCAGCTGTTTTTCTTTAGAGAGCTCGCAAAAAGCTATGACGATGCGTGCGTACGTGCGCACAAACCCTTGACCCGCGGCCTATTGTCTTGTAGCCCTGCACATCCAGATTATTCATACAAACGGCAGATTTGCTTTGTTTCCGGAGATGAGAGGCTTTGTGAAAGTTTCTAGAAATAAACAAGACAACTGTCTTTTGACGAAAGAGCTCCGGAGTTCCACGAACGATGGAGATCGGTGTAGAAAAGCTCTGAAGTTTCATCGCCACCCTACGGGTGGTTCGGGTGTCCATTGTACTACCTCCCACCCTATATGCCACCCTTCCTTCACTAGATCTTAAATTTTCTTATGCAAGTACAGATAGGAACCATGAGAACACATCCACTTTTTGTAATTTAACAAAGAATTTACGTAAATTATTTTCATACTTATAAAAGAAGGCTGTTATTAAACTTGACGAAATAATCCCACTCATATTGTTAAGCCTGCTTACAAGTTGTCGGTTGGAGAAGATGAGCACTCTTTCATTTCAGAGCTAATGAGACGTATTAATATTATTATTGGCGGCTGTATCGAGGGAGTGTCAGAAACGTCGATACACGATCAAGATTGGAAAGAGCGATTCGAGTGGCGAAAAGCACAGAGTTTATAAACTGATAAATTTGTTCGAAGCAAGCAGGATGATAAATAACACCGTTAATGAAATTATCGTTGGTTTTTAAACTTAATAAATACCATCAGAGATTAAATCTTATAAAAAACACATTCCGCAAAATCCAGGAGATAAAACCTAAAGAAAATAGAAAGGAGTGAGTCGGTGGTGCAAAATGAATTCCCAGATAATATTTCATAACAAAATAACTACTCGTGGGAGAGCAGCTCGACGGCACTAGTCCGCAGTCGGCCGCTCGGGGCTAGCTAACAGGGTTAGCGAGAAATCTGAAAAATGTCCGGGGGCAGTGAGAGGCGGGTGGCGGTAGGTGGTAATTGGGTTGGGCCGAGTGGTGGCGAGGGAGGTGGGAGGTGCAGCACGCCGTTACACCGGCGCTACATGCCCCCGGGGTCGTGCATCCTTCACTCGTCCTGCCCACCCTCATCTCGCTTGCACAGTTATCAATTCGTCCCCATCCCTCCCGGCCCATTCGCTGGCGCTTTCCGCTCTGGCGAGCCGATGTCTCTGACTCGAGCCCACACCGAGATTTATAGTAGTTATTTAAAATTTAAAAAACTGTTTAAACATAATTGTCGAGTAAACAGATCTGTCGGCGGCGCTCTTGACAAATGCATTTCCGGAGAGATTAATATCCAGCTCTTTAATAATGTTAAAGCGTTGCCGTTGTATCGAGTTAAAAATTTAAAAAATTAGACGGTCGGAATTGAATTTAAAAATGAACTTTCCATCCTTCATTTGATTTGAACTCGTACTTACTTTGCGAGAAGCATTTCTCGAGAAAACTTTTTATTTAAAAATTTCATCGAGATTAATTTTTCACTTAAGAAAATTAAAAATCGGTCTCGGTTACCGTTGAGGATGTATGGTCGATGCCGCAGCCTAAGTAGCAGATCTGCAGTCCGGATTCCAACCGCTTTTTATTTTCTGCCACGGCGCACATTGTAATAAGATTTATAATTGCATCGGCGTATTTATAAAAGAACTTGTTCTAGTCTGGCGACATCAAAGAGCTTCGTTTCTGCTCTGGGACTAACCGCCGTCCTCATCCGTCTGGCGTCCCACGGCTCATGTTCCACGTAGTTGTTGATTTCATTTGATAACTGAGCGATGACCGTGTCATCGGAGCAGGTGTGATAGAGAATCAAACCTGGAGGCACTGTCGCTATTCTTTAGGCCCAAAACTAATCATTCCACTTCAAGTACAGCAGTAATCTTCAAAGATTTCCTCCCGTACCGTGCTTCGCGTATCGGAATGTTTCAGTTTGCAATTTAATCCTCTTATGACAACATCCCGTGTCTTTGTGAAACGATCTGTTCACTTTGCTAGCCATTGTTTCGAACCGATTGTAGGAAGCCTTAAATTTCATATAATTTGTATTATTATTCTATCCGCAATTTGGTCTTTTATCTCGGGGTTTCTTGGCTCGCACGGCGCACTGACCCAGTTGGAGTCGCGGCGCTAATGCCGTAATGACGGTCTCAATTGCTAGTCCTCACATAAACCAACGAGTCGTGTGGCGAGTGAGGAGAGGGTTGCTTTGCCCTTCGCGCACATAAATAAGGTAATTTGAGATGACGCGGCACCCCGGTGGCCGTCGGGACGCCACGCGCCCTTGCCTCTCTCTCACCTGGGTTAGACCTTGCATGTGTACGTGCGGTTTTACAGATTTCCAAGATAATTACGTTTTCGAATTTATAGCAGTCTGCTAATGAACATGTTCTCTTTCCGCAGAAAATTTATTATGGACCCTGGTTCTTGGTAAATCTCCCGAATTTTGATTATGAAGATTTAGAATTATTTATTGTTTGTTGAACACGAAGTACAGGAGTGTGCCGAGGTAAAAGGTCACACTTCGTACCGCTCACAGAGCTTTTCCATTTCCGGCTACTCTCGTTTCTATGTAATCTTAATTTGGCTTTCAGACCGCAACCAACCTTGTACACACACAAATACACACACACACACATTGAATCTTCACACGTATATTGCATATTGTAAAACAGGACGTGTAATTGCGAATATTAAAGAGAAACAATCAACTAATTTCTTGGTTCAATTCCAGGTTGCATCATAAGGACAATAGTCGAAATCAGGTATTCCCAATATTTTTCAGAAGAGGATTACATCAATATATCTTAAATAAATGGCCGGTCAGAGAAAAAGAGCTTGAATTTACCATGTTTGAATTATGTATTACATGCAATTTTACACCTGCAACAGTACTTGTAGCATTTAAGGACCAAAAGAGCGAGTTAAATAATTTTATATGGACAGTCATAATCAAACATATTTTAGAAAAATTATCAAATTACTATATACGCGTACTAAATTTTAACTCTTCAAGTTAAACTATTTGACCATAAGTTCTATCGCACAAATAGACTGACAGACTCATAGTATAAAAGGTTCTTAATTATGACAAATATTATGACAAAAAATGTATCTCCCAAAAAAATTATTAATAAAACCACAGAAAATATTAGTAGTAATAAATAATTAAAATAATTGGGTAAACATTGTTTATATATGCCACCTTAGTAACAAAGTTTTACGGAAGTTGACAGTGGTAGTAAAAAGTCTTGCATTGCCCTGCAGATTTTACGTTTTTCGTCCTACGAAGAACAAGTTCAGCTGATTGGAGCCTAAATGCTATAGATTTAACAAAATTGTGGTCTGAAGCTAATGGTGTAAGTATTTGCACAACTACAGTTAAGAAACACGCTTCAGAGTTTTGGACATCCATGATTCCGAGCGCAAGTTAGTCGCTACTATTGGAGAAGCAACGTTTAAATCGTTTACGTTGGGCAAGAAAGTGAACTATAGCTGCAATTTCCCTACTAGATTTTCCTTCTTTATGGATAAAAATGATTGCTATCAATGGACAAGGGGGTAACAGGAAATGGTGGATATAGTGAGAGTTTCAGATACTTCAGGTAAAAACTATTAAATATTATTGGTGGTAATTCGATATCTTGTAGGGTATTAACAATATCAAAGCAGTTTGGAAGAAATTATCAGCAAAATATTTAAATGGAGTGTACTGCCAACTTTTTCAGTATTTATTCACGATAATTATGATTTCGAAGGATAAGAGCAAATGGAAAATTCAGCTGAAGATGTAACAGATTTAAATAGCCATAAGTAGCAACTTTTCAATGAAAATCTAAAAGAATTAGCAAAATATTAAATTTAGAGTCGAAGGAAAGAAAAGAAGAATCTCATCTAAAAGATATTAAAATTGTTGATCTACAACGCATTATTTCAACCACAAAAACTTTGACTAAAAAGTTGACCACGACTAAAGAAAGAAAAGGAAAATCTAGACAGTTAACACTGGATTTTATTATTATTATTATTATTTATTTATTTATTTTTGTTTTTTTAATTGAGAAAACCGTCAAGCACTTCGACAGAGAATTAATATCTGAAAGAAATATGACAATTTTATTATATTAAATTTAGTTTAGTTATTGTTATTCGAGAAAAAATATTTTATTTTTACAATTCAACATTTAATAATTGTAATATATATAAAATAACATAAAATCTGTAATATAATAATGTTATACAAGATGTCTCAAAAGAAATTTTATATTTATTTAGCTTACTGCGTGAACGCAACGTATCCGAGGGGCGCGGGGGTTATGTCAATCGGTAGCCTGGCTCTTGGGAATTTAGTCACTATGGAGCGTTTCTTGGGAGCAGACCGCGCGTTATGCGTGCGAGAGTTTTACAAAAACGGTGATTCGGCGACTGTAGCGCGTAGAAAATTCTGCAGTATTCGAGGTTTTCGCCACTTAAATGATGCGCCAAGCATTCCTCTCATTCGACATTGGGTTAAAAAGTTTGAAGAGGTTGGTACAACGCTGGATAAATCAAAATCCGGGCGACCTAGGTCATCAAGAACGGTAGAAAACGTGGAGAATGTTAATCAGTCTGTTCGTGACGACCCGAACCTTTCAATTCGGAAGCGCGCAAGTGCTTTAAAAGTGCATAGATCATCATTACATCGCATTATGCACAAAGACCTAAAGCTGCACCCCTACAAAATTCAATTGGTGCAAGAATTAAAGCCCCAAGATGCCAGTCAGAGGCTTAATTTCGTAAATCAGGTGATTGAGCGATTTTCAACGTTTACCAACATTTTGTTTTCGGATGAAGCTCATTTTCATCTTAATGGCCACGTAAATAAGCAGAACTGCCGCTACTGGAGTGCAACGAATCCGAAACGCAGACATCAGAAACCCCTACATTCGCCTAAAGTGACCGTATGGGCTGCGATGTCGGCGCGAGGAATTATCGGCCCTTACTTTTTTGAAGACGAAAGGGGGCGTGCAGTTACAGTGAATTCAGAGCGTTATGTGGAGATGTTAGACAACTTCTTGGTACCTGAACTGCAAAACTTTCCTGGCTATAACCAAAGAACTTGGTTCCAACAGGACGGAGCAACTTCACACACGTCCAATATGTCTCTGCCACGAGTTCGTGAAATTTTCTCAGGCAAATTGATCTCCCGGAGAGGTGACATAAATTGGCCTCCACGCAGTCCAGATTTAACCCCTATGGACTTTTTCCTATGGGGTTATCTTAAATCTAAAGTTTACGCCAATAAACCGACTTCACTGGCGCATTTGAAAGAAAATATCCGTCACGAAATGGCAGCCATCCCTGAGTCCACCTGCTAAGACGTCATAAGTAATTTTACTGTTCGATTAAATGAGTGCCAAGAACGCGAGGGTCTACATTTAGACGATATTATTTTTAAGAAATAAATCCCCAAAAAGTGTATTTTAATAATTAATAAACATTTTTTCTATATACGGCTTACTTTTTTTTTAATCGATCCACTAAATATAAAATTTCTTTTGAGACACCTGTTATTAGATAGGTATGCAAATTTATCGACGATTGGGAACCTAATTCAATAACCCCCTTTACCATTGGATTCGTTTTACGCCAATTCGACGCCAATTCATTTAAAAATGGAAATGCGGCGTAAACCGAGGGTAGAGTTAGTTAGTTAGTTAAAATTGTTGGCGCACATCAACAAAGACTATTTGCGCCTAACGCAGCTCATCTAGGTCACTACACTACATATTAAAAACAATAAATTAAACAATAAATAAATAGATAAAATCAATAAAATTATGCATACTCAATAAAAGAAATCTTGCACAGACAAATAACACAAATAAATAAGATAAAAAGTCTGGTCGAAAAGTTGAACAGACTCAGGGTGATAAGCGCTGTAAAGGGGCCAATTACCATCGAATATCACATTTTAGAAATAGAACACATTAAAATAAGGTGCAAGACTTCATAACTGAGGGTATCCTGTATTTTATACACTAGAGCATAAAAGTCACTTTAGACACTGTTATGTGGTAGAAAATAGTTATTCATACAACAAGGGCGTAAAATCTCGTATCTTTGTGTAAGTGATGATAACCCACGATTATAAAAAAACATTTTGCTCACGAGTATTTTACAGTGTTTTTCCTACCACAAGTCCGTAAACTTTTAGTTCTGAAAAAGACAAAATGTGATGACAGTTCTAAAGATCAAAATCATGGCAAGCTAAAAATGCTATTTTTTATGCAAGGTGGTAGCGTGTAATAATTAAATGTTAATGAACAGTGTGCAATAATACTTTCTTTACTAAAGGGTATTAAAAAGTGACGTCTTTTATACTCTTAAGTCCGTATTTAAATGACGAGGTGAAATGTTGTTTATGTAGGGTACTATATTAACAGACATAAATTTATTTTCAAAAACTTGACGCGATTCGAAATCCTGAAATGTGTGCAAATTTGCTATTCAACATCAATTATTAAAACTGTAGGGTTCTGAGTGAAAATGTTACTTTCTGCATAATTAATGTATTTTGTGTGTGTTGTATTTGTTTACAAGGTCCCTGTCAGGACGTTAAGAGAATTGATCTTTTCGAGAGATGAGGGAGAGAAAAAGAGAGTGATTATTTATTTTTACTCAATGTCTATTGATAAAAAGACGGAAGTATCTATACAACTTCGCTCTTTGGATAATGTAGATATATTTTCCAATGAAAGAAGAACATTTAATGCGACTGTAGATTAGTTTTATTTGGCAGTTTAGAATGTTCCAGACTTCCTGAATCGACATGTAATTAGAAAAATCCGAGATCCCCAATAGCCAATTTTTCTAATCTAGTTGGTTGAGTAACGTGCGCAAGGAACACTGACGATTACTCTTCATTTAATCGAACAGCAGCGCACTGTTTAGAGATAAACTGGGAACTGTGAACTTTAGCCGAGCAGCCATGGAGTTTTTAGATCAAGTTTAATAAGTAAAACAATGACACAGAAACATTACAATAATTGATACGAGCACTACTTGTCTATAGTTGATCAGTTGTAGGTTATGTTGACAGATATTTTATTTACAGTTGTACTTTTTGGTATAGAGTTATTTTCAGTTTTTGATTATGATCATTAAAAAAATCATTTTATTATTGATACAGAAAACATTTTCAAAAAAAAAAACCTCTAGAGTAAAATGTATATGATTTATAGCTACATTATACTTATTTAGTTATTATATTATGAATTACCCTTTTATACTTGTTAATTTTCGCAACATTTAATCCTATTTTCGAGATTAGGTGATTATCACAATTTTTAATTCTGTTAAAGTATATTTTTGTGAGTTTATATATTCCGACATTGTTAATATTTTGACAGATTTATGCATGACACTAATTTGCTCATGCTTGGGATATATTTCAATTATGTGGAGGCATTTATTTTGAATAATTTGTAAGTTTTGTAGATTCAACTTGTTAGTTATGCTCCTTGCTGGACCACCGTATGTTAATATTGGCCTGATAAGTATTTAGAAAATTAATAATTTGTTATTATATGACAAATATGATCATCCGTTATAAATTCTGAAAAGTGATCCTAAAGTACTATTACCCTTTTCACTATGTTCACTAAAAGTAAGAGATTTGTCTAGAATTACGCCTAAATATTTCACTGTAGCTTTACGATTTATTGTGTTATTATTAAATTTAATCTTTATATTATTTAGATCTGGTCCACGCTTTGTTAGAATAATAAATTCCGTTTTTCAACGTTTAGTTTAATTTGCAATTTATGAAAATGTTCGTGCATCTTGCTTAAATTATTTACCCTACGTACTATTGTTTCTAGATGCCAAGAGGATATAAAAAAGCGGTGTCATCTTCCCATTAAATTTACGTTTTAGTTAGTTAAAATTTTTGGCGCACAGCAGCAAAAGCTATTTGCGCCTTAAAGTTTACGTTTTGCTCCCTAGATAAATAATATATAAGATAAATAGTTAAGGCCCCAGGACACTGCTCTGCGGTACTCCAGCATAAATTATTTTAAACAGTGCATAAAGATTGTTCATTGAAACTGTACAATATATTTTTACAAATTACAGGTTCTGCTTAGCCGTTCGCAACCAACTGTAGATGCCTTTCTGTGTATCTTAAAAAATGGACGTAATATTGACCATATTACTCCTGAATATACACAGATTGAAAATATGGTCATGAAACTTTGTAACAGAATGATATGGTCATCTTGAGCTGAAAAATTAGTCAACCGGAAGTGGAAGTATACTCATGTAATTTTTTTGCGAATATTTCGTAACATATATATTTAGAAAAAATTTGTTTGATGAAAGTTGCTGTACAACATGGTAGTAGCAAGTTTTATAGATTTTTTTTTTTTTTTTTTTGATTTAGTATATTCTATTTTCGTGTGGGAGCTCCAGCTGAAATTTTTGATTTTGTATCAAAATTTAAAAACGTGTTGAAAGGTATCTTATTTCATTAAGTGTTCTGTGGTGGCCACAGCTAATTTTTTGCTCATCAGCTATTTCATTTTTTTGGTCTTCAGCTAGTGTGATTCCTTGTTTTTTTATTCATCAACTAATTTGAGTTCATTTATTTTGCTCATCATTTCTTTCGAATTTCCTTTTTCGATTTTAGACGTGGATGGATATACATATAATTCAACATTATTCTTGTTATTTACGTTTGTACCATATAAGTTGAACTGGCTTATCTTGCAAAGTAATTTTTTATGAATATAATCCCCAGTATTCTATTTTCCTAATCTAGTTGGTTGAGTAACGTGCACAAGGAAGAAGACGATTACTCTTTATTTAATAGGGCAGTAGCGCACTGTTTCGAGATGAATTGGGAAATGTGAACTTTACCCGGGTAGCCGCGGGCTTTGCCGCTTGGCCCCACTAATTAATTTTAGAACATATATAGTGTTGGAATGCCTCTGCTGTGCGTTCTAGGTACGCGGTCTCCCGACTTAGTTTTTCCGCGTACGGAGTCCTCTGATAAATGTAGTGTGGTTTGTCTTGCCTGGTATTCTCCCGGAGCGGCTAGCCAAGGACGTTTTTGTTCACACGAAGAGCGCGCTCTGGCTAAAATAAACGATTCCCGGAGCCGTCTCTGCTTACGTCACACCAAACTATTCTGTTTGGATGTTTCAGCATCAGTTCGACGATAAAGAGACGTATAAAAAGCGAATGTTGTGTGCATATTATTCGCGGTGCTTGGGTTTTCCTCGTTTCTTTTTCATTGTTCAGGTAGAGAGTTTTTCTCGATTTTTATTTGTGTTCCGGATTACAAATGTGGCTTGAAATTTGCTTATGCTAACAATTATAATGCGGACCATCTCTTGCGCAAACAATGCCATGTGTAGTTTTATCTTTATTTTCTCCCTCATTTGTACTTCAAATTTCATTAATCCTATGATTTATCACGATCAGTCTTGGCTCTAATACTTCTATAAACAGTCCCGATTTACAGTTTAAGCCAAGGGTTCCCAAATACGGCCCGTGGAATGAAGCTGGACTGCAGGCATTTATTTCTTTAAAAAACTTACTTATATAAAGATAACAAAAATTATAAAAAATAATGTGAAATATGAATTATTACACACCTCAAGGCTTTGTAAGCACATTTTTTACTTTAATCCAGTCAAATATTATTATTATAATTATTGTAATTATATGAAAATCAATTTAATTTTTTTTAATTTTACGTACTAAAAACTTTATTTTAAAGCTTCACGTGAAAAATAAGAAAAATATTGTTTTGTAAATTCATAAAAATCGACGTCTTTCGAAATAATAATCTGATACATATTTCGTACATTGATTAATATATTTTTTTTTTTTCAATTTTCTAAAATCAGCCTCCTGGGTTACAAGATGTGACAAGATATATTTTAGAAATACTTTTCACAATAATCAAAATATAAAGTATTTTTTTAAACACTTACTGATTTTTAATCTACGATTTAAATATTTCCAACGACCCAAAAAATCGATATTTTTCGAAAAAATAATCTGAACAAAAATTTCTACTGAACAATTCTGGTTCGCTATAATGGGAATTACTAAAAAATCAGATTTTGAAATCGACCTTTCTGGTTTATAGACAGTATGACATTTTTTCAATAACACAGAGTTAGAAAACAAATTTCGTCTATTAAGGTCATCAAGGATATTACGTTGGATCAAGTGCCGTGCAATGCGGAGTTACCCGAGCAACCCTGCTTTCTGCATCTTCCAGATCAAAAAGATCTCAGCAGGTCTGAAGGCGGGAATTGACCCAAAACTCAAACTATCAGGACTGCAAGCTTAACTTTATACCTGGATACAGATTTCTAAACTCAGACTAAAGATACATGTACTTGGACCTCTTTCCTCCTCCTTGAGAAGATATTATTCTTAGCAGGACTTGAAAAATTCGATCAGAAACATCTGTTTGGTCTCGATATCCAGGAGGATTATGTCCGGCTCAGTGACTATCAGTAACCTCATGACGGGGAAGGAGTAATTCCCATTTGTATTTTTCCACCATCGATTCTGTCAAAAGGGATGTACGGTATAACCGATATTGGGTCAGTACCATAGGCATGTTTAAGATGGTAACCGAGCAAGCGCAGGATAGCATTATTAAACACGTAGCTCGATGCTGCAAGTGATGGACAAGCATATAGAATGTGCATAATGGTTTCATATATTATTATTATGTGCAAATAATAATAATCACAATTATTTGGGGTTTGTTAGGTCTTGACAAGCGTCCACTAATCGCAGACTTCAGCAAACTTTCGAGCCACGTCGTATTAAAGACTAGTGGAGCTAAATACTCACAACTGCATCCAAAACCCTGACGATATGCAGACGTAGAAATAACGCCAGATCAGATCACAATGCGGAGAAAATTATATTACAAAATTATTTTACTACATATTATTTTAAGTTGCCGTGGCTCTGTGGTAAGACTGTGGTGGCCTACGGAGCACAGGAACGCGGGTTCGAATCCCCCATCAACTTCGGATTTTTCTCTTCCGATATTGTGCAGTCAGCTCTGAGATCGACACAGTCTCAAGTATTTAATACTTAAAATGAGTATCTGCTTATACAGGGATACGAGGACTAGTCGAAACGTCACACTGACCACACGCGATACGCCTATATGGACGTTGGGAACCTATTATTATTATTATTTGGGGTTTGTCAGGTCTTGACAAGCGTTTACTAATCGCAAATTTCAGCAACCTTTTGAGCAGTGTCATACTAGAGACTAGTGGAGCTAAATACACACGGCTGTATCCCAAACCCTGGCAATTTGCAGACCCGGATATTATGCCAGATCCAGTGACCCCAAGCAGCACTGCTTCATCCTGCAGATCAAAGAGGTAGCAGAAGATCTACAGGCTGGAATGGACTCGATTTCCCGTCGATAGGAGGCTTTCATACCAGCCATAACACCAATTATGAGGACTACAAGCTTAACTTTATAACCTCGATACAGCTTCCTAAGCTCGGACATGAGATCCATATACTTGGACCTCTTTTCCTCCACCTTGAGAGATATATTCTCAGCTGGGCTTGAGAATTCGATCACAAACATCTGTTTGGCCTCGATATCCAGGAGGGTTATGTCCAGCTTAGTAGCTGTCAGTAATGACAATTATTATTATTATTATTTATTACACAAAGCCAGTGGCTTGTGTATTCATATTAATCGATACAAAAAGAAAGAACATATCAGTAATTACTAACATTGTTTTTGCATTGTTTATGCTTGAGTTTGTGGCAACGAAGTGGTGCGTCAGTATTCAGATTTACTAATGAACTCATATTGCAGATGTAGCAGTTGCTAAACATGCACTACGTTGTTATCAAGTCAGAGCTTCAAGATGGTACTCCTAGTCTACGTAGTCTTGCTTCATAGGAAAGAGAACGAAGTGTGGTTGGGATCTTGTTGAAATGCCTCTGAACACTCTCCCGTAACCTTATATCCTTGAGAAAGCTGGGTGACCATACTTATCAACTAAATTCCATTTTTAGCATTATATTAGATAATGTTAAAATTGAACATTTGTGCGCATATGATTCATTCCTGCTACACGCAAGAGGAATTTATATTCAAATAGACGGTTTGAATAAGCAATGTAAAATTATAAATGCTGGTAATAATTAATTTGTATTAACTTAAAAGGTTGTACAAGAACATATTAAATGATTTACAAGTTATAAAATTTGCTTAAATACAATTAACGTAAATTTCATATACACTTTTAAATCGATATCAAAGAAAATATGAGACTGTTGTAACTTCTTCCAGTGTTGTCTGAATCTCATCATCGATTTTACGAGTTCTGCTTATATTTTGTTGCCATTCGTAAGATTGTTAGGTATTACATTTTTAAAACAAACAAATCCATCTATTTTATATGAAATTATTGGTCCAATCCTCTTTTTGATGTGTGAAAAAATATTTTATTTACGACAAATAATAAATGCCTCAAGTGTCCAACTGTAAATACATAATGCTGTTCAACAAGTGTAAAAAAAGTGATGCACATGCGTGCTCTCTGCGAGAAATTTACGTTTTTTTATACTGCAAATTTTTATTTAGAAAGTTAGTTGATTAGTTAAAATGTTTGGTGCTCAGCAATGATGACCATTTGCGCCTCACACAGCCCATCTTTAAGACTAGAATGTTATTTATAGGTTAAAATAAATAAAACAATAATTGTACTACATGGTGTCCCAGCCAAGTGGATCACCATTGCTATCTTTCTTAATATTATAGATAGAGATTCGGTTAAAGGATAAAGTTCAAGTATTTTACATAGGAAATATCATGACAGACTCAAAAATATTTTTAGATGTTTCGTTGACCAGATATTTTGAAAATAAACATTTTTTAAAAGGAATATCCTGTATATTGTTAGGCTATTGAAACAACGATTTTTTTCTCTTTATAAAAAACTAAACATGTTTATAATGAAATTTTTTTAATAATGGAGATATCAACGTTACAAACTTATAAAAATACTACAATTAAAAACTGACATATAATAAAAACAAAAGTAACAATTTATAAGTATTTTGGTTACAAATATTGTTCGAATAAATATCCATTATTGTTTAAACACAATCTTATTCTTTATTTTATGTTTCGCATTACATTGCGTAACATATTTTTAGAAATTTTGCTGCAAGCAAGAGATATTTTAGTAGATAATTAGTCATAATATTTCCTACAAAACTCGAACTTTGTTCATTTAACCGAATCTCTATCTACATTTTTAACAAAGATAGCATGGTGAGCCAGACACCCTGTATATCACTAGGATGCTAACAACTATCACTTACGGCTCGGGTGTTAAACCTCATCCTTGTAAAATATAGCCTTCATTATATGCTTGTTAAATAAAATAATATCAAGCAAAAACAATTTACTTTATTCTATTGAAAATACGTTTGTGTGGAAGAGAAAACATGTGTTTTATTGTGCTATAAATTAAAATTTCCAATTGCATTTTCAAAATAAGATTTTTAAACAGCACTTGTGATCTTACGATTTATACACTCATTTTACATCTACGATTGAAAAATAGCATGCTCCATTTATTTGTAAAATAAGATTTTTTTTTACCAGTCAAGTATAAAATAATAAGCTTTTATAAATTCCTCCTGTGACCAATTCCTACCCACTCTCCCCTAAATAAATTTCTGGGTTTAAAATAATGTTTAGCCGTTGGTAGACAGATATAAAGCAGACAGACACATGAGTGACGATATAAAGGTTACTTGGTTTTACATTCAAAACTTATAACAAAAACTTCTTATGTTATTTTTAGCGTGCTTGCGTCATCAGCCGCGGTACCTGAAACTGAAAATCAATTAAAGCAATCCAAGAAACACTCATAAAATACAAGACGTCTAGTTCTCATTAGAGAATGTATCAACATTTTCAAAACAACTGATAAAGTTTTCAAGTTGAAATTTGTGATCTTGATTTCACGGTTGATTTGAAATTAATTCAAACATTCCCAAAGTTCCATAAACTGATCTCGTGATTTACAAAACAACAAAGAAAATTTGAAATGTAAATAAGTAAAGATCCCTTATTACCTTGGCTTGTAATTTACGTCAGCCGCCCATAAACAGATCCGTCCTTTTCACTTTAATTGACAATCAAATGAAAAACAATAATTAGTTTCTCGTCGGAATGATCATGAAGATTTGTGGGAGAAAGGAGCTTTTAAAATACGCGGACAAATTAGGGCCTAATGATATTATCCGGAGACAGAAGCGGGCCACTCAAAATTATCTAAATGACGATCTTAATTACAGTGAGAATCACATTACGTACCACTTCCATGACGAATTCATGAACGAATTTCACTTCCGCTAACGTGTTACGTGTTTACATATCACTCAATGTTATATGTATATTCACACTTATTACGGCTAAATTGATACTTTGAAGGGATGTATTCAGAAATTCAAGAAGGTGGAAATTAGATAGGGATAAGAATTATACAATAAAGTATAGAGTCATAAGTAGCATAGAGATTATAATACGCGATAAATATTTTTCGTGTTTCGTTGGTATGATTAAGAAATCATTATACAGTATATGTGTCTGTGAGGTAGAAATTGTGGTTTAACGACTAGATCTAGTGAGTTGAAATTTGACATGCTTATATAGTTCCTCAACCCGCTTATAAGAATACCAGTATTTCTAAGAAATGCATCGCATAAAAAATATATAAACTCAGCCACAAAAAAAGAAAAAGGAAATTTATGCTTTTCAACCTTTTTTGATCTATCTAAAGCGTTTCATTGTGTTTCGCTCAAAATTCCCATTGAAAAATTTTTAAAATACGGATTTGACGACGTTAGCTCTTCTTTGATAGAATCCTTCCTTAGCAACAGAATCCAATTCGTCTCTATAACAAATTCCAAGTCGACTTATCTTTCACTCGAGATCGGTGTTCCACAAGGGTCTACTCTTGGAGCATTACTATTTATTATATACGTGAACGAATTTCCGAGTAAGGGTGCACACCTGGTTCACAGATGTAGCTTTTAAAAAAATGTTTGATAAGAATGTAGATGTATAAATGCTTGAGATTGGCAGGTATATAAGGTACTAGATATTAGCTGTGCTAATTTAATTGATCAATAAAATTAATAAAACACTCGTATGATAGCTAGTATTGTAATAATATTGTATGCGTTTTTATTTTTTATTTATTTTTTTTATTGTTAATATTTATTTATTATATTTTGGCTTTTATCGTTGAACAAATTAAAATGTCGCATATTACATCTTGGAAACAATAATCACAGGCACAATTATTATATCCTAGGAAGTGCTACACAGCATGTTGAAAGTGAAGTGGATCTTGGCATAACAATCACAGCAACCCTTAATTGGACACCTCACATTACTAATATAGTGAAAAAAAGTTAATAAAATCCTCTACATTATATACAAATCTCATCATTTACCTGTACTTTATTCCATTTAATTTACCTGCCTTACATTCTCCCTCTCCTAAAATTTGCAGTTGTTGTTTGATCGCCCTAAGATCGGGATATATTTCTCTTGGAGGGGCTCCAAAGACGTGCTACTCACCTACCATGTAATCTTCACCATCTCTCATGTGAAGCAACTTATAGAGATGGCAAGAAAAATTAATCGATTAACTGATCATTTGACTAATCGAAATGTTGGAAAAATTGGTAGAAAATACACATATACACAAGCCGACAAAAAAATCTTAATGTTGTATTTTAAAGACTGAAAAAAATTATTTAACCGTTTGATTGGAAACTATAAGTAATGGAAGGTAACACGTTGTCTGCATAAACAAATATTTTTTGTTGCTAGTTAAACAGACTGTAACTAGAAATAATGCCCGTTTGAACGATTATATAATATCGCGTGTTAAGTACGTAAGTTTTAACACAAATAACTCATTGTTAAAATAAAATTTTGCCATTAGTTACCCATCTTGGAGATTTCTAAACTCCTACATGTCTTTTATTGTACAATAAAATTAAAATGTGGCCAGAAGACGTTGTATGAGCTGCGCCATTATATGAAAATGGTTGCAGTATTGGAATATCTTTGGTGTTTTGGATGTAGATAAAAACTCTACCAATTGCGCTTAAAAGCGTCATCAGCGAACGGGCCTCTGCATAAAAAACCTGGTTCAAATCATCCACGAGTCATAAGCGCTCGAAGCGACTAATTTCTTAATCGTTCAGCGCGATCGTGACTGGTTCTTAATTATCTCGAACGTCATTTCGAAGAAAATCGAAATTTGGCAATTTCATCACGAACTGTCCAAAGACTATTATAGAAACAAGGGCTTGCATCCAGAAGCCCTGTAAATTTTCAGGCTTTTATCGCAAATTATCTAGTTGGAAGATTGCGTTTCGCTAGTGATCATTTGAACTGACTGGACGCAAACTATAACAGTGTATTGTGCAGAAATGAGAAGCGGTTAAGTTTTAGAGACTAGACTTCTAGGGATCTAGGGACTTCTTACGAACTCTTTTTATTGAAAAGAAGAGAACAAAGTCATCTACAGACCAGTGTTTCAACAATACAGCTAAGTAATTTGTAAAAATAAAATAAAGTAATCGATTAATAATAAATTAATCGATTAATTATTAATAATCGAAATCAAAAAGATCATATGATTAATTGATTAACTGCAAACAAAATAATCGATTATTTCAATCATTCGATTTGTCGTTGCCATCTCTAGCGACTTGGAAAACTGAACATCAGAATAGCTGATCGCAAAGACGTAATAAGACCTCCTTCAAATTTACAGGTTAACTACAGGTAAGTTCTCCACTGACATGTGTTCTCTGTTCGAATTTAACCTGAACCATCAACTTTGTGGGCACCATTTAAAATTAAAGCACCAGAAAAACAACAAGTAATCGAGGAAGCATTTTTTCACCAACCGTATATTTGACCTGTAATTTGTAATAATAGTATTTTATTAATATTTTGTATTACATGCAATTTTTAATCCTGAACAAACAATGTGTTTACTGTTTTGCTGTAATATAATTTGGGGAGCCAATATTTGGAATTAATGATTTATACGTACTAAAAGCCTATGTCCCAAATTTCATTCAGCATCGTGTATATGTGTTGCCTGTTAGAATTGATTTGTTTTAATACTGCTCAGTCTGGTTTCGGGTTACGTGATAATCTATCTTATCTTCTAAGCATCTCGGAAAAAGGTTGAGAGCTATTAGCTTAATCTAACTGATACTGTTTGCTTTACTGTAAAGGTAGAATCCCAAGTTTATACTGTTTATTTTACAAAAGAACAAAATAATATGAGACGGAACTCGTAAATGAAATAAAACAAATTATTGTTGTGTGAGTAGTAAGCATCTATCATTGATGTAGAGGTGTCGAAACTGAGGTTCGTGTGCAAGGAGGAAACAAGCTCTTGCTTCTTGCCTCATATATAATTCATTGAGGTGAAACTGCATACAAATCACTGCAATTCCTTTACTCGAGGGAAGGAATTGAGAGCTCTTCCAGTCAGGATAACGCATGACAGATGAGTCACTAACAGGCGACATCTATTGCCATCTTACATCATCGACACTAGAATTGTTCCTTGCACAATATGTTTCCAGTATCTTTTTATATTTCATTCTATATACAGGCAGATTTATAAAGGGAATTATTATGTAATAGATACGATTGTTCTTCCGCTAAAAAAAAAAAAAATCTGAACCGAATGATCATTAGATGTGTAAACTTAAACAATTTTTATAAATATGTTGCACCGGCTAAGCAATAATGGTTGTTCGTAAAATGTACTACTTTTACTCTATTATGTTTATATATATTAGTTCCTACAACTCCTCAAAAGGAGCAAAGAGCCTCAATAAAACATTCTCATCTGGTGCGGTTCTGGGCTAAGTTCTTGATTTTTCCCCACAACTTTCCCATTTCACGCAATTCTTTCTTCACTGTGCGCCTCCATGTGTTCTTCGGTCGTCCGATCCTCCTTTTTCCTTGCAGGTTCCAATGAAGAGCCTGTCTCGTTATGTTGGCTGAGTATCGCCTAAGTATGTGTCCTAACGATCTCCATTTGCGCAAGCATATCTCATTTCCTCTGACAGTTTCGTTATTCGCCACAGTTCTTCGTTGCTTATGGTGTCAGGCTAGTGGATTCCCATTATCCTTCTAAATCATTTGTTAACAAAGACTTGTAGCTTATTGGTGAATATTTCGTACAGACTTTACATTGCTATCAAATACTCGGATTTTCGTTTTCTTGCTTAGGTGGGCTGATGATTGAGTTTGTTCAGAGAGGCCAAGACCAGCTTTGCTTTTAGAATTCTGGACATGATATCCACAATACATCTCCTTTCTTCAGAGACAATGCTGCCCAGGAAGCAAAATTTGGAGGTTCGATCTACAATCGCATCTTGAAGATGAATATTCCGAGTATTTATGGTGTTAACGCGCATATCTAATATTTTGCTCATGTTGATTTAAGCCCTGATTTATGAGCAAAGCTGTCCAGCTCGGTGAGTTTACTTTGCATGTATTGAAGTGATTGGGCTAGTAGGCAGTGATCATCAGCGTAGACCAGTCTTCTAGGCAAGTGGTAAGGTCCCATTGGATGTCTCTTTGTAAGAAGTTTGCTGCACACAATACAACATCTATGGTAGTGAGAAATAGCAATGGGGACAAAACGCAGCCTTGCTTCACTCCCGACTGTACTTGAATGTACAACTTTGCATGTTGAATTAGAATACATGCTCTTAATAAAATTTATAATCTTTATCGGGATAACATCATTTTCTAATATCTGCCACAAATATTGCGGGTAGGTCTGTTAAAGGCATTTTATCTATAAAATTTTGTATTATATATAAAATGTTATTCCAGCAACGGAATTTTATGCGAAGTGTCACTTTTGCACATGAGCAACTAACATATGTTTCCATGAGCGGCGCACCGTCCATTCCTTTTATAACCTATTGTTTAACATCTTTTTCTTCTTCTTCTTCAGCTCATTAACGTAGTCTCACCGAGCCATAGTTTTCACTACAAATTTATATTCCGCACGGGCCTTTCACTCCGAAGGATTAAATTTCAGGTCGTCAACTCCCACGGTGACCCAATCCGAGTTAGGAGCAGTGATAAATTAAATGATATGATGCTTTTTTTGTGTACATCTGTTTAGATTAATATTAGGTATTTTTTCGTTTTTATTATTAGTGCAGTATGCGAACTAGTCACGACTTATTCGCTGAATTAAACAGACGTCTTTTGCGTTTTGGTTAAACTCTGTAATGTTGAGTATCTAATTATTGTTTTCGTTTCATTTTAAACCCTTGAATTTTAAAATGGCGGAAGAATTTTAGTCAAAACATTTTTTATGCTGTTTAATGTTGTATGAGTACCAAATAAAATCTGCTACAGTTGCTACATTAAACATTTGCACTGTTTATGGTGATAAACTAGGTGTACGTACATGTCAACAGTGGTTTAAAAAAATTAAATCATGAAATTTAAGCTTGGATAATGATTTTCGATCTGGAAAGACCTATAAAGGAATAATTTATTATGAGATGTTAAAACCGGGCAAAGTGTTAATTCTGATCTCAATTGTGAACAATTGGATCGACTGAATCAGAACTTGACCAGAAAACTTTTCCGAGCTGATTGGGAAGTTCTAACACACCCATCCTACTCACCAGACATTTCACCCTCCGACTATCACTTATTTCGGTCACTGGAACACTTGTTAAGAAACAAGACACTTAGAGATATGAACCAAGTTAAAATGAGCCTTGAACAATTGTTTCCTTCTATAAATCAGAAATTTTGTAAATCGGGAATATTTTATCTTCCTGAAAATGGCAGAGTATTATAAATCACAATTGAAACTATTTTACTCAATAAAGTACATTTTTTTCTTTCGATTTGTTTCTATTTTAATAATACTAAATAAACGAAAAAAGTTTACGGTACACCTAATATTAATATTTAGTTTTTTGCATCTCTATTTATCAAAAATTATATTAAAAACTGTGCTCCCGAGTTCGTTATCAGGTGTATATATTGAATAATCTTCTAAATAAATTGTCTAAATCTACATAGGCATGTTCCACGCTCGTCTATGGGTTTAGTCTAGTTCACCATTATTGGTAAGCGTCCGAAAAAATATTGTAATGAAGTTGCCAAGACAATTAATATTGATCACCTAGTTCGTTTAGAAATGAACCGAAGTTTTAAAACCTTATTTTGTTAAATAGTAATCGTCAATTTTCAATGAAGAAGCTTGCAAATATCATATAAATATAAATACATTTCTACTCTGAATAACCAGTGTGGTGGTCTTTATGTAATAGTTCCAGAAAGAAGTTGAAGCTAACCTGCTTTTAGCAATGAAACCTCTATATAATCCAAGATATAATCCTCTCACTTTTTAGTCATATTCGTCCCATAGAAATGATCACTGCGGTTTAATAATAATGCATGTCATTTGGAATTACATTTATTAGTAGTATTAAATTACGTAAATAATTATTTTATAACAAATATTTCTTAGATTTAACTTCCCTTTATATTGTCACAGGCTTAGGACTGGCAGAAAATAATTTTATTTTTATTCTCTTCAGAAAGAGACTTATTATTATTATTATTATTATTATTATTATTTTTTTCACTAGAAGTAGCCTGGTTCTTATACTTCACCACATTTATGTTCTTTTAACAAATTTCGTCGTTTTTGACACAACTGTCACTTTGCAATAAATTTCCACACAATCATCCACTCTGACAAATGTATGTGCCTTATTGCATTTAACAATTTAGCATCATGATTGTTTGTTTACTGGTAATGCACCACTGTTTACCCACTAGGCCGTTACATAATCTATCAAAAACTCCGGATATTGTTGAAAATTAAATGAATTTTTGTTTTGTTATCCAGACTTAAGTCAAAAACTACAACTAAATGTTTTAAACCGAAATAGGACTTTTGTACCAAAATATCCGTTTAATCCCCGTACCCTTGACATAGCACTAATGTGCAATGGAAAATAAATGTCTTTAAGACAAACAGGGTAATTATATGAGTAAAAAATCCTATGCATCCAATCCTAGCGTTTAGCATACCCTTTACATAACATTAAAATGCTATTAAAATTATGTAGATATGTATTTTACTGTTAATTCCTTAAGAATACATGTAATAAAAATTTTCTATAGAATATTTATATGGTTAAAAAAACATCGACGGCAATGCTTTTCTCATGTCACAACAACATATTACTTTATGTCAATTCTAAACGAACTATAGGTTATGTTAGTGTTATGATATTTTTAAATTGTTTGAATTTGTGTCCAAAAACAATTAATAATTTAAAGGACAGAGGGAAAAACGATGATAGTCCATTTTTAGACAAAAGTGAAATATTAGTGCCATCTGTTAGTTTGTGATCAGAACTATCTATATCTACAATGATTAAAGGGGAAAACCAATGTGAGTCCAGTAAAAAACAAATTCAAAGATATGCACTGAGGGGGATGAACGATAAAAGTTTCGTGCGTCCATGCAAAAATGATGAAAGTCCTACCGCCGTCTGGAGTGTGGAGGCTAAATGTCCATTTATAAGGATCTTTATAAGGGCTCTTGATAAGGCTAAATAACCATTCCCCAATAGGGCTGTGCGATGCCTCAAAATTCTGCACAATGAGCAATCATTAATTTCCTATCGGAACACGTTTTTTTGTTGCTATCTAAAGGGAAATGTTATGTGGCAACCTCCAGCTAGGGGGAAGGACAAAAAGATGCGGCCACCACCACAATGTCACCTTTTCAACTGCTACGACGCTCGTCTTCCTGTAAATAGCGCTAATGACTTAAAACATTTGACGAGATTCCTCACCAAGCCACAGGCTGTTACGTTTTACATTACACTCCCGAACTGAGAAAGCCTTCAGGAGGAAAACTTTGAAGACATCTATGTGGATTATGAGGTGGATTATTTGTAATTTTGAATTTTTTAATATATATGGATTTGAAAAAAATAACCTTAATTTAAAACCTTGCAAAAACATCAGAAAAAATTATTTATTAATCTTGAAATAGTCCTTATTATCAAAAATACCATTTCATATAATTTTTCAAGTTAACTGAGATTTAATATAACGATTTCTTTGGAATCTTTTTTCTTTACTGCATTTATACATAATTTTTGGTGATTCAAAAGTGGTTAGCTGATGGTGGTAACATAACCAGTAATATAAATAATTTATGAAGCTTTAAAGTTAGTATCAGAGTATTTTATGAGAACAAAAACTTTATTTTTCAATTCACGAAAAATGAGTAAATTGTGAGTATCATCGTTTTCCCCCCGACCCTTCAAATGTCGTTGAGTCAATTACTACATCTAGTATTTTAACGGTTTTGTAAAATATATAATGTGAAATTATTTTCAGAACAATTGATTCATTCTCTATGAATAGAATAATTTGTTCTCTGCAATAAGAGGGCGACCGACAGTTGCGTGTATTTTATATTCATAAGTTTTACGTATCGTGCATTTTACAAAGTATTTAAATTATTTTATAGTGCATCCATTTGTCCCGTAATTTAATTTATTCATTATATTACAACACCTTTAAAGTCTGTCACATGCCATTATTATTGTAATGTATTCTATTCCGCAGCTCTTTATCTTGAACGAAATGCGAATATGTTATTTTTGGGTCAGTCTCATATTTTAACACTATCGCAAACATTTACATGCATTCCTTACGTGTTTTATATTGTTATCTTTACAGATAAACGCTAAAAGGTCTATATAATAACCCAGATATTTCAATTTGAACATTTGTTCGTATTTATTGCAATACCTTTTCAAACTACACTGTTCTACATGAAAATGTTTCGGAAATAGAGTGATTTATTTCACACACTTCCCCACACTGATTTATTTGTTTTAGTATCTTGAAATAATGACTATTTTATCCGAAATTTGATCACAGTGGTAAAGTATTTTAGGATTTTAATCTATAAAATTACATGTTAAAAACACTAGCGCGTATCCAAGTTTCACGCTCCAGGTTACATCGTCCAAAAAGCGATTTTGGAAGAATTTGTACTCCAAGAACTAGGTGGACGTGGTGTAGTCTCTATATCGAATCTTCGCTCGTATCAAATCATTGTCTTTATCTTCTTTATCATGGCACTATACCCGTAGTGATCTTTGGCCTCCTTTATTAGTCTCTTCCATTGTAAACAACGGCAACTTCTTGCCGATTGTTGACATCCAGCTGTTGTAGGTCACGCTGAACATTGTATCATCTTGTATGCGATTTTCATGCGCTTTTTTTACCAGTTTTCTTAAAATTAGTTTCTTATGCGTTCTTCTATTATTAATTCTCTATGTATGACCTATCCTATGCATGATCCATCGAAACCATTTTTAGTAAATTCGATTCTTGATATACTCTACATGGTTGATCATTGTATCTAATTAGCCAACCTTCTTCATCTGAAACTGCTCCAAATATGCGACGTAGTTGTAACAAATCGCTTAGATCACCTTGAGAAATCTTTTAAAAATTCACCGGTCAATCCATTATTCATTTAATTCCATTTGTCATGAGGAAATATTCTAAGGTTTCCAAATTATTAAAATTGTGCATTGTTCAAAGTTATCTTCCACTTATCATTTGAATGCCCAATTACTTTTCGCAATCTTAACATATTCATACAAAATTTAGTTATCCAAAAAATGTCCTTGGCTATGAATATTCAGACGCTTCTTGTTGCTAACTCTCTAGATATTTATGAAATTATTTATAACTATATTAAAACTATATTAAAAATATCAAATTATAATCGAAATTTAAAAAACCCTGAATTTTTTATTTTATTACCCAGCCAAAACTGCTAAAGCCAACAAACAAAAGGGAAATAAAGTAACCTGATTAAATCCAAAATTAAATTGATAATATAAACAAAATAATAAACTTAAAATATTAACACATTAATTTTCTGGAACAAAGTTAAAGTTTGATCTAATTAATAATACTATATAAAAGATTTTTCAACCTAGAACTGCGGAGATGAAAATTTCGGTTCGATTCGCGAATAGCATACGGGAACTCTGAATTCTTGAGGGATATTCTCAGTCGATTATCCGGTGATCCATGCGATTCGTTATAGCTCAATATTGAACCATATTAAACTTAAACTTTACAAATGTATTTTAATTCTATATTTTATGCAAATAAACGTAAACTTAATTTTGAACCGACTTTGATTGAACATAGTGTAATTTATTACATTAAATTTTAGGTATAGAATCATTCAGATCGCTTACAGGGTGGCCATTCCATCGGTTGAAAAGTATCAAAATAATATCACTGAATTCGCCTATCATAATTTTAAACCCTGGATAAAATTCACGCTTAGCACTCAAATTCCTGATTCCAAAATCTTATTTAAGTAAGAAACTATCGGTTTTGGCTTTGAGTACACAATTGTCTTTGGACACTGGCTTCCGATTTACACGTCTCTTCCATCTGGTACGAATGCTGACAATAGTGTGTTGATGCCACATTTGAGTCTAGATAGGATGTTAAAGCATCATAGTTGTAACAATTAATAGTAACAATTTGAAGGTGTTTACGTTATACCACAAATTTGGTACATATTTGATGGTAGTGACATGATAGAAAACCTTCTCAAAACTATAAATTCTTGTGTATTTTCTTAATTCTTCGAAGATTTTTATACCATTGATTTTTTGCTGCCAACGACATGTATGTTTTACACATGTCAAATCAACAGCATCAGATAATTCTTCTTTAAAAAGAGTTCATGTCACCATTGCACGAAAGGACAGCATTATCTGATGGAAAATACATAGTTCTAAATCACTTTTTTCGCATAGTGTATTATGTTGTGCATGCTCTATAAATATAACAATCTAACAATGCGGTTGCATAGAGTTTTCTTATATTTGTGTAAAAGTATATTTATAGTAACTCATTTTGTTACATTCAAGAACATTTTTCTGGAAAGTTCAAACTCAATATGATTCAATAATGTTAAAAGTTAAAACCATGGCCTCAGTGAGTGTTGTAGATCAGTGTTTCCTAACATTTTCAGCATCAGGGACCCCCTTTAATATCTTTTGAATTTGGCAGACCCCCTATTCAGGGGGTTCATATATAAATACATTCATTTATAACGTATAAACTTAATTTGCCGAATTTCTCTGGAACGTTTATCCGCGTCCATCATAGTCTCGATCTTGTACAAAGTGATTATAAGTCATTTATTCTCAAAAAGATACATACATTCTTTGGAGAATTCAATTAATCTATTTGATGAACTGTTAAAAATTCTTATAAATATAAATAAATAAAATAATAAATAAAAATAAAACAATATAAAAATTAAAATAATAAAAAAAAATCCTAAAATTAAACAAAATATCAATTGAATCATAATAAGGTATTTGTATTATGCAAGAAATCTGCTACATTATAGTATATGCCGTCAATTAATTCCTTTTTACCGACCGCTAACATATATAAGGGAGGTATTGTGATCATACCAATTTTGACGTTTCGAGATTTCGATGGATCTCCACGAATTGAGGTCCCTACATAACGTTTTGACTATTTTTAGCATGATGTCTGTCGGTCTGTCTGTCCGTCCGTCTGTCTGTCTGTCTGTCCGTCTGTCCGTCTGTCCGTCTGTCTGTGTACACGTGCAGAGCAAATTCGGTTAAAAGGATTTTAATGAAACTTCATATTTAAGCTTCTGCCATCAATGGCACGAGTTGATCAACTTTTGGTAAAAATCGGTTGACTAAAAATGGGAGTTTACTCGTGTCAATTTTAAGATTTTTGCGAATATTTCACTACAGAAAAATATTTCGAAAAAATTTATAAAACAAAAGTTGCTATAAATGCAATAACTAATAATTTTTATTTGAGACGTTTTTTGATTAAACGAAAAATTTCGAATTATTTCTGTAAAATTTTTCGAAATTTTTTCCGTCTCAATTTTTTCATATTGATATGTAACGTTTCCATGGTCATGATAAATAATATATCTCTTAGAAAATATTAGGTCAAGTTATTTCTACTCTGCTGCTAGAATGTAATTTATATAAGTACTTTATGATGGCGGTCGGTCCTGTGGTGGCCACAGCTGATTTTTTATCTTTGACACATACTGACCGTATGAAAGGTCTTTTGTTTTGTTGCTCAATTTATTATATAATTTGGGCCCAATGTAGTTTATACCTCTCTCATATTTAGAAGTTTTATGAATTGGTATGATAATTGTACTTGCATTACGCGTATAATAAGTGTTTCCTTGAAAGTTAAATTTAATTTTGCTTTTATACATATATTTTAAAATTTCTATTATATAAATAGATGGAAGTGTTAATAATTATTTTGTTTAAAAAGTTCTTTACATGATTGTCTTGGTCCAACTTTACAAATTCTCCTCACAGCTCTTTTCTGTATTTTAAAGATCTTTTTCCAGTCTGTAGTCATTCCCCATGCCTCTAGTCCATATTTCAAGTAACTATGAAAGTAACTGTAGAAAACAAGTTTAGTCAACTTTATATTAAAATTTATTGAAAAATATCTTAATGTGTAACAGATTTTATTAAGTTTTATGGTTAGTTCTGAAATGTGTTCTTTGAAGTATAATTTAGAATAAATTACAAGTAACCCCCGTTCATTACGACCCCGGCTAGTGCGGATTCGTTATAATGCGACCGACAATTTAAGATTTTTAAGGTATCAGACACATCGACAAAGCGTGGAATGAAGTCACCCAGTCGTGTATGAAGGGTGTTTGGAAAAAATTGTTCAATGAAATTGCTGAAGTTCACTGCAATCATTATGTTGAAAATATCATTGAAGGTATTAGTCATACAACCATTTCCGAAGGCATCGAAGGTTTTGATGAAGATGATATTCAGACTTTGTTAAAACCACACGGTGAACCTTTGACTAATGAAGAGCTGCAGGAAATGGACTGCCATTCGTACCTAGAAAATGACGAACCGGTTCCCGTGCGAAATTTAACTATTAAAACCATCTAAAAGACCCTTTCTCTTCACAATCAATGCATGGAGTTGTTAGAAGAGAACGACGAAGATTACGAGCGGGTGAGTGCTGTTAAACGTGGCTGTAATGCATTACTTGACAGTAATCGGCAAATTTTGCGCAGTAAACGTAAAGAGGCCAAACAAGGGAATCTAGATTCCTTTTTGCAACGTGGAACAAAATAAATAAATTATTAATTATTTAATGCACGCCTTTTTGTTATTCTTAATGTTTATTTAATAAATAAAGTGTTTTTCGAGGTTTACAATGTTTTTTTCAAAAATCCCTCGTTGATTGCGAAATTTCGCTTAACGCGATCATGTCCATAACATATCCCCCGCGTTGAACGGGGGTAACCTGTATTACACCTAAACATTTGGTACTTGGTTTAGAAAATGCATTAAAATAATATAACTTATTATTGACATAGCGGCCACTTTTTTCAGTGACCCCCTAAGAAGTATGAGTTTTAATTTGTAGCTTTATTTATGTTGATAAGGGCGATGATTTAATAAATAAATATTCATTGATAGAATAATTATATGATTTCTTAGTTTACTGTGCCCCCTTATACGAAGTAATTTACTTTTTGTTTGGTGTAAAAAAAAAAAAAAAACAATATGGCACTTATGAATTACGGTCTCCTTATACACTACTCAAGGACCCCTTTCACATTAATCACGGATCTCTAGGGGTCCGCGGTTAAAATTTAATAAATTAAAATTTACAAAATACATTTGCAGATCATTAAAGTTATCAAAAATTATATGATTCATTCCATTAAATTTGATATTTGAATTTAATTAAAACTTTTGTTAAAAAAAAACGATTTAATAGATACGGGCTAATCACCTTATATGATTTTGGGCCAGTCCTCAAATATTCCGAGATAGAAAACGGATTTTCCTTTAACCTGCATACGTGTATCTTTCTATACAGGTTGCCGGTTTTTAGAGCCTAACCACTGGGATCTCATGAACCATAGGAGATACGAAGTCGATTAAAGTGAGGCAAAGTTGCCGCCTTAGTTGGCCACTTTAATGATGTATTTGGTTTTCCGAAAAAGTGCACAGCTCACTAGATACGAGAAAAAAACTGATTTTGGTCGATTTACTTTTTGCCTTATAACTTTTTTATTTCAATTCATACAAATTTCTTATTTGCATATTCTGCAGGTACTTTTTTATGACGAAATCATAGATGTCCTCAAAATTTTATAGCTCGTTTTCGAGAAATTCACATTAACTTTCAATTTTCATATGAGGCTTAAAGTTGACACAGCTTAAAACCTGACCAGATGATATAGATACAACAGAAAAAAAAAAAAAAAACGTATGGATATCGGATCAGCAGTTTTCGAGTCAAAAGCGGGCATACGAATAGACTGACAAACGTTGTCCCAATAAATATAGAGATTTGGTTAGAAATTAATTATTATTTTATTTTATTTTTTTATTTTATTTAATATTACAGCACGTAGCCAATATTAACAATAATAATACAAACAAAACAAGAAAAGAAAAAATAAAACGTAAAGGAACAAATAACACAGTATTGTTTACAAATTATACATTATAATGTCGTTTGTACAAATCCAATCGCCGTCGCCCAAGACCTAGTGAAGACAGAGTCCGTACGAAAGAAAGAGCGGACAAGCGGATTTACAGAGTTGTTCAAACGAGATCTAAAATTACATACATTCATTCTTAGAACTGATTTACACGTATTGACATTACTATTAGCTAACATACTACTAGCGCTACAATATCTCGGTAGATTATTAATAAGGCGGAATGCATTATTGTAACAAGTAACGAGTCTACGGAAACAACTGTTGCTATAATGTACCCAGAGAGGTGCGGTATAAAAATTAGCACAGTATGTTTTAAAAAGGTAGACTCGTATACTAGGGTTACATTTCGCAAATCTCCTATTCAACATGTTAGCGCGGACACATATAGCTCTACACTGTCGTTCAATGTCAGCGTTGTCGGATATGTTATCTGAGATAATGTGGCCGAGGTAGGTAACAGATGACACTTGCTTGACTGCGGTACCGTTGAGACTTATGCCAGGAACATCGTACTTTTTGCCTCGCGGCTGGAACACAATGTACTCGGTCTTGTTGGCATTGTAAAAGAGACCATGTTAATCGGCATACTGAACACAAATACTCAACAGTCGACGCAATCTAGCAAGAGACGGACTGATGAGAACCATATCGTCCGCATAGTTAACATGGTTGACAAGAGTGCTACCCCTAACACACCCTATTTTCTCTCCGCTCAGTCTACCACTTAGACCGTCCATGTAGACATTGAAGAAAGACGGTGATATCAGGGTGCCCTGATGAACTCCGGCATCTACTGCAAAGGGGCTGGATCTAACCGGTCCCCACCTTACCCTTTTTCTCTCACTCGAGTGCCAAACTCGCAGCATCTCAACGATACGGGGTGGCACGGCTTTCCTTAGTAATATTTTGCAGAGCATAGATCTGTTAACGCGATCAAATGCTTTGCTCAAATCCAACAGTAGGGCGTACACCGGTGTACTTCTCTGTGTGTAGTGAGATATGGTAGACTTGAGAGTATATATCGCCATATTGGTGCCGAGGCCACTCTTAAATCCAAACTGATTATGAGTACTACTCAGATTCTCGCTGCACTTTGCCATGATCACTCTTTCAAGTACCTTGGTAGAAGCAGTAGCGATGGCGATGGGATGTTGTTGTTGCTGTCGGTCAAAGAACTGCGTTTTCGTTTGGGGACATGAACAATGTCAGTACTAGTGAGGCTATCTGGTATGTGGCAATGGACCATCATGAAAGTGAAACAGACCGCTAGAAGGACATGTAGGCGAACCGACGCACAGTTTAAGTGTTCGCCTCTCAAACCGTTCGGACCGGCGGCTGAACCTTTTTTCAGATGTTTGATGACCTTACCGATTTCCTCTGTTGTTATAAGGCATTCCTCTCGAGTCGGCTGGTAAGCTGTAGGTTGAAGACTGGTCTTACTGCTACTTACGGAGTCTGCGAGAAAAATATTTTTCCAGTGCTCTGCAATTTCAATGTCTGTAAGTTTGCCATCAATGTGTCGAGGTCTAGAGACTACTTCCTTGGTGCCAGTACTGCGCCAAAATTTAGCGAAGTCGCGGGAGTAGTACATAGTCACTAGCCTGTCAGCGTGGCTCTGCTCTAGACACTGTCTATGTCTTCTGAGGCACCATTTAAAGTGGGCTCTCGTTGATAGTCTCAAGAGATTAACCTCTCCTTGTCTCGGCTTGCCAGCTGCAATCCAGCGAGACAGGGCCTCCTTTGCAGCACGGTTTGCAGACGTCAGTTCTTCATTCGAACTCCAACCGCGAACACACTTCCTATTCCCCTTTCGAATGACATCGTTCTTGAAGGAAGTTTTCGCAGAAATAGTAATAGCTTTTATAATGCTGTCGTACAAGCTGTCAATTAATCGAAAGTGAAATTGGTTAGCACATCTTGTGCTATCGCAGAAAATGAGCTCACGCGCTATCACTATCGAACTCAACTCACACTCACTAGCTCTGCTATAGATTTCACGCACATGTTCACAGTCACTCCACGGAACCTGCTGTTGTCAACTGGCAGACGGAGGCGAAGAAGATGACGATGATGACGGTGGCGAAGAAGATGATGATGATGACGGTGGCGAAGAAGATGGTGATGATGACAGTAGCAACAGCATGGGACATGCATCGCGAAGTAGAGTGGCAGGTGGTCCGAGTAGTGGAACAAGTAGTCTACCCGAATATCATGTATCTCACACACAAAATCCGACGAGACAACACAGTGATCCAGCCACGAAGTAGTGCCGTGAGAGTCGCTAATATAAGTATATGTGTTGTCGTCAAGCCGATCCATATCGACCATTTTATAGTTAAACTCGCGGCTGAAATCACTGAGCTCCTCACCGAAGATGCCATCCGGATCTGCATTAAAATCTCCAGCAATAAGAACGTTGGAGCCGTCATTGTCTGTTGTGATAGCCTCTATTTTCCCTAGAATGTTGATAAAATCCGGTAGATTTTCTATGGAATTAGTGGGCATATACACGTTGACAATCATGACGCGGCCGTCCGTATGGTCAACTGATATTGCAGATAGTCGAGGTTCATCCTTTATTGGAACAATGTTGATATGCGCATACAGCTGTTTCCTCCAAAGAATTGCAATTCCACCATATGGGCGTCCATGAAGGACCTCGTTGTCATCGCACACAACCGAAGTACCCGTTGCAGTGAAGCTGGGTGAATTTGCTTCAGATAGCTGAGCTCACTAGGTCGGAGTCACGTCTCTTGCAGCAAACAGATATCCACTGTATCGCACAGTTCTCAAATTAACCCAGAGATCTGTTTCAACGACTTGCAGTTGTATGTTGCTAAACTTAGATAATGAGCCATATTGATAATAATTCATGCGCTCTTCTCTCTCCACTCGTACCCTCGAACATCAATTCCGCTTGGCCAGAAGTTGGGTGACATGATAATATCAATACATCAGCTTTTAGTGTTCATACATAATTATGGCCAAACAAATTTTCTGATAATTTCGTTAGATTTTAATAACAATACATCAGCTTTAACAATCAAAAAGAACAATATAATATGTAACACATGTATATATAAAATCAATAAATTTCAAATTACAGAACCATAACTCACAGCTAGTAAATCCTCATTGAACCGAATTATACAATTGAAACGTAATTAAATCAATTTCAATATCATTTAGAATTTAGTGATTGGTGTATGGACCAAAGCTATTGGCTGATGGCCATTAAGCATGCATCGGACTGCATAGTATAGCCCGACTCGACCACTCCAACATTATTACGTCATATTTTAATATGACCCCGCTTTAATTACTTGCTAAATGAGGCAGACCGGAAAATTGTTGTTCCTAAAACTCCTCTGTTTTGGAATTATTATGCTGATTCAACTGTATTTCATTGCTGCACATTCTACAATTCTTTATTTTAGTTTAAAAAGTTGAATCTCTGAATACACCACGTACTGCCAGTTAAACTGTTTTGATAAACACATAACCAGGACGGTGCCGAATAATTTTGGCGCTTTTGGTGCTAAAATTCTATCAAGAAAAAAACTTGATATAGGTGCTAATATCCATAGATACTGTGGTAACCTAAAAAAATAATTAAGGGTTTTTAAAAATATACATAATGTATAATATGAATTGTAAATAACATATTTAGTTATAACAATTTATAATCAACCATAAATTATATAACAAAATAACACAGACATTCATAAATTAATTATGCGTTAAGAATACAATGCTGGATACCAGGGGCGGATAGGTAGAAGAAAACCGACCCGAACAAATTGCGGCTATTTATAGTTTTAATTTCTACTTCTTTTTGGTCACTTTGTACTATTTCTTCATTTTTTTTCTTCATCTTGTTCATCGTTCTGGTGTACTGTTGAGTCGATATGGTGAGAAGAAACATTATTTAGAGATTTTTTAAAATCTTCTCTATCATGCAAAATTGTATAATTCTTCATGTAATTGATCTTTGCTGACATTTTCTTTAAAATTTTTCAATAGTTCAACTAATTTTGTTAACCTATTTGAAGGTATTCCATTTCTTACCTTGTCAAAATTTACAAGAGATAAAACTGCAATGTCAACATTCCATTATTTCGAAATCTTGGTTCTTAACTGGAAACCAATATATCGAATATTACATTAAGTTTGACGGAATCCGGCGATGTATAATTCGCCGGATTCCGTGAGACTTAAGCAATCTTGTGATAACCGCGAATCTAAATAATTTGCGATACAATTAGAATTATTAATGTTCTTAGTTTTTTAACAGTTGCAACCAATCACAAACAACCCTTAGAGCCATAAACCACATTCCGTCACCAAAAATCATATAAAAAAAACGGTCAATTTTACAATTGTAAACAGTTCAAATTCATCTCTTCGTTAAAAAACATCTCTCCAAGTATAAAAGTTCGCTCTATTGAAAAACCCACGCTTTCTGTTGTGCGTTTTTCAATCGTCGCATCGCACTGAAACTCACGCTTTCTGCGGTGCGTTTCAGCCGTCAGTTCCATCGCGAAACCCACGCTTCCTGCTGTGCGTTTCGTCGGTGGTTCTCAACCGCGCCGTCATCGCGAAACCCACGCTTCCTGTTGTGCGTTTCGTCGGTGGTTCTCAACCGCGCCGTCATCGCGTGACCCACGCTTCCTGCTGTGCGTTTCGTCGGTGGTTCTCAACCGCGCCATCATCGCGAAACCCACGCTTCCTGATGTGCGTTTCGTCGGTGGTTCTCAACCGCGCCGTCATCGCGAAACCCACGCTTCCTGCTGTGCGTTTCGTCGGTGGTTCTCAACCATCCTACCAACGCGAAACCACTCGCCATACAACAAGTGCGTTTCAACCGTTGCGGAACATACGCTCGTTGCTGTGCGTTCAACCGGTGCGTACCGTTTGCCACGTACCCCGGCTATCACGCGCTTACATTCCACCGCCCGCGGACATCGCCGCCGCCGCCCAGTAACATCTCGGCCGAACGCTGGCGCGTAAATGGGGTAAGAAAGCACACGCGCGATACATCGCTAGGGCCATCTACGGACACCGCCTCCGACTGGTGGAGACCTCAACACCATACGTCGCCGTCTCCCGGTCCGTTCAACTCCATCTTTACCACACCAACGACCCCAGGGCACGTCTCTTCGCGCCGTCGCCGACACCGAAGCCACCATCACCATCACCAGAGCCGCTGACGGCACTTCCTGAAATCAGTCGCCCCCAACACCAAAAGTCATACGCGTGACACAGTTTTACGACGCGCTGCTCGTAAGACAACCGCTAACATCAGCCGACCGCCTCCAAGACCGTCGACTGCCGACCCCACTCGCAAAAGCCGTATTCGGGCTCGTTTTACAGAGCTATTCGGCCCCGATACGCCACCGTCAACCCCCTCAACATCACGCCGCCCCTCTATATTTTCGCCGCCTCCAACCCCTGGAAAACCGAAGGAAGAACAAGCGCGACACAACAACCCGCACGCTAAATCGCCTTATTCACCGTTAGCGTTCTATTCTACAGGAACTAATGCCGACTCGCCGACTAAAAAGTCCCTGCACAAATTACGCAGGCAACTCATGCAATTATTGGGAGAGACAACAGCGAATACTCCACTCTCGTCTCCAGCGCACGCAACCATCACGCCGACGACAATGTGGCCGTCGTCTCCAGCTCATAATCCTCACTTGTCACATTCCTCTTCTTCCTGTCCGCTTCAGAGTCCACACCCAGAGATTCCTTCTCACCTCACGAGAAGACATCTGGACTTCTGAAAGCTCCAACTTAAAACTGTCTATATATATATATATATATATATATATATATATGTTAGAACGCTTTATAGCGTTTATGATAATATCAATTAAAACACACAAATCCAAGCACATATAAGCGTTTATTACTACGTCTATTTACAATCTGTCACACATATGTTATTATGTTATGGTTACTAACGCAACATATTACAAAGGAGGTCCAAGAACTAGTTTTGACCCTAACACGGCCGTCCTGATCTTGCCGCGTCCTCGTGGCATCATCTAAATTTAATAACTGCAAAATAAAACAGAGCAACCGAAAACATAAGGCTTGTTTTGCCCGTGTCCTTGAGGTTCCTGACCATCCAGAGTTTCACTGAACTCCTTGAGGTCCTTGAACATTCAGCGTCGAACAAAACAAACACATCTCCTTGAGGTCCCTGACCATCCAGAGTTCCTCTGAACTCCTTGAGGTCCCTGACCATCCAGAGTCAACAAAACAAACACGACCATTTTAGGTCCAACAACTCCTTGAGGTCCCTGACCATCCAGAGTTCCTCTGAACTCCTTGGGGTCCCTGACCATCCAGAGTCAACAAGTCAAACACGACCATTTTAGGTCCAACAACTCCTTGAGGTCCCTGACCATCCAGAGTCAACAAAACAAACACGACCATTTTAGGTCCAACAACTCCTTGAGGTCCCTGACCATCCAGAGTTCCTCTGAACTCCTTGAGGTCCCTGACCATCCAGAGTCAAACAAAACAAACACATCTCCTTGAGGTTCCTGACCATCCAGAGTTCCTCTGAACTCCTTGAGGTCCCTGACCATCCGGAGCCAACAAAACAAAAACGACCAGTGTGTCTTGCGGTACTCAACAAGCTATCAATTCTCAAATCAACAATCAATCAGTTCATTTCATTACAGGTTGTCTACAGTACCCAACAAGCTCAGTGACTGTCGCTGCTTCCTACTCAGTACCTTATTATCCCACACGCAACGTGCCTTCTTATTTAATCAAAGCAATAATATATCTCTTACCACTTTAATCATCGTCACTTTTAATCATCATCATCTAACTAGTTACCTTCGTACTATTTGTCTGTCAATAGACAAACGCTCGTCCATTCTGACATTTTTTTATTATTATTTCTCTTCAGATCATTACATTTGCCATTTCAAGTAAATTACACCTTGATCTGTTATCAATCGCATTGGTAAAACAAGTAAAATTAAGCACAACCCTACGGTTCCCACTGTTTTAGTCCTGGTTGAAGATCTCTAAAGAACAAAGAATACATTAAATGAATTTATCTCCCGCCTCTAAAATATGTTCTAAACCTGCAATAGCTGTAACAAAAGATCTGTGCAAGCAATGTGCACAGTATTACATCGTTCACATTTAGTATTACATAGCATGTGCATCAATTGTAAAATCTGTCATTTATATTAGCACATTCGTCCAATATGTACCATTAGTACAGACCTAAGAGCAAGACATCTTAGACACCTTACAAGACAACTTTGACACCTTTCGGCTGTCAATTTTTGTCTGTGTTTCCACAATTACCACATCAGTTAAAAACTTAACTTAGTACTTTTGTATTATTGAACTTGGGAGAACTAAAATTATTACGTTCATTTTGATTTATTTTTTTTTTAAATTTGCATTTCTGTAAAAGCTAGTTTTCTGAAATTACAAAATCTTTTCTTTTTATCATACTTATAATAATAATAAAACTGTTCGATTTGCGTATTTAAACTGTCACTACCCGTGATATTTCGAATTACCTTGTTAAGTCTTTATACAAAATTTCTAAATTATCAAGAACAAATTAGAAATACCATACCTCATCATTCTCTTATTGATTGGCGTCAAATTTCTATACTACCTTTAGCTTATTCTTTATTTAACCTTTGCAATATTCTCGGAAAATTTATTTGCATCTTGTGGATGTTTTCCTGCCCTTGCTATTAGTTTTAACGTACTTTATCCAAATTCATTCTAGAACATTTCAACTTCTACGCATCAATGTGGCTCACCATAATATGGGTACGCAACGTTTTTGGGTTAATTATTTTTTTACAGTTTAATTATAATATAGCACTTGTGTTTTCCATTTTAAAAACTCTTGTCACCCAATTTTTGACATTTCGATTTATTTTTGCAACTGTCAATCTTTCTGTCATTTTTTTGTTTTTTTCATTTTAATCATTTTCAAAATATTTTATGTATCGAACAACAAAAACTGGCCAAAATTAGTTGTAGTTGTAGGCATCCCACTTCTGATGTTAGAACGCTTTATAGCGTTTATGATAATATCAATTAAAACACACAAATCCAAGCACATATAAGCGTTTATTACTACGTCTATTTACAATCTGTCACACATATGTTATTATGTTATGGTTACTAACGCAACATATTACAAAGGAGGTCCAAGAACTAGTTTTGACCCTAACATATATATATTTATACATTGTTGTTCTTGTCTCTGTTTTCATTGTTGTGTTCTTCATTATGTTTGTTCAGGTTTCGTATTTGTTTTATTTCTGTTTGTTTCAATGTAATTATAAATGTCGTTGATTGATTTTGTGTTCTTAATAAATAATTAACTTCATTCAATCTTTTATTTTAAACTAACATCATCATCTCCCTTCACCCCTTTAATTTTCAGAGATCGTTTAGTTACGACGAGGCTCTTCAAGCCGAGATCAGGCATCACGACCCCGCTCCTGAGCTAGACCGTGGTCTGTGTTAAAGTTGGGACCTAAGGACTTCCTCCGAGGGCCCCTTCCGCAATATATTGCTATGTCGGCTCCCTAGTAACCATTTTTCTTAATATTTATTGTTTCCACATCAAAACAATAGTGTTCATTGTTCATTACTGAATTGGCGTATTATGAATAATTGTAATGAACCCGTTATATGAGAGAAAGTATTTGATAATTTTTAACGTTTTAATCTCCATATTTTTTTAAATATTGTTTTTTGTCTTTTTTTTATGATCGGCCCAACCGGCCCATTTAGAGATCGGCTCACCGGACATTCGCCCGGTAGCCCGCTGGTTGTATCCGCCTCTGCTGGATACATATGAGTAGGTAATATTTAAAACGTAATTTGTCATAGTAATGCAATTTTGGGATAATTGCAATAAACATATTAGGCCATGATCATAATCTTTTACTAAATCTTAATAGCACTACTAAGACAAGTATACTAAGCGCAACTAAAAATTGATGTTCATAATACAGAATTATTGTTAGTAGTGCTTAATAGTGTCTAGTAAATTGTAATTTAGTAGTACAGATTTAGAAGCGCGGAGAGGCTGTATTAAATGATATTAAAATAGTGATGTGTCCATAATACTGACTGATTTTAATCATATATATGAGAGATTTGCGGGATGTTCGTGAAATGCGTGAAATAAGTAAATTACCAAGAAAATTTTATAATAAAAGAATAAATTTATTAGAATCATTAAGTGAAGATTTAAGTTTACAAAAGAGTTAAAATATTAATTAAAATCTGGAATGACGATATAAAACCGGTATCTTCAAAAGAAGGAAATATTTTAACTGAACTTCAAATATGTATTGCTTTACGTTATTATGCTAAAGGTTCGTACCAACAAGATATAGGTAATAAGTTAATAACATGAATAATTAATTAGGTACCATTACATGTTTACTTATAATTCTTTTAAAATATTAATAATAATTGTTAAAAAAATCGATGATAAAATCGTCACCCAACGCTATCAGAGAAACAAAGATATGTTTGTGTTTTTACCGCGATAATAGTACAAGCTAGTAACGTATCTTCCAACTCTTTTAACATGTTGTATGTCTATGTATTTCTATCGAAAACAGAAAACGTTGCCAAACGTACTTCTCTATTAGTTAAAAGATCGCAGTTTATATATTATGTATTAACATTACTAACGTTAACATCACACTTTCTTAATTTAACAAGTAACGCTTAGTTGCAATATTTAGTAAAAGCTTATGAACATGGCCGTATAATCCTGTTTGCAAGTTGGGAAACAAAATGTCCCAAACATTGAATTCAGACGTCATTAAAATTATAAGGTGCAAAATTACGAAAAATTGGTTACTTAAATTCGGACCAATTACGTTTTGTATGAACTTACTGGTCAAATGAAGGTTTGATGTACAAAACAAGGGTATGACTTTATTTGAATGAATGACCACCAAAAAACCCTTATAACAGCACTCATGTGTCTACCTGGTTGCCGATCTGTCTGTCTGTACGGTAGAAATTGTAGCCAGCTGAACTTTTTTTTAATGTTTTTTTTTTTTTAATTATAAATATGACACATTTTTTTACTGAGTTCTTGTGTGTAGATGTAATATGTAGTGTTCCGCCTACTATACACCAAGCTATTGTTACAATTACTTTAGTTTTGTGTTTTTGAAGTATACAAGGGGAATAAATCATTTATAGTAATGGTATACTTGTAAAACAAATAACACATTGTTAATAGTGATAAATACGTTTCTGAAATTGAGAAAAATAAAGCTGTTGAAGCAAAAATCTGTTGAAATTGAAGTGAATAAATAAATAAATAAATAAATAAATAAATAAATAATAATTTATTGACAAAATTACACGTAATGTGTTTTAAGTCAGTCAGAAATACATATTTAGGTTATACAATAATAAAATTTATAAAAACACTTTGCAAAAACACATTTACATTTATAAGTTAAAAATTACCATTTTACTGTCTTAAAATTAGTAAAATATTCCACTTTATAAAAAGGATGCTGTATAAGAAAATGTTTCATTTTATTTTTAAATATTTCTATGGAGTTTGATTTGACTTCTATTGGTAACACATTTAAGAATTTAATTGAGTAATAGTTGCTACAATTTCTTGTTTTTGATAATCTAGTATAAACAGGGTAGATTTTTTATTTTTTTCTTGTGTTGTAAGAATGTAACTGCTCAACAGTAGTGTCCGATCCAACATTTTTAAATCCGTAGACGAGACACTGATAAATATAAAGGGATGTCAGAGTCATTATCTTTAGACTGATAAAATGTTCGCTGCAATCTGCTTTATAGGATACTCCTGCGATTATCCATATTACGTGTCTTTGCAATTTAAAAATACGTTCCGCTGATGGACTGTGTCCCCATACAGATAGAGCGTAACATATCTGGGACTGGAATAGCGCGTAATAAGAAATACGTAAAATATTCACCGACACGCAGTTCACTAAATTCCTGAAAAGATATATAGTACTGCATAATTTTCTTGATAACAGAGATACGTGTTTATCCCATTTAAGAGTTGGGTCTATTTGAACACCTCGGAAAGTGACAGAAGCAGGGTTATTGAAATTATTATTTCTTAAATTTATAAGTAAATTATTAGTTTTACTAATATTTAGACTTAATTTGTTGGTAAGAAACCAAGAATGTGAGTATAGAACAAATATTCATAAATATCTAGCATTATGTTGGCATCTTACATTTTTTATATACCTACAAAACACTGAAATGTATGAACATTCACACTTATTAAATAAGCAAATCACATATTAAACTTATAATAAAAAAACACACTTTATAATAATACTTATAACTGATCACAGTTAAATACATAAATGAAATGTTCAGACAAAGAGGGTCTGGGGCTCGGACCTATAAACCCTGGCATTTCAATTATTAAGTATTACAATTACCACCAAAGAAATTAAAGAAATTATGCAAAATCACAATCAACAAAATTTGATAGTGATTTGTAAGAATAAAAATCTACACCCCGGTAATTTGTACCGACTTCCTCCGCCTCTCAACGCCACTGTCTATAGTCAACTGTCGGTTCGTACTCTAAGTTTTAAGAACTTTCATTTAATATTACGAGGGAAAGTCAGTAATTAAGTCACACAAGGCTATTTAAAAAATACTCAAAGAACTACTTAGCCGAAAACAAGTTTTACTTTTCAACAAAGTCGGCACCAACATTAATACACTTATCCCATCGCTTTATCAAGAGTTTTATACAGTAGGCACCCCAATGCCTGCTGTAAAACTCTTTGGGTTGCAGTCTCAGTCACATGCGTACTTCTCGTTCAACATCGTTATCACCCGCGAAACGTTTGACGCCAAGATGCTTTTTTGTAGACCAAACCATGAAAACATCCTGTTGCAGTTGCTATGCTGTCTATTGTAACTCGCCTATAAGCTCGAACCATCACGTCCACCTAGTTCGGTGTTGGTCAACAACTTTTAACGCCCTAGAGAAAATTTCTCGACCCAGTTGTACACTGCTTTACACGACAAAGCCTCTGCACTGTATACAGGATACATTTCCTTATAGATATACTTTGCAGGAAGTCCTTTTGACCACAAAAAAGGCACAACAGCACGTTACTATTCCACAGCATACTCTTCGAGTACGATCGCCCTTTTCACTCTGCCTGCGCACGCATATGTCAAGTGTCACTTAAGTGCTATCAATCTGGATTGTGCTGCTACCTAATGACACTTTTGGAAATAGCTCACTGCTATTTTCAGCATTCCAACATCAGTTTGTAACCTAATTACTGGCACCTTCGTACTTTATAATTTTTATCTGAATAATTAATTTTTTAAGATATCTGGCTCTCAGCCAGTTTCTCCAGATGTTTTTCAGCTTCCCATTCTTTATCTTCCAGATCTCTCTTCTGCATGAATTTATCCCTCCACAATCATATTGGTCAACCTCACTTTCTTCATCCTATTGGGTTTCGGTCTGTCACTCTTTTTATCTATCTTGCTTCATTTTCTCTCCTAACATGGCCGTACCAGATGAGTCTCTTTGGATCTATGTGTGTTACGATGTTCTTTCTATTCGACATCCATTCTTCTTCTTATCTTTTCATTTCTGATTCTATTAATTCTTGTGACCCTACAACATCCTTCCCAGAATTCAACTCCTGTAGCCCTCTTGTTCATAACCCAGTTCTCTGCTCCATATGTCATCATGCTTTGGACCATAGTTAATATATGTGATTATTTTAGACTTTTATATATTATTCTAACCCTTCTTGGTTATAAGATAGGAACTTCATTTTTTGACACATTTTTGACAACAAACGCAAAGCTTTAATTGATTCCGCGAGACAAAGTTTTCTTTATTATCAAGTTACTTACATTTTAGTAAGATTTTACTTTGAAAATTAGCTTTTTGAACATTTGAACATAAGATTTTATTGAAAACATCCTGTATCACTAAAATAATTTTCTAAATTCTGTCACTAGACATTCTTTTTAAACTTTGTTTTCTTGCAACCTTCCTTTCTATAACCATTCTTTAGAATCAATTTTCAATAACTGGTAAATTTAGATTAAGCGAATTGTTAATAACTTAGACCTTAGACAATTATAAGTAATAACATCGCATTCGCCAATGTACTTACTAACTGTACTTAAACTAAACATCGAAAAATCGTCCGTAAAACCCTTAAAACTTAAAGTAATGTTGGTGCTTATAGGAGTATTGAAAATGAAATTGAAATTTAAGAGCGTACTAAAATATTTTACAGCCAAAGTTAGTTTCTGGAAAATAATTTGAGAAAAGTAGCCAAGCTAAGTAATATTGCAAAATAATAAAAAATTTACGTTAAAATATGTGGTTATTAAGAGAAAAAATATATATAAAATAGATTTATATCTTACACATATATAAAAAGTTATAAAGTCTTCAACTCTTTATATTTCATTTAATTTTATATTCTTCATAATTCTACAACACTGGGTGTGGTTTGCCTGAATTCACACAAGTTTCTTTTCGTCATTATCTGAGATTAATACCCCTTCACGTTCAACATTTTAAACTATACCTGCTTCCACCTACCATTTGTTTCTTGTATATATATAGCATGTACGATTTTGTATAAGTATTGTAGCTTTGAAAATGGTAAATATTACCAGAACTGCAGTCAGCATGTTCAATAAAACAGTTTGTGAAACTTTACCAAGCATTTAATTTAATAACCAATTAATACCCCTATTCTGTACCAAATATTTACTGGCGGTGAAAATACTTAATACCCTTTTCACACTAGATCTTTAAGACGATTGAACTTAAACTTCATCGATGTTTAATATCGGTTTGCTTTCACACTTGATGTTTAATTTGAAGAAGAAATCTCCATGTAAAGCTAGTATGTATTGTCAACATAATTTCATATCGTTTGAATTTATTCTGTCATTATTTTGTATATCGAGGTTAGGAGAAGTTTATTTTTTATATTTATTTAAATAATAACGCAAATAATCTTCTCATAACCTCGATATATAAAATGATAACAGCTGAACATGGATAAAAGAAGAGAAGCATAAATTCAAGGAGTATTTTTTTATAATGGGAATTAAGTTGGCAATGCGGGCGAAGTTTAAGACGCAGATCTCTGTCTTAAACATCGGTCGTGTTTAGACGAGGCCGTACGGTTTCACATTAGCGTTTAAAGATCCATTCACTTAAACATCCGATCTTAAAGATCTAGTGTGAAAAGGGTATAAGGTCAGAATATATCCTGTAACATTTTGGCAAATTTTCTAACATAATACCGCTATTTAAATATATAATTTGGTACAGAATAGAGAAACACATCTAATTTACTATAATAATATTGAATTAAGAAAAGAAAGGGAGTTCTAACAGGAATAGATTTTGGTCTGGGTGAAATTATTATTTTGAAATGAGAAGCGCTTCTTAATATTTTTGTTAACGCCGAAACTGCAGTCAGCATGCCGAGTAAACATTTTAGTGAAAATTAGTTTATTTAGAAACATTTTACCTAAAAATAGACCTGTTTCGTAGAGTGATGCAGTAAATTTGGCGGACATAACATTGTTGACGTTATGAGATAAATGTCATCTGCATATCGAAAATCTTTCAGTCTATACTATAGATATCATTAGGTATTTTATTTTTTACACCAGTCATTTGAGCTTAATTGAGTTGAGAAGAGTGTGATAAAGTGGTGACAGTATGAACAGATAATAATAATAATAATAACCTGTAACGTAGTGCGAAAGTTTCTAAATAATTAACAACAGTTAATGTTTATATAATACTTACCATTTCTCTTACAGTTTCATAATAAATACTCTACCTAAACTTTTGTCTGTGGACACGTAAGGTCGGTAAATATACGTAAGAACGTGAAACATACCGAAGGGTTAAAATAATAAGAATAATGACAATAACACGCATTTGGCAGATATGGCGATCTTATCTGTTGAGTAAGACCACGGAAGCTGCTACAATCATACTTGCTGTTCCAGTACTTTAATATTTATTAGGTCGTCAAGGACGAAATTTATAGAAAAAAAGGAAAAGTTGGTTGTTAACTTACAAATATAAGGAATTATTTTATCAAAGCATGCAATCCATATTGTCTATACACTTTTCCCATTTAAGCGGCAGGTTGTTCAGGCCAGTGGTATAAAACCCTGGCGGACGAGAGTCAATGAATTCCTGGAAGGCCGGTTTTACAGCATTGTCGGAATTAAACTGTTTTCCTATTAAAAAGTTGTCCAAATTGCGGAATAAATGGTAGGCAGTACTTTAGTACACAAGTTTAGGTAGAGTATTTATTATGAAACTGTAAGAGAAATGGCAAGTATTTATTTACTACTAGGTCTGGTCAGTATGGAGGATGATAAAGAAGTTCCAACTCCAATTCCTGTAGTTTTGCCACAGTCATGTGTGCAGTGTGTGGTCTAACGTTATCATGCAATAAGATAGGAGTCGATCTGTGGACCAATCTAGGCTGTTTTTCTTTAAGTTTTTGCATCATTTCGTCCAGTTGGTTGCAGTATATTTCTGCCGTGATCGATAAACCAGTTTTTTTTTTTTTTTTTTTTAACTTACCTGTACGAAATTTGGCGAACCAATTTGATATTTTCTGCTGCGTAGTAACCAGGGATGGGGAGTCGACAGAAAAATTATCGACTCCCGACTCTCGACTCCGGAGTCGGTATTTTTGAAAATCGACTCCGACTCCGACTCCGACTCCCGACTCCTTTCACTGGTAAATTGTAAAGTCTATTCCAAATGTTTAAGCGGAACTAAATGGAATTTTTATGTTCTCAAATTATCACGAGTTTACTTTTTAACTATCAAAGTGGGTTTTTGTTAAACAAAATGATACAAAGCTTCATTCAATCCTTAAGAGTTACTAGATTTCGATATCTAATTCCGCTTAAACCAAGCAAACAGACTATACTTACATTAAATATCTTGGGTTGGGGCGAGCTGTTTTTATAAAATGTCATTTTCATTTCATCTTGACTATTGAGTCATTTTTAATACAAATTTTCAAATATATTAGTTATAAAAAAAAAATTGTTTTGTATTTTATATAAAGTCAGAGTTTTCAATACTAGTTACTTTTACCGTTTGATTGAAGCTTTTGATCATTTTGTTCAGGAAAAGCGAACTTCAATATATAAAAAAATAGCTAATGACAACTTACAAAAATGAAAATTCCAGTTCCGCTTAATCGTTTGGAACAGACTGTACTTTATTTTTCATAACATGTCACTTTTTTCTTTTGACATATAGGTTTTAGCTGCCAACATGAAACATAAAATAATCACAAATCCCGTTACAACTTGAGAAAATAAAAATCCAGTTTAGTTTCGTTTTAACATAATAAACAAAGTATACAAAAAAAGAAAAATTAGATATTACGAAAAATTAACTAAATTTTTAACTGAAAAACATGAAGGAAACCGGAATTGAATATTTTTAATTTCATTTTCGTTCATAAACAGAGAAAAAATGTCGTTCCTGTTCCCATTCTTTAACAAATTCTGGTAGTATGGTATTTTGCTTTCGCTTTCGGATTGTGCTCATCCTTGATAAATATGTAGTCAAAGAGTCGGGAGTCGATAACTTTTTCCGACTCCCGACTCCGACTCCGACTCCTCCAAAAAGCTTCGACTCCTCGACTCCCGACTCCCGACTCCGACTCCGACTCCCCATCCCTGGTAGTAACACTAGAGCCAAATACACTATTAATTTTTCACGTGATAGTGCGAATTTATTGATATTTTTAGAGCATGCAATGATTTCTTTAAACAGGCGAGATGTGTAATTTTCCAACAAAAAAAAAAAAACTAACGGTAAAATACTAAGCGAATGTCAAATAATAAGCTGTTAAAGCAATATTATTAACTACAAATTTCATCCTTGACGACCAGATATTTGGTGTTATGAAATGAAAAGTCGATGATCCCAAGGGTCTTGACAGGAATACTAGAAAAAATTTAATACAAACTGCAGTCTTCATCCAAATTACTCTGTGCTACATACGATATATACCTTCCTCGTCAACTTGCAGGTAGGGAGGTCGGTTTGGATTGTTGAGTTTAGAGTGCTGGCCCGACCGGGTCGTCTAGGGTGTCTATTTTGTAATATTTTAGACATTTCTTTTTCTAGTATTTTGTCGAAATTTCTTTATTACTGTGTGCATAAAATTGACCTTGGCAGAATAAACCCGCTGCATACAGCAAACCAAGTTCCGAAAACTCAGGATCCATTATTGAGATTTGTTACTCTTCACGAACTGACGGGAAAAGGGACATTTCTGCTTCAAGCAGCTCGGAGAGCAGCTGAAAGATTTAAACTGCATGATCTGAGTCCTGGGGCAACCAACTCTGGAGTAGTGTTCAGTCGCAAAGGCGTAGATAGAATGTATTTCCGCATGGGAAAAAATAAACACTTTGTGTTGTACAAGCATATTGACAACATCGGTCTATCCCACGAAGTAACCTTTACTTTTCTCTGGTCTGCAGGTCTCAAATCTGAGACGAAAGTGTTTGTACTTGCGTGCTAGGATGGTGTCATTAACACATTAGTTTATCGCTACATGATATTTATCATGTAGCGCCGTCTTATTTAAGACGGTGATATCTACACTATGTACACCATGTAAACGTCATCTCGAAACACAAGCATGAACTCCCTGCGTCTCCCCTATTAGTTCAGTCGTGCTACATTTCATAATATAATTCTGCTCTTCAACTCTTTCAATTCTTTTTGAGACAGAAATATGGAATAGGTACAATATCTGTCTTACCTAGGTAGGAGCATATATCGACGTTACAATGGTGGAAATATCCAGATGTCATATTTACTAGAATTATGCATTTTCAACCAACAAGCTTCTCCCAGCCAATAAAGTAGACTTTCCGCTGGATTTCGACATAAACGACATATTTGTCATGGAATTATCACGTCCAGCTGAGAAGAACATCGCTCTCAAAGAGGAAGAGAAGAAAACCATATTTTCTTGTTTGAGCTAAGAAAGATATAACCGGGTTATTCCGTGAAGCTCGTAGTCCTGATTTTCGATATATTGACTGGCCTTAAAGTTGCTTAAAGAGTGTAATCGAGAACATTCCCGTCTGTAGACCATTTCTTACATCTTGAACAGTCGATATGTCGAAAAAGATGCGTCGAACGCTTGACTGACAAGATGCGATATATACCAGAAATAGAGTGATTTATATTTGCTGTTAAACATTAGGTAATCCATACTTAAAATTATAAGAAAGATATCATCAAAGATAGCACTGCTGATTATACCTGCAGACGCTCTAAGACCAGCCCCCTCCATAACCATACAGCATATTATATTTGTATATCAAAGAATTACGAATAGCTTCTACAAGAACAGACACGACAAGGTTGAAAAAATATCTAAGACTAAGAAATAGCATTAAAATATAAATTAGTACTTATAGAATTACTAATATGGAGATATTACAAATATGATTCAGAGAAAATTTTAGTAGGAAACGGAACTAAAATATATTAGAACCGAGGTATCAGACTGACAGAACGATAGCTTGCAATAGCCCAGGTATCACATTTATAGATCTCAATACCTATATAAAAATTTTATCGATAATATTATAGTATTTCCAAAATAAAATGGCCACTCCTGTTGACAAGCTTAACAACGCGGCAATAGGTTTATGGCAGTAATCCTAAGACCCTATGCTGTAAAAAAGAGGTATTAAGGGAATTTTAAATTTAAATTGAAAAGTTCAGCTGAAGTTTCTTAAAGGATATTTTCCAAATTTATAATTCTATTATTTCTAAATTTTAGGAGTTATGTACACATAATATATATTACTTGTTTGTTAGTTAATTTTATGCTATAACAACGTTCATAGCGTGCATACATTAACAACATGGCTCTTTGGCGACCATTTGATTTTGAAGAAATTCCTCATTTCTGTAGTGAAAATAGTGAATCTGCGCAAGGTGATTTGGAGTGCGAAAATGTGGACGTGGCTACTAAAGAAAAATGTTCTTTTTTAGAAGATTGCAAAGTTCTGATAACTGAACGTTTATAAAAAGTTAGTTTTGGAAAGTAGTGACAAACCTATACTCAGAACTGCGGAATTAACTAGCGTTCCATACAGAAAAATTCAACGTATCATTGATATCACAATGATAATAGTGATAATGATTAATATTTTAATAATTTAAAATTACCATAAATTGACAAGTTCAAAAAAAGAATGATTTTTGTTTGTGCAAATTTGAAGTATTTAATATAGACTTTAAAACAAAACGATTTTTAAACATGTCTATATTTATAATTGAAATATAGCTAGTCCTACTACTGATAAATACGTAAAGGAATGTCAAGTGATTATATACAGTTCATTGCTATTAGCATACAAGAAAACAAGTTTATTTTAAACAATTATTACGGTCCTGACAACTATTTTTAACAGAACCATAAACTCAGCAGGTATAATGGTTATACTGTCATTATTGGTATCAGTAAGCGAGAGTGGCCATTTAATTTTGGAAATACTATACCTCTTAGCCGCTAGTTTAATCCCTAAAACATGAAGAGTACGCTTGAAGCTTTGGAGATAGAAGATGTCACCAAAATAGTAACAGCCATGCAGATGTCATCCTTATGCCGGGTTTACATTGTTAGAGTAAAAGAGCTAGTAACTAGCGCAAGTACTACGTGCTTTATTCTACTATCTTATTTTCGGGATAGTAGGTGTACGTACACAATTGGCATACTATCTTATTTTCTGGATAGTAAGTGTCAAAACACATTTGACATCTTCACTGTGATTTTGTTGTGCAATTATCTTTCATCAATTATAGTTTATGAATGTGAATATACATCGTCGCCGGCGTGATACAATTAAAAAAATGGTAATTGGTATTACATCATTTCTTGTGGAGAAAATAACTGATTGTCTTTTTGAAGAAATCGGTACAGAATATAAGCCTAAACGAAAATGGGTTAAAAAATAGATTGATAGACGAGCTACCCCATGGCGCATCAGCCCTTCTATTTCGTGAATTAGCTGTGAAAAATCAAAAAGAGTACAGACTGTGTTTAAGAATGACACCATATGACTTTAATAGGCTATTAAATTTAGTTAATCCATTAATACAACGAACTGATTCACTAATGAGGGATGCGATTCCAGCAAGAATAAAATTGGAATTAACGCTTTATAATGAAAAGAAATCATCAATTAATAAATCAATGTTACGCAATTTAAGTAAATTAATTATAACCTACCGATATGTTTTTTTTTTTCTATTTGTAATGACAGGTTACCGCTTGCCCCCAATTTGAAATCATCAATTTTTCGTAGTGGAGGAAAAGATAGTAGCTAGTAAATACGTCGACGAGCTATCTGATTTCCTATCCCAACTACTAGAAGCTAGTACTCTACTATAGTCTATCTCAGAAAGAGCGATAGTAATAAAATTTATTATTTGTAAAAAGTTATTGTTTTTTCGCACAGTAACGGCACACAAAATATAAATAGTTCGAAACGAAATATTGTTAAAAAGCAACCGAGTGTGCCGCATATCTTATATGGGAATACGAACTAGGGTTAAACACAATAGATCATAAAAAATTTACCCTAAAATTTTGAAGAAAAATATGGTCACAGGCGTGAGTTTAATGATATGATAAATATGGTCCAGGCGTGCGTTTAATAAAATGATAAATAGTAATATAGGAATACACAAAACCAATTTAAACGTGTTTAAAATGTGCACGCCACTGGTAACTGCCTGACAAAAATATTTATTACTATCGCTTTTTCTGAGATAGACTTTAGTCACAATGTCAACTGTTTACACAGGGATAGTAACTAGTTTCTAATTACTTGCACTAGTTAATAACTCTTTTAATCTGCCATTGTAAACCCGGCATTAACTCTGCGATGTTGTACGAAAATTATCAAAATTTAACTTACTTGTATATTTATAACTAATGCAATATAATTACTTACCTGTACTCTGCTCATTGTGGCACACCAGGCTGAGTTAGTCACGTGACTCACGAGAGTAACTTAGTTGTAAATAATAAATATAATAATTAAATTATTTGACAATATAACTTATGCGTGTATGTAAAAAGATTTAAATCATACAAAAGCGTATTTCATATCGTTTTGTATTAGTCTCATTGGAGTTTCGAGTAGTTATTTGCAATTTATAAAAAATAAAAAACGACAGTTCCATCGAAATTCATTGCTTAATAATGCAAAACTATATACAATATTTACATTGTCAGGTGACATATGAAAATTTCAGAGCTACATTCATAAATCTATACAAAAATAAATTGCAATATTCTCTTTTTCCTCTTTTTTATTTACTTACATGGAATTTGCTGTTATTAAACCAGGTATATTAAAATTTATACACATTTTAATATTCTCGAAAATATTAGTATTAAAACTTATCCATTTTGTTACGGAAATAACTTTCATTTTTTGCTTTATTTCTGCAAATTCTGTCTATCCACAGAATATCATAATTATGAAATATCAGTGATTCTGATATAGTCCGGGAGGCAGCGTTGCATTTTTATGGTCATTTCAACCCGATTAATTTTTTTTTTTTGTAATTGATAGTTTAGTTATGGCTAATAATCGAAACAAGCGTCAGCCGCCAGAATCGAGGGACTGATCGTAAGAAAGTGTACATCTTTGCACAGTTATTGTTTAAGTGATAATAATAATAATAATAATAATAATAAGTCAATGAAACTTTTACATCGAACTTATTATATAAATAGAATAATAAAAACACAATCAACTGTTTGAACAATGGGGGTAAGACCGTCAGCTGAGGGATTATAATTGCTGAGCGGACATTTAGCCTAAGTATTTTATAATATAATAAATGATGTAACTGACGATCTTTACCCCGTTATGTCGTCTGCTGACGATCATTTTTATTTAATATAATATAGTATTAGGAAATAATTTCATTCAGCTTTTCGGACAAGAAGCGTTTATTTTAAACAACACAACGTTTCACCAACAACATTGTTGGCTTCTTCAGGTGCTATAACAGTAACATAACAATAAAGTAACAATCTTATATAGTTATAAATTAGTTTACCTATGTTAGTTAAACATAACTCTAACAAACTGTACATCAGTCATCTCCAAGGATGGTGAAATTGCAGAATATCATTGACAAAATATATGAACTTGAAGAATACAGAAAATAGGAAAAACAGGAGTTAAATTTTAAATATTATACTATGATAACCAAAGGTAGTGACTATTAATTAAATTTTACATTTCAAACAAGACTAGAGATAAATATACTAATACTTTAGTATATTTAATAGTCACTACCTTTGGTTGTCATAGTATAATATTTAAAATTTAACTCCTGTTCTTCCGTCACTTGGTTTACAAGCATATCCTTGGCTACAAGAATATGTGCGGAATTTTGCTCTGAAAGCCACCGAATTTAATACAGTGGCTGAAATTTGTAAAGCCAACTTCGTTATGTATAAGTGAGTTTCACAAATTTAAAATGTCGACTATTCAATATAGTAACTTACTAAGCTCCGATTGGCGATCTCTATTCATTAGGTTTACGCGTGATTGAGTAACAGTTTGGACTGCAATTAAAATAGTCCAGCATCTTGTTTTAAACTCGATAAAAATAACAGAGATTGGTCACAATTTTTGGTGCTACAAAAAAAGGTTTATTAACGGCAAATAAAATTATAAGAACGACAAGAAAGAAAAATACCCAACAAACTATTCAAGTAACGGCAAAATATGTAGAATAACGCCAAATTATTCAAGTAAAAGACAAAACCTAAAGAGCCACCTGTGGTGCCGTGTAACTATTGCAAATAAGGTTATGTTGGCTGTCATTTTTACCAAATGTACACAAAATAACTACCGTATTAGCCCGAATATAACGCGACCCCGAATTTAACCCGACACCAAAATTTTTCATTTTTCAAGATATTTTGAAAAAAAGTTTTCCGAAAATCGCATCGGTATCGTTATGCTCGCTTTCAGTTTCCCACAAAATGTCATCTTTAGACCCAGTTAAATTATTTGAAAATTAGCATTTCTCAAAACCATCACTATCGATCAGCGACGTACTTTGGACTAGGAATCAGAGAATATTTTAACCATTTTCGAAAAAATAGTTTTCGGCTACCATTAAAATCGTGTTAAGTGTGTTTTAATCTATATTATTTTGTCAGAACTTCTATATACTACTTTTTTGGATGGAGAGACACTTCACTGTCGTGTAATGAATCTCACTGCTATATAAAAAATACATGTAATTATTTTTTCGGGCAAAATACAATCTTATGTGTAGCAAATCTTTAAATTAACTTCATTTTCGAAATCTACGACTTCAATAAACCCGAAATTGATATCCAACTCAACAAATTTGATCTAATTAGCAAAATTTGATTTTCGAGCGTTATTTCGAAAGCGGCTTCATTTGAGACCAGGTGCTGCGAGAAAACCTAAGCAAATTGATGAATTCTGTATACGCATGGAGTAACATACTTAAATGTCATAATTTACAGTCGTTCCGGCCGGATATGTAATTTTTTTTATTTAATTTCGGGCAAAACCCGAATAATAACCAGTCATATGCCATTTTTTCTTTCATTTTTGTAATTTACAGGTCCAATTTGGTCGAAAACGAAGTTGAGACTGTACACATTTCGGTCGCTACCTTAATTTTGACGTCCCGCAAAGAAAAATTCCGCACATATTCTTGTAGCCAAGGATATGCCCTACAGATTTAGGAAGAATTGAAACAAAATGTTAATATACGCAGATTTGCAGTGATAGAGTATATGATCATGTCTCTAATTTGGGAAAAAAATCTATCAAAATTTGAAATTTTCGCCATTTTGATAACAGATTCGTAATATAAGACATTAAATTAATAGAAAAGGAGCCATATCATACGAAATTTCGGAAATAACTTTTTTGCGTATGAGAGTGAATTATGGATGGTATCTTGTAAAATAAGTAACGGAAAGTCGCGTACGATGCGGTAAATTGTAGCTAAAGTTCCATTATACAAATATGTATTGAGCTATTTTGCTCTATCATAAAAATTAGTTATCGTTATCGTAATTGGCGCGCTAGTTTCGCCGCCATCTTGAATCTCTCTCGATTCACAAATAGGTGCTGCGAGTCAAAACGATTTAATTTTTATAAGGAACACGTGTGTCAAATGGCATTCCATTATCATCAAGTGCAGTATCTTTCGACGTAGGCACTAGACTAGTAAGACGGTTTTATTATGGATTTTTTCCATTCTTTTATGATTTTTTGGTAAATTTGGTAAATTATTGTTTTATAAAGACAAAAAATCATTGTTTCAATGGCCTAACAATATCATCATCATCTTCAGCCCATAAACGTTCCACAGTAGTCTCACCGAGCCGTAGTTTTCACTACCGTACTGCTACTTTTATGTTGGGCACGAGCCTTTCACTCCGAAGAGTGATGATTCAGGTCTACAACTCTCACGGTGACCTAATACGGGTTAGGAGCGGCCTAACAATATACAGGGTATTAAATTTTAAAAAATGTTTATTTTCTAAATATCTGATCAAAACCAAATATTTTTTAAAATAATTATTTTTCTGCTAATAATAATTTTAATCAAAAATGTCGAATATCATGGAAGGATAACGTTTTTCTGTGTTTTGTTTCGTAAAAAAACCGATCCGTGTATTTCACAACTAAATTAATAATTGTGAAGTGATTTTTTAATGAAAAACACAACTGTCATTTTTACTAATTTATTGTCAACACTCAAAACAAAAATTCACAGCACACTACTGTCCAATACATAAACAATAATTTCTTACAATTCTATCAATTATTATAAAAAGTGTTCGTAGAATATTCACTATTATTGCATCTTATAATAATTATAAAAAGTGTTCGTAGAAAATTCACTATTATTGCATCAACAATATATTTTAAACAATTTTGACATAAATAATTAACATATGCGCGCCTCTATCGGGGAATGAAGAAACGACCGGTCGAACATACGAACATACAAACAGGCGTCCGGTCGAACATACGAACATACAAACAGGCGTATTATATTATAGGATAATTTGTTCGTAACTAGGTATACAAAATATGACGCACAAACTGTTTTGAATTTACATTCGGTTGTAGAAACGTTATATATACAGGGTGTCCCAGCCAAGTGGCTCACCAATGCTATCTTTGTTAATAATATAGATAGAGATTCGGTTAAATGGACAATATTTTGAAAATAAACATTTTTTTAAATGTAATACCCTGTATATTGTTAGGCCATTGGAACAACGATTTCTTTGTGTTTATAAAAAAATTAACATGTTTAAAATGAATTTTTTTTAATAACGGAAATATCAACGCTACAAACTTATAAAAATAGTACAATTCAAAACTTACATATAATAAAAACAAAAGTAAAAATTACCAATTATTTTGGTTACAAATATTGTTCGAATAAATATCCATTACTGTTTAAACACAATCTTATTCTTTATTTTATTTTTCGCATTACATTGCGTAACATTTTTAGAAATGTTGCTGCAAGCAAGAGATATTTTATATTTTAGTTCGATTTTAAAATTTTAGAGAAATTTTAGTTAAATTTCCTTCATAGAAATACGGCCCTATTTCGTAGAATTTTCTCTTGCTTGCAGCAAAATTTCTAAAAATATGTTACGCAATGTAATGCGAAACATAAAATAAAGAATAAGATTGTGTTTAAACAATAATGGATATTTATTCGAACAATATTTGTCGAACAAAATTTTTACTTTTGTTTTTATTATATGTAAGTTTTTAATCGAACTATTTTTATAAGTTTGTAAAGTTGATATCTTCGTTATTAAAAAAATTTCATTATAAACATATTTATTGTTTTATAAAGACAAAAAATCATTGTTTCAATGGCCTAACAATATCATCATCATCTTCAGCTCATAAACGTTCCACAGTAGTCTCACCGAGCCGTAGTTTTCACTACCGTACTGCTACTTTTATGTTAGGAACGAGCCTTTCACTCCGAAGAGTGAAGTTTCAGGTCTAACTCACGGTTCAACTCTCACGGTGACCTAATACGGGTTGGGAGCGGCCTAACAATAAACAGGGTATTAAATTTTAAAAAATGTTTATTTTCAAAATATCTGGTCAACGAAATATCTAAATATATTTTTGAGTTTGTCATAATATATCCTATGTAAAATACTCGAAATTTGTCTATTTAACCGAATCTTTATCTATAACATTAAGAAAGATAGCAATGGTAGCCACTTGGCTGGGACATACGCACAAACGAATACAATATGTTCAGCTCAAATGTCATATTCTGTGGTGCGAAGAACCTAATTTGTCGTCCTGTTATATTTTTCCTATAGACTTTTACATATTTTATTGTTTCTGTGGATTCGTGTGTATATGTGTCATTTGAAAATATGAATATTTAATATTTTAAAATTGTATTGATTTTTTTAAAGATTTTAATAGCTCAAAATATTAATTTAAATAAAATGACAAAATAAAATGACAAATATTAATTTAAATAAAATGACAAACAGCTGCAGAGCAAAAATATTTTGAAGATTGAATTGTATTTATATGCTATAAAAATAAATCGAAATGTTGGGAGAAAAGACGAAAAAACACCTAATGTCTTGAGTGAAAAAGGCTTTCACTATTTATTAAAACGCATAAAGGAAATTCATCTAACTCACCATGAGTTGTCACTCATGCGTCTGTGCTTACATTTTAACGCGTCCTTACACCTAAAAATACTGCATCGTGCTCAGAACAAAGCAACTCATGTGTTTATTTTTTCCGCAGGCCAGTAGAATAACACACGGTTCCCGATCGTTTTTTACTAGTTGAAAACTTGACGTTGTTTATTTGCTTTCGTGATGAGTAAATAAATCTCGATGTTGTTGTTAGTCTGTTGCCACGGTAACAAATATCAACAAAAATATACTCAAATAATGGAATTTATCGCTCAGATTGTTATTTATCTCAGATAGTAAATTATTGAATTTACCCAATATATTATATTCATGATTCAGACCTGTGTGTTTGAAACCATCACGTTGTGTTTTGTAAGACTATACCGGCTGGTACTGGCTTCTGGCTCCCGCTTCACATGCCTTTCAGCCTTTTATTTATTTATGGTTTCTATTTTAGCTACATGTTGCCGATACATTTCGAGTATAATAGAATGTTATTGTGAAGAAAGACCATATGTATAGTTTAGAATAAGAACTCGGCTGATTTTCCTGTTTGATTTTCTATAGTAACATTGTATAAACTGCATGTTTTATGTATCCATGTGTACCAATTTGTTAAAGCGCTTGTTCAATTTCAACTGGCGACACTGCTTCATTCCATCGTTGGCGTGGAAAAATCAGAGTGACAGCCCTGCGTAAAATACGTGACAATATGTGACGTAATTATTGACTCTTCCCTTTGGCAGCCGACAAATGTTTGGTTTTAAAATGAATTGCTGCGACTCGCACAAAAATTGGGTAAACTCCCCTATCTAAAGGGTCGAGTTTGTCGACCAAAACAGATTCAAGCGTGGTCGAAAACTGTCACAGATTCACTACTTCGGCTAACCGGATTGTGAAAAAATGTCCCTTGTAACAGGACACGGCATTTCATGTCCACGATACGGCCTTGTTAAGTGCGAGCGCGCCACAACCATCGAGTCTGACACTCGTGTAATATCATTTCCTGCTGCTCATACATGGGAACTACGAACCAACTCTTTTCACTAGTGATACATTAAACAATTCTATTTTAACGCATGTTTTCGAAAGCCGTCATCGCACATAAATAAATACAACGAATTAATAAAAAGACTGCAGCTATAACTCACAATAAATTCGTTGATAAATTTATGTTGCCCATGAACTTCTCGATCTGTTCTGGAAATGTCCATAGAAAGCAATAACTGCAGGGATTTTTACCCAAAACAATCGTGACTGCTCTACCATCAATAACGCAGCTGTCTTATTTATTACCGCAGACACAATCAGCTCGGCAGAGCGGCATGATGAACTACAGAGTGCGTTGGACAACACACGGCCATTGTCCGTCTACACCCGCGTCCAGGATTGATTGAGAGAGATTCATGCTCCCTGCTCTGAGAAGCAGCAAAGCTGATAACCTCATCTCTCTATGAAGAATATAATTCGTTTATTCATTCCTCTCCGCTGCTGTCAAATACCTGCAATCCGCCCCTGCAGTCATAATATTCCCTTCCTCCCTCACTCCTCTTATTTGGCCGGTAGATTTTTTATGTGCTTCAAATGATCCATGAGTCGATTTGGTTTAATCACTTTTTGAATATTTCCCTGTTAAAGCTGGTCATTGATGTGATGGCACGTTTGATTCCTGGTAACATGTTTCAGTAATGGAGCAGTTAAGTTGCCCTGTTTTTAGTTAAATTAATTCATCTCGTACGTTTAATATTTAATTGAATTTATATGGAATGTAACTACACACGGTTGACAACCCGAGCGTCATAGAAGCCGCCTAGTGCTCGGCTGTACGGCTTCTGTCTCCGCTCTCAGACTGGTCGTGTCACGCGCTGCGGTAAAAATTCACTTACTGTGACAAATGATTCTTTTCAACAAGTGCAAGCCACCGTATTTCGACCAAATGTATTGTGTGCACTCGTAATAACATTTTACAAATTGGTTCTATAGCAAAGTTAAACATAAACTTTGTTATTTTGCAGATGAAAAACTGCCATGTAAAACAAAGTTTCTTTAGAATGCCAACGCATCACGTGAATGCTTCAAAACTTTGCAGAACAATCATCACTTTTTTTCTACTTTTAACAATAGAACTTAGTTATTCATAAACCAGTTTAGGTTAAATTTGAGGGAAATGGTGTGAAATGATGGTAGATCATTGAACCAAAGCGTGATAGTATAGATAGTTGAATGTTTAGAATTTAGAAGTTACATTGACAGCCGCTAGCCTGAAGCTGTCAGCGCTGACCGGACCCCAGGGACATGAAACGGGCCGCCGGTAGAGCGACCGTCATATATTTTAGTCACATACGGCGTTCTCGCGTGACGCGCTGCCACCAAATGTCACTACCTTTGCAGTATTAAGAAGGGTATCGGGTAATCTAACGCGATACGTTTTCAACGCCTAGTATTTCGAGCTAGTAAATTACGAGCGATTTAGTGAAATCGTTTTACCGATAACGCAGGCTCGAGGGAAAAAATTAATTCCGAAATGTTTGTTCGGAGATAAAACTGATCTGCTGTGTGTCTATGGTAACATGAAAATTTGCTGTTGATTCCGGTATAAGTGTCTTTCCCATAAATCTTTCTTCAGTCAATCATTACGAAATGAATGTGCTGAATGCTGTCAAAGAAGACGAAGATTCGAGATCCCTTCATTAGAACGTATTGCTTTATTACTACAGAGATATGTTCATTGCTCGCCTTTAGCTTGTTAGATTCCCTATCTTACCCTACTTAAGATTTTGAATAAGGGAACAATAAATTATTTTTTATTGAAACGTTATTAAGTTTAATGATATTTTTTCTATAAATTTCGGTTGTTGAGGGTGAAGCAAACGATCTTCGACGTTATTGGAAAGAAGGCTGATGTGAATCGCCTCGTGATCTATGTGTTTTCAACGCGCACCCCTTATACACGTTCCCACATTAATTCCTGGGATCGAGAGGCTGAGCACTCGCCGCTGCCAATCGCTCAACACTATAATTCCGATTTTTTGCCGGAACGGGAGACACGATGTTACTTACTCTGATGCGTCTGATCCCGATGGTCGACTGTCCGACGTAAATTTATTAGACTATTTTTTAGGAAAGAAAGAAGTGTACTCGAAAAGCGGTCGTATGTTTTTGCGTGTGAATTTTATTTTCTCAGGCGATGGACGACGAAAGGATAGGGCGAGACTTTTTGCTACCTATATATATGGTTCTGCCGATCGTGTTGAATAACTGCCTACAGAACATTACATGAAAACGTTTTATTTATTTAATGTGAATCGTTTTTACAGTCGTTATAAATTGTTTCAATCCAGCGCGTTAATAATGCAAAACAGTCGACAGCGACAGTTGTCGCATGTGCTCTGAATAACGTCGATCATAATGTTATCAGTTATCATAACATTTTTTAAATATATGTAAATCACACGAGAATAATTCAGTCGCATAAAAATGCATACGTTATACGTTTCATGTAAATTTCTATATCGTAGCGGCCGATACGCGCCGCGCTACTACCGCCTGACCCTGATATATTACCAGAGAATGTTTAGTTTTCATACAGCATATTTATATCGCAGAAAATACCTAATTGCCTCAATTAATTGCTGCTCGGTGACAGTTTTATTTTCCTTTTATTTAAATTAACATGAAAAATTAATTTGGCAAACCTACATCTTCCACACTGGTTAACATGAAATAGAAACATTACACAAAGATGGCAACTGAATAACTCTCGCCATCGCAATTACATGTGTAACTTTTGTACCGCAAAAAGACGATGTAACAAGGCCAACAAATTGAATTTTTTTTAACACCAAATACGTAGACGTGATTATATCAGTTTTTACTTTTTCCGGAACCAATACTGTATATTAATTTAGATCAATCGTGTGTGTCAAATCTAAAACCAACAACGCCGCTAACATCTTTTGATACATATATTGTTGCAGTTAAACTCCATTTACCGTAACTATGAAATGACGTCACAGTTGAAAAACTCACCTTGTTGCCAATTCGTAATCTGTCAAAAAAAGTTAGGTTATATCGAACAACTTCTAAAAATATATTTCTAAAAACCTATATTTCCTATGGAGGAAAGGAATTAATGTAAATTATGATGCACAGCAGTTCTTTCTAACCGATTTGTCGCGAAATTTATGGTTTATATTATATTAAGTGTGTAATGTAGTATTAAAAAAAAAATTATAAATTTCAGTGTATAAGAATCATCAGAAATATTTGTTTTTAGAAATGTGTCGTGTTCTTTTAATACTTTTTATAAAATTTACTTCCATTTTTCGCTTGGTGTCACATTGACACAGCGGGTTCGGGAAACAAACACGGAGTGTTCCGAGTCACACTGTTTAACTCCAGACCGCTCGAATAAACGCGTTAAACCTTTTCTCGAACGCTCCGAGCTTGCTTCATGAACTCACTAAATGATATCGGAAAGCAATGATAAAGAATCAAATTTTTTATTATTCGAATAGAAATTTTTGAATTTCAGATGTTAGATACAATTTTGTTTCGAATAATGAATATTCAAATATTATTTCCAGCCGAACAGTTTATTGCCACTAGCTGCAAGTGTAAAATGTAATGAGTACGCTAAAATTTCTTTTCCTTTGCATTTGATGATAATAAACCGTTCTACGTAACAGACCTGTAGGTTAAAATTACAAAAAAAATAAAGAACGTAACAAATGTAAATAGAACATATTTTATTAATCATATATAATATTTGTTTATTGACCAAGATACAAAATTAAATATTGCTTTTGTTCACTTACATTACAAATTATAAAACCTTTTAAAATATACAAACACAACATACAGATAAAAGTACGTTATAGAAATATCACCCAACATGGAAAATACTTAAATATACAAACAGTTCAAAAAATAAATATATATAACGGCTACGTCGAATCAACGACAGCCCTTCGCTACTAAAAGACAAATATTTCACAAACTTTGACGAGATGCCTATTCATGAGTGAACAGGCCAATTCTGGATACGAACATTTTGCCACAACTTACTTTTTAAACTTTTTCCATCACGTTCAATACACTTCCTCATACGTATAAACCACGTGTTAAAAATGTCTTCCCACTTTTCAGTTGGTACTTCTGCACAGGTTTGGTCCCAGGCTACTAGAAACTCATCCTCGCTCTTAAAATGGCGGCAATAATTTTCTTTTTCACAGATCTTGATTGTTTTACCACGGTTGAGGTTTCTGCCTCTACAAGGAGCCTTATCTTGTTTCTTGACTTTGATGATAATTACTGATTATCATTAAGATCTTCTTCACCGAACCAATCAGAATCGTCACTTGAATCTTCATCAGGATTTATAATGCATGTGGTAATATTTTCTGAATCGAAAAAGACTTCCCTGTCGTACCATTTTTTTATTTCTTCTTCAGTATGGCGGACGGTGTTTTGCCACTTTTCTTTTTTAATTTATTAAGAGGCCTCACGTAGAGATGTTGTGTCCTTACTATTACGGTACATCTCATAAATTACATTACGTATCCCAACTGTTGTAAAGTTGTCTAATTCTACAACAGATTTAGTATGTGTTCGTTTCTTTTTCGGGCTACTGACAGTTTCACCTCACGTTTGTTGTGCTATTTTATTTACTTTAGAAATACTGACATCTAAAGCAGCTGCAACTCTAAAAAGTTAATTAACAATTATTTGTAGAAATATATTCAAGTGAAAAGACCATAGATATAAACTAAATTTTATATTTACTCACATCTCTGACACATTTCATATCCATTAAAGGTCCACCATTGTCTCGCTCTCTTTCAAAATAATTAATAAGAGACAAAACCATCCTTTGAGCACGGCTACTAAGAGCTTTGGGCATTTTTACTTTTAAATTACAAATAAATTTAAAAAGAATAAAATATAACCTCACTTAATTTGTACCTAAACGTCAACCTGACGTCAAAATAACGATTGTACAATACAATTTAAAACCGTCAACACTGTATAAAATTACCAACATGAAATAAATAAATGTACTAATTGAGTTATGGATTGATGTTGATTAAAACATATCATAACGTTGGTACTTAAATAAACCAAGTGTGACGTCATCTCATATTTATTGTGGATGGAGTTTAGGAGAACAAGTACGAGCTAAAGCAAGATTTCTTTTTATGAAGCGACGAAACAGTATTGCAACATCTTGTCATGTGTTCTCTAAGTGTAATGGTGCAAATAGCTATCTTCGCTGTTCGCTAAAAATAGCTAACAGCACCTGATGACAGTGGCGTATTCAGAGGGAGGTAGACACGTGTGCTCACTTAAAGGCCAGTGAAATGACAATTTAAAAAAATTAAAATAATCGTATTGTAAAATAACAACGTTGTACAATATATAGACAATTTTTTATTATTTTATAATTTTTTTTGTTTTGATATTTACATCAATACAATTATTTTAATGCATTTTCCAAACATTTATTTCCGGGGGAGCGCCCCCAAACCCCCTTTCTTCAACTATGAAATACATTGATGAAAAATCATAAGTAATAACATACCTCTTATTACTTATGATTTTTCATAGTCACCATTTAGAATATTGAGACAGTTTAGACAGATTTTTTCGATAAGTTTTCATAAAAATCAAGTTGTTTTCATTACGTCGTCTACCACCCAGAAATTTCTTGAGATGGGAGAATAAATGTTAATCACTTGGCTCAAGATCAGGACTATATGATGCGGAAAAGTGTCCCAGTGAAATTAAACGTATATATGAACCGCCTCGATAGGGGTCTGTCAACTTCAAAAAACATTACAAGAAATCCATGATGCCAAAAATTTTGAGAGACACTGATCTTTATCATCAAATTGTATTTGGTTTATTATATTCGCGTACCAACTACGTATATGACTAGAATATGGTCCTTTTTTGCTAATTAACAAAAATCAGCTTGATATAAGAGCCACGGCAAAATTTTCAGGCAGGGACCCCATGTAAGATTGATCAACCATTGCTTGATGGGTCACAAAAAAAAAATCAGTTGTGGCCACCACAGGACCGACCGCCATCACAAAGTACTTGTTTAATTTATGCTGCTTTATCAAAAAATGTTTCAAATAAAAATTGTTAGTTATTGCTTTTATAGCAACTATTGTTAAATAATTTTTTTCTAAGTATTTCTCTGTCGTGCAATATTCGCAAAAATCTTAAAACCGACACGAGTAAGCTTTCATTTCTAGTAAATCGATTTTTACCAAAAATTGATCAACTTGTGCCATTGATGTCAAAAGTTTAAATATTAAGTTTCATAAAAATTCTTTCAGCCGAATTTGCTCTGCACGTGTACACATACCGGCAGACAGACAGACAGACAGCCACACAGACAGACAGACCGACAGACATCATGCTAAAAATACTCAAAATGTTATGTAGGGACCACAATTCGTGGAGATCCATCGAAATCTCGAAATGTTAAAATCGGTATGATCATAATACCAATATTATATATGTTGGTGGTCGGTAAAAACTCATCCATGATGCCAAAAATATTGAGAAACACTGATCCATATCATCAAATTGTATTTGGTTTACTATATTCGCGTACCAACTGGGTATATATGACTAGAATATAGTCATTTTTTACTTATTAACAAAAATCAGCTTGAGACAAGGACCACGGTAAAATTTTCAGTCAGGAACCCCATGTAAGCTTAATCCACAACAATTATGTTGTGGGCCACATGCGGCCCGCGAGCAAAGCCCCCCCCTCCCATTCTTATAGATAAGCATCATAAGTGTAGGGTTGCCACCTCTTCGGATCTGACCCGGAGGTTCCAGGTTTTACAGGATTGTGTACGGGTTCCGGGTTCGATCCTTATTTTTCCGGGTTTCCGCGAAATATAAACATCCAACTTTTTTTATATAATACAGCCGGTTTGCTACACGTTTTCTGCCCTTCCTTCACTTCAAGTAGATTTTCTGAATATCTGCGCCTCTCTTTCATTGCTTTTTGATTTTCTTTTCTTATTTTATGAAGCATATATTGTATATATAATAAACATTTACTTAAAATCCATTCACAATTTTTCTTTATCTGAGTAGGCTATGGTAGGGTGGCAGTTTTGTTGGTAGTCACGAAAGATAACTAGGCATGTGAAAATAAAATATCAAAAAATAGAGTTTTTTCTATTTGATAGATTTTATTTAATATGTATTGATAATATGTTAACATAAAAAATATACAAATAAAATTGGAAGAATGTCATTATTTTTTAATGTCAAATTTTATGCAACCAAACAGAAAAATAACATGACTTACTCAGATGAACTGTGGATTATATTTAAAACTATTGGTGTACCGGCTATCCGTATACGTACCCGCGGATGATCTGCAAAAAATAAAATCCATACTTGGGTCCGTATCGGTTTTTCTAAGGCGGAATTTAAACAAATATCTTATAGAAAAATTTAAATTAGTTTGCATACAAGCTTGCATCTAAAAATACCCAAGGTGGAGTAAATTTTATTTTGGCGTTTAGACTGATGTTAAGTTGAGCATCACATAATTTGTTGGTGGTTTTCGAAACTGCATTTCACCTGTACTGCATTCTAACAATTGAACGGTCTATAGGAACAGCGCGATATATCAAACTATCGCTTCAAAGTCTCGGTACTTACATGGAAGATCCGGATCCACGTATCAGAAAACAAATAATCCCTATCCGCAGATCTGACTTTTATGTGATCCGGCACATCTCTTCTTCTATCTATCTCATCTATTTAAAACACAACTTTTTTTGCTCTGGGTCAGAGTAAGGCGTTAGGTGCCCCCTAACCATGAGTCCTGGATACGCCACTGCCTGATGAAGCTAAGAATTAATTCAGTAGAACGTTGTGTTTCTATAATAAATACACAGTTCAATTAACCGAATGAATTTTATTTATATCATTAACAACATTATGAAAGAGAGAGGTAACAAAAAAACTTTTTGCGTAGAGGTGTCTTATATTGCAACGGATGATCTATTTAAAAATAAGCCATATTACAGTTGAGATATAGCGCCTTCTCTTTATTCAATATTATGTAATTAATAACCATCGATAATTTCCAATTTAATGAAGCATTGATTTCCCGGGGGCAATTCCGAAACTCGAGAATTGATGCTCTTCCACAAGTTGCAACAACAAAAACTTCTTAGTATTGATATCTTTTAGGTACAATCCTCAATCGAGCAACGGAAGCTTGGCGCAGTTAGCGAGTGAAATAATGAAGAGAGAGAAGCGCTCTGGCATGCAGAACATATATCTCTATGCACCTGTATTTTTGTTTAATTTTCCGGGTCGCTCCGTTGAAGTGAACGGCTATTTTTCATAGTGGCTACGTATTCCCGGTAGCACAGCGTTAATTCCGGAGTCCAGAGAACAAGCTACAACCTGCAGCGTATATAACACTCGCATAACCGTTACGCCTGCATTAGCATGAAGAATGTGTTTAATTACCTCAACACACGTGATTCTAGCGGTTCGAAGGATGCTCACAGAGACGCCACGGAAGGCACGATGGTTTACGCGCAAATATATAAGTCTCCTCCTGTAGAAAAACAATTGATGTGATGTGAATTTCACAAATTTCAGGATTTTGTAGGTAGCTCCATAACTAGGAAGTAGCTGAGAAATGTTTTGAGTACAAAATTTTTAGTTGACTCAATTTTTTGAATTTTTCTCGTTGGGTGCCTGTAGGTGACGGGAGGCTAATACATTGGTTAAAGTTTTGTTCGTAAGTAAATTTTTGTAAGTCTAAGTAAGAAAAAGTGCGTTTTTTAATTTTTTTAATAAACTTATACAAAGTTATGAAAAACTACTGCCTTCCATCAATAGAAGTTCCACAATAAGATGTTTTATGTGTTTATTTGGAAAATTGAAGTTATGATTTGCATATTTAAAAATTGATGTGAAGTGTAAATTTTCACACATTGCAGAGTTTCGCAGGTATATAATAAGTGAAGGAGGCATGCTCAGTGTGTAGGACAAATTTTGCTTTGTATTTATCACGGCAAAATGAACAATTTTTAAAATGATTTATCGTCTGTAAATTTAAGAGCTTAAAACAAATTTTATGTTAAAATATTTTTTTGTTAATTTTAATTCGAATGCCTAATACCATTCCTTAGGTTTCTAAATATGTGCAGCATTTAAAAATTGCGCCTATGGCTTCCATTGGTTGTTTTAAGTCATATTCTCCGCCCCTCTGGTTTCATATACATGACACATAGAATTAAATTATAATTCCAACAATTCCAACTGGTTACTAAATTTACGCTCTTATTAAGTTAATTAAATGCAACATTTGCCAAAATATGACTAGAATTTTGACAAAATAATTTAAACAAAGTAAAAATGGAAAAAAAAACAAAAAATTAAATTGTCTCCTCTGCTTGGGAGCGAACCCTAGTTTACTGCGTAGCAAGCGACCATTAGATCAGGATACGCTTTTTAGTATATGTAGTGTGTTACATAACTATAACTTTTGTATATCGTCAACCAAAAAACACAAAAAATGCGCTATTTTCCAATAACATAAACTGATCAAAAATTCCTGTTGTACTATTCCGGTTCACACTAATGTACATTACTTATAATTATTTCAGATTTTTAGTTTAAACCAACTGAGCAACAGGTTTGGGACAAAAAAATTTTTGCACAATTTTGGCAAAAATCGCGTAAAAATAATTTATTTTGCAAAAATAAAATTCTGATCGTTAATCCACGTACTAAGGGCTTTCATTTTTTTTTTTTTTTCGATGAGCATATATTTGTTTATATTTTTAGGAGGATATGTTTTTTACATGTTTTAGTATTTTTCTTATGTGAGGGTCAAAGAGTTGCATAAGCATGCCAAATTTCAACTTTCTAGGTTTAGCCGTTTGCGAACAATTTTTATCGAACGGACAGACAGACAGACAGACGACAAAATGACAGTATAAGGGTTTTTTTCATACCTACAAAACCCTAAAAACGTTAGGGAAAACAATGCGCATGTGCCTATTTTCATGTGTTAGTTTATATTAGTGCATATTTTTTACTTTTCAGTGCATTATATTCGCACATGATCAAAGTTTTATAGTGCAAATTTTGCTACACTCTAGTGATTACAAATATTGATGTTTCAAACCAAAAATGAAAATAATTAGTCTTTTCCATTCAATTTTTTATTTATTTATTTTCATTTATTTAATTATTTATAATATTCCTGTATACAAACCGCACATTAGGGCGCAGCCCTGGATGTACACATCAAGCCCTATTAGAATGTCCGGAGATAAGGGTGTTGCTGCCCTTGTCTCAGCGAAATTTCCGATTTTATAGGGAACCTGCATTCTGCGTTGTGTAGGAAAAGTGGTCACGTACCAGCACTTCAAAACATATTTAAGAGTAACACTTCATAAGCTTTTGAAAAGCTACGATATAGGAGATTTCTAGTTCATATAACGCTTACAGGACGAAAAATATTGCAGCAGAGTAAGCAGTACACTTATGAAACCCCTGAACATACCAGGAATAGGCGATTAGGAGGAAGATTGTGCTTCAGGAAAAACATACTCTTGTCAATTTATAACTACTTATTATACAGAATAGGAGGATGGATCATAAGTTGCATAGAGGTTTATACTCATGCTGTAAAAGCGAAACAGGACACCACCATTATTTCGTGTATAATTATAGTATTAATAAGTTAGGAGTTGTAAGTATTTTTTGGATTTCCACCGAATAAATTAGTCTGAACGTTTAAATACGTTCAGATTAATTTTAACAATACGTATCGGACGTATTCAAAAGTCACGACTTGCCCCAACGACCGTTAACATACTCCATTTTATTTTCTGACAAGGTTTTACCGCGTATTTTGACTCTAATGAGAGCTTTTATTTATTTATTATTTATTATCTATTATAATTTTTCGACAATCAGGTACGATTTATGTTTATTTTTTTTTAATTTTATTTTTATTTTATCATCATTTGACCAATTTATAACATAAAAATTGTATTTTTCTATTTTTCATTTTTTTTTTGTTGGTTTGATAATGCTCGAATTGAGCGAAACTAGTCAGCTGTAACTAGAATAAAGATTATACACAATTGACAATATTATATTTATTCGGTGGAAATCAAAAAAAAAACCCACAACTCCTATTATCTAACCACCAATAATCTTATACATTCAATATTAATAAGTTAGTTAGTTGGTGCACTGCAAGAATAGCTATGTGCGTAACACAGCCTGTCTTAATGATTACAGTATATATTAAAAATTATATATTATATGATGAGGCAGTAATGGGATTCGGACTGGTCAGAAATTAAAATTAAAACAATATTTTAACTTCGCTAACGTTTCGATTTAATATGAAATCTTCATCAGAGCTAGAATAAAAATAATAATTTATGATACAGTTTATTTTACAATATAAAGTTAATGAAATTAATTTTACAAAATTTGATCAATATCAAACTACAACTAAATGTGAAATATATGGTAATATAAAAAATGTAAATAAATAAATAAATAAATAAAATAATAATACAATAAACCATAAATTAAAATAATTACATACCTAGGTTAAAAAGTCACAAAATAAAATAAATTAGTCAGATAAATAAAATTTAACGTCCACATAATGTGAGAAGTCATTGAACTTAGAGAAAAAATAATCCGTGAACTAATCAAGTTTGAATAGGAAAAGTGATTAATGTTAATTGTTATCACTTATGTGACTTGCACTGTGCCATAAAAATAAATGTACTTTTCCTAAAAATATCTCTTTTAATAAACTTTCTTTATATAAATCGAAAACTTTTACATTTAGTATCGCCTGTATAGTTTTTATATACGAGCCCAAAATCACTTGAGTTCGCCCGCATCTATTTTATCATTAAAGTATTTACAAAAGTTTAATTAAACATCGAAAATTAAATTTAACGGAATGATTCATGTAATTTTTGGAAACTTCAATTAATTTCAAATGTATTTTTGTATATTTTAACAAAAAAAAAATACTGTTAATGAAGAATATGGTAGTTGCAACAAGTTCTTGCCACTTCTCGTATCAGTTAATTCATGTACAAAGTGTGATGTGATTTCATAATTATGAGCGAACAAATGAAATACTTGTTAAGATATGTTCGATTGTCTTTCATCAATATTATTAATGCTATTTTTTAATATTTCGTTTGATCATGGCTCGAGGTAAGGCCGTGTAAAAATCTGGCAAATCAGCATACAACATAGCAAGCACCTTAAATTTGTCTCGTTATACTGTTAGACACATTGTGACGTATAAAAATACTTGTTCAATTGCTACAAAACCACAATTTATAAAAATATCTTCGGTAACTGATGCTGAATTGCGAATTTTGAGTCGGATAATGATTAAAAATTGACGTGCTGATTGCTGTGCTTAAGCTGCTCTTTGGGATGAATCCATAGGCAAAAAGTACTCCAGATCCACTTGCACAAGGGCACTTAAGAAAATTGGATACAAAATTTTTATAAGGTCTAATTTTTTTAACATTTTATTGAACCAAATTTTTAATTCTTCAGGCGAAACAAAAACCATTATTAACAGAAAAACGAAATAAAAATCGGTTAGCGTGGGCTAAAAGTCATAAAAACTGGACGTTTGGAGAATGGTATAAAATAATTTGGAGCGACGAATCCCGATTTAAGCTTTGGGTGGGAAATTCTCGAAGCAGAGTAATTGGAAGAAAATCGGAAACTGTGGGAGTGGTAATTTCAGAAATAAAAGTTCATTATTATTTAAAGTAAAATTATTCAATTAGTTAAAAAGTATTCAATTTATTCAAATGTAAGAACTAATCTACTTTAAGATAAACTTTCTCAAGGGTTAGTTGAGCTATCACATATTTTTTTAGTTAAGCATTAAAAAAATACAGAGTGATTTACCGGTCGTATATTATATGATTAGTTTGAAAGAACGTTATTGTTTAGATCAAAATAGTAACAGTCAAATGTTTATACAGAAGAAGATAGGCGACAATATATTTTCAGTGAGATGGACTGCGTAATAATTAGAGTCAAAAATTAATCACTTGGGTTTATAAATTATTGGTCATAGAAAGATAAGTTTATAAAAGAGGTTGTTGTTAATGTGGAGAGCTGATTATTTTTACAACGACAAAAAAAGGGGTCAGAGATCAGATAATTAGTTTTAAGTAAAGAGTTGGAAAAATCTTGTGAGAGACAAAGTGAGTGATGAATAAAACGCCACCGTGAACGGACGTACCTCCCAAGTAATTTTGGTAGAGGAACCGGGTAGTTGTCGTGAGTAAAAACAGAAGTAATCTGGAAGTGTGGAGGTCTGTTTGAAAATAAATAACGAACCTCGTAACGGGTTAAACACAGTGAGTGTTGTGAGGTGAATACTGTGATGGTGAGGTTTTTGTGAGTGTCTCTCATGGGATTTTATAGCCAGCGATAATTGTAAGTTCTAATGTAATCATAACCTTCTCGATTGCTAATTAAACATTAAACGTAGATTAAGTAAAATGCAGACTTTAATTCAAACACCTTTATTCCTCTCATAAAGAGTCTAAGCAACCAACCGGCGGATCCTTTAGATTTTCAGACTTGATACCGCTCGCAAGTTTTGGAAATCCACTATGTGGAGGGCCTTTCAAAGTAAGTACCATGAAGTAGAAATGAAATTATTTAAATTCATCTAGCCAACCTTGACGTTTCGACCGATCCTAGAAATGCCCCCACAAAACTTATCACACGGATTGTCTTCGGAAAAAAGTTAAGTTTCCTGCTTCTGTGATGGTTTGGGGATGCATGTCCATTAGTGGTGTTGGTAGGCTTTACTTTGCGTACGGGATAATTAATGCTAAAAAACATATAATCATTTTAAAACAAGATCTTTTGCCTATAATTGAAGAATTGCCGTCGAATGAATACGACTACATTTTTCAACAGGACGGAGCTCCTTGCCATACTGCGAAGGAAGTGAAGTCATGGATTATGAAAAACAATATTAGATTGTTAGAAGGGACTTCCAATAGTCCAGATTTGTAACACATCTAAACTTTGTGGAACAGAATGAAGAATAAACTGAGAAACGATCCTGCACGAACAATTGCCGAGTTAAAAAATCGACTACAAGAAATATGGAACTCTTTCTTACAGCTGGTTTGTCAGAAACTTGTAGACATCATGCCACGACGAACTGATCATATTTTAAAAAATAGGGGTGGAGTGACACAATGGTAAAAATATATTTTTTGTGAGAAAATTTGTGTAATATTTTCAGTGACATTTATAAAGTTTCATTTTTTACTGTAATGAATATAAATAAGCTTATTTTGTGGGTAAATATATTTAAATTTTATCAAATAATAAAGTAGTTCAATAAGTATAGCAAATGTTTCGTTTTACTTCACTTATTCTACATATTTCAAGTAAAAATCTTAAAACATCCAAACGGGCGAACTCAAGTGATTTTGGGCTCGTATATCAAGATATTAATATCTATAAAGAAACTACCAAAAATTAAGCATATTAACATATAATTATTACGACTCGTATAAATAAATTGTTATTTTATATACTCTAGATTATTATTTTGTGTTTTAAACATTTTCTTGTATAAGCAGCTGACCCCCTTGGTCTCCTACAATTTTGTTGATTAGTATTTTTTGTAACTCTAATAATAAAGGGAATAATGGCGGTGTACCGTTTCATTGTTACACCCTGTATTCAGTTACTTAATTACTGTATTAAATTATGTATATTATGGAAATTATAGCAAAAAGTTTTGCAAGCTCTTATAATTCAATAAAAAATCAGTATTAACGGCAAAAATTCGAAGATAGAATTTTAACAGCTCGTGCTCAAAGGCCGAACATTGTAATGGAAAGTAAAATATTGGAAATTGTAGTATCTTACAAATATTTAAATTGTACTCTAAATAATAAGTATGATACAGAACAGGAAATTAAAACATGAACTGCAAAATCCAGAATCTACTTTGTGAAAATGAAAGCATCCCTGTGTAATTAAAACCTAGATATCAAGCTAAGACTTTTGATGACAATTTGTTACGGTTTCTCATCTTGCTGTGTGGAATGCTGGTAAAAAGTTTAGAAATATGATTGTAAAGAATCACTTTAAAAATATCGTTTTGTGGGGGCATTTTTAGGCTCGGTCGAAACGTCAAGGTTGGCTAAATGAATTTACGTAATTTCATTATACTTCATGGTATTTACTTTGAAAGGCCCTCCACATAGTGGATTCCAGGACTTGCAAGCGGTATCAAGTCTGAAACTTTAAATGGTCCGCCGGTCGGTTGCTTAGATTCTTTATGAGAGGAATAAGGGTGTTTGCATTAAAGTCTGCATTTTACTTAATCTACGTTTAATGTTTAGTTAAGAATCGAAAGTTATTAATTACACTAGACATACATTTAATGATGGCTACAAAATCCCATGAGAGACACTCAAACACAAAACTTCACAATCACAGTTATCACCTCACAAGCCGCTAAACACCTCACAACACTCACAGTGTTTAACCTGTTAATGAGGTTCGTTGATTTCATTAAGTCTGTCCTCAACACTCCCAGATTACTTCTGGGTCGCTACACGCTACCGGGTTTATTTACCAAAATGTTTGGAAGGTTCGTCCGACTCCGGTGATGATTAACTCTCCTGTTTCTCACAAGAATATCCCAGCCCTTTTCTTAAAACTAATAATATGATCTCTGAACCCCATTTTTGTCGTTGTAAAAATAATCAGCTCTCCAATTAACAACAAAAACCTTTTAACTTATCTTGAAGACTCATATTTCTATTATCAATAATTCATAACCCCAAATAATTAATTTTGACTCTTAATTACCTACGAAGTCCATATCACTGAAAATATATGGTCGCATATCATTTGCCATGTTATTTGAGATAAACAATAACAATCTTTTAAACAAATCATATAATATACGACCCTAATTCTACCCGTGTCTCTCAACACTTAACTAAAAAAATATACGATAAAGCTCAAGTAAATTCTGAAGCTGTTTATCTTAAAATAGATTAGTTTTTATATTCAAATAATTTGAATATTTTTAACTAATTGAATAATTTTATTTTAAATAATAATGTAATTTTATTTCTGAAATTACTGCTCCCACAGTTGGTTGATAAAATCAGCTATGAGGAAATCCTAAGGAGGGCGGACAGAGAATTGTGTGAATCAATATAAAAAAAATAAAAAAAACAGGGTCCAATACTTCGCCAACATAATACGATATAAATGCAAACTATTACAATCAATCATGCAAGGGAAGAAATAAGGAAGTAGACCTCACTTGAAAAATCTCCAAAAGTGGTATGGAAAAAGCATCATTTCCCTGTTCCGTGCAGCTGATCTAAGATCTTGTCAAGTTGCATAAGAAGTAGGAGAAGAATAGATTTTAAATTATAGATATGAGACCTAAAGTTTAAATTTATGTTTAATCACATACAATCAATTATGGAAGAATACATCATTTACAAATACAGAATTTGTACTAAACAAAGAAATGTCAGCGTCTTATTCTTTTGTTTTAGATACTTCCCAGGTATTGTTATTGTCATTTAAGTGAGAAAACTGTTTTGAGTTTAATTTTTTTATCAGGGTACTTTTAAGTTTAAACCATAAATACTTTTTAATCCCATGCAAGCAGTTTCATCACTTCCAAGTTCTTTTATCTTTACTGGTGCCTCAGGTACTTCAACTATTATGGACAACAATCTTACAAAATACTGAAAAATTAACATTAATATTGTAAAATTCATCTAATAGAGTAAATTACATAAACAATTTTTAATAAAATAAAACTGGTACAGCTTGTTGGACAACGTTTTTATTTCAGGTGCTGAAATAGCATTATAATAGTTAACTTATAAAATTTATATAAATAAATAATTACCAATTCTATTACAATACAAAATTAACTGACAACATTGTAGTATAGCATCAAAATGTCGTGGGACTCGTAGGTAGCAATATTAAGAGAACTTGAAAGCTATTTGAAGATGTGAAGATATACAATTGTTCACCGACATGTTAACCATATGTCGTTGGTTAGTCATAAGGGAGATGGGATCTACGTAAAACTTAGAAATAAGCTATGATCAGTTTTTTTTCCCGACATTTACATTAAAACTGTAGTAAATATTGCCAAATAATTCAGTGTTATATTGTGAAACAATTAAAATCGTCGGCCTTGGTAGTGTAGATGTAGCGCTCCTGCTTCACGAGCCATGGGTCCCAGGTTCGAAGCCCGGTCAGGGCGTGGATGTTTGTGAGCCACAGTGTAATTGGGATGTTTTGTCCAGTTCTGTGGTTTTTAATACAAAATAAAATAAAAAAAGCGCACTGTATGCTATGGTACGTAATTCCTGAATAGGAATAAAATTTAAATATTAAAACTAAAAGTGCCACAATTAGGGTGAATTTCACGAGATTAGATTAGAGAGTTAGATTTCGAACATAGAGAGTGACCAAGTGAGCAAAAAAGGTTTTCAAAGAAAGACTAGCAACCAACGCTATTCACAATTTCAAGATCTAATAAGATAATAACTGCTATAAAAGAATGTTACGAGAACTTTTATAAAATTTTGAAAACAAGTACATAAGTTCAATTTCAAGGTGTAAAACGTGAAATTTTTTTAATGCCTATGTGTAAAATAACAGGAAGGGTGCATGAAAGGTGTACTACTGGACGTGGCAAATGTCGGATGAAATCAAAAAAAAAAAAGTTTTGTGAGAAACACTAACGAAATTTCAAGTAATATGTAATCCAATTAGATAACATTTCTACATAGATAAAATGAAGTCCCGAAAAAATATATTACATTAAATTTGGAAAAATTCATGAATAAGGCGAAACAAAATTTTTAATTTACTCCAAACATGAAGGACAGTTCACCAAGATTGTTCCATTTTAGCAGAATTATTTCTAAATATTTTCTGCAAACAAAGGAACATAAATTAAAATATTATCACTTGGGTGGTTTGATGGAAAAGCAACTCCTGATTTTAACAATAAAATTTATTAGTAGATATTTATAAAATTACAGTCTTATTTGATTGTACTCTTCCATGGGAATTGGAGAAAGTCTACGGTCCATCTCGTGTTAGACGGAATTGACTTGGGCCTATCTCCGAGGCGGGGCTTGCATATCAGGGAGTCGATGAGCCTAGAGGAGCCTTTTTCCACTCACATGGTGACTGGTGACCATCGGTCTCGTAGTCATGACCTTGTTTAAGTAGAATTTGTAGAAGAGTTGGTTAGGTTTCTCTGCCCGGTTTCTGTACGACGTACATTTACTTATACCTCCGATTGACCTAGTTCCAATATTCATTCGTCATGACAAATATTACCTAATTACGAAAATGCAGCATATGCATTACGTAATCAGGTTACATATGCTAGACGTTATCAAATAGATTTTTAATCAAACAGCTGAACGTCGCATGGTCTAGGTGTCGCAATCCTGACCTGGGGTTACTTTTGTGATAATATTGCTTACCTCTAAAACACGATGTTCATATTGGCCATGATTGAACATTATATACTCGACAGATAAATAATTTTTCTAACGATCTGTATGAACGGTTTTATTCGCGTGAAACCTTAATTCAACTCCCTTATCTGTTAACGTTCAAATGCTCAATATTTTTAAAAAGTTTGTCATATCCAAGCGCTATTTTACCAAATATTGAGAATAGTGACAAATATCCATGTGACAATATCAGTGTTTGAACTATATGTAGGTTAAAAACACGAGTAAACTTCTCTAAATTTATTGCTCGATATGTTTTAGTAAATAACATCGTTTAAAAGTACGGAATAGAATATTTTTAATGAAAATTATCGATTTCTTGTGTTTCAAATTAACTCTTTTGTTATGTGCAAAGTATGTTTGTTGGTGTAGCAGTACGGTTGTTGCCCCCAACCCTGTTAGATGTGTGGGTTGTGGGTTCAAATCAGGTGGTGCACACGTCCTCTCTTGAATATGAACTGCGCTGCTACCGCGGCTGGAAAAATTGACTTTATTAAGGTTTTTGCTGTGCACGTACCGTACATTAAAGGCCGGTCGCCACTTTTATAACAACGCCGCACCCGTTTCATTAAATAGAAACGTTCGCTTAGGTACCGTATGAAATCTTCCGCACAATATACTCAGACCCTTTGCCAGGACTTCCTTGGTAATAATCGCAGTAGTACTTACACAATTGATAACTGCAGACGCAGCACCTCTTTTTTATATCTACTTACCTACTTTTTTCTCAGCGTTTTAATACCATGTGCTTTAAGTGAAATAAAATCCACTAATAGGTTTATTTTCTTTAATATCGTTGAGGTGTTAAAATAGTTAAGCATATTATGAAGTAAACTGGAACGACCAATTATCATTAGTGAGGAAATGTATGGCTTTAGAAAAAATAAATCAACAACCGACGCTTTATTTATGCTCCGTCAAATAAAAGATTTGGCAATGAAGTACAGCACACCAGGTACCAGTGGCGGTTTAAGTACGTTTGGGGGCCTCAAGTGCAACCTTGTTTTGAGGCCCCACCTTTTAAATACTTTCTTTGCAACCTTCCTTACTTATCCGACCACTATTTGGAGGGGGCAAATATTTTTAATTGTATACTTGAAATCTGTCTGTAGTTTTTACCCTCTTCGCGGATATTATCGTCATGGCTCATTATCGACCATGGAGACGTTTCAAATCAAATTCAAAAATATATTGTTATTACGATAAGAGCAGAAGCCTAATGTTTTTCGTGCTTCACATATTATTTATTTATAAAAAAAAATAAAACATATATTCGAACAATTGAGAAAATATCATTGTTTATCTCAAATGATTCAGATATGAACTTATTATTGCATTACCTATTAAATGGTAAGTGATAACCAGAGAATGGATTTGTTAGGTCGACTGGAATACACGTAATAATAGCTGCATATAATCAAACGTTTGCGGCAAATAATAAAATGTCTTTATCTCAATTATTCCACTCGTCCTAACAATCCCAGCTCTCTATATATTATGCTTAGATGCAGCAAATTTATGTAAATTTGTGATCAATTCAGTAAGTTAAAAAAATCAACAGTCACAGTTAGAACACTGTTATAATATATTATATTTACAGCCAAGTAACTAGTATGTATGATAAACGCTTTCTAGCGTTTGTAATAATATCAATTAAAACACACAGAATAAAGCACAAACGAGCATTTATTACAACGTCTATTTACAATCTGTCACATATATCATTATATTATAGTTGCTAACGTAACATATTATAAAGGGCGGCCTGCTCCTGCCACGTCCTCGCAGCATCTTCAGATTTTAATAACTGCAAAAGAAAACAGAGAAAACGAAAATATAATGTTAGTTTTGTCCGTCTCCTTGAGGTTCCTGAACAACCAGCGTTTCACTGAACTCCTTCACGTCCCTGAACATTCAGCGTAGAACAAAACAAACAAAGCTCCTTGAGGTCCCTGACCATCCAGACTTCCCCTGAATTTTCAATCATTTTCAAAATATTTTATGTATGGAACAACAAAAACTGACCAAAATTGGTTGTAGGTGTAAGGATTCAACTCCTGATGATAAACGCTTTGTAGCGTTTGTAATATTATCAATTAAAACACACAGATTCAAGCACTTGCAAGCATTTATTACAACGTCTATTTACAATCTGTCACATACATCATTATATTATAGTTGCTAACGTAACATATTCCAAGAACTACTCCTGATCCTAACATGTATATACAAACATATATAGTGCTACCTCGACTTACGAACCAGTCGAAATACGACATTTATATCCCATTTTGACCTTTAGATACGAACCTAGTCTAAAGATACAAACCGTGATGATTTTCTTTTCAAATGAACTAATAAATAAAAATATTTGTGAAACTTTACCAAGTGCTTATTTTAAGAATTTTTTACTTGTATTCTAGTTTCACCGAGAAAAATGATTAACTATTTAACATATTTTCAGAACTGCCATTTCAAAAATGATAACACTTTCTCGAAATTAAATTTTATATTTGTAATTGGAAAGTTGTTTTTTACTTTTTTCCCTAGTACTAGAAACATGCTACTGCGAGAGGCAACAAATCGAAAACTCCTGAACCACAATAGTTCAGGAGTTCCAGCCACAACAAAATTGATTTTGTTTTTTACAATTTAATGGAAGATTATCTTTATACTAATAATGTAAAACTTAAGATTTCATAAATAAAAAATAATATGTAATGGTAAATAGAATGCAGAAGAAAAATGTCATTATCTTATGCAGACGACATAATGTAAGAAGAAAAAATATCAGTAGAAATGAAAGAGATGTTGAAGCGGTTTGAAACGTATCTTGAAAAGAAGAAAATGAAATTAAGTTTGGACAATTCAAAAATAGCAGAATTTAGAAAAGGAGGAGGGAATAAGAAAAAAAAACACTGGATATGGAATAATCAAGAACTGGAGCAAGTAAAGGACATCAAATACTTACGATATATATTTCAAAAATATAAGGGAAATGCGAACCATATCAAGGAGAGAATAAAAAAGGCGAGAAAGCCAATGGGACAAGTTGAAGTATCGGAGAGAGAAAATTCAAAGATGACTTTGGAAAGAGAATGTTTCTGTTTGGTGCTCTTATACTAGGAATCCTGCTCTATGGGTCGGAGATCTGGGGATGGAGAGAATGGGAAGAAGTAGAAATGATACAGGAAATGTACATCAAATATATATTACATTTAGACAAACCAACAACGAGCTATATCGTACTGGAAGAAACAAAGAGGGATAAATTGAGAATAATGACTAGTGTCAGGGCAGTGAAGTATGAATAAAAAGTAATATCGAATAGGAATGAGATTCTATACATATGCTGGAAAGAAGGAAGTAACAAACAAACAACCTGGGGAAATGAAAGAAGGTTATTCTACGAAAGAAATGGCTATGTAGCAGAAGAGATAAGAAGGAAGCAGGAAGCAGGAGAGGAAGTCACTCCCATTTTGATGGGGAGGGCCAAAGAGGTACAAAATCAAGAACGACAAAACAGAATCGGCAGATTAAGGTACAGTACGATTTACAAAAAAATCCAGACCCAATCAATCCCAAGGTACCTCATAGACATGAACAAAAATCAAAAGATAATAACACGGTTTAAAGGTGGATACGAGGCAGCAGCGAACCAATACTGAAGGACAAAAGAAGAAAAGGAATGCAGAACATGTAGAGAGCAGGCAAAAACAATTGAACATCTGAAAAACTGTCGTGATATAGAAAGAAACTCTTCCTTTGGAAAAAATACTGGACGATACTGGCGGAGGGATAGACTGGATGAAGAAGGTCTTAAAATAAGGAAAGAAATCGAACCTGCTATTCCAAAATAAATTTTGGGTAGACAAAGTAAAATAAGATAAAGGGAAAGGCTTTTGAATTTAACTTTCATTTATCTTATTTATGTTATCTATCTACTTTATTCTAATTCGATATGTTCATCTGGCTCACTTGTTTAAATTGTTTAACTTATTTTATTTAGTGTATTCGTCTGTTTTAAATTTGCTTAAATTTGCAAATTAATTTGGGATATGTTATTTGTCATTCATTGTTTGTTTATTTATTTTGCATGAAATATTACAGTCAAAGATTGTAAGAAAAATGTATCTGTATCTCTTATTCAAAGCCGAAAGGCAAGAAAAATAATAAATTGATTGATTGATTGACTGGTGAACAAAATGCATATTTACAGTGCATAAATGCTCTTTCTCAATCCTTCTACTTTTATTTGCATTTTCTTCATTTAGTTGAAAATAGTTTATTTAATTATCTGGATTTTTTAATTTTTTAATCTGGGAACGGGTTAATCTATTTCCCATAAGATATAATAGATAATTAGGTTTCGAGATACATACTTTTTAGTTACCGCAGTCAAGATACCATTGTAATTGTAAATATTGTGGCAGCAATTGTTTTAGCCGCGTTTAAAATGTATCAAAAGTATTTTTACAATTCTATGTATTTTAGAATCTTAGTTATATTACAAGTTTTATATTTTACAAATAGTAATGTACCTACTTTTCTTTCATTTAAGAGATTATTTTACCCCGAAAAAATCATAATCCATCTGATCGCTACGAAATCAGCCCCTGAGTTAGCGACACTAACCTGTTATCGGTACATCTTCGAGCAGTTTACGTCTCATATCTCTTAAAATACAAAATCATTTAAAAACTTTAACACTGGCATATTTTATTTAAAATCCTGCACCCATAATAATACCATAATATAAAAATTGAACTAAAATGGATTTTTTCTCACTTCAAATTTATGATTCATGATTTAACGATTAAACTACATCGTTTGCTACGAGCATCATTGACAAATAAAGTAAATGTAACTGAGAATGAATTTCGTAAATAATTTTTAACTCGTTTCAGTAATACCACTCGGAAAAATGCTCATGTTCATAATGACAGATAATAGAATTCTCGTACGAGTAAATGGTTTTTTCCAAATTATGAGAAACGCTCTCTTCCTACACGAATTAGACATGCGTAGTGTTAGTAGAACGGTATATATCCTGATGAGAAATCAGAGCATAAAAATTTAAAACATTTTTATTTTTGAGGCCTGAGAGCATCCATATGCTATGTCAGTGCAATATTCAAAATATTTAAAAACGGGCACGCAAAAGAAAAAATACTAGAAATTGTTGGTGTGTTGAAATATTTCAATATTTATTACAACCGATACGCACGTACCGGTGCGTGCCTTCTGAATATTAGCTCTGCATACATGGATACATCCGATATCGAACGATGTGGAACGAGATGTCTGTTCCTAGCATGTTAAGAGCACCAAAAATTTTAGGCTGGATACATTCTCACTAGAGTGGAGATAATTTTACATGTGTTTTATAACACGAGGCTTACCTTTTATGTTTTTACAAACGACCACTAGATGGCAATATTGAAATGTGTCATTAATATATTCGTCAAATTTGACATTTGTTATTGTGAAATCAGTGGCAGCTTATAAATTGGCCGAGTAGTTTGTTGCCAGTGAGCGTAAAAATAAAAACAAGTTTGTGAAAAAATGGATATTACTCGTGAAGGTTTTCGTTGGATGATTTTTTACGATTTTTGTAAAGGCCTAACTGAACAACAATGCATAAATTCGATTCGTCCAACTTAGCTCCATTACCAAAAGGTAATGAAGCACCACCAGAAAAGACTGTTTACAATTTGCTTGCAGACTTTCGCCGTGTGTCCGTCAGTGATGAATCTCGTGAAGGTTGACCAAAATCGGTTGTAATACAAAAAGACATTGATGTTGTGCGCAAAATGTACATCCTTTGACATATCGCAGACTGCAATACATTCGATTTTGCATGAACATTTAGCTCTGAAAAAAATTCTACATAATTTGACAAAAGCTTAAAAAAAGGCTCGTGTTGCTTGGTGTAAGGGAATGCTAAAAAATATCAACCTAGGCACTGCAAAATCCGCGTACAATATCGTTACAGGTGACGAAACTTTATTCAAATGAACCGGAAACTAAGCAACAATCCACTGTTTGGGTCTTCTAAGTTGAACCGAAACCCACAAAAGTTGTTATTTCACAAAGCACTGCTAAGAAAATGATCGCTTGTTTCTTCGGTTGTACTGGACATGTCGCAACCATTCCTTTAGAAGCTTGGAGAACAGTTAATGCTGATTGGTATACAACAATTTGTTTGCCATAAGTCATCGACAAAATCAGGAAAAACAACCAAAAACTTCGCATCATTTTTCATCATGAAAATGCAAGCTCCCACACAGCACATCAAACAATTGATTATTTGAAGGAGAAAAACATCGAATTAATGAATCATTGCCCGTATTCACCTGATTTATCCCCTAAAGATTTTTTGTTCCCCAATGTAAAACAAAAAATGCGTGGACGGCGATTTTCATCAACTCAAGAAGCTGTTGAAGCCTTCGAAAACCATGTTTTTGAGATACCAACTTCAGAGTGAAATTTTTTTTTCGAGAATTGGTTTGAACGCATGCAAAAGTGTATAAATCTTAAATGCGAATATTTTGAAAAGCAACAAAACAGTTTGTTCCCAAAAAAAAAATCTTTCTTAGTTTTTGTAAAAACTTAAAAGATAGCCCTCGTAGAAATGACCGTACAATGGATTATGCCTATCCGTTGAATATCACCCCTGGCTATATCAATTTTAAGAAAGCGTTTGTCTAAATAATATTTTGTATATATCAAAGCTTATTTCGAGAAAAATAACACACTGCATTATAAAAGTATCATGGGAAAATTAAAGTTTTGAGAAGGTGAATTTAAATGACGAGTTAAATGATTTTGCAGAAGAAATAAGAAGGCATGTACAATAAGTGTTTGTATTAAATTACTTAACTTTATTTATTTATTCTCAAAATTGTTTAAGATCAACAATTGATGGGTTTCATGCAATTTCGACTTAGGGACTAGTCGTTTTTTTCTGCAAATTTTATTAATAGATTATATGATACAATTTTTTTACCAGTGTTTATCTCAACCTTTTGCTTCAATTTAATGAAGATAAAAAGTAAAAAGTTTTGGAATTAATGGTAAAATAGTTTACAATTATTTTGACTTACCGACTTTTTAAGAAAACGGCAAGATTATGTTGCTATGTATAATTTATTTATTCATAAGAATTTCTGGACAGAAATTGATTTTATTCGTACTCTTCAGCATTTGACACTTGCTCTCCATCTTCTTTAAAATTTTCAGATTCTTCGTTCAGTACTTTATAGATTTTTCTATTTTCTACATTTCCAATATACGAGATGTGAAACTTAATATTCTGCAACTTCTCAAGTTCAATTAAAAAAAAAATATATATATATATATATATATGCAGGGTTAGGTAAAATTTCACCACGAAATCTTTGTTGGTCTATTTCAGGACTGTTCAACCTTTTTGTATTCAGGATCTACTTTTTTTATATATATTGTTACCAAGATCGACCAGAACGCGTAGCCAGCCAACGGGGGAGAATGAAATCTCTCCCGGGCGAGAAAAAAGAATGAGGTCCTCCCCTGGGAAGAAAATTTTGAAAAAATGCGTTACCTGTTGCAATTTAAAGCTGTTTTTCATATAAAAATAGTCTTATACGCAAAACTAAAGATCTACTTAAAATTACACTGCGATCGATCGGTAGATCGCGATCGACTGGTTGGGCAGCCCTGGTATATTTTATACAAAAGAAATGTGTTATAATTCTTTGTCATGGTATCCCTTATTTTAGGTTTTTCGGTTATTGAAAATTTAATTGATCGACATTTGAATATACCTGTAATTGACAGTTTGATCCATTCTCCATATTTGTTTTAATAGTCCAGTAGGTACTTTAAGCACCATAAAATCGCCAGAAAAATTACTACTTTTGGAAAGTAGACTATGTTCTGTTATTTCGAAAGGAGCTTTGCGTCGGGTATCCTGAATAAGCTTGACATAATAGTCTGGATTGTCTACCTTTTCGGCTTTTAGCTCCCTTTACTCAATAAGTGCAAAACAGTACTTTATTAGATAGGTACTTTTTTAAACTAAGGCACTTATTAAAACATAGGGACTTTTCCTCATTCAGGAATACAAGGAAATGAAGAAGCCGACAGAGCAGCCAAACAAGCCACAGAAGAGTAAAATATTACAAACATGAAAATTTCCCCGGAAGACCTAAAAAGCCACTTACAAAGAATATTAGAACAAGCGTTACAAGAAGAATGGAGAAACATGACCCAAAATCACCTGCGAAACATAAAAGAAGAAACAAGAAAATGGACAGCACAAAAAATTAGAACTTACAACAAATAGGACTTACTAGGCTTAGAATAGGACACACAAATCTCACTCACAAATATATACTAGAAAAAACCGAACCTGCAAAATGTAACACATGTAACACCCAGTTAAACGTACAACATATCATAATCGACTGTCAAAAATACATCACACACCGCAGAACGCACAACATTCCAAATAATTTAAAAGACGCATTGTGAGACAATCACACACACCGTACAAATCTCATCTATTACCTAACCAACAGAGTTAATAAACAAAATATAAAATCACAATTCATTTTACAAATATATTATACATAACTATAGATATAAGATTATAGATATAAAATACACATAAGAATTCAAAATAACATGTAAACTATGTAACTGCGCAAATGACCTAACGGTCGAAGTGCCTTGAATTAAAAAAAAAAAAAAACAACATGGACTTTTCAAGCATCTAATCTGTAGCAACAGTAGTATAATTAAGTAACTTAGGAACTTCCCACACATATCTCGCTACAGATAGCACTAATGAAATGAAATTGTAAAAATGTCAGTTAGGAACTTTTTGCATTAAACCCATCAATTGATGCCAGATGATATGTTTTAATGAAGTTAAAACAATAACTGGCGTGAAACAGGAAGACAGGTTAAACCTGTTTTTGTGTTTCATTGTTTATTGAATGGACAACGTGACTATAAATATTGTTTGTTACTTAGACTGCTAACTAATTATTACCGAAAATAAGGACTCCTCCAGTGACTAGTCTATAAATTTCACCTTATATCTAAATATTACATCATACAAAGAGCCTGGATAAGAATGAGTACTTAACTTATCAAGACTTGCAATGGCATGCAAACTTCCACTTGATAAACAAATAATTGAACAAGTCATTAAGTCGTTACAAGTATCTATGCGTATACATAATTAGCTTCACTTATCTCCATCAAGAGGTTCGCAACAAGCCCGTTCTGGTATTGCTAAAACAAATTTATCTTTCGGAACAACAAAAATGTAATCTTTATTGGCAATAATAGGTGGATTATGTCCAGAACTCTAATATACAGAACATATGTCAAGATGTTGGACCAGACATATGGAAAAAGTGTGGTAGAATGCTTTTCTGAGGAGATGAGCCCAGTACGTCACCTTCGCAAAAATATGGACTAAGATTGCTAAGCAACGGTTGCCAAGCAACGGACGTAGAACTGGCTGCAAACTGCATTGCGATTGGTTTTACGTCATTGTTTGGCGTATATACGATAGCGCCGTACAACGTAACAACTCCTGAGAAATACATTCTAACCCATATCCAATGTATGAATAATACCCGGCTGGCTAAGACAGTTCTTAATAATCAACCACGTGGATACAGATTACCTGCAGTTGTAAAACACAGCTTCAAAAACATCCAAAGAATCATCAGTAAAAAGAGGTTATAGACCTATATGAAGAAGAAGTGTTGATAGTAAGATCCGTAACTGTAGAATTGTATCATAGAAATTTCACAACTGAATATTCTTCAAAAATTAATATAAATTTATATAATAAACCGGAAAACAATTAAAATTAAAATTTCCCAAGTGAGCCAAATGTTCTTTAGCAAAGAGCTAAACATCCATTCTAACCTTTGAAACAAAAGTCTCACAAAAGATATTTCAATTTTTACAATGAGAAATGAACCTCGGGATACAAACAAGTGCACATTATAATGACAAGTAAGAATTCGCAATGGAGCCGAGGAGGAAATAATAAAGACGCTTGCTTTGAGGGCGGTGTGCAGCTGCATCGCAGCCGCAGACAGCCCAACACATACTGCTACTCTATGTACTCTCAGCGCTGTTTACCAACAGCTCAGTCGTTAATATCTCTGCAGGAATGTTTACGCAGTTGAGAAACAGCGAACACGCTTCCCGCTGTTTACCAGCCGGATATATCTAATTCCTGAAAGTGATTATTGTCGCGCGTGTGTATGTGTGAGTGTGAGCGTGTGAGGCCCGCATTGCGCGATCATTGCCGGTTTTAAAGGCGAATAGTTATAAACTAATTGTGGCGTGTAATTGGTCCGCTATTGATAGTAACCCGATACGTACGAATAGCTCTGGTAATAGCGGTCTAATTTTAGTTATCGCAGCACAGATTTGCCGTAATCTGTATTAATGCCGCTAATGTATGCGGCGCACATGTACACAGTGTGCACCCACACGCTCGCCCTAATGCACTCGCTGCCGCCACATCGTTGGCCCACTCGATATCCGGCAGCCTGCTGCCACCGTCACCGCCGCCGAACGCGCCGGATTAAAACATCGACCTCGTGCATTATTTAAGACACAGAACGGCGCTCTAACAAATGTTGAGTCATTTATAGAGCAACCATATAACAAGATTAGCATCGAGGAAAGTTCTTTCCATGAAAATATTATAACCTGTAACGGTTTGGCCATTAGTTCGATACCTGTTGAACGCGTGTTTCCAACTTTAAAATTGTGTTAGTTTTCAAAGTCAATAGCTTCATTGGCATTGCACCTGATGAGTGAGGGCACGCGTTCCGCCTGCAGTTCACGGTACTCTCCCTATACGGTAGGCCGCGCAGGTACAGGCATCGTTAATGGGAAATCAATAATAATATTTGGAGATATAAGTTATGGGTAGCTCAGATAATAATGGTTATGAATTTATCATCAATAAGGGTCCAAGTGACATCTTATATGGGACACGCTATACATCGACGAACGCCTTTAATTACCAGTTGAACGCGAGTGTGCCGTCGTTACAGATATCTCGTTATTCCATCGTTAACAACTCATCAGTATTGATCTGAGCCATTGGGCCCCGCGGCTTTAGATGGCCCGTACCGCACCAGCACTCGCGTTTCTTAATGTCATCTTGTCTCCTTTTATTTTTATTTCGACTTTGAGACGTATGACGTGGACTAAATTATTCTCTTTGTTTTGGGTTGGCGAGCTGTCTCAACTTATAAAGGGAAGAAAGGAGACTCGTTATTTAACAGTCTTTCTTTTAGAAATTCCTTTTTCTTGTGTTAGTTCCTGGCAACTTTAGATTGTCGGACTATTAATATATATTTTTTGTTGGCGTGTTTTAAATGGTTTTTATTTTCTTGAAAATTACAATAGACTGTTCATTACGGTGGGTTACAAACGCTATTTATTAATCCTGGTTATTAAATTACGTCATTAGGCTCGGTGACAACCAGGAATTACTGTGGGATAATTAAACGGCCATTTATAATTTATATTGAAAAGGGTTTTTTGACAGACCACGTGAGGAGCTATGAGTCTCTCGTTCTTGTCGTGCATCAGTTAAATCTGGAGAGTGATGAGGAGGCGCATCCTTTCATGCCTTACCCTCCACAAGAGGAGCCGGGATAATCGAGCCGATATCATCCAGTCTAAAACTCGCTATCTCGTGAATGGTGAATCGATGATCCGGGAACGCTTCCTGACGACACGAAGCGGCGACCGCTGACCGCCGACGCGACACTCTAGCGCGATCTCAATCTCTCGGACAAGTTTATTTTTACGACCGTCCCAACATACTGTCGAGCCCTACATTTAAGGTATTAGGCTTCCTTATCTACGCGCTGAGTGTGGCCCAACCCGGGCCCACATGTCTTTGTGCGTACAACACGCGCCGTTATTTGTGCAGTGGCGGGTCACTATTACCGGCGTCGCAACCCTCCATGTAATGCTTTACTTCGATATATGATGCCGGGTATTTGAATTCTAACACGGGGATTTTGTTTGATATTTAGAATCATAAAACATTTTCTCTCAATAACTCTTTACATTCCACCATAAATTCAACAACTGCTATTCATAAAAACCGACTATATACGTACATGTAAAGAAGCTTCCCTGCACAAGTGTATCAGATTCGCTAGTGCACCTATATGGAATAGTTTTTCTTCACAGTTATCTCAGTAGTCATGGACTTAACAGACGACTTTACTTAATGACTGTTGGCATGTTAATTGTTACGAAAAAGTATTACATTCGTAAGATGAAACATGGCATATGGTGTAAAGATTGGTTGAAATGAAAAGACCATTGTTCACATGTGAACTTATTAAGGGAATTAAAATTACTACATAAAGATTAAATGGATGCAGAAATATATTTTAGGTTTCTGTCTTTAGTTTCTCAATTTATTAAGAAGAAAGATGATATGATGAAACAATTAAACTGAGCAAGAGTTAGTCTGTTGCTACACACAATCCGATACGCCTGCACAACTCGCTCAAAGGCAGGTTTATCGAATAGATTATCTGTTTGCTCTAGTTGCCTACGCAAGCTGAAATAACTATAGTTTATCATCTACCCCAAAAATTTTCAACCTTTTAAAAAGCACGGGTTAATTTGAATATTTTTATCCATGTCGCGAGCCATACAATTAACAAGTTTTATACACCGCTTTTAAGCTCGAATTCAAAATCAATACCTTAGAAAATATATGTTCATTAAGAATGCTTGAAATCAAGTACAGCGTTGTTCCATTACTTTGCTATTATGCCGATTAATCGTTACCCTATAACAAATGTATTTTTACATTTGAAAGAGTTTTTTTGTTTCATAATTAAACAAACTGTAATATTTTGTAAATCTAGCGGTCATTTTATAAAACAACACCAACTGTATTTATGAACAAATTTGATTACAATAACAAGCAAATGAATTAAATAATTAGTTTAAATCTGAGAAAACTGATTTTGTGTATTTTTTACTAACAATTCAGTGTTAGGACCTATTTCTGTGGTAACTAATCAAAGATTCTCCAGATGACAATAAGTAATATTCATTCTCAATTTTGAGTCGTAAGCTTCATTCTGCAAAACATCTTTTCACATAAGTACGTGTTTTTAAACAGGGGAAGAGTATTCCTAATGCATACGTTTAAATTGCTTTTTTCTACTCATCTATCAGAAAGCTATTGTTTTCTGTTGCCGTAGCAAAGTGGAAAATTGGTATTTGCTGAGGAGTGTTTTGTATCCAAGGCAACCCAATCGAAAAATATTTTCCGCTCTAGCGCAGAAAGTATTTTCCGATTGGTCAATATAAATTAAATAATACTACATATTTAAGTTTATTTTTTGTAATTAATTGTTATTTGACAATTATTTAAAGTATTAAAATTTATTCCTCCTTTGAACAAAGAGTTGGCTGTTACACTATTGTGTAATATATATAATAATATACTATTATATATATTGTTACCTTTCTCTTGACTTTTGCGGCAAGAGTTCTAACACTACTTTCTTTGCCGCTTCCTCTATCTTCTCGTCAGCTTCGCTGCTTACTTCATCTTCATACATTATTATTTAACCAACGTACAAATACCAATGTAATTTAAAATAATTATTTTGACATTCGTTTAGTTGTTTATGAACATCGTAGCAACGACAAACCACCTATTATGTATATAAATCTAACATACATGATTTCTATTTCTTATTTTTTGAATTTTTTAAAATAGGCGTTCGTAGAAAAAATAGTATGTGTGACACGCGCAGAAAGTACATTTGCCGATATCAAAAAATTGCCGCACGAGCGCAGCGAGTATCTTTACTAAATTTCTTTATCTAAATATATTTACTTATCTCAAATATCTTTCTCAATCGGCAAATGTATACTTTCTGCGCTTGTTACACAATATACTATTTCGTATTATTTGCTGTTATACATTTAAAAAATATATATTTTGGCAAATTTGCTTTCGCGGAATAAAGTCCCGTAAGAATGTTTTGAGCAACCCTGATCTACATCTTCAGATATAATGGACAGGCGCGCCTTATTAGGCATACTACACAGGTATACATGTACGTGTGAAGCTTTAGGCACGTAAAATAATCATTAAATAATGTGATCAATGTACATGGTAACTTTTGTTGATGACATCTGCACTCCTACAGAGATAATCTAAACAAACACAAAACATATATTTATTTTGTATATGTATATGTATGTATATATGTATGTATATGTATGTATATGTATGTATATGTATGTATATGTATGTGTATGTATGTATGTATATGTATGTATATGTATGTATATGTATGTATACACATATGTACTGTTGATAACATATTACTTTTTATCGCGGAATAGTGATAGAATTTTATGTTAATCACAATTCATCGAACATAAACATTAATTTCATAAATTATGCAAAATTGATAAATTATAAATGTGCTCACATAATTCAAACATGATCGATCCAATGTAATAAAAATGATAATATTTGAAAAGTACACGAACAAAACTCAAACTGGGTCACTGAGTAATACGGCCGCAAATGTCAACGGCAACTCGCCAGTCAACGTTCGCCCTCAGCCATTCAATAATTTATCTCAATCTAATTAAAACGACAATTAAAAAGTGCGAAGAGCTTGGCAAAACGTTTATTTGAAACGAATCTCTGGATGCACAAACATAAAAGTGAAAACTGGCTGATATACAGTCAGAATTTCAGAACTTTACAAAGCCTATTGTCCGTGCAATCCAAACCAATACGTGCATATATAACAATTGAATATTATTCCACCTTGATGACATAATACCGAACTAGTGAATAGATACATAAATATAATATTACTACTTGAATTTGCCGCACCTCGTACGGGAATAAAGAGAATCCATCATAAGTGACCGTCCATAGCTCCCAAATATTCATCCCACCGCACAAGTTCAAACAAAACCAGTAAACACAGAATTGTGAACAACCAGAGAAACAGTTTGCAGGCCTAATATTATGGGACACAGGGTAAAAGGTACAATGATTGGTACCTTAAGCGCTATTTGCTAAAATATTTAACTGGTTCCATCATATAATTCGGGGTGATGTTTTCGGAATATTTGAAAGCATTAGAGCGAAGATCAGACTTTCTAAAAAAAAAAAAAAATATTTATAAGTTCATTTGCTTTATGCATTTTTAGAGTAAATAATTACTGAAAATGAAACCACATTATTGACATTGGGTACAGTTATTGGCACAGATGGCATTTGTTAGCATTAGGTCAATAAATGGATATCAACTCAGTTATAATGTATTTATTTTAATTGTGTATAACAAATAACAAAAACTAATTTACGACATATAAAAAAAGAGACATTATTTTATATTTAACCTATCACAAAAGTTTAATTGTATTCTCAAGAAATTGTCTTCTTTTCTTCTTGGAAATTCTTTTATACTGGATACCTTTAATTATTCCAATAATTTTAACTCTTGTTTGAGAACCAGGTCGTATTTTGGTAATTTTTTTGCTTTAATCTAAACCGTGATTACTTTTAATCTAAATTGTGATTTAACTCAAGGAATATTGTAAAATTTGAACGCTGCCCTTTTGGGCCTTCTTTAACAGCATGTAATGTCTCTTCCAAAGTGGACTCCATATAAGATTTGACATACCTCTTGCCTACCCTGGTTTCTGGCGCTTTTGGGGGAGTATCTTCGGGTTTCCGTTTTACTATCGTGTAGTCTCATTATAATTATCTTAAATTTAATTAGCTTGAATTGAAAATATTCGTTTATTTATTCTAGAAAACTGTTCTTGTACACCTTTTTATTGTAAAGTAAATAATATGGGAGATATTTGAAGATTTTAGATATCGTCCCATTTTAACTTACCAAATATTCATCCATTAAAGATTTTTTATGGAACCATCGACTTCGATATACGGAAGTCCTACTGCTATATTACAAAATGTTAAAAAAAAGTAATTATTAAAAAAAAATATATATGATATCAAATGAAAGGTACTGTTTAACGTACAAAAAATTATTTTTTAAAATAATAAGTTTTGATGCATTTTTTTTTTTTTTTTCAAAAATGTGGAAGTAAACCATCATTCCCCTCCTATTTCTCAGATGTTCTAACTAAAAACCCAGAAGATAGTACCTATACATTTTCTGGTTTCTTTAGTTTAATTTCTTTTAGGGTTTCGAAGATAATTTATCTTCATAAATATAAAAAATTATTAATTCCTTATTTAATCCTAGAACTCTTTCTCTTACTAAATCCTGAAATATGTGAAAATCCACACTTTTAATTAATTTTTAACATAAAAAAAGTAACAAAAAAAAAATCGAGTTATATACATTTTCTAAAAGTCGAACATCCGTCTCCGCAGGAATAAGACTGTGGGATAAACAATAATTGGACAGAAGGAATGTCTAAGTTGGTACGGTGTATTTGGGTGGAATCTGAGTGTTAGATCCTTGAAACGGCTGCAGAATGTCAGAGAGCGTCTTCGCCTGTGTAAATAATACGTACGCCTCCTTTGTTTAAAGTTTAACGCGGTTTTTCAGGTATAATACATGCGACCCGCCTCCCTTGCCTACTCCGTCACAGAACTTGGCCGTTTCTCCGGAAGATAATTTAACTTTCTAAATCGTATTTATGAAAAGTGACGTCTCTAGTTTCTGAAACAACTCTGTTATATATTTTATAACTCGTAATCGAATCGACTCCTGGCTTACTTGTAACTTTTAATGACCAATTTCAGCATAAAAACTTTCTTGAATACACCTAGTTTTGGTAATCGATATTCTGGAATGTTAGGCATTTTGTAAACACATTTTTCTTAAGATAAAACATACCAGCTTCTTGTTAATTATTTCAAACATAACAATAATCTGGTTAGCACATGTTGTAACTTTCAATATATTGTTATAATATTCTCGTTGTATATATCAGTGCTCCACAATCGGTGTGTCACGAGACAATGCTATGTATTCCGCAAAACAGAATGTCCAAGAGAAGAAAAAATTCACAAATAACACAGGTCAACAAAAAAAATATTATTTTTTGAGTCTTTATTTTAATGACTATTTTCTGATTCTTTATATCGAAAAATAACTAAAACATTATTTTTGAAAAACTTTGCTTTTGTACATTTTACAACGATCAATATATATTTACTAGCTGAAAACCCGTGCTTCGCTATGGTATATTGATGGTCTCTTGGAGCACAGGAGATAGAAAAGGTTTCTTCCGAATTTCATATCTCTTTGTCAAAGAACGCTCTATCGAATAAAAAATACTAATTTACTCCGTACGGGATGAAATTTTAAAAAACTGTCAAACGCCTTCTAAATAGAAACCTATGTGCCAAAATGAAGTGTTATAACTCATGAAATACAAAGGTTTTTATAATTCACCCCGATTGCATATTCATCCATTTAGGGGTTCATTAGGGCAAACACGTGAATTTCTGTTTTAAACATTTGTATGGGTATCATTTGTAAGCAAAAACCAAGTCGATATCTCATTGAGCCTAAGAAATATTGAGGCATCCCTAAATCAAATTTCACCTCATTTCACCAGTTAAAAATGGAATTTAGAAAAATCTTTTCTTATTGGTCTCTTAGGTCATGGAGGGAATGTAAGCTCCGAATTTCATGTCTTAATATCCATTGGATTTTCTATCGAATAAAAAATACCAATTTACCCCTTTAAAGATGAAACTTAAAAAAACTGCCAAAACACTTGTGATTGAAAAGATTTTGAAAAAGGTGTTTTAAAAAAGGCACGTATATGCCAAAGATGAATGTTATATCTCAACAAACAGGAAAAACTACGGGTACTATAATTCATCCCGTTTGGAGTGGATTGGGACGAAATCATTTTTTTTTTAATTATTGTATGTTATTGTGTGTATGTTTAAATTTTTTAACCCCTTAGAAGTCGACTTTCGAAGAATCTCTTCTTAGTGGGTACTTACGTCATGGAAGGAATCAACTTTGCGAATTTCATATATCTATGTCAAAGTCATTTTAAAAAACTGTCAAAACAATTTCGGGACATTTTAAAAAGACATCTATTTGTCAAAAAGGAATGTTATAACCCAACAGACACATAAAATACGACGGGATATATAATTCACCCCGAATATAGATTCATCCCTTTACGGATTGTTTACGATAAAATCTTGAAATAAGTTTTTCGATATTTGCATGGGCAATATTTGTAAACAAAAACTAAGTCGATATCTTATTGGTCCTGAGATATTAAGGAATCCTTGAAATCACACCTCCTCTTTTCACCTTTTAGGGGTGAAATTAAAAAAAAAAACTGACAAAACCATTTCGAAATATTTTAAAAAGACACCTAAGTGCCAAAAAGTAAAGTTGCAACTAAATGAACACAGGAAAAACGACGGGATGTATAATTCACCCCGATTGTAGCATACCCCTTTAGGCATTGATCATGACAAAATCCTGAAATGCAATCGCATTTGCATGGGTAGTATTTGTAAGCAAAAACCAAGTCGGTATCTTATTAATCTTAAGAGATATAAAAGAATCCTTAAAATCACAATTCACCCCTGTTCACCTTTTTGGGATGAAATTTAAAAAACCTGTCAAAACCATTTCAAAATATTTTAAATTATGATACCTATTTGCCAAAAAGAAATGTTGCAACTAAACAAACACAGGAAATACGACGGGATGTTTAATTCACCCCGATTGTAGATCCACGCCTTTAAGGGTTGATTAGGACAAAATCCTGAAATTGGTGTTTCGGTATTTGTATGGCTAATCTTTGTAAGCAAAAAGCAAGTCGATATGTTATTGGTCCTAAGAGATATTAAGGAATCCTTGAAATCACATTTCACCCCTTTTCACCCTTTAGGGATGAAATTTCAAAATCCTGAAATTGGTGTTCCGGTATTTGTATGGCTAATCTTTGTAAGCAAAAAGCAAGTCGATATGTTATTGGTCCTTAGTGATATTAAGGAATCCTTGAAATCACAATTCACCCCTTTTCACCCTTTAGGGATGAAATTTAAAAAAACTGTCAATACTATTTTGAGATATTTTGAAAAGACACCTATGTGCCAAAAAATAATGTTGCAACTAAACGAACACAGGAAATACAACGGGATGTATAATCCACCTCGATTGTAGGTTCACCCCTTTAGGGGTTGATTAGGGCAAAATCCCGAAATTACTTTTTCGGCATTGGTATGGGTAATATTTGTAAGCAAAAACGATATCCCAATCTTACTGGCCCCAAGAGATTTAAGGAATTCTTTAGGGGTGAAATTTCAAAAAACTGTCAAAACCTTTTCGAGATATTTTAAAAAGACACCTATGTGCTAAAAAGTAATGTTGCAACTAAACAAACACAGGAAATACGACGGAATGTATAACTTACCCTGATTGTAGATCTACCCCTTCAGGGGTTGATTAGTACAAAATCCTGAAATTGGTGTTTCGGTATTTTTATGGCTAATCTTTGTAAGCAAAAAGCAAGTCTATATGTTATTGGTCCTAAGAGATATTAAGGAATTCTTGAAATCACAATTCACATCTTTTCACCCTTTAGGGATGAAATTTAAAAAAACTGTCAATACTATTTTGAGATATTTTAAAAAGACACCTATGTGCCAAAAAATAATGTTGCAACTAAACGAACACAGGAAATACAACGGGATGTATAATCCACCTCGATTGTAGGTTCACCCCTTTAGGGGTTGATTAGGGCAAAATCCCGAAATTACTTTTTCGGCATTGGTATGGGTAATATTTGTAAGCAAAAACGATATCCCAATCTTATTGGCCCCAAGAGATTTAAGGAATTCTTCAGGGGTGAAATTTCAAAAAACTGTCAAAACCTTTTCGAGATATTTTAAAAAGACACCTATGTGCTAAAAAGTAATGTTGCAACTAAACAAACACAGGAAATACGACGGAATGTATAACTTACCCTGATTGTAGATCTACCCCTTCAGGGGTTGATTAGTACAAAATCCTGAAATTGGTGTTTCGGTATTTTTATGGCTAATCTTTGTAAGCAAAAAGCAAGTCTATATGTTATTGATCCTAAGAGATATTAAGGAATTTTTGAAATCACAATTCACACCTTTTCACCCTTTAGGGATGAAATTTCAAGAAACTGTCAATACCATTTCGAGATTTTTTAAAAGGACACCTATGTGCCAAAAAGTAATCTTGCAACTAAACGATCAAAGGATATACAAAGGGATGTATAATCCACTTCGATTGCAGGTTCACCCCTTTAGGGGTTGATTAGGGCAAAATCCTGAAATTGCTTTTTCGGCATTTGTATGGGTAATAATTGTAAGCAAAAACTAAGTCGATATCTAATCGGCCCTAAGAGATATTAAGGAATTCGTGAAATCACATTTCACCCCTTTCCATCCCTTAGAAGTGGAATTTCGAAAAATCCCTTCTTAGTGGGTGCTTACGTCATGGAGGAAATATACTCTCCAAATTTCAAGTTTCTAGGCCCAGGGGTTCGGGCTGGGCAGTGATGAGTGAATGAGTCAGTGAGTCAGGACACTTGCTTTTATATATATAGATAGATAGATAGATTTATTTTTATGACCATATAAGAAGAAGCGCCTTATATTAAGCAAGGGTGGGGACGAGCGGATGGAAAGCAAGTGGGATTTCACTTACGTGGTTCATAGTCGGTATGCACATGCGCATTGCAGCGATACAACGCATTTTGTGTGGCGGCAGATCCAAAAATGGCGTCAAAAAGTTGTAAACACGAGGTAGACTCATCCTGCTATATTTGCGGCGAATTTATTAAAACAAGAGAATGGTTGGATTTCTGATGGAAATGCATCCCATCAGAAATCCAACCATCTTAAAATCCCCTATCACTGGCCAGGTATACTCATCATACTTTAAAGTCTCAAGCACCATTTCAACATTTTCGTAATTTTCTTTGAGCATTACGGAATGAGCCAAAGGTATAGATGGAAATCTATTTCCATTGTGAAGAAGGACAGCTTTTAAACTTTTTGTAGAACTGTCTATGAAAAGACGCCAGTCAGAAGGAATGCATGAGATTCCAACTTGCATAGGCGGTTATACTAAATATCCTTGCTACCATTATTTTTGTCGGACCACAAATAAAGAAAATAATGGCCAGTGACGAATTTTCACAGATACTCAATAGTCATGAAAGGAAAGCCTGAAAGCAGTGGTTCATGGTTTTCTCGGAAACAACAGAGCAGACAATTCAAAGAGCTTATTGCAACTATGATCGATAACTTTAAACTCATGGGTTGCAGAATGTCCCTTAAAGTGCATATGTTACATGCTCACTTGGACTAATTTAAAGATAACATGGGATCCTATTCGGAAGTTTTTTGTGTGAACGTTTTCATCAAGACGTGATGGACTTTGAACGTCGTTATCAGAGGCAATACAATGAGAGTATGACGGGGGGTCTATATTTGGGGGCTACTACGAGAAAGTCCATACAGTCAGTCCAATCACAGAAGAAATACGAAAAATAATCATTTCTAAACTCTTTTTAATATATTCTGTTACAGTAGTTGTTTGTTTCGAATGGTTTTCTTGTAAATAAAACTGATTCGAATTCAAAACAAAAGTTTGTATTATTTTTACATACAATAAGGGTCTGAAAAAAAGGAAATTTTCTAAAAATCCGTAATTTCATTCTGATAGCTACAAAAGCAAACTTTTTCTGGTAAAACTATTTTTTCTTTAATTAATAATGTGGAAGAAATAAAAATCAGATATGCAGAACCCAGACTCAAAATTCCTGTTGACCGGTGTAATCTGCATGTAATACGAGGGTTACCTTTTTTGTTTTTACAAACGACTACTAGATGGCAATATTGAAATGTGTCATTACTACATTCGTTAAATATGACATTTGTTATTGTGAAATCAGTGGCAATAAAAATTGACCGAGTAGTTTGTAGACAGTGGGCGATTAAAAAAAAACAAGTTTGTAAAACAATAGATATTACTCGAGAAGGTTTTCGTTGCATGACTTTTTACGATTTTAGTAAAGACCTAACTCAACAATAATGCATAGATTCGCTTCTTTCAACTTTTGGTAATGAAGCACCATCAGAAAAGACTGTTTACAATTGGTTTGCAGAATTTCCTCGTGGAAGTGCATTCGTTAGTTATGAATCTCGTGAAGGTTGACCAAAATTGGTTGCGATGCTAAAAAACATCGATGCTGTGCGCAAAATGATTGAAGAAGATCGGCATGTGACTTACCGTGAGATAGAGGCATCCTTTGGCATATCACAGACTGCCATATATTCGATTTTACATGAACATTTAGCTGTGAAAAAGATCTGTTCCAGATGGATTCCGCATAATTTGACCCAAGCTCAAAAAAAGGCTCATGTTGATTGGTGTAAGAGAATGCTAAAAAAAACAACCTATGCACTGCAAAATCCGTATACAACATCGTTACAGATGACGAAACTTGGATTTATTCATATTAACCGGAAACTTAGCAATAATCCACTGTTTGGATCTTCCAAGTTGAACCAAAACCCACAAAAGTTGTTCATTGACGAAGCATTTCCAAGAAAATTATCGCTTGTTTCTTCGGTTGTACTGGATATGTCGCAACCATTCCTTTAGAGGATCGGAGAACAGTTAATGCTGAATGGTATACAACAATTTGTTTGCCAAAAGTTATCGACAAAATCAGGAAACAACCAAAAACGTCGCATCATTCTTCATCATTACAATGCAAGCTTCCACACAGCACGCCAAACAATTGATTATTTGATTTATTCCCTAACAACTTTTTTGTGTTCCCCAATGTCAAACAAAAAATGCGTGGACAGCGCTTTTCATCACCTCAAGAAAATTTTGAAACTTTCGAAAACCATGTTTTTGAGATACCAACTTCAGAGTTGAAAAAATGTTTCGAGTATTGGTTTGAACGCATGCAAAAGTGCATAAATCTTAAAGTCGAATATTTTTAAAAGCAATAAAACAATTAGTTCCAAACATTTTTTTTTCTTTCTTATTTTTTGTGAAAACTTAGAAAAGGTAGCCCTCGTATACATGCAGATTATTTGTGCATTTATATGGTCTTATATTTATGTGCGTCTAATAAATATAACACCACCATGTAAATAAATGAAGAACAGTTTAATTATTTGTGCGATTATAAAATCCATAATAAATAAATTTTAAAATACATATAAGTAAATTAAAGTTTAGGGTTTTTTATATAAATATTTTTGGACTGTCCAAAAATTATAAATCCATCTGAAAATTATCTTCTATTGGTCAGTATTTTGGGGATGTTCAGTTTCTTCTTATTAAAGAAGTATTCTTTTTCAAAGATTCTCTTAACAGCTGAAATATTTATGGTTCCAAATTATACTATGCAGATTCAATGTATGCTTTTGAATAATGTAAATTTGAAATCTGCTATGTCCATTATCGTAGACCCAACGACTTATTCCCCAAAGGTTTAAAGCACGATTACGTGATGGTTAATACAAATTATTAATGAATTGTTAAAATAAAAGTTTAGTAGCTTTTAAAGTAAGGACACATTGCATTATCTTGCATAAATAATACTGATCACCTGCCAGTGTCCTAGCTGCTGACAGTAAATAACTTGAAGAGATATAAATATACTCTCCAGAATACACCCTCTAAATAGTAGATGCCAAAGAAAGCAAACAATTAAAACTTGCCCCAAATCATAAGTGACCCTACAACATGTAGATGTTATGAGAATATTAATTTTTCTTCTCGGAGATCATACCAATAATAACGGGAACCATCTAGCCCATCCACATTATATTTCTTTTCATCGAAAAAAATATATATATGTATACAGCCTTGGACAAATGTAAGAAGCATCTTACGTTTTATTGAATTTTAGGATTATTACAGGAAAAATGGTAAAAAAAATAATACATGCAGCTTTTAATGGCAACTTTAATCAAAATTATAAATATTTTGTGGTATTTCTTCGTGCTTTAATTACCGCACGTACCCTTTTAAGCATACTGCCCACAAGTTTTTTACTTACATCGGATTGTTCATTAAACCATTCGTCTACAGTAATTTTCTTAAATTTTTCTTTTGATTTTCATTGGTAAAGAGACACCTTGTTTATCAGAATCGACCATAAATTTTCAATTTGCGATAAATCTGCTGACTGGGAGGCCATGCAAAAAATGGCTCATTGTTTTTGGAAAATCATTCTTTTGTTGCTTTGGCTTCGTGACAGAGGGCATTATTTTGTTGAAAAACATATTCTGGATTGTCTTCATCAAATAATTTTAATATTGCTGGCTCCAAAACTTCATTAATCATGGTACTATAACGAGCAGAATAATGCGTCCCTCGCAAAAAAGATTTCGCCTAAGCCGTTGGCGGACATGCACTCCCAGATGATACTAGCACTAAATTTGACCGTAAGGATGATGCTGTCAGGATGTAAAGCTTCACCCGGTCTGCGTCTTACAAAGATGGCTCCAGGTTGTCCAAAATGCTGATCCACAAAAGAAAAAAATAAAACTTAAGTTCGTAAATTTATAGTAAATTAAATTTCATATTGTTAGTGCAATAATTGCTTAGAAATTTATTTTTCTGTTAACTTCCTAAGTACATTAAACCATTACAATGTTTATTTCTATATTGAACTCATCAGATCAAATGATTTTCGCTTATTCATCAGGTGTCCAATTTAAATGTTTTTTGGTCCACTCAAAGCGAAGTTTTTTGTGTCGCTCGATCAACATTTTTTTTCGGCGAGCTCTTCTTCCATGCCAATTATATTCCACTAGAGGTCTTCTAATTGTTCTAGAAGAAACTTTATTTTCTCTATGCTCCCACAGATCACCAGCCAGCTCTTTTGAAGATATTTTTTATACGACGAGCAATTCTCTTTATAAAACGATCATCTCTGGAAGTGGTTGCACGTTTTCTTCCAGTTTTTGGTCTGTTTTCATTAGTATCAGTCTCTTGGAACCTTTCGAGGGTAATTTGCACGGCTTTTCTTGAACAATCCATTTTTTTTAAATTTTTACCTGCGATTATCCTTGTGAATGGAACAATACAATTTGACTTCTTTCTGCCACATTGATTTCAGGTTTTTTAGCAATAATATATTTAAAAATATTCACTCAGACTCAATAAAATATGAAAAAGACAGGGTTCACTTCAAACGCATGTGTAATAATAATCCAAACGCTAGTTGTTCATTTTTATGTAAAGAAAACGTAACAGATCTGAACCTATATTTATTTGTATTTCAAGATTTATCTTAACTCTGTTTTCGGTTATCTGGTTATACGTACGTCTTTTAGAATGTGTCAATGATATAATGATATTTTAAAAACATTTTGTGAAATATATACCAGTTACAATGTACCTAAATTTAGATGTCATGCGTGCTCCGTACATTTGTCCAAGGCTTTTTTCTCAAAAATTTTTTATGTAACGATATCAAATGCTTACATAGTTGAATACACCATGAAATGGATGTAAAAATATGTATATTTTAATTTTAAAATACAACGTTGTGCTCTATCTAGAGCAGTGGTCGGCAACCAGTGGTCCGCGGCTTAATTTTAATGGTCTGCAAAGAAATTCAGATAGTAAATAATTCGCCGAGCTCATTTAAAAAGATTTTTAAATAAAATAAATTTTGTTTAAGCTGTTAAATTATATGTAAAATAGAACAAAAACATTTCATTAAGGGTTAGTAATTTAATTTTAAACCAAGAGCAGAAAATGTCGCAATTTTTAGTGTAAATTACTATTATTTGTTATTATTTTAGGGTTAAATTATAATTATAAATATATATATATATATGTGTCGTACCTTTAAAAAATATGTTAGTGGTCCGCGAAATTTTAAATTGCGAATTTAGTGGTCCGATAAATATAAAAAGTTGCCGTCCGCTAATCTAGAGGACCACTGGTTTAAGAAAATATTTCCTTCTATAAAGATATGTCCCTTTTGGTTTCCTACATCTTTATTATGTAGTATTTTTTGGGTATATCTCATATGAAGGAAAATAATGGCAGTGTTTCGTTTCGCTGTTACATCCTGCATATATTCATTGTAATTTATATATAGGAATTTTGTAATTGACAGAATATTGAGCTACAATTATAGGCTCGGTTTGATGGAAATACGTTACGGCGCCTTTCCTATAGCCCCTGCCTGGATGTTATCTCAGCTCTACACTTTTGTTTCGATAAATTTAGGGAGTTTGTTGTTGTTTTGGTGGCAGCAATGCGGACAATGGGAGTTCATTTCTTTGGTTATTTATGTACAGTGAAAGTGGACATTAGTCAAATTGTATTTGTGTGTTTTTGCTTGCCTCCACTCGGAAATGCGAACAACAATAACACAATAGTCCAAGTTTATGATTCATAGACGCATTTTATTTATCATTTGTTAGGCTAAATGCGAACTTAACCAGTGAATCCAAACACTATTCGAGTATATATTCCGGGTACGTTATCACAGCAGCAAGGTATTAATTATTTGTGTGTTAGTTGGTGAGAAGAATGGGCCCAGGTGAGGGTGGGTGGAAAACGGCCGGTGAGGCACAGCTGCCGATATAATGGATCTTATCCTTTGTTATGTGGTGAAACTGGAGTAAGTGCGCATTATACAATGTTCACATTGCACCATTATCTGTTCGTAGAGGATTACACGTTCGCGCTACTAGTCATCTTACCGCAACTCCATATTCACAGCAACAACGTTAGCTCAGATCTCACAACAAATCAACTGGCTTTACACAATTGAATCCTTAGAAACCACCTTGCCTTGGCGCATCTATTATCTATTGCAGAATGTCGACGCTCTGTTTATACATCCTTCCGGGATACATAAGCAGTAGTTGAAAGTGAAATTGTGTTCTTTGAATGCAAATAATAAAAATATTAAAATCTTATAAATAGAGAGTGGCGAAAAACTAACATTTCTATCAAGTATTTGTTTTAAAAAATACAATACAAATGTTTTTATATAAATGCTTCACTAATAACACAGGTCTGTATCTAGAATTCTTTTAAAATATCCGTAGCATCTCATAAAGTAATATGAGCACGCTGTTTTCGAAAATTGCTTCATTTTTTTTAGTATAATTTTTATCACGTAGTTTTTGAATAATGGAGTATATACTGATAAAAAAGTGGCAAAATAAATACAGAGAATTATATTACAAAATTATTTTACTATATGTTATTTTAAGTTGCCGTGGCTCTGTGGTAAGACGGTTGTCTACGGAGCACAGAAACGCGGGTCCGAATCCCCTCACCTGCTTTGAATTTTTATCTTCCGATATTGTGCAGTCAGCTCTGGGATCGACTCAACCTCAAGTATTGAATACTTAAAATGAGTATCTGTTTATACAGGGATAAGAGGACCAGTCGAAACGTCACACTGACCACCTGAGTTTCATATTTTTGGCCGGCGGTCTAGACACGTAGAACTTACCTTACTCTGCCCCGATAAGCTTATCTGGACGTTGGGAACCTACTATTATTATTTGGGGTTTGTCAGGCCTTAACAAGCATCCACTAATCGCAAACTTCAGCAACCTTTTGAGCCGCGTCATACTATAGACTAGTGGATCTAAATACACACGGCTGTATCCCAAACCCTGCCGATGTACAGACACGGACATTACAATCTGGCGTAGTACCCGCACAATGCGGAGTGACCCAAGCAGCACTGCTTTCTGCATCCTGCAGATCAAAGAGGTGGCAGAAGATCTGCTGGCGGGAATGGACTCGGTTTCCCTTCGATATGAGGCTTTCTTACCACCCAAAACACCAACTATCAGGACTATAAGCTTAACTTTATAACCTGGATACAGCTTTCTTAGCTCGGACAAGAGATCCATATACTTGGACATCTTTTCCTCCTCCTTGAGAGAGATATTCTCAGTTGGACTTGAGATTTCGATCACAAACATCTGTTTGGTCTCGATATCCAAGAGGGTTATGTCCGGCTAGTAGCTGTCAGTAGGGAATGAATAATTCCAATAAATGCGGCACTTATTTTTATTATATGTTATTTATTTGTAATCAAAGAAAAATTGTAAAAAAGATATTATAAACAACTAATTTTTGATTTCTGAAGAAAAATTTCTCCTTGTTGTTTGCCTTTTATACTGGGGCGATTGAATGTCCCACATTAGCATCCAATAACATAAATAAAACACTGTACCTTTCCTTCACTACTTTTCGACTGCCATACAGTCCTCTTCAGTAGGATAATAATTACTTAACTTAAATCCATTGCTATGTATAGGGATGAATGAGTAAGTGAGGGTGAATAGAACGTTTTAGTTATTAAGGATCGTTTGAATTTATGTGTTTGTAGATAATTGAGGGTAAGTCTTTGAAAGGATTATCAAATAAAGTGTACGGTAGAGGAACATTTAGACGAATCAGTTGATAAACTCATTTTTTTTGATGTGGTTCACTATTTCGTATTATACCAATATCTGAAACTATCATTTTTGGAAAAAATACTAATAAAGAATAAAATAACCAGAGGAAAAAATCGAAGAATACATAGCAACAAACACAACTATGCGTGGAACAAATAATTTTAATATTTATAAAAGTTTTAAAAATAAACTTAAAAATAACACGGTATGCAAAATCGACTGCACTTCTTTTTAAAACCTCTTTTTACTAGAAAATAAAGTCAATAATTATTATAAAAATTTCCCCAAAGTTTGGTTTGGTTATGTTGGTGATGTTTTTGTTGTCATTAATAATTAGCAATTTCCTAAATAATATAACCAATTCCCCCCCCCCCTACCACCCCTCAATTAAATTTACGAATAACACCAAATAGAACAATTTCCTACCGTTCTTACATTTACTAACTAACAGATACGCTAATAATAAAATGGTCTTTGATGTATATAGAAAGCCAAAGCACACAACAAATTATAACCACAATTTCACCACAGACTATTAAATTTACTACTATCCGAAACATTTTCAATTATTTCAATTATTAAAAAATATAATGAACAATTAGTGCAAAAAAAATAAGCAGACACAAAAATAAAAAACTTATGACATACTCATGCCCAATGGGAAAACTAAAAAAATAAGTAGGAGAAAATTTACTTGTCCCAAAAATAATTTACAAATTCTAAATTCTATTTCATTTTTTTAAAATTTTTCTTGTTTTTAATAGTAAATCCTAATTAAAAGATCTATTAAGAAGCCCCAAATACAAAATCAAGGAGAAATCCCGGAGAAATCAGGAATTTACAAAATAAATTGCAATAGTTGAGAAAAAGTTTATATAGAGCAAATAAAAAGTAATATAAATATTAGATTTAAGGAATATATGTCTATAATACAAAACAATAAATGGTGTGGATAAATCAGTTCTAGTTAGTAACAAATTAGATACCAGTCATAATTTTCAAATTAACAGTGATTAGTGAGAAATTACTAACACTGACCAATAACACTAATTTGGACATACTAAAAACAATATACAAAAAATAGAAAAAAAAAATCAGCTGTGGCCCCCACTGGACCACAGACCACCGTCACAAAGAACTTGTATAAAATACATTCTAGCAGCAGAGAAGAAACAACTTGGCCCAATATTTTATAAATAAAATTTAAAAAAAAAATGCATTCCATATTGCAATTTTAAAGCTGCTTTTCATGTAAAAATAATGTAATAACTGCAAATATGAAATTAAAAAATTAATGTTTATGAAGATTCTTTATAGGTCCTCCAAGGCTGCACTTTTAGCCCGACGGTTAACACATTTATCGCCGACGAATTTTATGCAAGATGGTTAGAAAATGGTTCTTAATTTTTAAGTTTTTTTGGTTAGGATGCATATTATTAGGTCTCCATGGGCCTACAAGGCCTGGAGCCTTGTAGGCCCATGGCGTCTTTCACTATTATTCTCCATAGTTTCCTATTTTGTGCCTTTACTTTCCAGTTGGCTACTTTAAGTGTTTTCAAGTCACTTTTCACACTATTTAACCACTTTTGGTTAGGTCTGCCTCTCCTATTTTTGTGTGTTGGTTAGGACATGTTAAGATAATGTTCTTTTTTCGGTGTATTTTTATAAATTAGTTTTTGAACTCAAGATCTATTTAAAATCAGGCCGCGGTCGACCAGTAGATCACGATCGCCTGGTTGGGCAGCCCTGCAATAATGGATTAAAATTTTATATTTTCTGTTCTGTTGAAGATATCTACAAAGCAGTTAAAATGTGTATTTAGTAAATTAATAAGAGAAGTGAAGAAAGATACCGTGTTTTAATTATATTATTAAAATTTTCACATTAACATACCTTTAAATTATCCAATAGTAACCTATCAATATTCTTACGTTTCAACGCCTCTGGTACCTCTTCTCCATGTCAAACCTCCTGGTGAAACATTTCACCCTATTCTCCACACAGTGCCCCACAATTTTCCAGGGAAAATCTACATGGTTCTTTTATTTGTAAGCTTATATTGCAGACACGCACCTTAAAATTTTCTACCATATTTTTGACAATGTATATTGTGGTCGACCTGGTAGCGCAGAGGTAGCGACCCTGATTCTCGTTCTAAAGTTCCCGGTCAGTGCATGGATATTTGTATTCGTCATTTTCCCCTCACCTGAAACTTCACTCTTCGGAGTGAAGGGCCCATGCCCAATATATTATATAATAACAGTACGGTAATGAAAACTACGGCTCGGTGAGACTCCTCTGGGACGGTTATGGGCTGATGAAGATGAAGACGTTGAGGTGTTTAACATCAGGGGTCTCAAAACGTTTCGGGAGCGAGCAACATCAAAATTTCTTAATTTGGCGCTTGATTTTAAAAACAAGCTTAATAATAATGTTGATATTATTAATAGAAATAATATTTTTAAGAATCGGATATTATTTAGTTATAGTATAACGAATAACAATTTTGGGCGCAGCATACGCCTTGAAAAATCTGTTTATGACAGAAGCAAAAATTAAACTTGTATTCTGCAGTTAGTGTTTAATATTATCAAAAGTAACTATTTATATCAAAAATAAATAATTTATTATTACAAATAAGTTTGAACCTTTTACACTTTTTATATATAAAAAGAACTTAACTTTTGATCTCCACTGCATTTACTTTTGCTTGCATGAGCAGATTTAAACATCAGGATTTACTCGTGGTGAGCGAACGAAATAATAAACTATTTATACAAGCGGCAATTTCTTATGCACCAAGCCAATAGAAAGGCAGTCAACAGTGCATCTAATGAAGAAGAGTCTCGTCTCTGTACTTACACGTGGATCACGCTAGCATTATTGATAATAAGACATGGTTCATATTTATCAGGATTTTATTTTAAATATATTCCAAGTAGTTCTCTTCAACAATAATACACCTGGCTATTCTTTCCTTCCACTTCTTAAAAGTTCCCAACCAATCTTCTTTCGGAATATCTTCAAAATGATTATGAATTGCAGAATCAAACTCTTCCTCAGACTACAACCATCAACCCCGTAATTTTTTTTTAACCCAAAAATAGCCATTAATCACACATTACCAAATCTGCTAAGTATGGAGGGCGTTCTATTACCTTCATATTTTTTTCTACCAAAAACTGGATAGTTGAAGCTGCCCTATGGGAAGACGCATTATCCTGATGTATCAATCCTTTTCTTTGGAACTCTATTCAACTCCTTAGGCAAACATTTTTTAATATATTATTTAGTTGTAACTGTCTTCTTTCCAACCAGCTTAATTGCTTTACTAGGTCAGTACTTCTAAAGAATACTGCATATTCTTGGTTATTGTTAGAGTTTCCCCATTTTCAACAATCCATACACGATTCTCTTGGCGTGTAAGTACGTTGAAAAAATTAATACAAGATTCGCTATCTCATAATACAATACTTGTAACAATATTTGGAAAAAAACAAATATACGAGATGTGATTAAAAAATACGGTGAATAATTTTATTATGAACAAAATAATAAGCTTATATCAAATTTGAATTAATCCCCTGCAAAGTACTCTCATTGGCGATGCACTTGTCCCAACGTTGATTCCATGATTGGAAGCATTTCCGGAAAGCTTCTTTCAGAAGAGCCTTCAGTTGCTCCGTTGTGTCCCTCTCAATGTCGGGAATGGTGTCAAAACGTTTTCCTTTTAGCACGGTTTTTATTTTTGGGAAGAGCCATAATTCCGGATCTGCATCAAGACGGTCCTTCAATTCCTTGCAAACTGTCACACGATTTCCCTTTTATTCGCCAGTCAAAAGTCTGGGAACACATTTCACACTCACTCGTTTCATTTTAAAATTATCGGTTAAAATGCTTTGCACCGCCCCGTAGGAGATGTTCAGTTCTTCGGTAAGCTCTCGAATAGTCAATCACCTGTTTGAACGAACCATTTTTGCCACTTGCATGTTTTCGTCTGTTTTTGAGGTCGAAGGACGTCCCGAGCGCTGCTCGTCTTCAACCGACTCATTTCCGCTTTTAAATCGCTCATTCCACTTGTAAACAGTCTTTAGGGTCACCACATTATCACCATACACTGATTTTTACATTTCATGAGCTTCAACTTGAAACACAACGTAAACTTAATACTACTATAACTACAACGCGTTGCGTTGTTCGAAATCTGCGACAGACACGGTAAACATGACCTCACTCTTCCAGCTCTGGAAGCCGATTGACAAGTCACAACTTGTTCAAACTTGACACTAACTATCTCAACGGATCAGACTATTGGACTTATTACTTCAAATGGATGTAGCGTCAGCAGTTGCTGTTATAAAAAATCATTCACCGTATTTTTCGATCACACCTCGTATATATATTTATTTTTTTATTCTTCATTAATGTATAAATACATAAATATGTTTTGCTTAAAAATTAATGTAACAATAATAATATATTATGTCATTTAAGAGTTTTAAAATATCATGGCAAATTCTAACAGGCTCTTCCGTTTGGAAATTAAAAAGCTCATGTGACACAAAACAACTGACAATTTTTTTAAATGCAGGTGATCATGTCTGACTATTTTAAAACTGAGGATCTTAAGTTGATGTTCTATTACCGTATATGTGGCTTTATTGTCTGCTTCTCGTCTTCAATGATCTTCTTTAAAGCAGCAATGCTTTTTCGGTAACAACTGTATCAGCACACCCCTCTTTTTGGTGTTGAACAGAACTTTTGCCTCGTTCAAATACTTTATACCAGCGGTAAATTGTATTCAAACAAAGCGCTTGTTCGTTTGAAACTGAATCTAAACTTTGTTTGCTCTCATAAGTGCTTAAACATTTTTTTGAATTATAATACATCATGATCCGAAAAGGCTGTCTGGTTAATTCCATATTTTGACTCAAAAAATTAATTAACTGAGTTATAACTAGCCTAACTTTTACAACTAAACTTCTTCTTCTTCTTCTATATTTATTGGCTTCGATTTCCCATTCCTCCAGTGCTTAGCTGCATTATGAACTACAAATTTCTTCTTATTGCGTGTAAGTAGAATAAAATTGTACTGCATATTTCAGGGGTTGGTCGAGTTAAATTTGTTTTCATGGATAATGGTGTCTAAATTGTTTTTCCGAGTTCTCGGTATAATTTGGAGGAGTGTTGGTAATTTTTGGGGCTGTTGAATAAAATGTGCTGAACAGTACCTGGTTCTCCTCAAGGGCATATGTTGGAGTTTATCACATTTATTTTGTTCAAGTGGACTTCGGAGTGGCAGTGATTAAAACGTATTCGGATGACTGTTGAGATGGTTTTCTTATCTAGCTGTAAATTATGGAACCATGGTTTTATAGCTATGTGAGGTTGTATAGAGTAGAAATATGAGCCTTTTTGTTGAGCGGAGATGTCCCATTCATGTTGCCATTTTGAAAATATCTCGTTATTTATTACTGGCAAAAGACCTTTCCCGCCATCATCGCGCTTGTTCTAGCTAATTGGTCTGCTATTTCATTGCCGATTATCCCGCAATGGCTTGGACAACTTAACTTCAAATGACAGGTAAATAATTGAATAAAATGATAGTGCTACTTTCGTATTCCACTGCTAACCTGATGTTTTTATTCTCAATCATTTTAGGTTGATTCTTGTAGATCCGTCTCGGATACATATAATAAACACAAAAGCTGAAAGTGAAACTAACATATTTTTGTTTCAGGGTTGTCTGGTGCTTCATCATATTTCTGTATATGTAAAAGAAAGAACAAGGCATATATCAAATTCCCAAAACACACTTTTAAAAATGTTCCGATTGTAGAGAGTAGGGCATATATATCGTGTGCGTTTTGACGCACAACCATTTATCACATTTTATCCGCGGAAAACAGCAGCGAGATTGAGAATACCTCCGGGTTATCGCACTCATAAAACACTGGCTATCACCACTCAAGATATGCTTCTTGCGCTCATGAACACTAATGAATTTATTAATCTACAATATCTGCTAATTACGATTCGGGTCTGCTTTTATAATGACATAAATCATACTAATAGAATGTTTTAACGGTAAGTAAAAAATTTTCTTTTTCAAAAATTAATTTTTTGTTTCTAACATTATTCTTGTGAATAATTATTTTATTCAGACGGAGCGTCGCCTTCATGTTTCCCGGTAGTCGTTGCAAAAAACGCCAGATGGTATTCCGCGCTAAAAAGAAACGACTTGGAAGACAAATGACAAAGTCTCGTTGAAAAAAAAGCGAGCACCGGGCAATGCTACAAAACATTAGTACGTGTCCGGTTTACCCTTCACCGAGGGAGTCAACCTGACACGATCCTTGGACTGAATTAAACAGGATAACCTGTTGTATTTTATTATCTTGCCAGAGGTAATTATAACAGAGCTCGTCTACACTTAATTATTGGGTTGCGTCATAAGTAAGTTCCGCTTTCGTATATTAATTTTATTTTTCAACAAATAAACAAAGGTACTTTGTTCTATTATACAAGCTGTCCCAGGATGATTCTTCCAAACGTCAAGGTTGTATTCCTTCATTAATTTTAATAAAAATAAAGTTTTATAAACACATATAAATCCAATTCAACAATTTTAGAGATTTATTATCTGTGTCGGACATTACGATAACTAATTGATAAAACCGATAGAGAAGATAAACAATCCATTAGAGATTTTTGAAAACAACTACCGTATAATGGACGCTGTAGACAACATCAAGCTTTCGTGGAATAAGGTGACTGAGAAATGTTTGAAAGGAGTATGGAAAAATATATGGCCAGAGCTAAGCAAGGATGTTGACACCATTGATGAAGACAATCCATTGTTGATGTAGACGAAATTGTCAAGTTAGTTAATAAAACCGGAACAATGCCAATTTCACCCTGACTTGTAGAGGGACGTGTTGATTCCCAAAAAGAGTGATTTGTCCCAGACGCAAAATTATCGCCCCATTACCTGTCTCAATACGTTTTACAGGCTTTTTACTACCACACTAAATGAGCGTATCCTGAGCTCCATCGGTCCCGTCTGCAATCAGATCTATGAACAGAAGGGATCGAAGAGAGACCTCGCAAGCTGCAAAGATAATATACTAATTGACCGCTGTATTTGCTATGATGCAGTGGCTCATCTTCGCAACCTGTAGACGGCTTGGGTGGATTACGCTAAGGCATTCGATTCAACATCCCACCAACTTCTGTTGAATATTCTCGAATGACTTAAAGTCCACCCTGATATAGTGAGATGCCTAGCAAATATCCTGGCATTATGGAGGACTAAGTTTACACTAAGATCCAGTAAAGAAGTTCTCCATACTGAATGGGTTCACTATTGGCGAGGCGTCTTCCAAGGCGACCATTGAGCCCATTGCTATTTTGCATCTCGCTATTGCCTCAATCCGTTGAGCTCAGGAATGGTAATTGGTACACTTGCGGGCCTAGGGGCAGAAGGAGGCATAAGGTCACCCATTTGTTTTACATGGATGACCTGAAACTTTATGCCTCCAACCGGAGCGATGTACAAAGCGCTGTGGATACTGTCCAAAATTACAGCAAGGCGGTCGGTATGAAATTCAGTTTGGAAAAATGCGCAGTTCTCCATATAAAATGAGGTCGAGGTGTAGGTAAAAGCGCTGATGTTCAGCTGGTCGACGGGAGCATCATCCATCATCTAGAGCAGGCTCCAGGATGCCCACTCTGTAAAAAAGTCTCTCCGCAGCAAATATAAATCACTACTTAGGCATATCTGGTCTTCTTAGTTGTTGAATAAGATCTCCACAAATATGCTTGTTGCCTCAATACTGTCCATAATGCTTTGGAGTCCTTAAGTGGAAATTACAGTCCTTGGATATTGAGACCAGGAAAAACATGAACTTGTTAGTCTTCCCAGTCATCTGTGCATCATATCGCAAACATTGCAATATCAAAGTACTAAACAATAAAAGCCAATGAAAAAATTAAATTTTGTGAACAATCGTTTTCAACAAATTTTTGACATTGTTTTGTGTCTTTATTTCAAGTTAACTTCACCCGCATTGTTTAAAACTCGTTTTTACCGAGTGGTCGCAAGAACACATTTTTTTTTTTTTTTATATTTGTTTTTTTGGAAATCTACGAATCATAAGCTTTTATTTTATGTTTTCAATTATCAAATGCCATTTTATGCATGTCAAATTTCAGCTCACTAGGTTTTTACGTTTGACCACAATTTCTACCATACAGACAGACACATGAGTGACAATATAACGATTTCTTGGTTATACGAAATTCTAAAAACGCGTCTATTCAAAAACTGCTTGTATGATACAAATAACATAACACAAAATTGAGTTCTCAAAGCTCTCTTTGGAACCATCTAAACAGAATATCTGCCATAAAAAAACTCATCTTTTGATATATTGAAGAACAATGTGGCAGAAATCTTCCGCAGTTTGAGAAAACCTTTGCTCAATGAACTAAAACTGAGAGTTTACGATGTGAATAATCCATCATTGAACGTCAAAACAATACACTCATGCCTATTTCATGTTACATACAAACAATATTAAATAAAGTAAATATAAAATGTTATTTGTTTTACCATTTAAGTATTGTTTTTCCGCTCCATTTAACTCAATGGTTTGAAAACACATCGAACATGGAGAAAGTACATTTGACTGTATCCGTAACATTGAAGGGTTAGTAGGGAATAAGGGAGGATACAGTATTGGATTAAGGCACAGACGAGCATGGCTGCAGAGACTATAGAACAATAATATAAAAAAAAAAACTTAAAACATAAATAAAAATACAATATACATACATGTTAATATTATAAATAAATAGTAAATATAAACTTAGAAAAGTAATTGTGTATTAGTTGCGACAAAATCAAAAATGGCCTTAACACTGCGTATAACTCCCAGAGAAGTTTATTATACAAAATAGTAATACGAAATAAAATTAGTAACAGTCTATGCATCAAATTTTGCAGCGAATTTTTATCTATCTAATACAGTGATTCTCAACCACTGTGCCGCGGCACTTTTGTGTGCCGCTAAATTCTTGAAGTGTGCCGCCAAATCTTAGAAAAGCGAACAATAAAATTTTTTTGTATGTACTTTTATACAGCAATTTATTAGTTAGTGTACCGCCAAATTTTGAAATTGTTAAAAGTGTACCGCGACAAAAAAAAGGTTGAGAATCAATGATCTAATAGTATATTCTTAACTGTAGACAAACATTTTGTAAATGTGTTTTCGCTCATTAACTTTAAAATAAATATCTAACAATTTTCTGTAATTTTTTAAAATATATTTATGGGTTTCAAATAACTTTTATATTTATATAGTATTGTGCAGTGCCGCAACAACATAAATTGGCGCCTGGTGCGTAAACTTACTTAACCCTACCCAAACTCTCTAAATACATATGCAATTTTTTAAATTTTATACTAGGGTGATTGCATCAGTAAGGGAACGTTTAAGACATTTACTTACGTTGTTTTCTTCACCAAAATGTTATTTAGGATATTTACTTACCATATTTTATCGAGAATCCTTAAAATCTTATTGTTTTATTTTGATGTAAGTGAAAATAAAAGAATAACTCAGAAAAATAAAAAACATAACTTTATTCATAAAAATTACAAAATCACCAGTAAAGGAACATTTACTCCTAATAAAGGAACTATCTTACTACCAGTAAAGGAACTTACAAAAATATATATTATAAGGTCATTTTTTAACAATAAATTGCGATGGCTAGCGTGCTCGCGTTCTTGCATGCTAGCAATTTATTTTTTCTGTTTTTTTTTGCATTTTTATTTTGTTTAAATTATTTTTTCAAAATTCTAGTTATATTTGGGCAAATGTTGCATTAAATTTTTAAAAGCGTAAATTTAATAACCAGTGGTTATTGTTGAAATTGAATGCACGATATTTACATATATACATATTTTAACATAAAATTTGTTTTGGCGTTCCAAATAATCATCATTCACTTACTAAATACCTGCGAAATCCTGAAATGTTTGAAAATTCACACTTCACATCAACTTTTTTGGGTACTATCAGTTGGGTTGACTTTTGGCCTCACTTACATAAGTCCTCCATCTTGATCGGTTCATTGTCAGGTCTTGCCATGAGTCCTGTATACCAATACTTGTTAAATCTTCTATTAACTGATCTCTCCATCTTTTGCGAGGTGTTCCCACTGGTCGACGAGTATCCAATCTTCTCTCCCATATCGTCTTAACGATTCTGTCCTCCCTCATCCTCATTACGTAAACTATTTACTGTAATTGTCTACCTCTCAATTCTTGTGTAATTCTCAACCTTGAGTATCTTTCTCAGTTCTCGGATATCTTTGTTCTCACGGATTCTCCATTCACCATTAATTTGATGGGATTAGGCGTGATATTTTATTAAACCACCCTTGTGTAATATTTTTAATGTTAAGTAAATAATACGTGAGATATTTCGTTTATAAGTAGCTCCTCCCATAGCTCCCCAAATATATATCTTAATTTATATTTGAAAAAAAAAAATGTATTTAAAACTGCATTGAACGGAGACGAATAGTTTATTTTGTCATATTTATTTTTGCTGTTAAGTAAATAAGTAAGATATTTTAATCTTATAGGTAACACTGCCCGTGCCTCCTAAATAATCTTCTTATTAAAAGCTGTATTGAAGACAACAAAAATTGAATTCAAAATACATTTTTCATGTCAAGTAAATATTTTGCTGTTTTTAAACTTGAATAAATTATTTGTGAATAAAAAATTCCGTATATTCCGGGGTATAACGCGCACTTTTAACATTGAAAGTTTTGTCAAATTTGTTGGGTGCACGTTATTCGCCGGGTATAAAACTTACCCGTTCGATGATTACAATGGTAATAGTGTAAATAGGGTATAAATAGGATTCTTGTTATATAATGAATACATAATATAAATACTAATCAACTAAACTATCTAAATTTATACATATTTATTTATATTATTTTTTATACATAACAAAAAAATTACCTTAATTATTAATTTAAATAATCTTTATTATGACATAAAAAGTTCATCAAATTCGTCTTCGCTAATATTATCAGGTATATCATCAAATACAGATGTACTTTCGTCATTAGTTTATGCATACGGTTGTTATGAAGGAATATTGGCATAAAAGTGTTTCCAGGAAAGCAGATTATAAGGGTGCGCGGTATACGAGGAATACATGCAAAAATTAAAATAAATCTATTAAGATTTGAGGTGCGCGTTATACGCCGGAATATACGGTAATTTATTTAGTGCCAAAATGTTAACAATGAATGCGGATTTATATTTCTTAAAAATAATGTTGTCAAGATGTCTTCCGTCCCGTGCCACGCATTCTCGAAGTCTGGACCTTAAATTTACGAAAACAGCTGCTAGCATTTCCTCTATAATAACGTTTATTTGGGCCTGATTTTGTGTGCTATTTTAAAGCTCTCAAAGTGCGTGGTGCTGTCTCATACACTTTGGACTTTAGATACCTTACAAAAATAAATCGGAAGGAGTCAGGTCAGGGCTCATTGGGGGCCACTGTAAGTACCCCCGCATTGAAATTACTTTTCCTTTTTCCAACCCAAATAGCAGCGACGTTCTCAGGTGTGTTTACAGACTAACGGCGGCCTGATGGCTTCTTCTTTACATAAGAACTGTTGTTTTGAACTTGTTTAACCATGATTGAACTAAACTGCGGCTCGGAGCATCGGCCACAAGGTGGATATTCAAACGATTGCAAAAAGGTGGCGTGCCGCTACGTACGATTCTTGGGTTTTCAAATAAAGGTAAATGAAGAGCGCGCAATGTTCTCCCGTTCACCTCTCCATTCCTACTAAATAATCCGCAACCTTGCTCTAACTGAAGAACACCGAGTCATGGTACTACTATACAACGTTGCCAAACCAGCGCTGTGCAAAAACAGCAAAAAATTATGGAACAGCCTATATAAAAAAAGTTTTGTTTTCTTACTTTAAACAATTTTTGTTGTATACGTTTTTGCTGTTAAGTAAATAATGAGAGATAAATTTCATAAGTTTAGCTTTTGGGTGTCCACTCGTAACTCCCCAAATATTCATCTAAATGAAAAATGCATAGAAATAAAATATTTATTTGCTTATTTTTAACTATTTTTGTCGTATATGATTTAAGTCAATAATAAGGGAACTATATGTATATATTAGTTTTAGGGTGTCCCTCGTAACTCCCCAAATATACATATAATTGAATAAATTTTCTGTTAGTCAAGTCAATAATAATATATTATCAAAAAATCATATAAAATGCTTGGATTTATATCTAGAATCGGAAAGGACTTTAAATCCTATACACTCCTATCTCTTTATTTTTCTTTAGTAAGAAGTCAGTTGGAGTTTTGTACCGTATGTTGGTCTCCTCAATATCTTGTTTATATTAAACAAATTGAGAATATTCAAAAAAGATTTTTAAAAATATTAAATTTTAGATTACAAAATGTGAAACTCAATCTGTTATCTTTAGAAAACAGAAGAATTCTGCATGATTTAAGTTTTAGTTTTAAAATTTTCAACAGTATTATTGATTGTCCAGATCTTCTAACTAAATTTAACTTCAAAATCCCAATTTACAATACTAGAATTAGTGAACATTTATCTTTGCTTTTTAGTAAAACTAATTCTGCCTATAATTCACCAATTAATCGCATTTCTTTACATGTAAATAGTTTAACTGAATATGATAACTTTCCTGATATTTTTGCCACCAGTTTTATTACCTTTAAGAAAAATATCATTAGTATACTACAAAATTTTAACTAAAACTTAAATAATATTCTGTATTATCTATGTTAAAATTAGTCTACTGATAATTTAATTTTGTTTTTTTTTTCTTTTGATACTGTGTAAATAACTTTGCATGTAAATTACTTTAGTGCCACACTTTTATTGGGCTTGTGCCTGTTGTGTGGCCAAAATTAAATAAATAAATAAATAAATAAATAAGGGATATATTTTAAGTTTTTTAGTAAACAGTTTTAATAAAACACCCACCTAGATAAAAATTTGAGATTTTGAGATGCCTTATAGCCTATATTCTAAACCTGTTTTTATTCTATCGTCATACCAAATTACGTGAAAATATGTTAAGCCATTTTTATGTGAATCACGGACAAACAGATAGGGAAACAGACAAAAAATATATATATTTTTTTGCAGATATTGTCTTGAAATCATCTTCAACGTAAAGAAACCAAATATGAGGCCTAAAAAAATACTTTAAGAAATACTTTAGCCCGGCCCTGGGGGGAGAATAAGACAATGGTGAGACAAATTTCCATTTGTGATGAGCGCAGGTTACTTAGGATAGATGTTTACATTACGGGATCCTTCGTAGCAGTGTTTGATTATTTCATACAATCTCCATTTGAGACCGGGATTCAACGGACAAGATACAGATATTAACACTGATTTCCATTTACTCTAATATTACAAATCGTATTAGAGGATTTAATATTTGCAGACTTAGTAAATTTTACTTCTACCGAAAGTTATGTTCATCTAGTTCTGGATTAGAACCAGGAACACATATTTTATTAAATACGATTATTCACGAACAAAACCTGATTTATGAAAAGCTCGACTTTGGTTGCCAAGAGCTATTTGACTCCTGCAGAAACTATTATGAAAAACTGCATAAAATATTAATTTAAAATGATTTTTTGCTTGTAGGTACGTAATATAATTAAAACGGTTTCATTCTTTTTTCGACCTTTCTCCATATTAGACCAAATAAGTGGTTCGCTTGTATTACATATATGCAAAAATTTAGTTTTTTTTCGTATGGTTTCGCTTTATTTTTAAAACATGTAAAGTATAGGTAAATTACAAAATATGTATGTAGGTAAAATCAAAATTAACGTTTATAACGTATCATTAGAACAAATTAAATAGTTATTTATGCAATTAGAATTTAAAGGCAGTCGTTTCAATGGAGTGCGAATAGAGTGAGGCGTCAGCCGAGTGTTAAAAATTGATGTGAAGTGTGAATATTCACACATTTCAGGGTTTCGCAGGTATTTAGTAAGTTAATGATGATTATTGGGGATGTCTAATGCCATTATTTAGGTTTCTAAATATGTGCAGTATTTTTTTTATATAGCAAGGTTCATTATGATTTAAAATTTGCGCCTCTGATTTCGTATACATTGAAACATAGAATTAAATTATAATTCCAACAATTTCCATTGGTTATTAAATTTAGGTTTTTACAAATTAAATGCAACATTTGCAAAAATATAACTAGAATTTTGACAAAATAATTTAAACAAAATAAAAATGCAAAAAACAGAAAAAATAAAATTGTCTCCAGCCCGGGAGCGAACCCTAGTTTGCAGCTTAGGAAGCGAGATGGCTAACCATTAGACTATGAACGTTTACTGGTTTACTGTGTTACATAACGTATTAAATATTTTAGTTCGTTAACAAAAAAATACAAATAATGCGTTATTTTCCGAAAATATATTCTGATCAAAAATTCCTGTTGAACTATTCCGGTTCACACCAGTGTTCATTACTTAGAATTTTTTCAAATTTTTAGATTACCCTCTCTGGTTTACAGGGGGTGGCACACTTTTGGCAAAAATCCACGTACTAAGAGCTTTAATTTGAAACCCTAATCAGAAAATTTTAAAAAAAAAAAAAAAATCTATGAGTCCCGATGATTTTTTATTTTTAGGGTGATATGTTTTTTAGATATTTTAGTATTTTTACTATGTGCGGGTCAAAGAGTTGTATAAACGTGCAAAATTTCAACTCTCTAGGTTTAGCAGTTTGGCTACAATTTTTACCGAACAGACAGACAGATGACAAAATGACGGTATAAGGTTTTTTTTGTCATACCTTCAAAACCCTTGACATGGCCCCTGTCCGGCTGCATGAAATAAACAAAAATGTATATTTTTTGTCTCCATTGTCTATCTTCATCCTATATGTGTGTAGGTACTTTCGCCATGCACAACACGTATAGCGCATATCGTGCATTTGTTGTAGGTTGTGGTACTACATCAAGGTACTACCCATCAACATCAAGCACCAACACACGCAAATTTAGAAGCAGTTTTACACATTGCTACTAACTAGCTAATTTGAAATTTCTACTAAATGAATAATAATGAGCATGCTAATTTTCATTCCTCACATTAAGATTTTTTAGCATTATTTTCAACTATATTTTGTGTTTTTATGTATTATAATTAGAAATGTACTAATAAAAAATGTTTATGTAGAATTTTTAGTTCGGACCTATTCAAAATATATCCCATTTTTCTTTCTTGTGTTTTCAAAGATTAGTATTTAGAATTTTAATTAATTTGACAAACGAGAAATTATTTTTAGATTTATTGACATTACGAAAAAAGAAAAAAAAACAATTATGGGACAGCAAAAGATATTTCCCCCCTCCTCACTGCCAAATTTATTCCGGCCAGCGTAATCCTAATTAAATTTTATCCGGCCCTGTGCAGAAAAACATTGCCCACCTTTGTTCTAGACATTACTGAGTGTGGTGATTTTTCCATATACACCTGTGTAGTGTGTGTTGCGTATGCCACACAGAGTGGATAGGACCTAAATTTAACGTGGATTCCGTTTCACTTTTGTTTGGTTTTGAACTAAATGACTTTGGAAAATTACCTGTTATATTTTTGTACAACTCACTGCTGATTTTCGAAAGACATTCTTATGCCCGATTTCATAAGGGAAATGCTAAATCATATGTTAGCTAACGCGATGATAAAATAACACTCTGTTAAAATTTAACTACGTTTCATAAAAAAATAGCATCGGTTTTAACATCGTGTTAAGTAATTTCAGTGCTGTATTCAGTTCAGGATTTTTATTAGGTAAATTGGTATGAATATGAACTTCACAGTTGTCTTAAACGTCAAACAGGCTTATTATAACCTTAATGAATTATGTACTGTCATGTATTATATTTCAATAAAAATCAATTTCTTTATTATTTCGTACCATTTTTTAAAGTAGGAAATATATATAACATATGATTTTATGAGGCAAATAATTTAAGACATTCGTTATTTCTTTATACGAGGGTCAATAATCAAAGATGCAAATTGAAGACGAAAAAAAACTGTGTATTTTTCAAAATGAGACTTTTAATTCTTCCCAACATAACCCCCACGAATATTAATACACTTGTCCCAACGATGAACTAGTTTTTTTTATACCTGATGCAAAGAAATCTTTGTCTTGTTATTTGAGCCTGTTTCCCACAAATTCATTGACTTCCTCGTTTTCGCTGAACTTTTTTCCACGTAATGCCTCCTTGAGTGGATCAAAGAAATGAAAATCAGAGGGAGCCAAATCTGGACTGTAAGGAGGATGAGATAGTAATATCCCAACCCATTTTTTCAATGGTTTCCTCGGTCAGCTTGACGGTATGAGGGCAAGCATTGTCATGGAGTAATACACACCTTTTCTTTGAGATTCGCGACGTTTTTCTCTCATTGCTGGCTTTACTTTGTTCATCAGAATGTCTGAGTAGTACGCACTGTTTATTGTACGCTGATCTTCCAAATAATTACAAAAGACGACACCTCGGGCATTCCAAAAGACGGTCAACATGACTTTTTGCGCTGATGCTTGCGTTCTGAATTTCTTTGAGCAGGTGAGCTGGTGTGCTTCCATTCCATGCTTTGTGTTTTGGATTTTGGTTCAAAATGGTGAACCCAAGTTTCATTACATGTTAAAATCTTGTTAAGAAAATGGTCACCTTCCCTTTCATAGCGTTCTTTCAAGTCTGCACACACTCTCAGTCTTGTTTCCTTGTGTTGTTGCGTTAACTGTTTCGGGACCCACCTTGCACTTGTTTTTCTGTACTTGAGCTTGTCAATGATAGCGTGATGAACTGTGCCAACACTTATTGCAACTTTTTTTGCTATATCTTCAACAGTAATACGTCGATCTTCACGAATAATGTCGTCAATGCGGGTTTCAAGCGAAGGATTTGACACTTCAACTGGCCGGTCAGGACGTTACTCGTCAGTCGCTGAGGTTCGGCCGTTTTTGAACTGTTCTACCAACTTATAAAAATTTCCGTGATTCATACAACTTTCACCATACTGTAAAATCATTCGAGAAAAGATTTTAGCCAGTTTTTCACCTTCAGAAAGCAAAAACCGGATCACTGAACGTTGTTCAACTAATGTGGAAACTTCAGGCGGACACGCCATCGTTAAATGCAATTTTGAGGTTATAAAGAAAACAATTTTTATCCGTCAGGTGTTCTCAGTTCATCCCAGTGATGCTAACCTAAAGTCATGAAAGTACCAAACTACTCCTACAAATTGTTTTTTTTTTTTTTTGTTTACTACATTAATTTGTCTGTTTCATTATTGAATATCCCTGGTATATTGCATGTAATAAAAAATTGATATATTTCAAAAAAGAAAACAAAATTATTTTTCTCTTATAATTTTTTTCTCTTATTTCCTCTTATTTGCAGCAGTATTATTTAGTAAATTTCTGTTTGGTCCAAGCAGTACTGCATTGGAAGCGTCTCCAAGTATTTTAATTTCTTCTACAATAGGTGGAGTTTCGTCTTTAAATAACATTGTCATATTATGTAAAACACAACATGCAATTATTACTTCACGACTTGTGTCAATTTTTTCTCCTAATCCCAAAGACAAACATGGAAATCGTCTTTTTAAGACTCGGAACGATCTTTCTTATTATTTATCTCAACGGTATTTCTTGACCATATGTGTGCAGCGTTGTAGTTCTATTCAGGGTTAGTGTATGGATTGAGTAAAGGAGTTAATAACCAACTGCAGGGATATCAAATTAAAGGATAGTCATTTAATATACGTGGACGAGGAATCAGGTGCACAGCAATGTCTAAAAATTCATCTGATGACTAGTCAAATAAATTTCTGAAAAAAAAAAAAAAAACATTTTAAAGAGGTTATAATCTATGATATTATTAAATATTAATAAAACTGTTACACACGTCTTCCAATATCTGAAATTTTGTGTGTAAAAATATTCTTTATAACTTACCTTTTCTATTTTCTTCATATTCAATTTAAATATTTGATATAAAATTTAGTAAAACTATGGTAACAGTGCAATGTTAAATATTTAACACAGCCTCAGACCTATATTAAAATAGCAGAGGGTTTAATTCTTTGCTAAATTTAACATTGCTTTATGGAACGCAAAACTGTACTTAACAACGAAATTAAAATTTAACAGCGTTGCTAAAATTTGGCATAGCTTTACGAAATTAATCGGCCATTAATCTCTATATTACTCCAAAATTTGTTTCCTCATCAAGTCATTTAAATCTTATTTTGAAGAAAGTGTCATATTGCTAAAGAGTTCTGCACCGACTTGAATAATTAATAATAAGGCGCTAGGTCGAGTGCTAAACATGTTTAATTTGGGTGTGGACATATTTTATAGAGTTTCCGTCGATTAATTCCAAAATCCGTTAACCCTTTGTCCGCTAAATCAGGATTTTGCAATATTTATGTCATGTTCATTGGCTTCTTATTGGCGATCCGTACAAAGTTTCGCAGTGGTCTGTTCTATGGCTGATTCTTTTGTTTGCCACAACTTATAAGTTCTCGGGCCAAACTTTCCCATTCTCATGTTTATGATGATAACAGCCATAAACCCTGAACCGTATAATCGTTGCATGTTTAGTATTTTTACCAAGAGCGTTTATTCCGTATAAATTTGAATAAAAACTTTATATATTACATGTCAGGATGCAGTAAGCGCGACCTCTCTGCAAATTGGTTTATAAAACGATGTTGCAGTTATATTACAAGTAACAATATTTTTTGCTTTAGCTGTGTATTCAGTTCTCATCCTTTTTATAAATAAATGAAACGGATACAAAAAGATTATACAGGATTTATTTCTCTTCCTAAAATTTATGATAGGTTTTTGTATTTTATTCCATACGTTATTGTAGTAAACATTTTAAAGATTGTCATCCCTACATACATTCATCATGAACATTTGTTTATTTAGATGCATATTTGTGATCACATATTCGCTCATGATTGCTTATTCTCTTTCCATATATTATCGATCACCGTTTTACGTTAAGAACCTTACCTCCACAGATATTGTAATATGATGATACAGAGTTTTAGTCTTCCAATGTGAAACGAAGACAAATACTCCAGTTGATTTCCAAAATTCTCCTTTCAATTCTAGGCAAAGTGAAAGAAGGAAATAGATTAGGTAGACGATGTATACCGTGGCTGAAAAATCTGTGTCGGTTGTTCTCACCATCAACTACTCAACTCTTTAAAACAACAGTTAACAATGTGTTAATTGTCAAATGGATAGTCAACGTCCGAAACAGATAGGCACGAGGAGAAGATTATGGAGTTTCGAAATACACAATTTAGTGGTAGTTTAGTATGTAAGATTTGAGTATGCATTCGTGGACGAAGAGTAAACAGATACGCAAACTATTAAAAATGGGAAAAAATCGATGCAACAATGGTAATTTCGACAACGGTTAACTCACTGACGATAACTCGATGCGAAAAAAAAATCATTACATATTTTATATGCAAACCTAAGAACGTTACAAATACATAGTGACAAGTAGAGATATGCGATACTAAGAAAGTATCGATATTTGCAAATATCGAAAGGAAAAATGAATATCTTTATTTATTTATTTATTTTATTGAGTTGAAAACGGGACATGCCCAACACAACAACTACATTGAAATATAATATATAAAATTTAAACAAGTGCTAAACAAAGTATAAGTAAAACAAAAAGAAAAGTGATTGACTAACAATCAAAATTAAAATTAAATGCTAGATAAACTAGGTATACAATTATGTAGATAGTACTAGACTATAAATATCTGTTTATATAAATCACACGAAGGCGACGCTTCAATATTTTTAAATTTGTTGAAAGAGCTAGCAAGACGAGAAAGTGGTGATCTTTGACCAAGACAACAAAGACAAAAAAATTTTGACCAGGAAAACATTCAATTTCTATAAAACACAAAAAAAAATTCTTATAATATTAAATTAATATTACTATATTAAAATAGTATGGCCATTAAGGGGGGGGGGGGGTATGGTATTTTTGATGATTTTTTTTCAATTCTTTTTCATTTGCTTATTCGGTTGTATATTAGTTCAGTTGTATATTAGTTGTCATAGGCGTAGCACTAAAAATATTGTGGGTCGTGTGATTTGAATAAAAATGGCTCAAACAAGGCATAGAAGTCAGAATACTGAAGAAAAGACAAGAGGTGGAGAAGAAAATGCTACTAAATCTGATGTTTTGCTGTTGCGTGAATCTTTACAAAACATAGAAGCTGAAATTAAAGACTTCAAAAAGGCTTTGGAGAGAATAAAATATATTGAAAATGAAGTAAAGAAATTTAAAAAATCTGTGGAATTTGTGTCTGACCAATATGATGCTTTAATGAAGGATAATCACGAAAAGGATGGGAAAATTAAAAAGTTAGAAGCCGAAGTAGAAACTTTGAAAATGGAAAAGGCGGATACAGAAGATATATCATACAAAATATCAAACATGGAACAGTACCAGAGGAACAGGAACGTTGAAGTCTGCGGTATACAAGAACAACAAAATGAAGATTGCGCACTGTTAGTGCAACAAATAGCAGAAAAATCTGAAATTGATATAACAAAAGATGATATTGATATCGCTCACCGTTTAAGAAAAAGGAACTCATCTCAACACCACCCTATAATAGTCCAGTTCAAAAGTAGGCAAAAAAAAAAAGAGATTTATTTCTAAATAAAAGGAACTTAGTCATTCTTGACCAAACTATTCCCGGCACTGAAGTTGGCAAAAGAATCTTTATTAATGAAAACTTAACTGCATATAATAAAAAATTGTTTCAAGAAGCAAGGGAAAAAGCAAGAGAACTAAACTTTCGCTATACTTGGTTCCGAAATGGAAAAATTCTAGTTAGGCAGAATGAACAATCAGCACCCATTATCATCACCCGGAAGGAAGACTTAATCAAGTTGTCCAAAATTCAAGAGAATCGCACACAGCAAAATAAATCTTAGGTATGCTTCCTATATTTTGTATTTATTTTGATGTTGCATTTGTTATTATCCTATCTTTTTAAAATTATGAATGGTATAGAAGATTTATTGATACAGATAAATAGATCAACAATTAATACATTATTATGTGATAATATAAAAGAATTTAATAAACAGATAGAGACATTTTCAACAAAAGATGAATATAGTATCAGAATATTTCACTCAAATATAAGAAGCATATCGAAAAATTTCGACGAATTAATAGTACTGATTTCTCAAATACAGCGTGAATTTGATATAATTGTCCTCTCAGAGACTTGGCATATCCCAAATGTAAATATTTTTAGTATAAATGGATACAATATATATTATAATGAAGGTGTATATAACCAAAACGATGGCGTTGTAGTATATGTAAAAAAAAAGTATTGTAATAACATTAAAATTAAAACTATTGATTTCCAAAATAATTTAAATGTCTTGAGACTAGAATTGTACTTAAAAAATCATCATTTTGGTATAAATACCTTCATAAATAATCTTTCTGCCTATTTTCAGCAGCACGGTAAATTGTCAAACGAAATATTTATAGGTGATATTAATATTGATATAATAAACACAAAATATGCAACTATAAACGACTATCTCAATATTATGAATGAGTTTGGATTTAGATCATGTATTAATAAACCTACAAGGTATGATAAAACCACCATAGACCATATTTTTCTAAAATCAAATTTTGATAATATTAACATGCGGCCAATAGTTTTAAATTCAAAAATCACAGATCATAGCCCCACATTTTTGCAAATAAACACAAAATCTTATTGTATATCTGAAAAAACCAAAGTAAATTATAAAATTAATAAAATCAACTACAAAAAGCTCAAAACTAATTTATCAAATATAAATTGGGCATGTCTAGATCAAAATAATATTGAGATGGCTGTTAAAAACTTTACTGATAAAATTTTATTAAATATTAATTCCTGTACTCAACAATTAACTTGTCACGTAAAGAAAAAACGAAAACCTTGGATTACTCAAGGTTTGATAAAGTCAATAGAAGTTAGAGATCGCCTGTACAGACAATACTTGCTTTCTCCCAACAATGACAAGATAAAACAGTGTTATGTGGTCTATAAAAATAAAATACATTCTCTTATTAAATTAACAAAGCAAAAATATTATCAACAAAAAATTGAAATAAATTTACAAAATCCAAAAAAGCTATGGCAGTTGGCCAATGAATTTGTTAATAAAAATACGGAAAAAATGTCAGTCACAGATATCAAAATTTGCGATAATAATGTTACATGCAAAAAGACGATAGCAAATGAATTTAACACATATTTTGTCAATGTAGGTAAGAAGCTGTCCTCTCAGATACCCAAAAATTTCCATGCAAAAAATAGTATGTTAACAGCAATTAATAGAAATATTCATTCACTTTTTTTTACTCCCACAAATGCTGAAGAAGTCACAGATTTTATAAAGACTTTAAAAAATGGTAAATCCCCAGGATATGACGGTCTAACTGCCGAGACATTAAAAGAAATCTCTGAAATCATTGCTCAGCCTCTTGCAGATATATATAATAAATGTTTATCAACGGGATATTTTCCAAAACTTTTCAAATTAGCTGTAGTTAAACCAGTTTATAAATCAGGATCACGGAATCAAATAGAAAATTATAGACCTATTTCATTAATATCAAATCTTGCAAAAATACTTGAAAAAATTATTAAAAGTAGATTAATATCATTTTTGGAAAACAACGACATAATTTCAGAAAACAATTTGGCTTTTTAAAAAATAAAGGAACAGAAGATGCTATGGCTCAGCTAACAAAATACATTTATAACGCTTTAGACAAATCGACACCATGTTGCGCTATATTTTTAGATCTTGCCAAGGCATTCGATACCATTGATCATGACTTGTTATTGAGTAAATTAGAAATTTATGGGATACGTGGAGTAACGCTACAATTATTTAAAAATTACCTCTATAATAGGGAACAGAAAGTCATAATTGATGATCAATATAGCAATTATGAAAACATAAAGTGCGGCGTACCCCAGGGTACGGTAATTGGCCCAATATTATTCCTGATTTATATAAATGACCTGTTAAAAATGTCCAAAATTAAGAACAAACTAATCGCATATGCTGATGACACGGTATTGTTTGCTGAGGCAAGCACCTGGCAAGATTTGAAATATATAGTAGAAAATGATATCAAATGTATTAAAGAGTGGTTAGACTCAAATATGCTAACTCTAAATTACAAAAAAACTCAATTTTTACCTTTTTCAATTTATAACAGCACTCAAACAAATTTAGATTACCTGATATTACATGAAAACAAATGTGCAATTAATAATACCTGTAAATGCAAAATAAAAATAAACAAAACAGACTCGGCTACATATCTTGGTTTAAATATCGACAAAAACCTGCGATGGGATACGCATATTAATAAACTATCAACTAGCCTGAGGAAAACACTGTACCTTATGAAAAGACTACGGGAAATTATGTCAATTAAAGTACTATACAACTTTTATTATGCTTTGGTACAGTCTATACTATCATATGGCATAATTGCATGGGGAGGTGCTGCTGAGGTGTATATAAGCAAAATAAAAATACTACAAAAAATTATTTTAAAAAAAATGTGCAATAAATGCGTCACCTATCCATCTCGCCTTATACACGATGAAGCAAAAGTAATGGGAATAACTAACTTGTACATTCTAACTATTTTAAAATATATAAAAAAGAAGCCCAGCGATACATTATTTCTACAACATTCATATGATACTAGAAATAAGCCTTGTGCCATTTCAAATAAAGTTTATAAGGCTGTAGGTCAACGTTGCTTCATCTTTCATATTCCAAAAATACACAACAAATTTCAAATATATTTGCAAGAAAATAATATCTCAGTAGGTACGTACAATTATAATAAATGGGTGAAAATATTTTGTAAAACATTAAGTCTGCAAGAGGCATCTAAGTTAATCAAAGTTAATTCAACTTAATTAAATTCAAATTTAAATAAGATACATTGTTTATTTATTTATTTTATTTAATTTTTTTTTTCTCTCTGTTTTGTTAATTTGTTGTTTTTTTTTTGTTTTCTTTTCTCTTTTCTTCAATGTAAAAAGAAATGTGCAAGCACGCACTCTACAGTGCACACGTATGTAAAATAAATTATATGGTAGCCACATACAGACTGAATAGTCTTTAGTGGTATTTTGTATGTATATTTTTCAACAAAATTTATTGTATTTATTTTATATGTATATAATTATTTTTATATATATAAAGCATTTTTTGTATTTACAAATTGAAAATTGAAAAATAAATTTGAATTTGAATTTGAATTTGAATATATCTTCAAGAGTATCCCATTAAAATTTCAAGTTAATCGGAGCAAAATTGACTGATATATATACATTTTAATACTAGTACCTATTATTTGTTTTTTCGCGCCTATCGTATGTATATCAGCTTTATCAGGCTTTCATCAGCTTTATCGATATCAGCTGCTTTATACTCTTAGAGAGGGGACTCGTGACGAATATCTTTGATACATATATTGAAATATACTTGTATATAAGCTATATATGTGTGTTGTACCAGTATATTATTTTTGAGCAATTATACACATTCTTTATTTTTAAACGCGTTTTCTGAAAAATAGCTTTTTTTGATGCGGTGTACATCATAACTCAAAAACTAATGAATGGAAATTTCTGAAATTTTGCACACTTTTTTATAAATCATTTTACTAGGTAGTGACGTTGAGTTTTTGCTTTTATTTTGAATATTTTATTTTATAACCATTTTTCCGATTACTAAACACGATTTTTTACGTTTTTTTTTCAATTTTTTGACTTTAAAGTCGTACCAAAAATTTAAAACTCAATTTAATAAAAAAAAACTCGACGTCACTACCTGAAGAAACTTTTAAACTAACCAAAACTTTTTGAAATATATGTTTCAGATGATTGTGATATCGTGTAAGTGAGATATCGTGTACACCGCAAATCAACTTTTTTTTGGAGTGTTTACTAAAAAATGCCTCATTTTTCAATATTTTTCAATAAAAATTTAACGCAATACTTTTCAAGTGTTGTTCTTTAAGATAGACTTTCACCCATTTAGATTAACTTTACCAGATTTCCACAAATCGTTCTTAAAAATATTCTTAAAAAATGCAAAATTAACCATACCCCCCCTTAAAGTAGTATACACAACTGAAAAGTGATAGATGACCTACATAACATTAAAATGGTCACCTACAAACAACGTGCGCGAGGAAGATACGTTCATGGAAGAACTAATAAATAAGAGGCTTTCATGAAGAGAAGAGGTAGACGAGGCAATGGAGCCTAGCAAGAGTTCATATACGCATCAGTTTTGCAAGTGAAAGATCGGAAATCCATTCGTAAAATATTTATTATCTATTATCGTTTTCCTAATTCTGTTATCCTAGATTTTTACTAACTAAACTTAACCTAATTACCTAAATTAATCGTATTTACTAGAGTTTTTTACACTATTTCTAATGGCCTAATGTTTGGGGGAAAATAAATTACTCTATACCTAAAAACTAGGTAATTAGCTAGAATTAGAAAAATTAGGAAAACGATAATAGATAATACACAATTTACGAAGGGATTTCCGATCTTTCACTTGTAAAACTGGTGTGAGTGATTGTTTAAAATAGAATTAAACACTCAACTTTTCTTCATTGCAAGCACCGAGAAAACTCCTTGGTCTATTTTGATAAAATAGGTCCACACTTTGCTTCTTGGTGGTAACATTTTTAATTAAAATACAAAAATAACCAATAACAAGACATCTTAATGCCGAAGGGTCTTACACATTTTTAGGCATCAGTGAGAGAGGTGTCCAAGATGTCACTCTTATTAAGCAGGCCCTTCGCAGCAAGTATATGGCACGACTTAGGCAGATATGGAAATCCTGTCTGTCTGGCAAGAACAAGATCGCTGCCACAAACATGCTTGCTGTCCCATTAATTTCATACACTTTTGGTGTAATGAAATGGAATGTTGATGATCTTAAGGATCTCGACAGAAGAACCAGAAAGATCATGAACATCAACCGAAGTCTTCACCCGAAATCTTCTGTGCAGCGCATTTACCTCCCTCGTCAAAATGGGGGTCGGGGATTACTAAATCTGGAGTGCTTGCACGATCGACTCGTCCTGGTTACAGCTAACAGTATCCTCAGAAGTCAGGACCCACTATTAAAATTCGTTAGTGAGCACGAATTTAGTGGCAAAGGGGCGTTTCTTTACCAGGCAGCGCGAAGAGCAGCAACGAGATTTAACCTGGCAGACTTGAGTCCCGTCAGGGAAAACGCTGGAGTAGAACTGTCTCGGGAGGAGTACAACAGAGTTACCGGTTCGGTGAAACGAGGCGAGACAGACATGTTGACAAAAGAACACATGAGTAAAAGTATGCACTCTGTGTTCTTCAAACATATTAAAAGTCTACAGTTGTCCACCGAACTCACGTTCTCGTTTCTTAAGTCTGCTGGTTTGAGATCGGAAACAGAAGGTTTTGTGTTTGCGTGTCAGGATGGTGTTAAAAATACTTTGGCATACAGGGCCCGCATATTCCAAATAGCGGAGTCCACACTCTGTAGGTTGTGCCACCACCATTCTGAAACGATAATGCACATTCTGTCTGCTTGTCCATCTCTTGCAGCGTCGAGCTACGTGTCTCGACATAATGCTGCTCTCCGCGTGCTCTACTATCATCTTAGACATGCCTATGGTATTGACCAAATACCGGTTATACCGTACGTCCCTTCTGACATAGAATCGGTGGTGGAAAATTCCAAGTGCCGAATTTTACCTCGAGGTTACTGACAGCCACTAAGCCGGACATAACCCTCCTGGATATCGAGACCAAACAGATGTTTGTGATCGAATTCTCAAGTCCAGCTGAGAAGAATATCTCTCTCAAGGAGGAGGAAAGAGGTCCAAGTATATGGACCTCTTGTCCGAGCTTAGAAAGCTGTATCCCGGGTATAAAGTTAAGCTTGTAGTCCTGATAGTTGGTGTTTTGGGTGGCATGAAAGCCTCCTATCGAAGGGAAATCGAGTCCATTCCCGTCTGCAGATCTTCTGCCAACTCTTTGATCTGCAGGATGCAGAAAGCAGTGCTGCTCGGGTCACTCCGCATTGTGCGGGCACTGGATCTAGCGTAATTTCCGCGGCTGCATATCGCCAGGGTTTGGGATGCAGTCGTGTGTATTTAGCTCCACTAGTCTCTAGTATGACGCGGCTCAAAAGGTTGCTGAAGTTTGAGATTAGTGGACGCTTGTCAAGACCTGACAAACCCCAAAATAATAATAA